>JAUIMM010000062.1:680000-1880000 GCA_031769625.1 Taudactylus pleione | reverse complement strand
AAGGAGAACAGTGCGCACCAGAGTAAGTAAGGTAAAGGATTTATTAAATACAGCACACATAAAAAACTTACACTTAAGTTTCCAGCAAGCAGCATACATGTTTTACAGCAACACTTCACGGGATTCACAGTAGCCACAGAGCGGCACCAACAGCCTGAATATAAACAGCACTTGTAACCGTAGACCGGTGTTAGCGGTGCTCGTGTCCTGGCTCTGACTCCCTAGCCCAGACTTCACCATGATAATGGCGGTGTCACGGCGTCATGATATCACTAAGCCACGCCCCAAACACGTTTTGTCATGGAGACTTCATCAGTGGGTGTGGCTAACCTGTGCCTTAAGCCCATTTTATAGTGCTGACACTTAGCATATCGCTATTTGCATAATAAGATAATTGCTTATACATTCGATAATTAGTACTTAATAACCTCCTATATTGACACAATCTAACACATTCATTTTTAATCATATATTTTACTTGCTTTGTCGACAGTAGTGCAGCACGGTAATCCTATTTAGTTAGTGGTCAGCGGGACACCATTTTCTTGTAGTCCCATATGTAATTCCTTTCATTATTACTTATAGTAATATGTCTCTTATACTGGGAGACGCCATTTTGTCATAGATTATAGTTCTTTGTTCTTTACTTTTTTTAGAAAGACCACACTATATAGGAAAACAGCGATTTGCACATTATCTTCATCATGTTCTATTTAATCAATTGTTCTAGATTTAATTAATAAACCTAGGAAGTATATTAAAGAATACAGTACATCCAGATGAAATACCCATAAAAAAACCATAGAAAATGAATAGAATATCAGATAATAAAAAACAGGGAGATTACCCAAATATTAACATATATATGGAATATTTTTCTTTCTATCTATGTAAACCATATCATATCAATTAAAAATATATAAAGTGTAAGTCTGAAGGAAGAATATTGTGCAAAGCATTGTAGTAAGAATAAAAAAGATTTCTACAATGCTGATAATATGAAAAAATTGAAAATCAACAGTCGAATTGATTGTCTCACTACCTCAGTCATCTATATGATAGAGTGTAGGTGTGGGAACAAATATATAGGAAAAACAAAAAGGCAATTAAAATTAAGAATTCTGGAGCATACAAGAAATATAAAAAATTAAATTCTGAATCATAGTGTTCCCAGACACTTTTTGGAATGCCAGGGGTCGCTGTTAAATGGGTTTTCCTTTAAAGGGATTGAACATGTAACATTAGATGAGAAGGGGGGAGATTTAGGTAAAAAGTTAGCAAGAAGGGAGACATACTGGATACACACTCTGAACACTATGAGCCCTCATGGTTTAAATGAGGAATGTGATATTGTTCCGTTTTTACTTGAGTAAAAAAAATCCAGCATATGGTGTTATAAATATGGAATTGAGAGTTTTTTTATATTTATATTTCTTAGTATTAATTAATGTATTAATTTTTACAAATAATTTTTTAAAAATAATTTTTTAAGAATGATATATAAATATATTTTTAACGACATGTATTGATGAAATTTTGTACAATATTCTTTCTTCAGACTTGCACTTTATATATTATATGTGTGCTTACTTGCAGTGCTGCAGCTGCCTTTACTTAGCAATCAAGAGTCTTTCCAGTGCTCATTGGTGGTTCTCTCTATTATAAGGCAGTCAGGGCCACTACTTCCTTGCCTGTTATAGCTTAAGCCCTGTGTGTAATACTCTGGTCCTTGATCGTTATTCTGAAGAATCTCTGTCAGTTAGAACTTTTGCCTTTTTCCTGAGAACCTTGTTCCTGTGTTCCATCTGTCATATCATCTTAGTGCTGCAGCATCAGCCTGCAGTCCTGCCGCTTATATAATTTCAGTGCTGCAGCATCAGCCTGAGGTCCTGCCACTTATAACATCTCCGTGCTGCAACATCAGCCTGCGGCCCTGTCACTCACATCATCTCAGTGCAGTGAAATCAGCCTGTGGTCCTGCTGCTCATATCATCTCAGTGCTGCAGCATCAGCCTGCGGTCCTTGCGCTTATAACATCTCAGTGCTGCAAAATCAGCCTGCGGTCCTGCCACTTATAATATCTCAGGGCTGCAACATCAGCCTGCGGTTCTGCCACTTATAACATCTCAGTGCTGCAACATCAGCCTGTGGTCCTGCCACTCACATCATCTCAGTGTAGTGAAATCAGCCTGTGGCCCTGCTGCTCAAAGACACTAGGAGCTGCATTATCAGCCCATGATACTGTCGCTCAGACCACCTCAGCGTAGCAGTTCAGCCAGCTACTTAGCCACTACACTCTATACAGACTAGTGGCCCAGTCACTTTTTATCAGATTTCATTGCATCTGTCTCTAGTCTGATCTTTAGCCGCACACAACTCCTGCGATACCTGATCTACATTGTGAGCATCTACTGTTTCAAGCATAACACCAGGTGGCAACCTAAGTACCGGTAAATGTTTTAAGCTCTAAGGAAACAACAGGGTTCTGTCCTTGGTTTGAAGACCTTGTCAATGTGACTCTAGAGGTCTCACACAAAGTAGGCAGGTGATCATAACAACAGCATAGAGGGTTCTCTACTGTATGGGCTTTTCTCAGCCCATCCCCCTGGACATCCAAGTCTAAGTCAGTTCACTAAAGCAGAGGGGTGGGCAACCTGTTACATATTCTACAACAGAGAAATGCACCCATCCCCCACAGTATACATGAGGTGTTCTTTTGCTGAGATTTTCAGTTTACTGCTTCCCCATTGATTTCATAAGCATTTTCTATGCGACTAAATACATTGAGATGTGTCTAGCTATGGATAGAACAAAATGTCCACCGACCAGCCTCAAGGGAGCCGACCGCCATGGTGCGAGCAGCGGCGTGCATGTAAGAGTTTATGTTGCTGCTCTCTTTGCGCGACTATGACATTCTAAAACTAAGAGGCTGTGCTAATAGCCATTAGTCTACATGTTCTATTGCTTATTTCTACTGTATGTCATTGCATAGAAGTTGAAAGCTGAGAGTGCGTCTTTACACCACCGCAGTTATGTGCACCTATTAATGTAATGCTCAACAAGCTGCTTAATGACAATATTTATAATGTTTAGCAGCAAAGCCATCTCTGTGTCACTGCAGAGAAATGAAGGCTGGGGCACGGTGTGGGGCTACTGTATAGTATTTTGCAGCAGCATCCTAACCAATGCTCAACATGAATTCCTCTCCTATTCACAGCACAAGTAATTGCAGGGGTAGACCTTGAGCTATAGTTCAAAGAAAGAGTGTACAAAGACACCAAATTGCTTCTCCCTATATCAGTAGACCTTGAGCTGACTGCTGATCAATTGATTTCATAAGTAGCCTTCACCCCCACTCCCACCCCAACCCCCGTGGCAGACTTGTACTTTAGATCACTGGTGATTTCATAGACTACTGTAATGATTAAATGAATAACAAAACATGTCCTTTATTATGTTATTGATGGCTCAGGCTTGCTTTGGGGAAGGGAGCTAGAGGGCACACCAAGTTTTTATAATTTGACCACACCACCTGGAAAAGAATACATATAGTAGCCAACCCATCAACCACCACCACCACCATTCATCTATGAAGAATACCATTATGTAATAAAGAATCATATTCTTCTACTGTGGTGTGTTTCCCAACCATTCCTGCTTCAATTTATCTGTGCGGCTGCAAAGGTTGCACAAACATTGTTTAATCTAAACAGACCTTTTCTTGTGCTGACACTCAAGGCCGCCATCAGGGAAGGGGCTGCCGGGACCGGAGTCCTGGGCCCGGAGTCCTGGGCCCGGACACCTGTGGTTTTGGCATTTTTTTTTACGGATTGCACTGCTGCTGTCTCTATCAGATTAGTTTGAGCCGGCGGGCACTAGGACTCGCTGCTGCTTTAACAGTCTCAGTCTGTCCGGCTCCAGCAACACATGCAGGCGCGTGAATGTGCGCGGCTTGCTCTACAGTTTATCATACTGTGAATATTGTTGTAAGAGGACACATACAGTACAGAACTATTAGAGGGTTTTTTTGACAACCAGATGGAACTACAAGTCCCAGCTCAAAAAGCCCATTACTGTATGAGACATTGACGGTGCAACATTATGTACCAATAATTATTTTGGGGTGAGCGTTTCGGAGTGGGGCCCCCGGAGTTGTTCTGGCTGGACCTTTTTCAGGGCATCACCACTTAATTCACATAGATATTTCTTTACCACTTTTCTAATTGTTTGTTTATTATTTATGTCATTTTAGTTCTTTCTCATCTCATTAACAATTATCAATTTATCTTCACACATCTATTCTTTACACTTCACTATAACCTTTTTTCCCCTTTTCATGTGATGCCCTGGGGATGGTCCTTGGCTGGAATTTTTTGGGTACCTTGCTTCTCAGACGTGAACCCCTTAATGTTAGGGATGCCAGTATAGAGGAGCCTTGACGATGGCCTGGTGCTTATTCATATGTTTGCAAATGTATGTAACTAATACCTCTGAATCTGTATTATCATGTAGGATTTAAGTATTTTTTGTTGATATAGATGCAGTGAGCTGGAGGGAATCTTTTTTTCTGTGATGCTATGAATACTGTCAGGTCTCACTGCACCTCCCCATGCCTCGCTGCAGTATTTTCATGTCACGACTTAGATGCCTAAAATGCGCGACTTGAGCCACAACGTCAGAGGACACATCTGTATTTCTTTTCATCGTTTTAACTAAATCAATATATAGTAGATACATACAGATAATTCTCACTTTAAGTTTAAATTTTAAACCCATATAACTATGGTGCTTATAAAATGTATTTGCTTAATGTAACATATTGCCATTTTCTAGTACTCTATAATAACATCCTAAAAGGGACACTTAGCAAAATGCACACACAGCTTCCGTACAGTATTTGTATAAACATGAACAGCTGCAGTGTTTTGCATTATTATTTGCATTATACAGTGAAATAAATAGGCTGTCCTGTAACTCAGCAATCACCTGTTTCATTAGGAGAGATCACTTCTATCACTGAAGACATGAATAGCTCAATGGAGGAAAATAACAAATTGCAACATCTGAGTTTTGCTGTTGGAACAGGAATTATCTGTGTAGCAGGAATAATGATACATATATTTATAGTTGCTGTAAATGTCACTGACTGGATGAAAGGAAGACCAGTGACCGTGACTGACCAGATTCTCACCTCTCTCGGGATCACAAGGATGCTCTATCAATCAGCCTGTCTGCTGGTCATCTTTTATTATAGTTTCTTTATAAAATATAATATGATATATGAGATAATTGTTAAATGTATGTTTGCAATTTCCTTATATGCCAGCAACTGGTTAGCAAACCTTCTGTCTGTTGTCTTCTGTCTGAAGATCTGTAACTTCCACAATGTCTTCTTCCTATGTCTGAAGACTATTATATTACAGAGGGTAGCCCGTTTGATTATGGCTTCTGTGCTGTTGTCCATTTGTTACTATTCAATAATGAATTTAACCATTTATATAGAAATCCCTAAGCATGCATTTAACAGAACATATATAGAGACAATAATTGATATATACATGTATATGTCCTTACTGTGGGATACCGTACCATTTCTCATGTTCCTCATATCATCAGTTCTTCTTATTTCATCTCTGTGTCATCACATGAACAGGATGAGAGGTGGCCGGACTGTAACAGGACAACTGGATGCCTATTACAAGACCATAACATATTCAGCTTTTTCATTGTTTAGCTACGCCTTTTATTTTGTCACCATTGCTACTACCTACATCGATTCGGGATCACTTGACGATGTTGGAATAATTTTTGTTTTGAACTTTTTTTCAACTCTACAATCTATTTACCTGATCTATGTAACAGCCAGGCTAAGGAACCGGTTCTCTGCCTTTCTCCAACATGGAACCAACTGCTGGCTCAATTGCAGAGGTCGTAATCCTGAAGTTGGGGGTCCAGTGGAGACAATCACTCAAATACATTAGAGAGGTCCATACATCTAATGAATTAATGGGATCAAATTGTAAATTGTAATATATTTTGTGTATGATGAATTAAAATACCCCACTGATCAAGAACTCATAAGACTAATTATCTGGACATGAGAGAAAACTAAAGCGTTACAGCACAGGTATTTCAGTGATGATTCGGAGTTACATGCAAGTCAGACATATTGCATTCATGGAAATAAATATGGATCTTTGCCTCACAGTTGTCTATGTGTATATGGCTATGCCACCCCCTATACATCTGCTTGTGGAAGTAGCTGTCATCCATATCAGTGCACAATTACACCAGTCCTATAGATGCTTGTGGTTGTGTGCGCTCAGCTGCGGGGTGTGTGCAGTGTAAGAAATTGCAAGATATGTCTGCAGAAAGGACTCGCAGGCATCTTTGAAGAAGCCCCGATGTGTCTTACTCCTGACATCTGCAGATGTATACAATTGTTAGCCTGGAAATGCCCACCTGCATCACTGTGGTGAACTGTGTCCATTGTGTCCTTTGGGAATAGATGACCGCTCTAATCACTCAGTGTCTGGGAGATTTCTGTACAACGGTGGTATATGACTGTGGTCCGATGGTTTCAAGTACCCGTACTGCATTAGCCAGAGTCCCCTAAGGGAGATTACTGCCTGCTAAAACTTTGGAGGACATCGTCGGCTTATCTGAAAGCCGTGGCTGTCTTCAACAAGAAGCAGGTAACTAAGCCGAACTCAGCTACACACATACCGAGAGACTGTATAGCTATTATCCTGACAGTTAGAGGTACAGTAGTACTGCACTGCGGTCCAGTCTCAGTGAAGACTACGAGTATCGGTATTCACAGTTTTTTAAAAGCTGCCTTTGACATATGGAGCTTAGTCATCTCTTCAGGAGCAGGTAAAAAGTGATACAATTTTACACAATATTTTTGCCTGATGTTACCAAGTTCCTGGTACTCTCTCTAACTTAACTGCATAACATTCTGGACTTGGACACACGATTTCAGAAAAACCATTAAGGACACAATCAATTTTATGTTCTTATGTGTTGATGAATTCATACAGAGACCATAGATTCTAATTTATACCACAGTGATTTTTATTGTTTGCTTAACTGGCGATATATATATATAAATATATATATATATATATATATATATATATATATATATTCTATTATTGTTTATATTATTTAATGTATATGTGTGAGCTGTGTTAATTCAATTAAATAGAGATTGATTTTACTAGTAAATATCTTATGTGTACTGGAGTGTTAATATAAATTGTTTGGTATATATGAATTTATAAGGGTATACAACAGCGCAGAGTCTCTTTCATTTCTTTGGTTGTTTGGGAGGTGGGCAATATCTCTTTTTAATCTGCTGCAGGTGTATACACTAATCTGTCTGCTCCCTAGTCGCAGGTGTGTGTTGCTCTTATAACCTGGAAATATAGACCCATCTTTTGTATACAATGATGTAAACTTGTATTAGTTTACAAAGTAATTATATGTCTACCCTTAAACTATCCAAGTCACATGTGCTATTTACCTACATGGCTCCCATAGACAGTGAAAACATCTACTAATCTATAGTGCATACACTATAATTAACACATATATCAAATATATATCAATTAGTTAATTTAGTTGTTTTCAAGGATATGCCACAAATCTCCTATTTATCTGCACTGCCAATTATTCAGTTTATATTCAGCATTTGCGCCCATGACTTGAGGTTGATCCTACATTCTGTATAGTAAGTTCCCTGGACAGCTGCTCCATAGGCCAGAAGATCTATCACTGAATAAATGCTACATCAGATCCTACTGTCTACATGATATTAGTTCTGCTATATTCCCCATGCACAATACCCTGGTGGGAGGCAATTCATATAGAAATATTCAGCTGACAGTGGAGTTCATTGTATAATAATATATACATGTAACTATACCATAGATATAAGACAAGACAGTGTCTCACGTCACTCTTTTGACCGATTACAAGAATGTGAAATTTTTATACTGATGTGAAGCAAACATACATGGAGTAACACAATGTAGCTCGTCATTCTGAGTGATTTGTCTGGTACAGTTGTAGCAAATATTAGCACATATAAGGGGAAATGTATTAAGACTTGGAAAGGGGGGAAGAGAAAGTGGAGAGGTTGCCCAGAGCAACCAATTCGTGTCTAGCTGTCACTTCATAGATTGTGCGAGATAAATGACAGTTAGAATCTGATTTACCTTTCCATTTCCTGAGCTTAACTCAGTGCTGATGTTTTACTAAACAATTTAAACCCCAAAACTGGTAACTATCGCACTACCACCACAGTCACTCAAACATGCTTCACACAGAATATAATATTGCACTTTATAAATTTAACCTTTAGGTTATTGTGGCAAATCTGTCGGTGGTGCACATTAGTTTCTCTTAAAACCAGGATTCAGTTAACTTCAATGAGATATTCGAAGCATCTAAAGACAATCCTTGATTCAGATTGTTTAATAGCTTCCTTTTGATCCAGGTTATTTAATAGCTCCCTTTTGCTTCAGTGACAATTTGATCTTGTCTAAGCTGATGGGTTATACGGTAGTGATGCTATCTCTTTAAGGTAGTAGACTACAAGTTCTGGTGTGATGAAATAACTCTGGCTGTTGCTTTCACTAGCAGCTTTAGTTCAGCAACTGACCAGGTTCCCTAATAAAAGGAAAAAGGAAAAAAGGAATCTGGGAAAACCTCTGCACTAGTAAATTAAATATTATACGTGTTATAGATAGACCCCATAGTGAATATTCTTAAATAGTATTTTATATAAGATAGCTGGGGTTGCTGCCAAGGACAATGTTGAATTGATGTCACAACAGAAAAAAGAGAAAAGAAGTGTCCTCTTTGTTGGCGCACTGATAAATAATGTCAAATATAACCTTTATTTAATAAATATGTAAAATATATATTCCTAAAGGGAAATATAAAATAACAATATATTTAAAAAAATAAAGTGAAAACTTGATTAAATAAATGATGCTTGTGTCGTGATTTTCTCTATTTATTTTGCTTAATCAGATCATTGATTGTTTATCATAACTCCATGCTATTATATATATTTGGCTGAAGTGGTATTCCTAAATCCGCTGTATTATTATATATCTACTTTAAGCAGTGGTCCTGGAAAGATAATACACTGATAAATAAACACTGGGATTTTATGAATCAAGGAAGCCACTTGTATTATTCATGATACGTTAGTATCTATTTAGTGGCAATTCTTTGGTTATGAACAATGTTACAAAGCAAATGGTGCCAAGCTTGGACTACTACTATTAAACTACTACTACTACTACTACTACTACTACTACTACTACTACTACTACTACTACTACTTTGTATGATAAAAAAGGGAGAACTGAGTTTACAGTATGTCACATGTTCATTGTTCTAGGTGGTGGCACTAGGTGGTGCTGCTGTATAGGTACTCCATATTATACACATGTATTAATAAATGTGTCGATTGATGTGATTACATTTGGTATCAGACAATATTGGACACACAATACTAAGATGGTCTGTTTTAATTAATAAGTAATTGCAACTTATAAGTGTATATTTGCTAACATTGATCACTGGATCGTAAGCATAGTGTCAATTTCAAGAACCTATAATATAATGGTATAAATAGCGCTAGTAAGTAAATATGAGCTTAATGCATTAATGCCCATATGGGTATGCTGCTGATCTATCTATAGTCTATATTGACTGTTATTGTATAAGCTATTGCATTTCATATTGCGTGAGAAGCAGTATTAGTATCATAAATAAATCAAATACATTTACTGCTTCTATAACTAATTTGCATATAGCGTGTAACTTTAGTGCATAGATACCTTGTGAGTTTATTAATCACATTAATCGCTGAGTCCTAAGCATAATATCTGCTCAAGGTCCTGTGATATAGCTATGTGAATGGCGCTGGTATACAGATATATAGATCTGATGTATTAAAGTTCATATATGTACCACTAATAAAGGGCTATACTCTTTACTTTTGTTTTCAGTAGATATAGAAGGTTTAGTCTTGCTTAGGGTAAGGGCAGAGTGACAAAGATATTTTTTCTTTACTCATGTACAGAACAAAGAACATATGACATACTGTAAACTCAGTTCTCCCTTTTTTATCATACAAGTCCTTAGTTTAAATAGTAGTAGTTTAATAAATCACAAATGTCTATTTTCTATTCAAAGTCTATAGTCTATGTGATAGGAGGATGGTGACAGGTCTATCTGGGTAATGGAGAATCTGTGTACACTGCATCCAAATTTATTATTAGTTTGTGGAGAATTTGCCCCTTATCATAGTCAAAGGATGCAGCCTACATTCTGGTGCTTTTTTTATTTATTTTTCTTTACTTTATGTTAATTCCTTTAACGTCTGTCTGTACCGATAAAGACTGCTTGTATGTGGGAGTTGAAATAAAGCAAAGGGAGAATCAGAGATAAGCGCTTCCGTCAAAATCTGGATTTAGTGAACTCCCACTGTTTCAGCTCACCAAAAAGGAAAGGTTGACTCCTTAAATGGATACAAACAAGAAAAAATTGGGAGCACTGCCAGTTGAAAATATAATAATTTAATAAATATACATTATAATCATGAAACACATTCAAAATTGTGCTTTAAATAGCGCATATATATAACAGTATGACATGAGAAACAGACCAGTGAAAAGTTTGCATAAAAATATCTAACAATATATATATTTGAAGAACGTTATAGCTGTAATTAGAAATCCAACTTAATATAGAGACACTCAAGTTAATTCAGTAAATAAGATATAACGTACAGAATATAACTCTCTGACCAGTGGACTCTATTTTATGTTACCATGCAATATTGGTTACCTACTTCTTATTATTGGTATCCATCCACAACTATCTAAAAATTGTACTAAAGAGAGTACAATTATTGACTTAAGTATTAGTAAATGTGTTATATAGGTTTAAGAAAAACAGAATAAAGACTACTACTGTATTCTCTCCCTCCACCACTCTGTTAAGATCTAGCTGCGATGTCTTGGTTGCATCTCATCAATGAGAGGTACTGCATCTAGCACAACTCAGTTACCACAGTCAGAATCTCTTTTAGGAATGTCTGGATTCTTCTCCTGATAACCACTTCACCAGTCTAAAGTACTGCCACTGAGGCTGTCTGCTGACAACCAATCTCTCTTGTTACTGGTTTTGGCTCCTTCACTAAATCGACTGTCCACTGTTGGCTTAGCCCTTCCTCACACAGGTCTACAAAGGCTGGCACCTCTGTGAAACTGCCACTGCAGAGTGGTACACAGCTGTGCTCTTTAGTCCCCCTTAGGCCAGTCTTATGCACCACTTGTTATATTCTACCAATGACAAGCCAGGACTCTAGAGCGAGTGGTTTAGGCTCCCCTTGGTTGACAGGTACATTAGAGACACCTACGGGGAATGTGGTGCTTATCTTTAAACAGTCCAGTGTAAAGGACTTAATTTGTCCCACTCTGGGCACACATGCCCTCTTCAGTGCTGGCACATGGGGACTTCCAGAAGTCCATAGAAGGGCTGGAAACTGTCATTTATTATAGTGAAGGACTCCCCAGAATTAGAAGTGAAAAAAGTGTTTCCAGGCGCTGTTAGGTTAACACAATTTTAATCAATAAAAATTAATATATATATAAAATGCATACATGAATAAAATGTTAAAAGAATGTTTTCTAAGACCAATAAACTCCCCTCCTAATAGCTCTAAGTCTGAGACCCAATATCAGATGTCCAGTGTAGACAATACCTAGTAGGAAATAATGATGCCAAACACAGAGGATAATTGCATCCAATTAGGTAATTCTATAATCCAGATGGCAACATGTTGGTAAAAAAGATACAATTTATCTGATATTGGGTCTCAGACTTAGAGCTATTAGGAGGAGAGTTTTTTGGTCTTAGAAAACATTCTTTTAACGGTTTATTCATGTATGTATTTTATATATTGCATTCATTTTTATTGATTCAAATTGTGTTAACCTGACAGCGCCTGGAAACACTTTTTTAATTTCTTTTCCTATCTGTAGTTCTTGTTGGGTTGATATATATCCTGCCTTAGTGCTCTGCACTGCAATCAGGTAATTTATACATTGCTACCTTAAAGGCACAGCGCCGAACTTACATTTTGTAAAACACACACACAATATATATCTATATATACATATATATAATATTTCATATATATATATGAAATATTAGAGCACAAAAAGGGGGCGCCACATCGTGCATCAAATATAGACAAAAGTTTTATTACATAAAAAACAAAGACTCCAGGTCAGCGTGCGTATCAAAGTAGGCGGTCTAAAACCACCGCAAGCATAAACAGTGAAATAAAAATAAGGCTGGTGCATCCTGACAAAGTCCAAGGACAAAACATGTCGGGGCTTGGCCTGGCGTGACCCTCTGTTACTGCTTGACTGGCTGGATTAGATCCTGGAAACGTTCGGGTGAAACACCAGCCTTATTGTTATTTCACTGTTTATGCTTGTGGTGGTTTTAGACCGCCTACCTTGGTACGCACGCTGACCTGGAGTCTTTGTTTTTATGTAATAAACTTTTGTCTATATTTGATGCATGATGTGGCGCCCCCTTTTTGTGCTCTAATATTTCAGATTTCTACCCATTCGGATCTGGGTCTGTGTGAGGGGAAGATGCCGGCTGATTGCTGTGGCTGCTGGCCTGTGCACTATTAAGATTTCATTTGAAACCAAAAAGACACAGTCCAGTGTGTCTCTGTGAAATCACTTCAGGACTGTGGTATCCTGTCTTATTTCATTAACTATTTTGTACTAACGCACTGACTTTTTTTTGTTGTTTTATATATATATATATATATATAGAGAGAGAGAGAGAGAGAGAGAGAGAGAGAGCAAAAGTTCCTGCACTCACATCATAGAGTCCCAGCAACTGGGTGCAGCCTCCAAAACCAATAAATCAGTCCTTCTATAAATCCAGAATATTTCCCAATATAGGAAAAAACAGAGGGTACTCACCAAAACGCTTTTTCATTTAATCTGTGTGACAAGCATGCTGCTGGATGTATGCTGCTGTTGTTTACATGATGCATAATATGCTGCAATCTTGACAAAGGTGTTACGGGACTGAAACGTTGATGTTGCTTGGATCACATCTACACGATTAAATGAAAAAGCATTACTACTTTGGTGAGTGCCCTCTGTTTTTTCCTATATTATGCAAAAGAAGGATTTACTCCTGTGGTCAACGTTTCAATGAGATAATCATTTTCGTCATTGAAACGTTGACCACAGGAGTAAATCCTTCTTTTGCATACCAAATCCCCTGAGTGCCGCACTTCATTTATCTTTACTGTGGTGGGTCTGGAGTCCGGATGCACATGTGCTGGAAACAAGGTGCATTTTGTTTTGTTTCAGTGAGTGCTGGATCTTTTTGAAATATATATATATAGTGTCTATATATATGTGTGTATGTATACAATATATAGAAATATTCCGAATTACGGAATATTTTTAGCATGACTGAGATAGTGAAATCTTTGATTTTTGATGGTTCAATGTACACAAACTTTGTTTAAGGCACAAAATTATAAAAAATAAAGTATAAAAAGACCTACTGTATAGGCTGTGTGTATAAGGTGTATATGAAACATAAATGAATTTCATGTATGTACACAAACTTTGTTTGAGCCACAAAATTATTGAAAGTATTGTATAAAATTACATTCAGGCTCTGTGTATAAGGTGTATATGAATCATAAATGCATTATGTGTTTAGATTTGGGAACTATTCCTACAACATTTCAATATGGTATACAAATATTAAAAAATACGGAATATTCCGATATCCAAAATACCCTTGGCTCAGGCATGTACTGCTCTTGGCTGCTCTGAACTCAAGGTAAGGTGGCTGGTCAGAGGGAGGGGCCAGCCACCAGGTAGTATAGCTACAGTCAGTGGCAGTAACAACTTCTGCCCATCTCTATGGATGTTCACTGATGGCATGCACTGGGATCCCAGATGCCTTTGGCCCATTACTCCATGGGCCCCCCTCTCTATCTCGATGTCTGTGCCCAGTAGCGAGGAGCAGACTGGCGGATGCAGGTAGCCGAATTAGTGTGGTGGCGGCAGCGCTTGCAGGGGGGTGTGGTCAGGGGTGTGCGGCTTTTGGTGTCACCCCTTTGCAGGGTGACTCCCGGTGTGGCCCGCACCCCCCTTGTGATGCCACTGCTATACAGTAGCTTTAATCAGTGGAGCAGTGGCCACCCAGCAGTGAAGCTGTGTATTGCATGCTATGGATACTGTCAGGTCTCACTGCGCCTCCCCACTCCTCGCTGCGGTTTTTTCATGTCACGCGAATTGAGCAACAACATAAGAGGACACATCTGTATTTCTTTTCATAGTTATAACTAAATCAGTATACAGTAGATACATACAGATAATTCTAACTGTAAGTTTAAAGCGGTCCGTACATCGTATGATAAAGCAGCCGATCCGACTAATTGGTGTGATTTGGCTATTACATCGCACCATGTATGGGCCTGATGTCGGCCCAAGTGTGCTCCCCTGGGGTCATACATCACATCTCCTGATTGAAATGCAAAACCAGTCAATAAGGGGATGCGATGTGCGATCCCATACAGCGCTATGCAGTTGAGGCAGGGGGGAACTGGCATATCGGGCGGTCGCCCACCTGATTGCACTGGGTGTGGGGACCGCCCAATATGTCGGACGTCGGATCCCCTGTCACCTTGCACAATGCTATCGCACCGTGTATGGCCGGCTTTAATCTTAAACCTGTATATATATATGGTGCTTATAAAATGTATTTGCTTAATGTAACATATTATGTTTTTCTGGTACCTTATAATAACATGCTAAGAAGGGCACTTAGCAAAATGCACACAATTCTTCTATACAGTATTTGTATAATCATGCAGTGTTTTGCATTATAATTTGCATTATACAGTGAAATAAATAGACCATCCTGTAACTCAACAGAGAGATCACTTCTATCGCTGGAGACATGAATAGCTCAATAGAGGAAAATTACAATTTGGAACATCTGAGTTTTGCTGTTGGAGCAGGAATTACCTATATAGCAGGAATAATGATACATATATTTATAGTTGCTGTGAATGTCACTGACTGGATGAAAGGAAGACCAGTGACCGTGACTGACCAGATTATCACCTCCCTCGGGATCACAAGGATGCTCTATCAATCTGCCTGTCTGCATGACCTCATTTATTATAGTTTCATTATAAAATATCATATAATATATGAGATGATTGTTGACTGTATTTTTGCAATTTCGTTCTGCGCCAGCAACTGGTTATCAAACCTTCTGGCTGTTGTCTTCTGTCTGCAGATCTGCAACTTCCACAATGTTTTCTTCCTGCGTCTGAAGACTATTATATTACAGAGGGTTGTCCATCTGATTATTGTTTCTGTCCTGTTGTCCATTTGTTACTTTTCAATAATGAATTTAACAATTTTTATAGAAATCCCTAAGAATGCATCTAACACAACATATATAGAGACAATAATTGCTATATACATATATATATGTCCTTTATGTGGGATACCGTGCCATTTCTCATATTCCTCATGTCATCAGTCCTTCTTATTTTCTCTCTGTGTCTTCACATGAACAGAATGAAAGGTGACTGGACTGTAACAGGACAACTGGACGCCTATTACAAGACCATAAAGTTCTCAACTTGTTCATTGTTTAGCTGTGCCTTTTATTTTGTTACCATTGCTACTACGTACTTCTATCCGGGATCACTTGATGATGAAGAATTAACTTTTATTTTTAACTTTTTTTCAACTCTACAATCTGTTTTCCTGATCTATGTAACAGCCAGGCTAAGGAACTGGTTCTTTGTTATTCTCCAACATAGAACCAACTGCTGGCTCATTTGCAGAGGCCGTAATCCAGAAGCCGGGGGTCCGGTTGAGACAGTCACTCAAAGAGTTTAGAGAGGTCCATACAACGAATGAATTAATATGATCAAACTGTGAATTGTTATATATTTTATGTATGATGAATTACAATACCCCACTGATCAAGAACTCATTAGACTAAATATCTGGACTTGAGGGAAAACTGATGCTTTATAATACAAGTATTTCAGGGATGATTCAGAGTTACATGCAAGTCAGATGTATTGCATCCATAGAAATAAATATGGATCTTTGCCCATAAATCATGTTGTTTGCGTGTATATGGCTACGCCACCCCCTATACATCTACTTGTGGAAGTAGCTGTCATCCGTATAGCCTGGCTGGAATTGCCCCATTCAGAAGTGGACTATTCAAAAGTGCATTTTAAGATTAATACTGGCGTTACACCAGCGTTGAACCGAAGTGGAACAGAAGGGAAACAACCGATCTGCACTTCTAAAAACCTAATCTAGATTTGGAGATAAACCATCAACAAAGGTGATTTTAAAATCTCACTGCTACAAATTCCTGCTGACTGCATAACCTGGACTTTCAACACTGAACTCTGGTTGCTACAAAAACTCTAGCCAGCACTTGTTACTATTTGTGCTGCCTCTGTGCTTAACAGATAATCTTACTGAATACTGTTAATATCAGCTTAACTCTGTAATAATGTCTTTTTACATTAGCACTTTGGTCTAGTCTTACATGATCTAGCTACTGCTACTCTCTACTCTAATATTCAAATTCTGCGCCCATCTTATCTCCACTTTTTCTAAACTCTATAATATATTTTTGTTGTGTTGACACTTTACCTCATCCTTGCCATGACCATGTTTTCTCCTCCCTTCACTCAGTTTCTAACTAATCTTTTGTTCTGCCCTCTGACTCCACCTCTATCCTTTCCCCCTGGCCTCCTCCACCTCCTCCTATCTCCCCTTCTCTCTCTGCCTTCCTCCCCCTCCTCTCCCATTACTCCATTTTCTTTCTATTATACCCCCCATGGATCCTACTACCCCACTGGTAATCTTTCCTCCCTTACTTATCTCTCTGTCACTTCACCCCACTTTCATTCACGTCTCCTTAACTTCCCTCCCTGCCCACTTCCTACATGGTCCCCTCCTAGCACAGGAGCACGCATGATCCCTACACTCTATTCATCTCGGTCTCCCAAAGTATTCTCATCTCCATGCTATTGCAACCCTGATAATCTCATTCACATCTCTCCTATCAACTCTGTCACTCTATTCTGTGCCCTCTGGAATGCCAGATCAGTCTGTAACAAACTGGCCCCCACCCATGAACTTTTCATCTCCAACTCCCTGAATCTCCTGGCCATTACTGAAACCTGGATTTTACCCTCTGACACCAGTTCTCCTGCAGGTCTCTCTTATGGGGGCCTCACTGTCTCCCACACCCCCAGGCCTGTGGGTCGCCACGGTGGTGGTGTTGGGGTCCTTCTATCCCCTGGTTACTCATACCAACATATACCATCAAAACCATCCCTTACATTCTCCACATTTGAAGTTCATGCTATACGCCTCTTCCAACCAGTACACCTCAGAGTAGCTGTCATCTACCGTCCCCCTGGCCCTCCCTCCAAGTTCCTTGACAACTTTGCTTCTTGACTCACTCACTTTCTCTCCTCAGACCTTCCCTCTAATATCCTTGGTGACTTCAATATTCCTATTGATATCCCCACAGAATCTGCTGCCTCCAAACTACTCACCCTCACTTCCTCATTTGGACTCTCCCAATGGACCTCCTCACCCTCCCATGCGAGTGGGCATTTGCTTGATCTCGTATTCACTCACCGTTGTGATATTTCTGCTTACTCCAATTCCCCATTCCCCCTCTCTGACCATCACCTCCTCTCTTTTAACCTATCCCTCTTTCCTTCCCCTCCACTACCTCCGAAAGCCACCATCACTAAGCGTAACATTGAAGCCATCGACACTGCTTTCTTTTCTTCCCTACTTGACTCACTTCTCTCCCCTATCCTCTCTTTCTCCTGCGCTGAACAAGCTGCTTCCCTATACAATGCCTCCCTTACTTCTGCTCTTGACTCTATTGCTCCGGCGATCACTACTCACCCTCGCAAATTCACACCTCAACCCTGGCATTTCAAATGCACCAGATACCTGCAAAAATGTTCACGAACCACTGAGAGACAGTGGAGAAGATCACGCTCTCAGGCAGATTTTCTCCATTTCAAATTCATGCTGTCATCCTACAGTGCTGCCCTTTCCCTCTCTAAACAGTCATATTTCAAGAATCTCATCTCCTCCCTGTCATCAAATCCCCAGCATCTCTTTTCCACCTTCAACTCCCTCCTCTGCCCACCCCCTCCTCGTCTCCCCTCCTTGCTCTCTGCCACTGACTTTGCTACCTATTTCACATCTAAAATTGATTCCATACGTCAGGACATCATATCCAACCAGTCCCCCAGCTCTCCACTTCCTCCTTTCCCAGATCACCCCTCCCCATCCATTTTACAGACTCTGACATCCTTCTCCCCTGTGACTGGAGAGGAAGTTAAGGCCCTTATCCAGTCCTCCCCCCCTTCCACCTCTCCCCTCGACCTTATCCCCTCCCACCTCCTCCGCTATCTCTCTCCTTCTGCCTGCTCCCATCTTGCCCACCTCCTTAATCTCTCCCTCTCATCTGGCACTGTTCCTTCTGCATTCAAGCATGCCCGTGTTTCCCCCATTCTTAAAAAACCTAACCTTGATCCTAACATTCTCTCTAACTACCGTCCAATCTCTCTCCTCCCTTCTGCCTCCAAACTCCTTGAGCGTATTGTTTACAACCGCCTCACCACATTTCTTTCCTCTCACTCCCTCCTTGACCCTTTTCAGTCTGGCTTCCATTCTCTCCACTCCACTGAAACTGCCCTCACAAAAGTCAGCAATGACCTCCTTGCTGCCAAATCCAAGGGCCACTACTCACTGCTCATTCTCCTTGATCTCTCTGCTGCTTTTGACACTGTGGACCACCCTCTACTGCTGCATATACTTCACTCCCTTGGTCTACGTGACACTGCTCTCTCCTGGCTGTCCTCCTACCTCTCTGACCATTATTCTCTGTTTCCTCTCATGGCGACTCCTCCCCCCCACAGCCTCTTACAGCAGGTGTTCCCCAAGGTTCTGTTCTTGGACCTCTCCTATTCTCTCTCTATACGTCTTCTCTAGGTAAACTCATCAGCTCTTTTGACCTCCATTATCATCTCTATGCTGATGATACTCAGATCTACCTTTCCTCACCTGACCTTTCCCCTTCTCTACTGACTCGTATCTCTAATGGATGTCCCAGCAATTTCTCAAACTTAATATGTCTAAGACTGAGCTGATAGTCTTCCCACCCTCCCACATAACATCTTGTCCCACTATTTCTTTATCAATTGATGGCATTACTATCTCATCTAGCCCCAAAGTGCGTTGTCTTGGAGTCATCCTGGACTCTTCCCTCTCCTTTAAACCACACATTCAGAACCTCTCACAGTCCTGTCATTTCCATCTCAAGAATATTTCCAAGATCAGACCCTTTCTCACCCAGGATGCTACTAAAACCCTTGTACATTCACTGGTCATGTCCAGACTGGACTACTGTAACCTTCTCCTAGCTGGCCTCCCCAAATCCCATCTCTCTCCTCTCCAGTCTGTGCTCAATGCTGCTGCTCGGCTCATCTTCCTCTCTAAATGCTCTACATCTGCCTCCCCTCTTTTGCAAGCCCTCCACTGGCTCCCATTCCCTTTCAGAACCCAATTCAAGGCTCTTACACTCACTTACAAAGCCCTCACCCATTCCTCTCCCATTTACATCTCTGATCTCATTTCACTCTTCTGTCCGCCCTCTTCGTTCACTTAATACACGCCGCCTTTCATGCCAATTGATTACTTCCTCCCACTCCTGCCTCCAAGACTTTGCCCGTGCTTCTCCTCACCTTTGGAACTCCCTCCCTCTCCCTATCAGACTCTGCACCTCTCTATCATCTTTCAAATGAGCTCTTAAGACCCACTACTTCATTAAAGCCTTCCAGCTCTCATCCTAACTTGCTGCTACATCTTCCTTTCTCCTGGCCCACCCCATTCTGTGTCACTCCTGTTTTTCTTCCCCTCCCTTAAAGAATGTAAGCTCTTTCGAGCAGGGCCCTCTACCCTCTTGTGCTTCTCCCTACTGTAATTTAATTTATCTCTTACTAGCTACTAGGGCAACTAACACTTGGCTGCTTATGTGGGCGTTAATGTCACTAATATAGCTATGTTTATCCATGTCCTGTATTGTATTGTATTGTAAGTCAATGGTTACTTTTTTGTCTATGTACTTTGTAAGGCTCTGTGGAACACTTGTGGCGCCATATAAATAAATGATAATAATAATAATAATAATAATAATAATAATCTGTATTAGTGCACACTTTGCCCATACACTAGTGTATGCATGTATATGGCTACACTGTCCCTATCCATCTGCTTGTGGAAGTAGTTGTCTTCCATATTAGTGCACAATTACACCAGTCCTATAGATGCTTGTGGTTGTGTGCGCTCAGCTGCGGGGTGTGTGCAGTGTAAGAAATTGCAGGGTATGTCAGCATAATGGACTCGCAGGCATCTCTGAATAAGACCCGTTGTGTCTTACTCCTGACATCTGCAGATGTATATAATTATTAACCTGGATATGCCCAACTGCATCACTGTGGTGAACTGTGTTTATTGTGTCCATTGGGAATAGATGACAGCGCTAATCACTCAGTGTCTGGGAGATTTCTGTACAACCGCGGTATATGACTGTGATCCGACGGTTTCAAGTACCTGCACTGCATTAGCCAGAGTCTTCTAAGGGAGATTACTGCCCGCTAACACTTTGGAGGACATCGGCGGCATACCTGACAGCCACGGCAGTCTACATCAATAAGAGGATTACTAAGCCGAACCCTGCCACACACATACCGAGTGGCTGTGTGGTTATTATCTTGACAGTTAGATGTACAGTAGTACTGCACTGAGGTCTGGTCTCAGGCCATGATTCAGAGCTGGACGCTCTGACAGAGCGCTCGCTCTGAATCAGGGCCGGCCTTCTGCTTTTTAGAGCGGCCTCCTGGCCACTCACTTAGCTGTGGGTAACCACCCACAGCTATAGCGAGCAGCCAAGAAGATGGTTGCGATGGTCAAGACCATCACGACCATTGGGCTTGCGATGAGACCCTTGTGGTAGGGTTTCGTTGCCGCAAGCCCCAGAGAGATTTCGGCTCTAACAGAGCTGAAATCTCTCCCACTGACATCACTCGTGATGTCAGTGAGGCCGGCCCCAAATGGTAGGCGTTCACATGGGAACGCCTCCGTTTGGGCAGCCACTCCACCGGCCCACCCACCAAAGTGGGCGAGCTGTCACTCGACATTGACAGCTCGCCCCCTTTGTTGCGAGAACTGGAGCGACGGAGTGCCCGTCGCTATCCGTGTCTCGCGCATGCGCACGATGGAGCTGGCTCCGTCAGGCACATGTGCACTGGCCCACCATTGACCCTGTTGCGAGCTCACAGCGCTTGCAACCGGGTCTGAATCAGGCCCTCAGTGCAGACTACATGTATCGGTATTCACAGTTATTTGGAAGCTGACTTTGATATGTGCAGCTTAGTAATCTCTTCAGGAGGAGGTAAAAGTGATACAATTTTACACAATATTTTTGCCTGATGTTACCAAGTTACTGGTACTCTGTCTATCTTACCTGCATAATATTCCGGACTTGTACACACGATTTCAGAAAAATCATTAAGGACATCATTATGTTCTTAAGTGTTGATGAATTCATACAGAGACCATAGATTCTAATTTATACCACAGTGATTTTTATTGTTTCCTTAACTGGCGAGATATATATATATATATATATATATATATATATACACCATAGGCAAACGCAGGGGGGGTTCTGGTTGCCAGGAAACCCCCTTCCCCAGCCCACACCATGACCAGAATAGATATGGCAATATAATAGAATTTCACTTGTGCTGCATGTTCTTCTCAGTATGACAAATGTAATAATTAGCACCACCTGTGTATCTTTTAACATGTGTCAGCCAGTAATAAATGCAACTAGGAGATAGAAAACATGCACTGTTAGGGGTGCACTGCTATAGATCATCAACAGCGTCAGTTATTATTACTGTATAATAATACACTATCCAGTACATAAGGAGACCACTATGTCATACAGTATGTCCAGGGCAGTGCTGGGTTCTTCTGCTGCTCCCTCAGACTCCTGGACTTTCTCCAATGCTCTGGAATGATGCCCACATCTGAAATAAAAACAATCAGATATAGATCAAAAGCAGAAAAAGTATTCTCATTATGGGCACACAGATTATGTAACTGATTATACAAGGTACAGAAAGAGAACCTGGTTCAAAAGTTAAAATATAACTTTTATTAAGGCGAATTAAAATAAATGTGTACAAGAAAATATGTGATTAAAATATCGAGAATAACCTATGTTGTGTGTGTCTTGAATTCATCTACTACTATCTGCATATTCACCAGAGAAAAGAAGAAGAAATATTTAGCCTAGTATTGTTATATATAAGGTAGGTATTAATAACCAGAGTATCTTATTCCACAAATAATTTTATATTAACACTCCTTATAGATGTCCTATTTAAAGTTCATCAACCATCTCTTCTAAAACATCCAACTTTTATCACATAACCTTAATATAAGTAATTCCCCTTCTTAAGTGAAATTTATAAATTTTCCGCTGTATCCCACATAATATTTCAGTTTCACCTGATCATGAAGCTGTGATTTATTCCAAAGTGTTACATAAGTATCTTCTAACACCATTAGAAACATAATATTCTACATGTGGAACAGCATTTCACTTGCTACTTAGATCAAAGACCAGAGTTTATTGATAACCATATGACATGGAATAGTATATTCTCAAGTTAAGGACTTATACCAAAAATGAATCTGACATAAATAGTTAAGTAGCGTTGCCTATATTGGACACTGCGGAATCACAGCTGTTAGATGTAATTGTAGTTAATAAATTACTGCTGCATAACATTAATCTTATAATTTCTGACATATATAGTCGTTAGCATCATATAACCTTTAATCCACAAATTTAGTGGTGTGGTTTTTCAGCAGCACTGTCCTATATGATGGAATCTACGGCCGAGGGCGACGAATAGGTACACTCCACGGCTTCCCATATGTTCGAATCTAGACTTCAACTACTAATATGGCTGCATACATTCCACATTAATAATATTATGTATGGCCAGCAGCGCTCCGATTTAATTTCAGCACAGTATAGATGGAACTCTAAAGTCTACCATGTGCAAGCAAACAGTCTTTATTAATTTATGGAGTCAGCAGTGTCACTTGCATATTGTGGGTATTCACAATTCTAACAACATTATAGTAGGCAGTATTACATATATTATTATATTTTTACATAAGCAGCACTCCGATTTAATTCCAGCGCAGTGTAGGAGGAATTCTAAAGTGTATAAGGTGTATATAAAACATAAAAGCATTCTGTGTTTAGATTTGAGTCCTATTGCCAACATAATTCATTTTATTATTCAATTTTATGCAATTATTCCAAAATACAGAATATTCTGATATCCAAAATACCCCTGGTCCCAAGCATTTTGGATATGGGAAACTCAACCTGTATATATATATATATATATATATATATATATATATTCTATTATTGTTTGTATTATTTAATATATATGTGTGAGCTGTGTTAATTCAATTAAATAGAGATTGATTTTACTAGTATATATCTTATGTGTACTGGAGTGTTAATCTAAATAGTTTGGTATAAATGCATTTATAAGGGTATACAACAGCGCAGAGTCTTTTTGATTTTTTGCTTGTTTGTGTGGTGGGCAATACATCTTTTTAATCAGGTGTATACCCTAATCTGTCTGCTCCCTAGGCACAGGTGTGTGTTGAATTTATAATCTGGAAATATAGACCCATCTTTTGTATACAATGATGTAAACTTGTATTAGTTTACAAAGTAATTATCTGTCTACCCTTAAACTATCCAAGTCACATGTGCTAAATACACTACATGGCTTCCATAGAAATCTCTAAGTCAGGGAAAACACCTACTAACCTACAGTGCATACACCATAATTAACAACTATATCAAATATATATCAATTAGTTATTTTAGTTGTTTTCATGGATATGCCACAAATCTCCCATTTATCTGCACTGACAATATTTCAGTTTATATTCAGCATTTGCGCCCATGACTTGTGGTTTATCCTACATTCTGTACAGTAAGTTCCCTGGTCAGTTGCTCCATAGGCCTGAAGATCTATCACTGCATAAATGCTACATGAGATCCTACTGTCTACATGATATTAGTTCTGCAATATGCCCCATGTACAATGACCATAATGGGAGGTAATTCATGTTGCTTGTCAGTAAGTGGGAATAAATATTCAGCTGACAGTGGATTTTATTGTATAATAATATGTACATGTAACTATACCATAGATATAAGACTTGAAAAAACAAAAATGAACACAAGCAAAGATCTCAGTAATCATACTCAAGTAACATTTGGCAGGACAGTGCTCACCAGCAACAGATTCATGTAAAGATCTGGCAAAATCCACATTCTACATTATACATGGCTCTTCAGTCTGGAAAAAGAAACCAAAGCAGATATTTAATTAGAAAGAACAAATAGGGATTTATAACAATGCAGCATATATGGCAACAAGGATGTACAAATTACTGCCAACTTATCACAGTACATATATAAATGCCATTTGAACAATGAATCAATCAGATGTCTATTTGTATTCTGCAGTTATGTACATGGCTCCTGTATGATCCTCCTGTCCCAACCTTACAGTAATTATGCAGACAACTGATCCATAAGCCTGAAGACACTATTGCCCAGAGGAGACTGGTTCCACCATATGATCGATACCCAGATGTCCTGGTTGGAGTCAGCGATTTGGATTTCAGTGTATAATATGATCTTGTAATGCATGTAAATAAGTTATAAATAATCATATGAGTGAATAAGAAAGTGAACACTAAACACAGAACTCAGTAATCAGCCTAAACAACATTTGGCAGAACAGAATGTAAAACTTCTAATAGAAAGACCCATGCACCTGAATTATCTTGTGGGTTTTATAAGCCACATTTATACTGGGGACTTTGGTCTGGAGAAAGAAATACAAAGTTGATGTCTAACTCTTGTTGAAGGAAGCAAAGAAAACTCCCCATAAAGAGCATTGGGCAGTGCCAGTGAGGGACGTGCAGATACTACCCTTCAGCAACATGCTAAAGTAACAGATGAATTAAAATGTATTTCCACAACTACATCGCAGAGTTGGTAAATTAAACATTCTTATGTTATGGGATAATAAGACCACATCTGATTATTTATAAGAAGCTGATCTATTTATATTAATTGTCATTTGCATATGAGCTGCTGCAGGACCAGCCAATTGAGGTTAATATAGAGGATGACAAAATGTGCAGGATACAAGAAATATCCATGTTTAGGGAATAAGGTATAAAAGTAAGAGAAAGTTAGGATGGTGTTAAGAAACTCCCTTATAGGGCAATAAAGAAGTTCCTGGCCTGTCTGATGTCAAATAATTTGGAAGGTAAGATGTAAAAAAACTTTTTTTAGAGATATTTAGCTTTTTGTGTTTTGTGTATAGAGACCCTGAGTTACTAAATCCCCTGTCTAAGGTGTACGCACCCTTATATTATCAGTGCATTTGCCCAAGTATTGGTAGTAGCTAATGGGCATACTTAGGAAAGCCCTAATGCACCGTAAGTGTGACTAAGTAGTAATGGATTGAATAAGACAGATAAGTATCTAGTTTTCTATTATGAAGCTTTTTACCTTTGGGGTTTTCTCTGTCCTGGACCTTCTTAGTTGCAGTAATTGGACAGATAAATTTACAACAATTTTAAAGGTAAGATACTTTTATTATTAAGGATCACTTTTCCTTTATGGGTTTCAGAATCAGACCTCTTCACAAATGGGAATGAAGTATTGTTTAACAGCCTTGCTACATAATGAATAAATGTCGTATTACAGTAGTTAGATGAAGAGTTAAAACATACCAGCTTTAGATAGTTCTACTAATTGTTACAACATTTTTTTTAACAGCACTAGGGAAGGTTGTCCCCTCTAGAATAGTTGGAAAGTTAATCATAGAGTGACCTAGTATTTTCAAAGGAGCAAAACTAAGTCTAACCAGGGCAACACAAATAATTATTTTGTTTTATGGGATACCTTTACATTTCCTGAGCTTAACTCAGTGCTGATGTTTTACTAAACAAGTTAAACCCCAAAACTGGTAACTATTGCACTATCACCACAGTCACTCAAATGTGCTTCACACAGAATATAATATTACACTTTATAAATTTAACTTTTAGGTCTTTGTGGCAAATCTGTTGGTGGTGCACATTAGGCTCTCTTAAAACCAGGATTCAGTTAACTTTAATGAGATATTCGAAGCATCTAAAGACAATCCTTGATTCAGGTTAATAGCTCCCTTTTGCTTCAGTGACAATTTGATCTTGTCTAAGCTTATGGGTTATCCGGTAGTGATGCTATCTCTTTAAGGCAGTAGACTACAAGTTCTGGTGTGATAAAATAACTGTGGCTGTTACTTTCACTAGCAGCTTTAGCTCAGCAACTGTCCAGGTTCAATAAGAAAGGGCTATGCTCTTTACTTTTGTCTTCAGTAGATGTAGAATGTTCAGTCTTGCTTAGGGTAAGGGCAGAGTGACAAAGATATTTTTCCTTTACTCATATACAGAATAAAGAACATGTGACATACTGTAAACTCAGTTCTCCCTTTTTTATCATACAAGACCTTAGTTTAAATAGTAGTAGTTTAAAAAATCACAAATGTCTATTTTCTTTTCAAAGTCTATAGTCTATGTGATAGGAGGATGGTGACAGGTCTATCTGGGTAATGGACAATCTGTGTACACTGCATCCAAATATATTATTAATTAGTTTGTGGAGAATTTGCCCCTTATGATATCAAAGGGTGCAGCCTACATTCTGGTGCTTTTTTTATTTATTTTTTCTTTACTAAAATTTAATTCCTTTAATATCTGCCTGTACCGATAAAGACTGCTTGTATGTGGGAGTCGAAATAGAGCAAAAGGGAGAATAAGAGATAAGCGCTTCTGTCAAAATCTGGATTTAGTGAACTCACACTGTTGCAGCTCAAAAAAAGGAAAGGTTGACTCCTTAAATGGATACAAACAAGAAAAAATGGGAGCACTGCCAGTTGAGAATACAATAATTTAATAAATATACACATAAACATGAAACACATTTAAAATCATGCTCTAAATAGAGCATATATATAACAGAATGACATGAGAAACAGACCAGTAAAAACTAAAAATCAGATAATAGGTAGCAAGTTTGCATAAAAAAAATATAACAATATACTGTATCTATCTATATATATATATATATATATATATATATATATATGTATGTATTTTTTTTGAGGAATGTTATAGCTGTAGCTAGAAATCCAACTTAATATAGAGACACTCAAGTAAATTCAGAAAATAAGATATAACATACAGAATAGAACAAGACCATAGTACTACAAAAACAAATCTAATAAGTTTAAATAAAAAAAAATAGAATAAATAAAAAATTAATATGAAAATCTATATAAAACAATCTATATAAAAAAATCTATATAATGTAATCTAAAGCTTCATACAAATAACACTAACATAATCCTAATAATAAAGTATATATTATTATAAAAAATGATAATCAGCAAGGTAAAAAAAAAATAGTAATACAAATGACAATTACAATCGCATAAAAGAATGTACTAGTACAACTTTGGACCTCTACGTTGAAAAACAGAAGTTTAATATAAAAAATTCACATTCTTGGATTAACTCAAAAGAAAAGGATGCATACAGTATATAACAAAGGAAAAAAGGGCGAATAGGGACTTGATAGAAGATAGACTTTTTTTCCCATTTTTTACATACAGTATGCCTCCTTTTCTATTGAGTTAATCCAATAATCTCATTTTTTGTATTACACTTCTATTTTTGAATTTAGAGGTCCAAAGTTGTACTCATACATTCATTTATGCATTTGTAGTTGTAGTATGTATTATTATTATTATTTTATTTATTTTTACCTTGATGATTATTATTTCTTATTATTTCTTATATTTATTATCATCATCATATATGTCTTGTCCTATATCCTTTTAGATACCTTATTATTAGGATTATGTTATTGTTATTAGTTGTTTGAAGCTTTAGATTACATTATATAGATTGTTAATATAGATTTTTTTATATAGATTTCATATTCATTTTTTATTTATTCTACATATTTTATTTATAATAATTAGATTTGTTTTTTTAGTAGTATGGTTTTGTTATATTCTGTATGTTATATCATATTTACTGAATTTACTTGAGTGTCTCTATATTAAGTTGGATTTCTAGTTACAGCTATAATGTTCCTCAAGTGCTTCTAACAAGTGCACCCAATTATACAAATTATCCAAGGGATATTTTGGACATTTTGTGAGGAGAGGCTCATTACCTCTGAGGGAACAGCCAGTGTCCTTTTGGTTGAGAAATTCATTAGGTTGGAGCCTAACTCCCTGACCAGTGGACTCTATTTTATGTTGCAATGCAATATTGTTGCCTGCTTCTTATTATTGTTATCCATCCATGACTATCACTTTGCTGCTTACAGCACAGGCACGAAAGCTCTATGGACATGTGTTTTTTATACAGTGCGCTGCTCTGTACACCGCTAACTCCTCCATCCCACTATCTCCATTTGCCGTCCATTGCTGGAAAACACAACAGCATGGATCTGTGCTAAACTTCATAGGACGTGGTTTCACACACAACGCTATCTATCCTACCCTGGCAGGATCATTGCAGGAAAAGTTGGCTGTCATTTTCTTCTATGCACAGGAGGTACACTGTGGTAAGGACTTCTGATTATTACCATCAGCGGTACAAAGTTGTTGCCCATATACCATCTGAATCCCCCCTTATCCCATTAAGGGGGCTGAAATTCAGTTTATACAGTACCTGCAGCAGATTCCTGGTTTTTATCTGCTGGCTTACCGGATCTGGTCAGATTTGGAATAATCATGACTGAGTGCATCAAGATTGACACATATTATTGTCATCCGGAGATCCCTCAGCACCAAGTTTTTGGTGTTTATTATTATGGATCACTTAATAAAGAGAGTACAATTATTGACTGAAGTATTAGTAAATGTGTTATATAGGTTTAAGAAAAACAGAATAAAGACAGAATAAAAAGCAGAATAAAAAACAAAATAATATTCTCTGTGAGGAAAAATTCAGTTATTTCCGGCTGTATATTATGAAAACCTTAAGATTGAAAGTTATGTCCGTCTAAATAATGGTGTTTAATAACACCGGATTTGCAGCGGCTCAGTGGCTATAATAGTTTTCTTTAGCTTGTCAGCATAGAATATAGAGTTTGTAAAAAATTGGAATGAGCTCACCCACTTAGGTTCTCGAGGCCGCAGTGTCTGTACACTGATCCCTTGTTGGGCGGTGTTCTGTACTGAACTGTGGATCAATCTTGGACAATGGAACCTGGTGTTCCCGCTGAGTGTGCCGTGTAACTCCTCGTTAGTTGGGTTTCCTCGGCTGCTTTGTAAAGGTGAATATCGCCCCACTGAGACTCCAGGTTGGTCTCACAACGGGAGCTCCCATTGGAGGGCACCAAATTCTGATGTCGGCAATGTAGTTTGGCTGGTTCTATTAGTGCTCTGGCTGTCTATTTGGTTAGTACAGTGGGGATTGCTGCTTTTCTCTGGCAGAGGAGCCAAGATTAAGGTAGCGTTGTTGCTGTAGTGAGCTGCCACAGTTCTTTTTGGAGTTTGCTAAACACATTTCTGTGTGTTTAACACCTTTGTCAGGGCTCCTTAGGAAGGTGTTAAACACACACAAAAGCATTGAGCAATGCTGACAAGCTAAAGAAAACTTTTGCGACTGAGCCGCCGCAAATCCGGTGTTATTAAACACCATTATTTCAATGGAAATAACCTCCAAACTTAAGGCTTTCATAATATACAGCCAGAAAGAATTGAATTATTCCTCACAGGGAATTTTATTTTGTTTTTTATTCTGCTTTTTATTCTGTCTTTATTCTGTTTTTCTTAAACCTATATAACACATTTACTAATACTTCAATCAACAATTGTACTGTCATATACCATATCCAATAAAAGAAAATTTGCTCCCAAGCGCTCCTGATTACTCGTTTAAGGGTGAAATATAGTGAAATCACTTTTTCATACACAATATTGCATATATATCCACATGAAATGCAGTTATAGACAAATCACAATGTCACATATGGATACCAAGTCTTAGTATACAACGGTCATGTTATTGCGCAGTATGTGGCAATTTAGCATGCAGATGCTAGTCCCCAGTATGAGTTACTCACAAAGTTGCATTGTGTGTACTAATATAGTGTTTACCACCAACCGCTAAGTCCCAGTGTGCAATATTGTGTTTTATGCAGCAATGTTGCGTCTTATGTATCAACACAGTCTAGATGAGAAATTTGTGTGTACTAATTTAGCATTTACCACCAACCGCAAAATCCAGATGTGCAATATTGCGTTTTATGCAGCAATGTTGCGTCTTATGTATGAACACAGTCTAGATGAGAAAATAGTCACAATGTTGCATAATACAAATGCTGATGCGATATATGTCCATTAGTTGCTCCAAATCCTCTAGTATTTCTCCTTTGCACTGGGTCACTTCTTATGTATGGAGAGTTCTCAATGTCAGCTCATGCAAAACAAAAAGAGGGGTACCAACATAGTGTAAAACCTTCAACATTTATTTAAGATATAGTAAAATGTGCAAATGGATGCGAGCCATTAAAAACCTTTTGGGAAAGGCACACTGTTAGACATATTGGGGCATTAATATGCTCCCTCTACAGAGCTTTACTTTCCCAGTCTGGGTATACAGTTGTAATCACCATACAGCAAGTCACCAACGCATTTCAACCTGCTCCACAGGTTTTCATCAAGATGTATAGTGATAGTGGAGTGACTCTTTGTATATAGGGTTAAGGTGATCCTGCCCCTTGCATGTGTATGAATCCATCTCTTTATGTATTACGAGACATTTTATGTGGATATATATAGTCAATATTACAAATGTACCCTTAGATGAGTGATTCCCATTAGGAGCGCTTGGGAGCAAATTTTCCCTTATTGCATACTACTTTAGTGATTTGTGATTTGTGCCCCCGTGCTGCCCTATATAACAAGGATTGCAATTGTTTTAAATTTTTTTCCGAACATACCATATGCATTTTATATGTTTTAATTGATTTCTATTTGTGTAACTACATATCTATATACTATACAACCTTTTTATTACTTAATAAATGTATTATATCCTATATTAGTGTTGTTTAGTGCAGCCAAATTTTCTTCTTAATATTTATGCTTCTGAAGTTTTTGCATTTTCTTCTTTTTCGGCAGCAGCATTCTAACACTACCAGGTCCTATAAGGAGCACTATTATTCAACAGATTTTCTTTTAACACTTACTAGTGAGGTCATTAAATCTATTTAAATTGTTGTTGTGGATACAAAAATATATATTGTTATATTTTTTAATGCAAACTTGCTACCTTTTACCTAATTTTTAGTTTTCACTAGTCTGTATCTCATGTCATACTGTTATATATATGCTCTATCTAGAGCACGATTTTAAATGTGATTCATGTTTATAATTTATATTTATTAAATTATTATATTCGCCACTGGCAGTGCTCCCTATTTTTTTTTGTTTGTATGTAGGAAATTTTTTTCTTTCCAGCCCACTCAGCACATCAGTACAATTTCCTGCTCTCTGTCACACAGGACATTAGCTGCTGGCTTCACATCACAGCTTTCTGACTGCAGGTAATCACTGCTACTGTATTCTCTCCCTCCACCACTCTGTTAAAATCTAGCTGCGATGTCTTGGTTTAATCTCATCAATGACAGGTACTGCATCTAGCACAACTCAGTTACCACAGTCAGAATCTCTTTTAGGATTGTCTGGCTTCTTCTCCTGATAACCACTTCATCAGTCTAAAGTACTGCCACTGAGGCTGTCTGCTGACAACCAATCTCTCTTGTTACTGGTTTTGGATCCTTCACTAAATAGGCTGTCCACTGTTACCTTAGTACTTCCTCACACAGGTCTACAAAGGCTGGCACCTCTGTGAAACTGCCACTGCAGAGTGGGACACAGCTGCACTCTTTAGTCCCTCTTAGGCCAGTCTTCTGCACCACTTGTTATATTCTACCAGTGACAAGCCAGGACTCTGGGGCCAGTGGTTTCCTTGGTTGACAGGTACATTAGAGACTCTCTCCCTTGGTGCTTCTCTTTAAATAGTCCAGTGTAAAGGACTTGATTTGTCTTACTCTGGGCACATATGCCCTCTTCAGTGCTGGCACGTGGGGACTTCCTGAAGTCCATAGAAGGGCTGAAAACTGTCATTTATTAAAGTGAAGGACTCCCCAATATTAGTCCACAATGTTGAATACTATGATACAGTCCTGCTTCTCCGTGTGTGCCCTCTAAGTATCAATATAACACCAATGATAAATAACTGTGTACATATTGGTTAATATCAAATATGACTTGACATTTACCACAATTAAAAAAAGTTAACTACATTTCTAAATAAAGCATATAACACCAATATATCCTAAACAATAATTCAGCTCCATTCATAATTTGTTTAACCCTTTTGTCAATAAACCTCTGATCCACCATTTAGACTATTGACTACCTAATGAGGAATATGATTATGGAATCCCCCAGCTGTTTCGGGTATGAGATCTTCTTCCTTAGGTTTCGGGTATGAGAAACTGTCTGATAGGCATAAGGGTCCTTAGTCAGCATAGCTTGTCTCATTTATCTTCCCCATATCTTGTGTCATTTATCTTACTTCTCTTTCATATTTTCTTAGTTCATAGATACAAGATTTTCACCATCTGCGCATGCTGGACAATATGCAGATACAGTATGTTAGCAAAGGTTAAATTGACAAATAATTTACAAAAAATATTTACTATAGACAAAATAATAGTTATTACAAAAGTCTGTGGCTTTAATGGGGATCATACTCAAGGTGATGGCTACTTGGAGGATGCAACACACCTGTTGTGTATGACTTGTATATTCACCATATGATGGTGTATACAGTAGTGCATCAAGCCACATGCACGCAAACACACTGATCATTGCTGCTCTATACCAGATGCTCTAATGTTGCACATTTATTATAATGTCGCACCTTCAATATCACATACAGTAATGGGCTTTTTGTGCTGGGACTTGTAGCTCCACTTGGTTGTCAAAAAAAACCTTCTAATATTTCTGTACTGTATATTCACAGTATGATTTTCTGTAGGGCAAGCTGCACACATACTGAACATTGACACATACTGTAGTTGCACTGCTGCTGTACAAGCAGCTTTTAATCTAAACAAACCTTTTTCTTGTCCTGAAACTTGTAGTTCAGTGGTGATTTCAAAGAGTGCTCCTCAATCCCATTGTTTATTTGTAAAGCATGTCAGCATTGTGTGACTGATGCACATCACTGCAGAAATTGCTGCTAGGCCCTTGCAGAACATTGTACACAGCACAAGTAATTGCATAGCAGTCTTTCATAAAATAACCTGCCACAGTATAAACAGAGACTGTTTACAGTACAGTATGTGATTTGCCCACCTGTCAGAGCTTACTGAACTATAGTATTCTGTAGTGCCATATCCATCCACCACTATATTATTCAGCACTGTACAGCTGAGTCGTTCACTTGGGCTGGTGTCACCCAGAGCTGTAACGCATGGTCAAACTCCCTCCCCCTTCTAAATAAAAAAAAAATTTGAACCAAAGTGCGGGGCTGCCATCAGAAATTTTGGAGCCCATGACTGACATTATAGGCAGGGCCCTCCACTCACTGTGTCTCTGCAAATTCAGCTTGTGGCATCTCCTCAGCCAGCAGCCCTTCTGTCTCCCCAGCCAGCACCCCTTCGGTCTCTCTAGGCAGCACTCACAACCAGCCCTTTACAGCCCACAGACAATTATGTTTTCTGGCTGCTCCTTTTCACGCTATGGCTGGACCCTCTGTCAGTGGTGCAGCATGTGTGATATCATGACTTCTTGTGCGCCTATGCTCAATTAAAAAAAACTGTATTGTATCAGGTAGCTGCAATCCCCCACCCACACTTCTCTTTCTCTTAGTGATGACCCCACATTCTCCTTTGTGCCATTTGTGTGTCATTGAACCCCCCCACATGCAGACACATTCTTTGCTTTCTCTCTGTGATCTTCACACATTACACACCCCTCAGTGAGTGAGCCCCCTCCCCACACTCATTCACCACTTTCAGTGACCCCCCCTCACACACACACACACACACACACACACACACACATTCCCCTCTGTCAGTGAGCCCCCCCCACACACACACACACACACACACAATTTCCCCTCTGTCAGTTAACCCCTTCACACATACACACTCTCCTCCATGAGTGAGCCCCCCTCCCCACACACACATTCCCCTCTGTCAGTAAACACCTTCACATAAATTCCCCTCTGTCAGTAAGCACCTCCACACACACACATTCCTCTTAGTCATTGAGCTCCACACACACATTCCACTCATTGAGCTCCCCCACACATTCTTCTCTGTCAATGAGCCCCCCTCCCCCACACACATTCCTCTCAGTGAGTGAACCCCCCACACACATAGACATTCCCCTCTCTTGTTCTGTGCCCCCCCCCTTACCTCAGTCTGTCTCTGTCTGTGCCCTTACTGAAGCCTGCTGCAAGGGTAAAGACTGAGGGCATAATTCAGACCCACTCGTGAGCGCTGAGCACTCACAAGTGGATCGATGTTGGCCAAGAGCGCATGCGCACGATGGAGGCAGCTCCTTTGTCTGCATGTGCGAGACCCGAATAACGATGGCCAAGCCATTGCTATGGGTCTTGCACCACAGTGGGCGTGCTGTCGATGGTGAGTGACAGCACACCCCCTTTGGTGGGTGTGCCGGGGGATAGAGCCAAAAGCACTCCAGGGCTTGCGGAAACGAGACCCTACCACAAGGGTCTCGTCGCAAGCCCAATGATCGTGATGGTCTTCTTTTTGGCTGCTCGCTATAGCTGTGGGTGGTCACCCACAGCTATGTGAGCGGCCAGGAGGCCGCTCTAAAAACTAAGAGGGATGGCCCTGATTAAAAGCGAGCGCTCTGTCAGAGCATCCAGCTCTGAATCAGGGCCTGAGTCAGAGCAGCGGAGCCACTGGAAGGGAAGAACAGTATGTACTATGTAAGGTGCTGTGGAACATTTGTGGCCCCATATAAATAAAATATAACAATAAATGAAAATAACAGAGCTCAGCTCAGGCATGTACTGCTCTTGGCTGCTCTGAGCTCAAGGTAAGGTGACTGGTCTGGGGGAGGGTCCAGCCACCAGGAAGTATAGCTACAGTCAGTGGCAGTGACAGCTGCTGCCCAGCTCCACAGATGTTCACTGATGGCATGCACTGGGATCCTGGCCGCATTTGGCCCATTACTCCATGGGCCCCCCTCTCTATCTCTATGTCTTGACCCAGTAGTTTGGAGCAGACTGGCGGATGCAGGCAGCCACATTAGTGTGGTGGTGGCAATATATGCAGGGGGGTGTGGGCAGGAGTGTGCAGCTTTTGGTGTCACCCCCTTGAAGGGTGACCCCCAGTGTGGCCCACATCCACCTTGTGATGTCACTGCTATACAGTAGCTTTAATCAGTGGAGTAGTGGCCACCCATTGGTGAAGCTGTGTATTGCATGCTATGGATACTGTCAGGTCTCACTGCACCTCCCCACTCCTCGCTGCAGTATATTCAAGTCAAGTAACTTGAGCAATAAAACATAAGAGTACACATTTGTATTTCTTTTCATAGTTATAACTAAATCAGTATATAGTAGATACATACAGATAATTCTAACTTTAATTTTAAAGCAGCCCATATACGATGTGATAAAGCTGCCGATCTGACTGATTGGTGAGATTTGGCTGCTACATCACACCATGTATGGGCCTGCTGTCGGCACAAGCTCGTTCCTGTGGGGTCATACATCACATCTCCTGATTGTAATGCAAAACCAGTCAATCAGGGCATGCAATGCGCGATCCCATACAGCGCTATACAGTTGAGGCAGGGGGGAGCCGGCATATCGGGCGGTCGGCCACCTGATTGCAGTGGGTGTGGGGACCGCCTGATATGTCGGACGTCGGATCCCCTGTCACCTTGCATGATGCTATCGCACCGTGTATGGCCGGCATTAATCTTAAACCTGTATATCTATGGTGCTTATAAAATGTTTTTGCTTAATGTAGCATATTATGTTTTTCTGGTACCTTATATAAACATCCTTAGAGGGACACTTAGCAGAATGCACACACAGCTTCCGCACAGTATTTGTATAAACATGAACAGCTGCAGTGTTTTGCATTATAATTTGCATTATACAGTGAAATAAATAGGCCATCCTGTAACTCAGCAATCACCTGTATTGTCCTTCATTAAGAGAGATCACTTCTATCACTGAAGACATGAATAGCTCAACGGAGGAAAATTACATACTGCAGAATCTGAGTTTTGCTGTTGGAGCAGGAATTACCTGTATAGCAGGAATAATGATACATATATTTATAGTTGCTGTAAATGTCACTGCCTGGATGAAAGGAAGACCAGTGACTGCAACTGACCAGATTATCACCTCCATCGGGGTCACAAGGATGCTCTATCAATCTGCCGGTTTGCATAACATCTTTTATTATAGTTTCATTATAAAAGATCATATAATATATGAGATGATTGTTAACTGTATTTTTTCAATTTCCTTCAATGCCAGCAACTGGTTATCAAACCTCCTGGCTGCGGTCTTCAGTCTAAAGATTTGTAACTTCCCCAATGTTTTCTTCCTACGTCTAAAGACAATTATATTACAGAGGGTCGTCCATCTGATTTTTACTTCTGTCCTGTTGTCCATTTGTTACTTTTCAATAATTAATTTAACTGATTTCATAGAAATCCCTGAGAATTTATTTAATACAACATATATAGAGGAAATAATTGCTATAGACATGTTTATGTCCTTACTGTGGGAAACCGTGCCATTTCTCATGTTCCTCATATCATCAGTCCTTCTAATTTCCTCTCTGTGTCATCACATGAACAGGATGAGAGGTGGCCGGACTGTAACAGGACAACTGGACGCCTATTACAAGACCATAAAGTTTTCAGCTTTTTCATTGTTTAACTACGCCTTTTACTTTGTCACCATTGTTTCTACATATTTCTATCCGGGATCACTTGACGGTGAAGAAATAACTATTATTTTGAACTTTTTTTCAATGCTACAATCTGTTTTCCTGATCTATGTAACAGCCAGGCTAAGGAACCGGTTCTTTGTTATTCTACAACATGGATCCAACTTCTGGCTCATTTGCAGAGGTCGTAATCCCGAAGCCGGGGCTACAGTTGAGACAATCACTCAAAGACTTTAGAGAGGTCCGTACAACAATTGAATTAATGGGATCAAACTGTGAATTGTAATATATTTTGTGTATGATGAATTACAATACCCCAATGATTAATAACTCATAAGACTAAATTTCTGGACATGAGGGAAAACTGAAGCATTACAGCATGAGTATTCAGGGCTGATTTGGAGTTACATGCATGTCAGTCCCATTGCATCCATGGAAATAAATATGGATCTTTGCCCATACACTAGTGTATGCATGTATATGGCTACACTGTCCCTATCCATCTGCATGTGGAAGTAGTTGTCTTCCATATTAGTGCACAATTACACCAGTCCTATAGATGCTTGTGGTTGTGTGTGCTCAGGTGCGGGGTGTGTGCAGTGTAAGAAATTGCAGGATATGTCAAAAGAAAGGACTCACAGGCATCTCTGAATAAGCCCCAATGAGTTTTACTCCTGACATCTGCAGATGTATACAATTTTTATCCTGGAAATGCCGGCCTGCATCACTGTGGTGAACTATGTACATTGTGTGCATTGGGAATAGTTGACCGCTCCAATCACTCAGTGTCTGGGAGATTTCTGTACAACCACAGTATATGTCTGTGGTCTGATGGTTTCAAGTACCCATACTGCATTAGCCAGAGTCTTCTAAGGGAGATTACTACCCGCTAACACTTTGGAGGACATTGGCAGCTTACCTGACAGCCGCAGCAGTCTACAACAAGAAGCGGGTTACTAAGCTAAACCCAGCCACACACATACCGAGAGACTGTTTGGCTATTATCCTGACAGTTAGAGGTACAGTAATACTGCACTGAGGTCCGGTCTCAGTGCAGACTATGAGTATCGGTATTCACAGTTTTTTAAAAGCTGCCTTTGCAATATGGAGCTTAGTCATCTCTTCAGGAGCAGGTAAAAAGTGATTCTTTTTTATACAATATTTTTGCCTCATGTTACCAAGTTACTGGTACTCTCTCTGACTTTCCTGCATAATATTCCGGACTTGGACACACAGTTTCAGAAAAACCATTAAGGACATAATTAATTTTATGTTCTTACGTGTTGATGAATTCACATAGAGACAATAGATTCTAATATATACAGTATATATATATATATATATATATATATATATATACCGAGGGTATTAAGATTGCATAAAAATCCAACTTTTGTAAATGAAAGGAGTTTTAGATAACTGGTATCTGATACTGTACTAGCCAACTGCTCATTGGAATTAATGCTGCTGATTGTTTGTGAAAGGAAAAAATTGTTAATTAATTTGGATAAAGAAATTGTGGAATTAGAAAGCCAAATAGAACCTGTTAGAGAATTTAAACTACTGAGTATGGAGTCAGAATGCAGGATAAACAAACTTGAACAAGATGTCATTAATACAAAGGTAAAACAATTCAAGAGAGATACATACTGTATGATTATAAAAATGGACAGGTGAGAAACTGGCCTATGAATAGTGGGTACAAAAAAGAGACATATAGAATGTTTAATGAGCCAAAAAAGGAGGTTTGGAACAAAGTGGAAAGAGGGAATAAACTCAGTTCCTATGGCCTTAAAAAGTATGAAATTCAGACTTCTAATAGATATGAGGTACTAACTGCATCACCTCAGAATATTCAGAGACAATACCGTTTTCATAAGAGTTTAAACTGGAGAAGCAGGGAAATAGGGGAGAATCCTGGTCCGAGTTTAAAAAGGAAAATAGACGAACAAAAACGGGAAAGCGAGGAGGGAAGAGGATTAAATATGAGAAGGCAAAATCACCATTAGCATCTGGCATTTTTAATTTGTCGGATGTGATATTGAATGATGATGAGATGAAGTTGTTATCACGTGGTCTCTCTTTTGTCCCTAATAATGCACCTAGCAGTTTTCACCTATTTATCGATGCTAATAAATGTATAAGGAATCTGACCCTAAAGAGGCATTTTTCTAAAGATTGGAATGATAAGCTGAGCGTAAGCAAAGGAAATCATTTGAAAGAAAGATCTACCTTTTATCCGATCGAGTCTAGTGGTAGTTTTATAGAAACATTCTTTAATCTAATAAGGAAAGATATGGATGCACTATAGATTTAAGGATAATTTAAGTAAGAACGAAAGGGATGCTATTAAAAGGTTAGAGAAAAATCATGAAATAGTAATTAAAAGTGCGCATAAAGGTGGAGGTGTAGTGATTTTAAATAGGAGTGATTATGTACAAGAGTGTTTGAGATTGTTAGGGGATAATGAGACATATAGATTATTAGACACAGATCCAACTGAGAGAATTGTGGAGGAAATTAGAAAAATGTTAGAAAAAGGCCGTAATATGAAATGTCTAAATGATGATGAAATTGGATATATCTTCAATCCTCATCCGAGAATTCCATAAATTAATAAATGCCTCACTAGACCTCTAGAATGCCCGATTATATCGGGAATTAATTCTGCTTCCTCTAAAATGTCTGAATTTGTAGATCTCCAGATTTAAAAATATGTTTTATGTCTAAACTCATATGTAAAAGACTCTACACAGATACTATGCGAATTGAAAGATTTTATATGGCAGTCTGGGTATAAATGGTTTACAATAGATGTCAAAACATTGGATACTAGATACCACATGATGGTGGTATAGAGGCGTTGTATACTAGATACCACATGATGGTGGTATAGAGGCATTGTATACTAGATACCACATGATGGTGGTATAGAGGCATTGTATACTAGTATACCACATGATGGTGGTATAGAGACGTTGTATACTAGATACCACATGATGGTGGTATAGAGGCATTGTATACTAGTATACCACATGATGGTGGTATAGAGGTGTTATATACTAGATACCACAGATACCACATGATGGTGGTATAGAGGTGGTAAATGTTTCTGGATGATGATCTTGAGGTCAGTGAGGACAAAAAGAGTTTTATTTTGGAATGTATACAATTTATTTTAACCAACAATTATTTTAAGTTTCAAGATGTATTTTATAACCAGGATTGTGGAGTTGCAATGTGGATCCCTTACGCACCCAGCTTGGCAAATTTATATTTAGGTAAATGGGAGAAGGAGGTGATAGAAACAAATAATCGCTTTGGGGGCTATATTAAAATATTTCAGAGATATATAGATGATATACTCATTGTTTGGGAGGGGGATGAAATGACTGTTAATGAGTTCATGTTGAATTTGAACACAAATAATTATAATCTGAGGTTTACTTCAAACATTAAAAAGGATAAGATTGAGTTTGAGCTCTAACTTTGGATATTACTTATTGTACTACAGGTCATAAAATAAATATCTACACTTATATCAAGGAACTAGATCGTAATAGTTACGTTCATTTTCAAAGCTGTCATTATAAGAAGTGGGTTTCTAACATCCCTTACTCACAGTTAGTGAGGTTACGCCGTAACTATTCTGAATTTGATAAATTTAATGAGCAAGCTGAAATCTACGGACAGAGATTTAGGGACAAAATGTATCCTGCAAATATTATCACCGAGTGTAAACGTAAAGCAGCTAGTCGAGAGAGATCTGAACTTTTAATATATAAAAATAAGGATAATAACCATGTAAAAGAGAGAAATATTATTCCATTTGTTACCACCTTCAACACTGGGTCAAAAGAAATAGAGAGGATTTTGAATAAGCATTGGGACGTTTTAAGTCTGGATCCCTTGCTAAAAGACATAGGGCCTGATTCAGAGCCGTTCGCTATTTGCGGTCGTTCGTTCAAAAACAAGGGGTGGCTATTCAAATGATCCGTTCACAAATTGCAGTCTGTTCACACCTCTAAGTCTGAACGAGCGAGCAAAACATACGCTCGTTTATTTGTTAAAAACGCCCCCTGGCCGCTCACACCATACGTCATATCCGCTATTTATTAGATTAATCGAGTACATCGACCAGCGTATGAACTGCTCGCTATTCTTGTGGTTGGTTTTTGCTACCACAATCTTGCGAGCAGTTCTGGCTATAAAATAACCCAGTGACGTGGTCAATGACGCTGCTGTATTAATTATGCACACCCATAAAACGCCCATTTTGACCTTTAAGCACGCCTGCGTTCGGATCTCCACTCCCCATTTTCAAGCACCTTCCCCTGTTACCACCCACATACGCCTCATTCTGTCACTCAAAATAGCAGGCATTCACTATATTGTGAGCACATGAATTTCGGCAGCACTGTCTGGTTCGCGCATGCGTATAACGATCCGTACACATGCGCAGATGTGCGAACATCGCTCGGAACGAGCGTACTGCCACTAGCGAGTGGCTCTGAATGAGGGCCATAATCCCTAATAAACCACAGGAGGTGTATAAAAAAGCACAAAGTTTGAAAAAAGGCTAGCTCCGAGTAATCAAGTCATGACTGAAGATGAATGTTGGCTTAATAAAACAGAAGGGTTTTTTCCATGTAACAGATGTAAGATTTGTAAACATGTCAATAAAGATAATAAACTAGTTTCAAATACTGTGAATGATAAAACTTGGAAGATAAAAGGAAAAATGAGTTGTACTAGCACACATGTCATTTTACCTGCTGGAATGTGGATGTGGTAAACGTTATGTCGGTAAGACAAAACGTCAGCTAAAAATATGAATTCTGGAACATACCAGAAATATTTTAAACAAAGTGTCTAATCATAGTGTCCCTCGACACTTTCAAAGCTGTTGCAACTCCAAATTAGAAAAATGTAAGTTTAAGGCTATAGAACAGGAGAAATTAGATGATAGGAAAGGTGATATCCTGTTACAGTTATCAAAACGAGAAACTTTCTGGATATGCACATTAAATATCCTGGCACCTAGTGGAATGATTTGACATTGTATCCTTTTTGCATGATTAGTGCTGTGAGGATGGTATCTATGTAGCACAGTTGATGTTGGATTAGTTTCCCTTCAGCGCTATATTTATAGTGCCTGCTGACCACTGCGAGCGTGCATATCTTCAATGTTGCAGCGATATTCATTCATTAATCCATATGAATATTATGTTATATAGTTTTGGTTTGTTCCTCTTAACTCTGTCTAATATGTTGTATGTTTTCTTTTTATAGAAATCTGCTTCAATTCCATACGATTTTATATATATTTTATTTATTTTTATTTGGGAACATAGATTATGTATCTCTTCTAGATATCTGGTGTGCTGTTAGTATATGTTCATCAGTTATAAGGATGTATAATGTTACATAGGGAGCTGTTTCTAGGAGTAACAGCACCTAATTGATTAATTGCCTATTTTGTGTCTTTCTGATGTTTTTTTTATGGCTGTTTTGTACATTTTGGTAAACATGAAATGTTATTCTTATAGATTTTATATGTGTTATGGATATGATGTAATTTAAATTGATGCATATATATTATTTTAGATATATCTACTATGTTTTTTAATATTGTGAAATGGAATTAACCAATCTTTCAATTGTTATGTGGAGGAGATGGGTATATAAGGATTCACAGTTTTGAGGTTAGCCACACCCCCTGACGAAGTTTTCAAGTGATGAAACATTTTTTGGCGTGGCTTATTAATGTGGACGTGTGACATCATCTGGTATTCCCACCTGAGCGGGCGGTGGTCCGCTGAATTGCTGTCTGCAGCGTGGCCTGTCGATTACACCAGGATTGTGAGGACCATCCATGGTGGAGTTTAATTTTTTTAAACTTTGATGTATGTGAGCAAATGTTATAAGTAAAGTTGTTATTTTTCACATAATAACGAGTGCGCTCTCCTTTCAACTTGCTTACTTCTAGAATCTATCGCTCTGTTGCTTGGAGCTGGGATGCAGCTGTGCTACATATATACCTGAACAGATAGTTTCTGTACATTTCTATCAAAAGACTTCATGCACATTAGTAGGACTTCTTCCTTTTATTTATATTCTATTATTGATTATATTATTTAATGTATATGTGTGAACTGTGTTAATTCAATTAAATAGAGATTGATTTTATTAGTATATATCTTATGTGTACTGCAGTGTTAATCTAAATTGTTTAGTATATATGAATTGGGCAGCACAGATAGTGTAATGGTTAGCCTTACTGCCTCACAGCACTGAGGTCATGGATTCGATTCCCACTATGGCCCTAACTGTGTGGAGTTTGTATGTGCTTGCGTGGGTTTCCTCTGTTTGTATTCTCCCTGTGCTTGCGTGGGTTTCCTCTGGGTACTCCGGTTTCCTCCCACACTCCAAAAATATACTGGTAGGTTAATTGGCCCCCACAAAAAATTATCCCTAGTGTGTATGTGCATGGTGTGTGGTAAGGAATATAGATTGTAAGCTCCACTGGGGCAGTTACAGATGTGAATGGTAAGATATTCACTGTAAAGCGCTGCGGAGTATGTGTGTGCTATATAAATAACTGTTAATAATAATAATGTTAATAATTTATAAGGGTATACAACAGTGCAGTCTTTTTAATTTCTTTGGTTGTTTGTGTGGTGGGCAATACCTCTTTTTAATCAGGTGTATGCCCTAATCTGTCTGCTCCCTAGGCACAGGTGTGTGTTGCTCTTACAACCTGGAAATATAGACCCATCTTTTGTATACAATGATGTAAACATGTATTACTTTATAAAGTAATTATCTGTCTACACTTAAACTGTCTGAGTCACATGTGCTAAATACACTACATGGCTCCCATAGAAATCTCTAAGTCAGGGAAAACACCTACTAACCTACAGTGCATACACCATAATTAACAACTATATCAAATATATATCAATTAGTTATTTTAGTTGTTTTCATGGATATGCCACAAATCTCCCATTTATCTGCACTGACAATATTTCAGTTTATATTCAGCATTTGCGCCCATGACTTGTGGTTGATCCTACATTCTGTACAGTAAGTTCCCTGGTCAGCTGCTCCATAGGTCGGTAGATCTATCACTGCATAAATACTACATGAGATCCTACTGTCTACATGATATTAGTTCTGCAATATGCCCCATGCACAATACCCTGGTGAGAGGTAATTCATGTTGCTTGTCAGTAAGTGGGAATAAATATTCAGCTGACAGTGGATTTCATTGTATAATAATATGTATATGTAACTATACCACAGATATAAGACTTGAAAAAACAAAAAGATGAACACAAGCAAAGATCTCTGTAATTATACTCAAGTAACATTTGGCATACATACTACATGGCTCTTCAGTCTGGAAAAAGAAACCAAAGCAGATATTTAATTAGAAAGAACAAATAGGGATTTATAACAATGCAGAAAATATGGTAATAAGGACATACAAATTACTGCCAACTTATCACAGTACATATATAAATGCCATTTGAACAATGAATCAATCAGATGTCCATTTGTATTCAGTAGTTATGTACATGGCTCCTGTATGATCCTCCTGTCCCAACCATACAGTAATTCTGCAGACAACTGATCAATTTACCTGAAGATGCTATTGCCCAGGGGAGACTGGTTCCACCATATGACCGATACCCAGATGTCCTGGTTGGAGTCAGCGATTTGGATTTCAGTGTATAATATGATATTGTAATATATGTAAATAAGTTCTAGATAATAATATGAGAGAATAACAAAGTGAACACTAAACACAGATCTCAGTAACCGGCCTAAACAACATTTGGCAGAACAGAAAGTAAAACTTCTAATAGAAAGACCCATGCACTTGAATTATCTTGGGGGTTTTATAAGCCACATTTATACTGGGGACTTTGGTCTGGAGAAAGAAATACAAAGTTGATGTCTAACTCTTGATGAAGGAAGCAAAGAAGTCTCAACATAAAGAGCATTAGGCAGTGCCAGTGAGGGACGTGCAGATACTGCCCTTCAGCAACATGCTAAAGTAACAGATGAATTAAAAAGTATTTCCACATCTACATCGCAGAGTTGGTAAATTAAACATTCTTATGTTATGGGATAATAAGACCACATCTGATTATTTATAAGAAGATGATCTATTTATATTAATTGTCATTTGCATATGAGCTGCTGCAGGACCAGCCAATTGAGGGTAATGTAGAGGATGACAAAATATGCAGGATACAAGAAATATCCATGTTTAGGGAATAAGGTATAACAGTAAGATTATGTTAGGATGGCGTTAAGAAACTCCGTTATAGGGCAATAAAGGAGTTCCTGGCCTGTCTGATGTCAAATAATTTGGAAGGTAAGAGTTAAAAAAATATTTTTAGAGATATTTGGCTTTTTGTGTTTTGTGTATAGAGACCCTGAGTTACTGTACTAAATCCCCTGTCTAAGGTGTACCCACACTTATATTATCAGTGCATTTGCCCAAGTATCGGTAGTAACTAATGGGCATACTTAGGAAAGCCCTGATTTAAGTGTGACTAAGTAGTAATGGATTGAATAAGACAGATAAGTATCTAGTATTCTACTATGATGCTTTTTACCTTTGGGGTTTTCTCTGTCCTGGACCTTCTTAGTTGCAGTAGTTGGACACATAAATAGACAACAATTTTAAAGGTAAGATACTTTTATTATTTAGGATCACTTTTCCTCTATGGGTTTCAGAATCAGACCTCTTCACTAATGGGAATGAAGTATTGTTTAACAGCCTTGCTACATAATGAATAAATGTCTTGTTACAGTAGTTAGATGTAGAGTTAAAACACACCAGCTTTAGATAGTTCTACTAACTGTAACAACATTTTTTTTAACAGCACTAGGGAAGGTTGTCCCCTCTAGAATAGTTGGAAAGTTAACCATGGAGTGACCTAGAATTTTAAAAGGAGCAAAACTAAGTCTAACCTGGGCAATACAAAAAAAATCCTTTTGTTTTATGGGATACCTTTCCATTTCCTGAACTTAACTCAGTGCTGATGTTGTATTATACAAGTTAAACCCCAAAACAGGTAACTATCACACTACCACCACAGTCACTCAAACATGCTTCACACAGAAATTTTAGGACTTTGTGGCAAATCTGTTGGTGGTGCACATTAGTCTCTCTTAAAACCTAGATTCAGTTAACTTCAATGAGATATTCGAAGAATCTAAAGACAATCCTTGATTCAGGTTATTTAATAGCTCCCTTTTGATTCAGGTTATTTAATAGTTCCCTTTTGCCTTGGTGACAATTTGATCTTGTCTAAGCTGATGGGTTATCCGGTAGTGATGCTATCTCTTTAAGGCAGTAGACTACAAGTTCTGGTGTGATAAAATAACTCTGGCTGTTACTTTCACTAGCAGCTTTAGCTCAGCAACTGTCCAGGTTCAATAAGAAAGGGCTATGCACTTTACTTTTGTCTTCAGTAGATGTAGAATGTTCAGTCTTGCTTAGGGTAAGGGCAGAGTGACAAAGATATATTTCCTTTACTCATATACAGAACAAAGAACATTTGACATACTGTAAACTCAGTTCTCCCTTTTTTATCATACAAGACCTTAGTTTAAATAGTAGTAGTTTAAAAAATCACAAATGTCTATTTTCTTTTCAAAGTCGATAGTCTATGTGATAGGAAGATGGTGACAGGTCTATCTGGGTAATGGACAATCTGTGTACACTGCATCCAAATATATTATTAGTTTGTGGAGAATTTGCCCCTTATGATATCAAAGGGTGCAGCCTACATTCTGGTGCTTTTTTTATTTATTTTTTCTTTACTAAAAGTTAATTCCTTTAATATCTGCCTGTACCGATAAAGACTGCTTGTATGTGGGAGTCGAAATAAAGCAAAGGGAGAATAAGAGATAAGCGCTTCTGTCAAAATCTGGATTTAGTGAACTCCCACTGTTTCAGCTCACCAAAAAGGAAAGGTTGACTCCTTAAATGGATACAAACAAGAAAAAATTGGGAGCACTGCCAGTTGAAAATATAATAATTGAATAAATATACATTATAAACATGAAACACATTTAAAATTATGCTCTAAATAGAGCATATGTATAACAATATGACATGAGAAACAGACCAGTGAAAACTAAAAATCAGATAATAGGTAGCAAGTTTGAATAAAAAAATATAAAAATATACTGTATATATCTATATCTATAAAAAAAAAAAATTTATATATATATATATATATATATATATACATATATACATATATATAAATATATATTCCAGTCATTTAAAGAATGCATTAACCAGGACTTCTCATTTCTGAATTGTAAAAGACCTACTTTAATGATCACATAGTTCAAAGGTCACAAATCAATTTTTCAACCACATAAACACGATCTTCCTCAGGACACCACCAGTGAGGCACAGGACCTACAGACACCCTCCATATTGGCCACCCTATATACCACTCTAAATGACTCTCATTAATTGGTCCACCCATGTTACCACTCCAGGACCGGAAGTGACACCCACGGAAAAGAACAACCTCAGAGCCGCATTAATCTACTATAAACTCCTTGTTTGGAACTTTCCTACCTGTAACCAACATAACAGCGGTATGCACACCATTGTAAATAGGCTAACACATATAGTGCATATCCTATCATACATTTAGTAAACATAAGATGGTAACTTACTTCCAGCGTGCTTTCCAGCGAACCCGGAAGTCGTGCATTCCACATGTACAGCGTCACTTCCGGTTCGCCGGCTACCACACTCGGTGAAGCACACACTTCATTGACTAGTTCCTCATTCAAACAAGAGACCAAAAGGCAGCATATATAGAGGCAAAATCATGGCCAAACCTAATTGGGCTGCATATAAAATGGCAAACCCACGATGACAACATCCACATAATACATGATATGAACAACCCAACTTCATCACATGGATCAAAATACACATCAACTTCAGCCTGTTGGTCAGAATTAAATCAATATACATGTGTATATAGGGGGGCCACAGAGGAGCTGCATCGCAATACATAAAAATAAAATAATAATAATAGTGAACCCAACCACCAAATATAACTTAATCACACAATATATACTCTATTTTCAATTGGGCATCTTAGAAGGAAAAAATAATTATTGTGCATATATGCGCATACTTACACATATACATACAAAACAAAAATTATGCAAAACATTTTAAAAAATATGAATATGAAAAATCTTCATGATGAAGCACATCCTCATTCACAGAATCTGTTCCTTTGATAAAACTTGGAAAAACTTTTTATAAAAAGTGATTCAAGTGATTATATTCATTTAGCCCCTTAGGGGCCACTGTCCCCAGAGTGTGTATCCAATAAGATTCTCTATTAAGCAACAGGAGATCACAATCACTGCCCCTTTTAGATGGAGGGATCCAATCAATCATCATATACTTAAGGGATGCCACTTGATGACCTTTAGATAAGAAATGAGCTGCCACTGGTTTGTCTGTGGCCTTCTTCTCATACGCCAGTCTAATGTCGCATCTGTGTTGGGCCATCCATTCACGAAAAGTTCGTATCGTCTTCCCGACGTACGTTAAACTGCAAGGGCAACATAAGATGTACATAATATGATCCATCTGGCAAGATAGTTGATATTTGATCATAATACGTTTTCCACTTTGTGGATGTAGGAAAGATGTTACAACCAACAATGCTCTGCAAGTGGTGCAGCCGAGACAATGGTAACAGCCATTCCTCTTCGATAGCCAGCCATCTTGTTTCATTTTCATAGTGGACACATCGGTCCTATATAGCAGGTCTTTTAGATTCGCACCTCTATGGATACTCAATAAAGGTGGTTTATGTCCAAGTGCACCCAGGCTGTGATCAGTCTTTAGAAGAGGCCAATGCTTCCTTACTGACTTCTGAATGGCTCGTAACCCGGTGTCACATCTGGTCCCCAGGATCAATCTGTCATCCTGAATTGAAGTGGTATTAGACCTTCTCGTTCCTTGTGCCAATGCACGTGCCTTGGTGAGGCATCTTTCAACTGTATGTCTAGTATAACCCCGTTCAAGGAATCGCTGCTTAATATCATTCAGCTGATTTTCGTACGTTAAACTGCAAGGGCAACATAAGATGTATATAATATGATCCATCTTGCAAGACAGTCGATATTTGATCATAATACATTTTCCACTTTGTGGATGTGGGAAAGATGTTCCAACCAGCAATGCTCTGCAAGTGGTGCAGCCCAGACAATGGTGCTGACCCTTCTTGAATATATATAGCTATATATATATATATATATATATATATATATTTTTTTTTTTTTTTTTGAGGAAAGTTATAGCTGTAACTAGAAATTCAACTTAAAATAGAGACACTCAAGTAAATTTAGTAAATAAGATATAACATACAGAATATAACAAGACCATACTACTACAAAAACAAATCTAATAATTTTAAATAAAAAAATTAGAATAAATAAAAAATGAATATGAAAATCTATATAAAAAAAATCTATATAATGTAATCTAATTTACTTGAGTGTCTCTATGTTAAGTTGGATTTCTAGTTACAGCTATAATGTACCTCAAGTGCTACAAACAAGTGCACCCAATTATACAAATTATCCAAGGGATATCTTGTACATTTTGTGAGGAGAGGCTCATTACCTCTGAGGAAACAGCCAGTTTCCTGTTGGCTGAGAAACGCATTATGTTGGAGCCTAACTCCCTGACCAGTGGACTCTATTTTATGTTGCAATGCAATATTGGTTGCCTGCTTCTTATTATTGGTATCCATCCATGACTATCACCTTGCCGCTTACAGCACAGGCACGAAAGCTCTACGGACATGTGTTTTTTATACAGTGTGCAGCTCTGTACACCACTAACTCCTCCATCTGACTATCTCCTTTTGCCATCCATTGCTGGACAAAACAACAGCACAGATCTGTGCTAAACTTCATAGGATATGGTTTCACACAACGCTAGCTATCCTACCCAGCCGGGATCATTGCAGGAGAAGTCGGCTGTCACTTTCTTCTATGCACAGGAGGTACACTATGGTAAGAACTTCTGATTATTACCATCAGCGGTACAAAGTTGTTGCCCATATACCATCTGAATCCCCCCTTATCCCATTAAGGGGGCTGAATTTCAGTTTATACAGTACCTGCGGCAGATTCCTGGTTTCTATGTGCTGGCTTGCCGTGTCCAGTCATATTTGGATTAATCATCTAAAGTGACTGAGTGCATCAAGATTGATATTATATACATATTATTGTCATCCAGAGATCACTCAGCACCAATTTTTTGGTGTTTATAATTGTGGATCACTTACTAAAGAGAGTACAATTATTGACTGAAGTATTAGTAAATGTGTAATATAGGTTTGAGAAAAACAGAATAAAGACAGAATAAAAAGCAGAATTAAAAACAAAATAAAATTCCCTGTGAGGAAAAATTCAGTTCTTTCCGGCTGTATATTATGAAAGCCTTAAGTTTTGAGGTTATGTCCATCTAAATAATTGTCATTCCATTACCTTGCTTTTATTTGATTTTTACTCAAGCATACGGTTTTATGATTCTGTATACTGTATATTTACAATCATTCATTGTTTTAGGTAACCATGTTTATAAGTACTCATTTTAAGATATTTTGTTGTACAAGCATTTATGTGATTAAGGTTTTAGGTATTGTATGACAATGTACCCATTTTTACCAACAACACATCTTACATATATATGCAGTACTTTTAATAATTGTTCATATACATTTAAATTATTGCTTATATGATTTTAAATTTTATACATGGATTACCAGCTCAGCACTGAGGACTCATAGTGAGGAGGTGCTGATTACCATTGAAACATACACACTAATTTAAAATTAAATCCCACATCACAAGGGGCGCTAGTACAGCACACCCTTACAAACTGGAATCATATGTTGAGTTGAGGTGATTACAACTGTATACCCAGATTAGGAAGGTAAAGCTCTGTAGAGGGAGCATATTAATGCCCCTATATGTCTAACAGTGTGACTTTCCAAAAAGGTTTTTAACGGTACGCATCCATTTGCTCGTTTTACTATATATTAAATAAATGTTGAAGGTTTTACACTATGTTGGTACCGCATTTTTTGTTTTGCATGAATTGACATTGAGAACTCTTTATACATAAGACGTGACCCAGCTGCATACATAAGAAGTGACCCAGTGCAAAGGAGAAATACTAGAGGATTTGGAGCAACTAATGGACATATCAAATCAGCGTTTGTATTATGCAACATTGTGACTATTTTCTCATATAGACTGTGTTCATACGTAACATGCAACATTGCTGCATAAAATGCAATATTGCACATCTGGATTTTGCGGTTGGTCGTAAACGCTATAATGCTACATACAAATTTCTCATGTAAACTGTGTTGATACATAAGACGCAACATTGCTGCATAAAATGCAATATTACACACCGGGACTTAGCGGTTGGTGGTAAACACTATATTAGTACACACAACGTAATTCATACTGGGGTCTAGCGTCTGCATGCTAAATTGCCACATACTGCGCAGTAACGTGACCGCTGTATACTAAGACTTGGTATCTGTATGTGACATTGTAATTTGGCTGTAACTGCATTTTATGTGGATATATATGCAATATTGCATATGAAAAATGAATTCACTATCTCTCACCCTTAGATGAGTGATTCCCATTAGGAGCGCTTGGGAGCAAATTTTCCCTTATTGCATACTACTTTAGTGATTTGTGATAATCACTTAGCCCCCGGGCTGCCCTATATAACAAGGATCGCAATTGTTTTACATTTTTTTCCGCATATACCATATGCATTTTATATGTTTTAATTGATTTCTATTTTTGTAACTACATATTCAATACAACCTTTTTATTACTTAATAAATGTATTGAATCCTATATTAGTGTTGTTTAGTGCAGCCAAATTTTCTTCTGAATATTTATGCTTCTGAAGTTTTAGCACATTCTTCTTTTTCGGCAGCAGCATTCTAACACTACCAGGTCCTCTAGGGAGCGCTATTATTCAACAGTTTTTCTTTTAACTGATGAGGTCATAAAATCTGTTTAAATTGTTGTGGATACAGAAAAAATATATTGTTATATTTTTTAATGCAAACTTGCTACCTATTACCTGATTTTTAGTTTTCACTAGTCTGTATCTCATGTCATACTGTTATATATATATATATATATATATATATGCTCTATCTAGAGCATGATTTTAAATGTGATTCATGTTTATAATTTATATTTATTAAATTATTATATTCTCTGCTGGCAGTGCTCCCAATTTTTTCTTGTTTGTATGTGGGAGATGTTTTACATTCCAGCCCATTCAGCACATCAGTATATAAGACAGTACAACTTCCTGCTCTGTGTAACACAGGACATCAGCTGATGGCTTCACATCACAGCTTTCGGACTGCAGGTAATCACTGCTACTGTATTCTCTCCCCCCACCACTTTGTTAAGATCTAGCTGCGATGTCTTGGTTGCATCTCATCAATGAGAGGTACTGCATCTAGCACAACTCAGTTACCACAGTCAGAATCTCTTTTAGGAATGTCTGGCTTCTTCTCCTGATAACCACTTCACCAGTCTAAAGTACTGCCACTGAGGCTGTCTGCTGACAATCTCTCTTGTTACTGGTTTTGGCTCCTTCACTAAATCGACTGTCCACTGTTGGCTTAGCCCTTCCTCACACAGGTCTACAAAGGCTGGCACCTCTGTGAAACTGCCACTGCAGAGTGGGACACAGCTGTGCTCTTTAGTCCACCTTAAGCCAGTCTTATGCACCACTTGTTATATTCTACCAGTGACAAGCCCGGACTCTGAAGCCAGTGGTTTAGGCTCCCCTTTGTTGACAGGTACATTAGAGACTCTCTCCCTACAGGAAATGTGGTGCTTATCTTTAAACAGTCCAGTGTAAAGGACTTGATTTGTCCCACTCTGGGCACACATGCCCTCTTCAGTGCTGGCACATGGAGACATCCAGAAGTCCATAGAACGGCTGAAAACTGTCATTTATTATAGTGAAGGACTCCCCAAAATTAGTCCACAATGTTGAATACTATGATACAGTCCTGCTTCTCCATGTGTGACCCTCTAAATATCAAAATAACACTAATGATAAATGACTGTGTACATATTGGTTAATATCAAATATGACTTGACTTTTACCACAATTAAAAAAAGGTAACTACATTTCTAAGGGGGTTACACTCTCTCCATGGTGCACTGGCAAATTGTTTTAATTTTTTTAAAATATTTGCCAGTGCACCAACTACAAAGCATATAACACTAATGTATACTAAGCAATATAAAATTCAGCTCCATTCATAATTTGTTTAACCCTTTTTTCAATCTACCTCTGATCCACCATTTACACTATTGACTACCTAATGAGGAATATGATTATGGAATCCCCCAGCTATGTTTCCGTAGGTTTTGGGTATGAGATCTCATTTATCTTCCCCATATCTTGTGTCATTTATCTTACTTCTTTTTCATACTTTCTTGCTCCATAGATACAAGATTTTCACCATCTGCAAATGCAGGACAATATGCAGATACAGTATGTTAGCAAAGGTTAAATTGACAAAAAAATTACAAAAAATATATACTATAGACAAAATTATAGTTATTACAAAGGTCTGTGGTTTTAATGGGGATCATACTCAAGGTGATGGCTCGGTTAAGCTGTCACCTTATCCACTGACCCACAGAGGCTACTTGGAGGATGCTTCACACCTGTTGTGTATGACTTGTATATTCACCATATGATGGTGTATACAGTAGTGGACCAAGCCGCACACACACACTGATCATTGCTGCTCTATACCAGATGCTGGGACTTGTAGTTCCACCTGGTTGTCAAAAAACCTTCTAATAGTTCTGTACTGTATGTGTCCCCTTAAAATCATATTCACAGTATGATTTATTTTATACTGTAGTTTCACTGCTGCTGCACAAGCATCTATTAATCTAAACAAACCTTTTTCTTGTGCTGAAACTTGTAGTCCAGTAGTGATTTCAAAGAGTGCTCCTCAATCCCATTGTTTATTTGTAAGGCATGTCAGCATTGTGTGATTGATGCACATCACTGCTGAAATTGCTGCTCGGCGCTTGCAGAACAATGTGCACAGCACAAGTAATTGCATAGCAGTCTTTCATAAAATAACCTGCCACAGTGTAAACAGAGACTGTTTACAGTACAGTATGAGATTGGCCCGCCTGTCAGAGCTTACTGTACTATTGTATTCTGTAGTGCCATATCCATCCACTGCTATATTATTCAGCACTGTACAGCTGAGTCGTTCACAGTGCTGTAATGCATGGTGACACACCCTCCCCCTTCTAAAAAAAAAAAAATTGGAACCAAAGTGCGGGGCTGCCATCAGAAATCATGGGGCCCATGACTGACATTATAGGCAGGGCCCCCCACTCACTGTGTCTCTGCAACTTTAGCTTGCGGCATCTCCCCAGCCAGCACCCCTTCTGTCTCCCCAGCCAGCACCCCTTCTGTCTCTCTAGGCAGCACTCACAACCAGCCCCTTACAGCCCACAGACACTTTCCTTCTCCTATGTTTTCTGGCTGCTCCTCTTCATGCTATGGCTGGACCCTCTGTCAGTGGTGCAGTGTGTGTGATGTCATGACTTCTTGTGTGCCTAGGCTTAATTAAAAAAATACTGTATTGTATCAGGCAGCTGCAATCCCCCACCCACAATTCTCTTTCTCTTAGCAATCCCCCACATTCTTGCTTGTGCCCTTTGTGTGTCATTGAACCCCCCCACACGCAGACACATTCTCTGCTTTCTCTCTGTGATCTTCACACACATTACTTTCTGTCAGTAAGCCACCCTCCCCATGCAAACACACACACCCCCTCAGTGAGTGAGGCCCCTCCCCACACTCATTCCCCTCTGTCAGTGAGCCCCCCCCCCCCCACACACACACACACACACACACACATTCCTCTCTGTGAGTGAGCCCCCCCACACACATACACATTCCCCTCTCTTGTTCTGTGCTCCCCCTTATCTCAGTCTGTCTCTGTCTGTGCTCTTACTGAAGCCTGCTGCAAGGATAAAAACTGAGTCATAACAGCAGAGTCACTGGAAGGGAAGAACAGTATGTACTATATAAGGTGCTGCTGAACATTTGTGGCACTATATAAATAAAATATAATAATAATAAATGATAATAAGAGAGCTCATCTGAGGCATGTACTTCTTTTGGCTGCTCCGAGCTCAAAGTAAGGTGGCTGGTCTGGGGGAGGGTCCAGCCACCAGGAAGTATAGCTACAGTCAGTGGCAGTGACAGCTGCAGCCCAGCTCTATGGATGTTCACTGATGGCATGCACTGGGATTCCGGCTGCCTTTGGCCCATTACTCCATGGGCCCCCCTCTCTGTCTCTATGTCTGTGCCCAGTAGCAGGGAGCAGACTGGCAGATGCAGGCAGCCACATTAGTGTGGTGGCAGCAGTACAAGCAGGGGGGTGCGGACAGGAGTGTGCAGCTTTTGCTGTCACCACTTTGCAGGGAGTCACCCGGTGTGGCCCACACCTACCTTGTGATGCCACTGCTATGTAGCAGCTTTAATCAGTGGAGCAGTGGCCACCCAGTGGTGAAGCTGCGTATTGCATGCTATGGACACTGTCAGGTCTCACTGCGCCTCCCCACTCCATACTGCAGTATTTTCATGTCACGTAACTTGATTAACAACATAAGAGGACACATATTGTATTTCTTTTCATAGTTATAACTAAATCAGTATATAGTAGATACATACAGATAATTCTAACTTTAAGTTTAAAGCAGCCCATACATGGTGCGATAAAGCAGCGATCTGATTGGTGCGATTTGGCTGCTACATCGCACTGTGTATGGGACTGCTGTCGGCTTAAGCGCGCTCGCGTGGGGTCAGACATCGCATCTCCTGACTGTAATGCGAAACCAGTCAATCAGGGGATGTGATGTGCGTTCCCATACAGTGCTATGCAGTTGAGGCAGGGGGTAGCCGACATATCGGGTGGTCAGCAACCTGATTGCACTGGGTGTGGGGACCATCTGATATGTTGGAGATCGGATCCCCTGTCACCTTGCATGATGCTATCGCACCGTGTATGACTGGCATTAATCTTAAACCTGTATATCTATGGTGCTTATAAATTTTTTTGCTTAATGTAACATATTATGTTTTTCTGGTACCTTATAATAACATCCTAAGAAGGGCACTTAGCAAAATGCACACACAGCTTCCGCACAGTATTTGTATAAACATGAACAGCTGCAGTGTTTTGCATTCTCATTTGCATTATACAGTGAAATAAATAGGCTATCCTGTAACTCAGCAATCACCTGTATTGTCCTTCATTAAGAGAGATCACTTCTATCACTGAAGACATGAATAGCTCAACGGAGGAAAATTATACACTGCAGCATCTGAGTTTTGGTGTTGGAGCAGGAATTACCTATATAGCAGGAATAATGATAAATGTATTTATAGTTGCTGTAAATGTCACTGACTGGATGAAAGGAAGACCAGTGACTGCAACTGACCAGATTATCACCTCCATTGGGGTCACAAGGATGCTCTATCAATCTGCTGGTCTGCATGACCTCTTTTATTATAGTTTCATTACAAAATATAATATAATATATGAGATGATTGTTGACTGTATTTTTTCAATATCCTTCTACGCCAGCAACTGGTTATCAAACCTCCTGGCTGCGGTCTTCTGTCTGAAGATCTGTAACTTCCCCAATGTTTTCTTCATACGTCTAAAGACTATTATATTACAGAGGGTCGTCCATCTGATTTTTGCTTCTGTCCTGTTGTCCATTTGTTACTTTTTAATAATTAATTTAACCATTTTTGTAGAAATCCCTGAGAATTTATATAACACAACATATATAAAGGAAATAATTGCTATATACATATTTATGTCCTTACTGTGGGAAACCATGCCATTTCTCATGTTCCTCATATCATCAGTCCTTCTTATTTCCTCTCTGTGTCATCACATGAACAGGATGAGAGGTGGCCGGACTGTAACAGGACAACTGGATGCTTATTACAAGACCATAAAGTTTTCAGCTATTTCATTGTTTAACTACGCCTTTTATTTTGTCACCATTGTTTCAACATATTTCTATCCGGGATCACTTGATGATGAAGAAATAACTATTATTTTTTCAATGCTACAATCTATTTTCCTGATCTATATAACAGCCAGGCTAAGGAACTGGTTCTTTGTTATTCTACAACATGGATCCAACTTCTGGCTCATTTGCAGAGATCGTAATCCCGAAGCTGGGGCTCCAGTTGAGACAATCACTCAAAGAGTTTAGAAAGGTCTATACAATAATTGAATGAATTACATCAAACTGTGAATTCAGACTTCTATGAGATATGAGGTACTAGCTGCATCACCTGAGAATGTTCAGAGACGATACCTTTTTGATAAGAGTTTAATCTGGAGAAGCAGGGAAATAGGGGAGAATCCTGGTCCGAGTTTAAAAAGGAAAATAGATGAACAAAAAGGGGAAAGTGAGGAGAGAAGAGCATTAAATATGAGAAGGCAAAATCCCCATTAGCTCTCTTTTGTCCCTAATAATGCAGCTAGTGGTTTTCACCTTTTTATCAATGCTAATAAATTTATAAGGAATCTGACCCTAAAGAGGCATTTTTCTAAATATGGGAATGATAAGCTGAGCGTAAGCAAAGGAAACCATTTGAAAAAAAATCTACCTTTTATCCGATCGAGTCTAGAGGTAATTTTATAGAAACATTCTTTAATCTAAAATAGAAAGATTTGATGCACTATAGATTTAAGGATAATTTAAGTAAGAACGAAAGTTATGCTAATAAAAGGTTAGAGAAAAATCGTGAAATAGTAATTAAAAGTGCGAATAAAGGTGGAGGTGTAGTGATTTTAAATAGGATTGATTATGTACAAGAGTGTTTGAGATTGTTAGGGGATAATGAGACATACAGAATATTAGACACAGATCCATCTGAGAGAATTGTGGAGGAAATTAGAATAATGTTAGAAAAGTCCGTAATATGAAATGTCTAAATGAAGATGAAACTGGATATATCTTAAATCCTCATCCGAGAATTCCTATATTTTATAGTCTTCCTAAGATTTATAAATGCCTCACTAGACCACCAGGATGCCCGATTATATCTGGAATTAATTCTGCCTCCTCTAAAATGTCTGAATTTGTAGATCTCTAGATTTAAAAATATGTATTATGTCTAAACTCATATGTAAAAGACTTTATACATATACTATGCAAATTGAAAGATTTTATATGGCAGTCTGAGTATAAATGTGTTACAATAGATGTTGAAGCATTGTATACTAGTATACTACATGATGGTGGTATCGAGGCATTGTATACTAGTATACCACATGAAGGTGGTATAGAGGCAGTGAAAATGTTTCTGGATGATTATCTTGAGGTCAGTGAGGACAAAAAGAGTTTTATTTTGGAATGTATACAATTTATTTTATCCAACAATTATTTTAAGTTTCAAGATGTGATTTATAACCAGGATTGTGGAGTTGCAATGTGGATCCCTTATGCACCCAGCTTGGCAAATCTATATTTAGGTAAATGGGAGAAGGAGGTATAGAAACTAATAATCGCTTTGCAGGCTATATAAAAATATTTTGGAGATATATAGATGATATACTCATTGTTTGGGAGGGGGATGAAATGACTTTTAATGAGTACATGTTGAATTTGAACACAAAAAATTATAATCTGAGGTTTACTTCTAACATTAAGAAGGATAAGATTGAGTTTGTAGATCTAACTCTGGATAGTACTTATTGTACTACAGGTGATAAAATAAATACCTACACTTATATCAAGGAAGTAGATCATAATAGTTACGTTCATTTTCAAAGCTATCATTATAAGAAGTGGGTTTCTAATATCCCTTACTCATAGTTTGTGATAGGCTACACCGTAACTGTCTGAATTTGAGAAATTTAATGAGCAAGTTGAAATCTGTTGTATGTTTTCTTTTATAGAAATCGGCTTCAATTCCATACGATTTTATATATATTTTATTTATTTTTATTTGGGAACATAGATTATGTATCTCTTCAAGATATCTGGTGTGCTGTTAGAATATGTTGATCAGTTATAAGGATGTATAATGTTACATACTGTAGGGAGCTGTTTCTAGGAGTAACAGCACCTAATTGATTAATTGCCTAATTTGTGTCTTTCTGATGTTTTTCATGGCTGTTTTATACATTTTGGTAAACATGTAATGTTATTTTTATAGATTTTATATGTGTTATGGATATGATGTAATTTAAATTGATGCATATATATTATTGTAGATATATCTACTATGTTTTATTAATATTGTGAAATGGATTATTCAATCTTTCAATTATTATGTGTAGGAGATGGGTATATAAGGATTCACAGTTTTGAGGTTAGCCACACCCCCTGATAAAGTCTTCAAGTGACAAAACATGTTGGGCGTGGCTTACTCACATGGATGTGTGACATCATCCAGTATTAACAGAGCCAGCGGTGGTCCGCTGAATAGCTGTCTGCAGCATGGCCTGTTGATTACACCAGGATCCGGAGGACGGTCCATGGTGGAGGTTAATGTTTTAAACTTTGATGTAAATGAGCAAATCTTCTAAGTAAAATTGTTATTTTTAACATAATCATGAGTGTGCTTTCTTTTCAACTTGCATACTTCTAGAATCTATCGTTCCGTTGCTTGGAGCTTGGATGCAGTTGCACTACCTATATACCTGAACAGATCATATCTGGACATTTCAATCAAAAGACTTCATGCGCATTAGTAGGATTTCTTCCTTTTGTTTATATTCTATTATTGTTTATATTATTTAATGTATACATGTGAGCTGTGTTAATTCAATTAAATAGAGATTGATTTTATTAGTATATATCTTATGTGCACTTGAGTGTTAATCTAAATTGTTTGGTATATATGAATTTATAATGGTATACAACAGTGCAGAGTCTTTTTCATTTCTTTGGTTGTTTGTGAGGTGGGCAATACCTCTTTTAATCAGGTGTATACCCTAGTCTGTCTGCTCCCTAGGCACAGGTGTGTGTGTTGCTCTTATAACCTGGAAATATAGACCCATCTTTTGTATACAATGATGTAAACTTGTATTAGTTTACAAAGTAATTATGTCTACCCTTATACTGTCTGAGTCACATGTGCTATTTACACTACATGGCTCCCATAGACTTCTCTAAGTCAGGGATAACACCTACTAACCTACAGTGCATACACCATAATTAACAAATATATCAAATATATATCAATTAGTTATTTTAGTTGTTTTCATGGATATGCCACAAATCTCCCATTTATATGCACTGACAATTACTCAGTTTGTATTCAGTATTTGCGCCCATGACTTGTGGTTGATCCTACATTCTGTATAGTAAGTTCCCTGGTCAGCTGCTCCAAAGGCCAGAAGAACTATTTCTGCATAAATGCTACATGAGATACTCCTGTCTACATGATATTAGTTCTGCAATATGCCCCATGCGGGTCTGAGCACCCTGTGCCGGCCCAGTACCAGTACATAGTGCCCTCTCATTGACCAAAATTGGGGGCATGGCCTCAGTTCCAATGGCCACACCTCCTGCATGCCATGCGGGCACACCTCCAAATAATTTCAGGCTGGGGGTAAAGCCAAGCCCTCAGTTACTGGCTGGGCTTCACCCAGCCCTCTGCCATCAGTGAATGGATGCCACACACATCTATGCGGCATCCATTTACACTCCAGAGGCCAGGCATCGCTGCACAGCTGCGGCTGCGGGGGTCCCCAACCTCCTGATTTTACCAGCCGCGGGCCACTTTAGCCCACAGGTGGAACAGCAGAACAGTACTGTCCCACTAAAATTGGGATGTTGGGGAGGGGTGTGCCCTCTACGTGTGGTGCCCCTTTACGACCGCACTGGTTGAACACCCCTAGAGACGGCCCTGTGCACAATGACTGTGGTGGGAGGCAATTTATGTTGCTGGTCAGTAAGTGGGAATAAATATTCAGCTGACAGTGGATTTCATTGTATAAAAATATGTACATGTAACTATACAATAGATATAAGACTTGTAAACACAAAAAGATGAACACAAGCAAAGATCTCAGTAATCATACTCAAGTAACATTTGGCAGAACAGTGCTCACAGCAACAGATTCATGTAAAGCTCTGGCAAAATCCCCATTCTACATTCTACATGGCTCTTCAGTCTGGAAAAATAAACCAAAGCAGATATTTAATTAGAAAGAAGAAATAGGAATTTATAACAATGCAGCATATATGGCAATAAGGACGTACAAATTACTGCCAAAATACTGCAGTACATGTATGAATGCCATGGGTACAATTAATCAATCAGATGTCCATTTGTATTCAGCAGTTATGTACATGGCCCCTGTATGATCCTCCTGTCCCAACCATACAATAATTCTGCAGACAGCTGATCCATATGCCTGAAGATGTTATTGCCTAGAGGAGATTGGTTCCGCAGTATGACCAATACACAGATTCCCTGGTTGGAGTCAGCAATTTGGATTTCAATTTATAAGATGATCTTGTAATACATGTAAATAAGTTATAGATAATATGATGAGAGAATAACAAAGTGAACACTAAACACAGATCTTAGTAATCGGCCTAAACAAAATTTGGCAGAACAGAACTCATCAGCAGCAGATTAATGTAAATCATGTAAGAGAAAGACCCATGCAGCTGAATTATCTTGGGGTGTTTTATAAGCTGCATTTCTACTGGGGACTTTGGAGAAAGAAATACACACTTGATGTCTAACTCTTGATAAAAGAAGTAGAGATGACTCTAACCACGCAGAGTATAGGGCACTGCCAGTGACGGACATGCAGATTACTGCCCTTTAGCAACAAGCTGCAGTAACGTATGATTTTAAATTGATTTTCACAACTACATCCCAGGGTGGGTAAATTACACATTCTCATACTCAGTATTATGGGATAATAAGACAAGAGGACCACATCTGATTATATTTTAGAAGATAATCTTTAGGATTACATAACACACTTCATGTACCACAGTTTTAAACTATTGTAATTGAGGTCAAAGCCATTTAAACCTTTCCAAAGTTGTCCCTTCTGTGCTGTATAATCTGGAATCTTGGTGAGAGTGTAACTCTCTCTCGCCTGGCTCTTGTGCATAATAACTGCATTATTCCCTGGCAGGATCCTGCTGCAGTAAATAGGGTTTGCATGTGATCTGAGGTAGGACTTTTTTAAAGCCAAATTGGTTTAAATTCTATCAGATTGTTTATGTAGATATATTTCAGGAATCACACTAGTAGTTGGACATTTGATAATTATATTACACTAGTAACCATTACATATAAGAATTACCCAAATCTTCTGTTTAATGATCCGGCTCAGGCAGCACAAGGCTAATCTCTATTTTGTACAGTAAATATACTATATCACATCATAGTCACAAATATACTTAGTGTCGAATGACTCATCAAAGATGGTATCATTTCTGAATAGTTGGTAATTCATAGCATTTAATTTATTAATATTATTGGAAGACTTTTTTTTATCACTACAGTGTCTTACTTCGCTCTTTTGACTGATTACATAAATGTTAAATTTTTATTCTGATGTGAAGCAAACGTAAGTAGAGTGATACAATGTAGCTCGTCATTCTGAGCAATGTGTCTGGTACAATTGTAGCAGATATTAGCACAAATAAGGGGAAATGTATCAAGACTTGGAGAGATAGAAAGTGGAGAGGTTGCCCAAAGCAACTAATCAGCTCCTAACTGTCACTTCAAAGACTGTGCGAGATATATGACAGTTAGAATCTGATTGGCTGCTTTGCGCAATGTCTTTAATTTATCTCTCTCCGAGCTTGATACATCTCCCCCATAGAGTTAGAAGCATTTGTGCCCTGAATGTAAGCAGGAGAAGAACATGAAAATGCACATTTACAAACATATGTTCAGTAAGTGGCATCTTAGCATACGTCCAGCTATACCAGCATACAGTAGGTGCCAGTTTTACAAGTGTCTATACCTATACTTACCCCACAACATTGAGTAGAGAACATATAGAGATGTGGCCTGAGAGCCCCAGTGCCCAATGTGAAAGTTTTATTACCTGATTTGTACACAATATAATAATGTTTTAATAATAAAGTGTGATAGAATACTGGTATTTGTAAATAAAAAAGTTAATTTTATCATATAAAATATAATTACACAAAAGTACAAGATAGAAATGAAATGTAATTACATTAAATAAAACATCTTTAATTTTCCTGTTACTAAACAAATGGAGATGAATGAATTAATTAATGCATAATATACTGTAGGTTTGAATTGAAAGGATAGAAGCCAAGTGCTGTGGATGCTGGCTTAGTATATCAGTGTGTATAGTATAGATACATTTATTGCTGGATGGATGCTGTGTAAATTGAAATGGAATAAATGTGGTCAGAGAGAACTAATGAGCTTTACCTCATTCATTATCATCACATCAATATTACAGCAATTGATTACACTATTATCTATTTATATTAATTGCATTTATGTATTAATTGTCATTTGAATATGAGCTGCTGCAGGACCAGGCAATTGAGGGTACTATAGAGGATGACGGAATGTGCAGGATACAAGGAAAACCCGTGTTTAGGGAAGACGGTATAAAAGTAAGAGTGTTAGGATGGTGTTGGGAAACTCAATTATAGGGCAAGAAAGGAGTCCCTGGCCTGGATGATGTCAAATAATTTGGAAGGTAAGAGGTAAAAAATAATTTAGTAAAGTTAGAGATATTTAGCTCTTATGTGTTTTGTGTATAGAGACCCTGAATTACTAACTCCCATGTCTATGGTGTACCCACACTTATATTATCAGTGCCTCCACCCATGTATCAGTAGTAGGTAATGGGCATACTTAGGGAAGCGTAAGTGTGAGTCATGCTGGGTACACACGGACAGAAACATTTGCTGATCAATTGATTGGCCAATATATCTGCTGCACGTCGGCCAGTGTGTACCCACGATATGTCAGTGAACATTGTCATTCACCAACATATCGCATTGGCTGTGCTGCACAGCCAATGGACAGATATGTCTGCAGCCGAGTCCCGCTCCCTGGCCGCCGGGACCCAAGGTTTCAAGCAGATGATGGCCATTCAGTATGTATGAACGACCATCATCTGCAGATGTATCTGCACATCACTTGATCTACAGATATATTTGTCAGGTGTGTACCCACCCTAAGTAGTAATGGATTGAATAAGACAGATAAGTATCTAGTATTATATTGTTACCCTTTTTACCTTTGGGGTTCTCTCTGTCCTTGTGCCTTCTTAGTTACAGTAGTTGGACACATAAATAGAGAACAATTTTAAAGTTAAGATACTTTTATTATTTAGGATCACTTTTCCTCTTCAGGTTTCAGGAAAATACCTCTTCACAAATGAGAATGAAGTATTGTTTAACAGCCTTGCCACATAACCAATAAATGTCTTATTACAATAGTTAGATCAACAGTTAGAACACACCAGATTTAAACAGTTCTACCAATTGTAAAAAAATGTATATAACAGCACTAGGGAGGGTCATCCACTATAGAATAGTTGGAAAGTCAACCTTAGAATGACCTAGTATTTTAAAAGGAGAAAAACTAAGTCTAACCCGGGCAACACAAAATGTTTTGTCTTATGGGATACCTTTCCTTTTCCTGAGATTAACTCAGTGCTGATGTTTTAGCACACAAGTAAAACCCCAAAACTGGTTACTATCACACTACCACAACAGTAACTCAAACATGCTTCACACAGTATATTAATATTACACTTTATAACTTTAACCCTTAGTACTTTGTGGCCAATCTTTCATTGGTTCTGTACACTAGTCTCTCTTAAAATCTAGGTTTAGTTAACTTCAATTATATATTTGAAGCATCTAAAGTCAATCCTTGATTCAGGTTAATTAATAGCTCCCTTTTGCTTTGGTGACAACTTGATCTTAATCTATTGTCCAAGCCGATTGGTTATCCGGGAAGTGATGCTATCTCTCTAAAGGTAGTAGACTGCAAGTTCCAGTGTGATGAAATATCTCTGACTGTTACTTGCATTAGCAGCTTCAGTTCACCATATGACCAGGCTCCCTAATAAAAGGCTAAATTTTTAACTTTTGTCTTCAGTAGAAATAGACAGTTCAGTCTTGCTTAGGGTAAGGGCAGAGTGGATGAGATATTTCTCCTTTATTCTATATGCAGAATCATGAACATGTGACACTGTAAACTCAGTCCACCTTTTTATCATACTAGTTTAAATGGAAGTACTTTAAAAAAATCAGAAATGTCTATTTTCCTGCTCCGTGTCACACAGGAAACCAACTACTGGCTTCACATCACAGCTTTCTGTCTGTAGGTAATCACTGATATGGTATTTTCACCTTCCTCCATGACATTAAGATCTACAGTAGCTGCTATGTCTCTCTAGAATCTCCTCACTGACAGGTACTGCTTCTAGCATAACTCAGTTATCTTAGTCAGAATCTCTTATAGGACAGTCTGGCTTCTTCTCCTGATTACCACCTCACCAGTCTTCAGTATTGCCACTGAAGCCGTCTGCTGCCAATCAGTCTCTCTTGTCACTGGTTCCGGCTCCTGCACTGAATCGACTGTTCACTGCCGGCTTAGCCCTTCCTCACACAGGACTACAAAAGGCAGGCAACTCTGTGAAACTGCCACAGCAGAGTGGTACACAGCTGCACTCTTTATTCCCACTCAGGTGAGTCTTCTGCTCCACTTGTTAACTTCTGCCGGTGACAAAGCAAGTCTCCAGAGCTAGTGGTTTGGGCTCCCATTGGTTGACAGGTACCTTAGAGTCTTCTCTCCCCATAAGATGTGTGGTACTTATCTTTATACAGTCCAGTGTAAAGTTCCAGATTTCTTCCACTCTGGGCACATACCCTCTCTTCACTGCTGACATGTGGGGACTTCCAGGAGTCCATGGAAGGGCTATAAACTGTCATTAATTATAGTGAAGTACTCCCCAGAATAAGTCCAATGTTGAATACTATAATACAGTCCTGCTTTCCATGCATTTCCCCTTTAAATATCAACATAACACCAATGATAAATAACTGTGTACATGTAGGTTAATAAGACATATAACTTGACAATTACCACCCATAAAGAAAGGTAACTACCTCTCTAAGAGGGTTACACTCTCCCCTTGGTGCACTGGCAAATAGTTTTCCAATTTTTTTAAAATATTTGCCAGTGCACCATCCACAATACATATAACTCTAATATATACCTCTCTAAGGGGGTTACATCAGTTTCTGTCCTGCTCTGTTCAGGACTTCTTTCTGTCCCAGTTTGTCTCTTGTCCTCATCACCTATAGAATGTAATCTCTCATCAGCAAGGTCCTTTTTTCTCATGTGTTTCTCCTTTTTCTCACTTATACTATCATTTACTTTCTACAATGGCACCTAACCTTTGGTTGCTGGTGCCATGCTGCTTATTTGAGTGTTATGATCATGGATGCAGCAATGTTTCTAAATCATGTTCTTGTCCTGCATTGTTTTGTACTGTAAGTCACTGATTTATTTTGCTCATTTGTATGGCTCCCATACATAATGTTCAATTATGAAGATATAGGATATTTCAGATTCCTTATATACAATACATGCTGGTTCTGAACACATATTTCTACTTATGCTGTATGGATCCAGATGTTTTACATTTATTATTGAATATATGCAATCACAGTGTGATCATTTAGATGAAGATTAAACCATATCCAAAACCAAAACACATGGGTCAGTGCACATCTCTACTAACAAGTTATTAAAATAATTTAGATTTGTGAAAACAATTAAAATTTATTATCAGCACCCCCAAGAGACTGGAAAGGGTCTCTACCAGTGTCAGATGACTGAAGCATGAAAGGCCCACTGGGGAAAGACAGTGGTAGGGGCCCATGCTTAAAGGGTGTGGCCAGCCTCCAGATGGATGTGGGAAGCCTCCAGATGAGTGTGGCCAGCCACCACAGAGGCTCGGCTAACCATTATAGAGGACATAGCTTTCAGACAACATGGATACTATAGTGCATGGTCTGTTCATCCATGTTCCTGCTCTACCAGGTAACTGACTCTGTAATAGAGAAATAATGTATAATTCAAGTGCACTGTATAAAACCTGACATTGAAAAGGGAGGTGGGACCCACAGGCATTGGGGCTCACCAGGGATTTCCCATGTACCACTGTGGGTCAGTCCAATGGTGGTCTCTACTATAGAATTAATATGGTTCAGATACTTTTATTTATTTTATGGCTATTGGAATGTAATCACACTGAAACTTACTATACACTGTGGGGATACTGAATATGGTTTAGCTGTATCTAACAACTATGAAATATAAGTGAAGATTAGACCTACAGAGACACATAGGGCCTGACTGAGAGGTGTACACAATGTGGATGGTCACGCTGCTGAGTGATTATTTGCTACTGCACATGTGCAAAATGTTCAAAAAATCCCCCCATGGCACATGCTTTACCCTGTTTGTACGCACAGATACTCTGTTGCATATGGGACTGCTGGTACGAGAACTGGCAAGGGAAAACCATGGGTGTTCCTAGGAGGTGACTTGGCAATGGCCTAAAGTGACCACGAAAAAATCCATTTCATGTGCGTGTTATGGAAGAGTATTGTTGGTGTGTCAGTGATAGCGGCTGCGTTCGCAAAAGCACAACCGCAGCCACAGAGGCCATGTTTAGACAGAGTTAAGAAGGAAACACTGTCTTCTATAGGCTGGTGGAAATGTCAGTGGTGAACGTGATGAATCTCAGGGCTTGCACAGTCCTGCGCTCACTATTACACAAGGAGAAGGCTGAAACTATCATTTGCATATCATCACCGATGCAATTTCGCATATAGACGCAGCCACAGCAGAGATTGTATGCACCTCTGTATCAGGCCCCTAATATAGTTTTCAAGAAAATACTGACAGACCTAATTAATTTGATTTCCATAGTTTGTATACCTACAGACCTACTCCATGTGCAACAATGGACTATCACTAATATGGGAATGGAGGGTTTACACAGATGTATATTGTACTCTAATCATATCTTCCTGGTTCAGTTAATGTTAATGTATGGTTATTCTTTATGTCCTGGCAATAATACAATGCCACCAGAAACTTTTAAGGTGGACCTTACTTTGGTTATCCAGATTATGGTTAATTCTTGGTGTTTACATTGAGGCCCCTAGAGGTGTATTAATAACAGAATGGATGTCTTCCCCTTCAACTGCCAGTGTTGCTGGGCTGGACACAAGAAGCAATGTCTATATCACACTATGGATGTTTTTTTGTGTATATGGAATTATTTGTTTTCTCTCACCCAACCAATGTCACTAAATGTACAGCTTGTCCTCCGTATGTAGTCAGATCATACTGTGATGGCCCCACTCTTTCACTTTGCCTTTTACACTAGATTACTGGAGCTGGGTGGTGCAATACATATCTAAGCCTCTCTTTTTCTTTCTCACCAACTTGACCCTGGATAGTTTTTGCAAAATTTCTTTTTTGCTTCTGTGGTGGATGGACCTTTATGGTAGCTATCTCTTTATGCTCTCTGCTTGACTTCTCATGCTTCTTAATTTCTCTTCAGCCCCTGATAATTAACTTGCTATGAGTAGCGGTGTTGGATACAAAATCTGAATGTCAGCTGTCTCCACAATGCCTTCACTGGTACTTCCGCAGCATTTAAACTTTTCACTGCTGAGTCTGAGACCAGCTTGGAGGCAGAAGGATGGCCTCCAGACTCTAGCCCAGTGGTGTCAAACTTGGGCCCTCCAGCTGCTATGGGACTACATATGCCTGCATGCCCTGCCACAGTTTTAGAATACCCTAATAGCAAAACTCTGGCAATGCATGCTAGGATGTGCAGTTCCACTGCAGCTGAAGGGCCCAAGTTTGACACCACTGCTCTAGCCCAATGGGTCCTTTGGAATTGCAGTCCTCATCTGCTATCAATGCAGTGGTACAATAATTTCTAACAGTGTCAGTGAGCATACTAGGTGGTACTCAGCATCAGCAAAGTATAACAGTCATATTTGTAGTTTTCATTACAATATATTCCTTTTCATAGTTATGATGAAATGAGCATATATATATATATATATATATATATATATATATATATATATATATGTAAAATTCTACCTTTAAATTTAATTCTTAAACAGTGTAGCTATGTTGCTTAAAAATGTATTTGCTCAATGTACCATAGTAACATATTACATTTTTCTGTTACCTTATTATAACATCCTAGAAAGGACTCTTAGCAGAATGCACACACAGCTTCCCTACAGTATTTGTATAATCATGAACAGCTGCAGTGTTTTTCGTTACCATTTGCATTATACAGTGAAATAAATAGACCATCCTGTAACTCAGCAATCACCTGTATTGTCCTTTATTCAGAGAGATCACTTCTATCACTGAAGACATGAATAGCTCAATGGAGGAAAATTGCAAATGGCAACTTCTGAGTTTTGCTGTTGGAGCAGGAATTACCTGTATAGCAGGAATAATGACACATATATTTATAGTTGCTGCAAATGTCACTGACTGGATGAAAGGAAGACCAGTGACTGCAACTGACCAGATTATCACCTCCCTTGGGGTCACAAGGATGCTCTATCAGTCTGCCGGTCTGCTGATCATCTTTTGTCATAGTTTCTTTATAAAAAATCATAGAATATATGAGATGATTGTTATCTGTATTTTTTCAATTTCCTTCTATACCAGCAACTGGTTATCAAACCTTCTGGCTGTTGTCTTCTGTTTGAAAATCTGCAACTTCCACAATGTTTTCTTCCTATGTCTGAAGACTATTATATTACAGAGGGTCACACGTCTGATTATTGCTTCTGTGCTCTTGACCAGTTGTTACTTTTCAATATTTCATTTGATCACTATCATTGAAATCCCTGAAAATGTATTTAACAAAACATATATTGAGGCAATCAGTGAAATACACAAGTATATGTTTTTAATATTAGAAACCGTGCCATTTCTCATGTTCCTCATTATATCACTCCTTCTTATTTCCTCTCTGTGTCATCACATGAACAGGATGAGATGTGACCAGACTGTAACAGGACAACTGGACGCCTATTACAAGACCATAAAGTTTTCAACTTCATCATTGTTTAGCTATGCCTTTTATTTTGTTGCAATTGTTATTACCTACTTCTATAAGGAATCACTTGATGGTGTTGGAATAACTTTTGTTTTCAACTTTTCACTTGATGATGAAGAATTAACTTTTATTTTGAACTTTTTTCAACTCTACAATCTGTTTTCCTGATCTATGTAACAGCCACGCTAAGGAAACGGTTCTCCGCCATTCTCCAGCATGGAACCAACTGCTGGCTCATTTGCAGAGGCCGAAATCTCGAAGACGGGGGTCCGGTGGAGACAGTCGCTCAAAGACTTTAGAGCGGTCCATACAACTAATGAATAATGGGATCAAATTGTAAATTTTAATATATTTTATATATGATGAATTACAATACCCCACTGATCAAGAACTCATAAGACTAAATATCCATACTTGAGAGAAAACTGAACAGTTACAACACAGGTATTTCAGGCATGATTCGGAGTTACATGCGAGTTGGCCGCATTGCGTCCATGTAAATAAATATGGGTCTTTGCCCATACACAGCTGTATGCATGTATAAGGCTATGCTGCCCCCTATCCATCTGGTTGTGGAAGTAGCCGTCATCCGTATTAGTGCAAACTTACACCAGTGCTATAACGGCTGCAAGAGATCCCTTTGCCTATGTGCAAATGCCCCATTCAGCCACAAATGGAGCAGGGACTGAGTTCCGTACAACCCTTATATGTCCATATATGCTTGTGGTTGTGTACGTTCAGCTAGTGCAATGTGAGAAATTGCAGGACATGTCTGCAGAAATGACTCGCAGCATCTCTGAATAAGCCCCTGTATGTCTTACTCCTGACTTCTGCAGATGTATACAATTATCCTGGAATTATAGACCCATCTTGTGTATACAGTGATGTAAACCTGTATTAGTTTACAAAGTAATTATCTGTCTACCTTTAAACCACATGTGCTACAGTAAATACACTACATGGCTCCCATTAACCTTTCTATAGCAGGGGAAACTAGATGGAAAAGTAAAATGCTGCGATCTGCACAAGTATAATGTTAAAAGTATTTATCTTCTGAAGACGTCTGATACCTAATTAGATGGCTACACAACATATACATTATTATTTGTAGGGGGTACTATCATAGACAACAGTTATGGAAGCTTATTTTTGGATAGATTAGAAAGAGTTGTCTCTTATTGATGCACAATTTAAAATATAACTTTTTTTATATTAAAATACATATAATGAAATACAGTCCGTGGAATATTTAAAAAGAAAGAAAAAATCAGTGATACAGTAAGTGTGTTTAAGGTTCTGAAACAGTGTATTAAAATTGTTGTATTGTCCGTATAATTATTGCTTAGATGTCAAATTCCCTGAATTTACTGATATACATATTTCTAGAATATTTAAATTATGTAATTGTATATTATAATCAATAAATATGATTTCAACCTTATTGCTTCAGATCAATATTTCTTTATATGTTTGTCCGTTCAGTGTGTGTCTCACAATTTCATGTAGGAACACTCACTAATATTCCCTTGAAAATATGTTAGTAAATTGTTTGAAAATAAACATCATGTGTTACAATGTGTTTAGCTGATTTGCAACAAACTAAGCCTGGTTTCTTTAAGTTAGTGTTGTTATATTATAACTGTTTACATTCTTGGAGTCTGAAAACTCTCCTGTCTGTAGCAAAGCTGCAGGTTATTGTTCTACCTTAAAAACAGGTTCTTATGTTGAATATTGCAGCTTAGCATACTGTAAATCATAGTTTTAGAATCCAGTGAATTTGGTTATACAGTATACGAGGAAATGGCAAACTGCTGTTAATTGCTATCAGCAGTTAATGTACTGGGATTACTGTGGCATATAATCAGGTCATTGCAACATATTCAGTATACAGTATATGCAGTATTTTGCTGGCATAAATAATTCACATATACTTATGTGATCTATTGTCCACATGTTGTAATCCCTATCACCACTGCTGATTACAAGTCCACACCTGTGATATCTAAGTGATATCTTCCTCATTTCCAAAAATCATTAATTAGACACAGATTCTTATGTTAGGAATTAAGGCTAAGCAAATGATGTGATTTCATTCAAATTAATTTAATTTATACTGGCAATTGCAGACTGTCATTTGTAATCATCAGCAGCTCGTTTGTTTTAATCGCTGCAGCATACATTCAGATCACTGTGACCAATGTTCATTAAGTATAAGGTTACACATGTGCATATCTTATTCAATATGCCTGTGCGATCTATTTCCCATAGGCTTGATTCCCTGGCACTACTCTTTGTGTAATCCACACATACAATATCCGTGTGGTCTGTTCACCATGAGTGAGGATCACTGTGCGCCTGCTCCTGTTAGGTCATATTTATTGTGGACCACAATACAATGGGAGCAGAGGTTAGCACTAAGGATGTGTTACTGGTGCCTCCTACTTCTTATGGGTTAAGTCCGCCTTTTATGGGCAAGGTAATGTGGTATTTGCTAAGTTGCTGCAGCATTCTTTGAAATACATGCGGGGTGTAAATCACATATCCATTCATCCATTAATATATATTTTTGTATCTACCCCTATGTAGTTGCATGCACTGGCAGGCCGTACGGAGTCTGTAAAATGTAAAATGAATACCTAACATGCTTGTATTCAGATTAGTAGCAGCTACATAGGGGTAGATACAAAAATATATATGAATGTATATGTGATTTACACCCCGCATGCATTTCATTGTATAATAATATGTACATGTAACTATACCATAGATATAAAGACTTTAAAACAAAAAGATGAACAGAAGCAAAGATCTCAGTAATTATACTCAAGTAACATTTGGCAGAACAGTGCTCACCAGCAACAGATTTGTGTAGTGTCTGGAAAAACCCCATATACATTATACATGGCTCTTCAGCCTGCAGAAAAAACCAAAGCAGATATTTCATTAAAATAAGAAATCTGGATTTCTAACAATGCAGCATATATGGCAATAAGGACATACAAATTACTGCCAACTTACCACAGTACATATATAAATGCTATGGGCACAATGAATCACTCTGATGTCCATTTGTATTCAGCAGTTATGTACATGGCTCCTGTATGATCCTCCTGTCCCAACCATACAGTAATTCTGCAGACAGCCTGAAGATACTATTGCCCAGAGGAGACTGGTTCCGCAATATGGCCAATACTAAGATGCCCTGGTCAGAGTCAATTCATGTGTGTCAGCAATTTTGATTTCAGTTTATAATATGTACTTGTAATACATGTAAATATGTTATAGATAATATGAGAGAATAACAAAGTGATCACCAAACACAGATCTCAGTAATTGGCCTAAACAACATTTGGCAGATCAGAACTCATCAGCAGCAGATTAAAGTAAATCATCTAATAGAAAGACCCATGAGTCTGAATTATCTTTTGGGGTTTTATAAGCTGCATTTCTACTGAGGACTTTGGTCTGGAGAAAGAAGTTCAAAGTTGATGTCTTACTCTTGATGAAGGAAGTAGAGAAGACACTAATCATGCATTGGGCAGTGCCAGTGAGGGACGTGCAGATCACTGCCCAACTATGAGCCTGATTCAGACCCGGTTTCAAACACTGTGCGCTTGCAACCGGGTCAAGGGTGGGCCAGTGCGCATGCGTGGCATGTGCACTGCTCGTGCGCGAGCCCTGGAGCGAGCACAAAAAGTGCTCGCTCTGGGACACAGTACAAAAGGGGCGGCTGTTGATGTTGATCGACAGCTCGACCCCTTTTGTAGGTGTGGCCAGGGGGTGGCTTCACAAATGGAGTCGTTCCCAAGCGAACGCCTGCCGTTTGTGGGCGGCCTCACTGACATCACCAGTGATGTCAGTGAGAGAGCTTCCGGCTCTGTTAGTGCTGAAAGCTCTCTGGGGCTTGCGGCCACGAGACCCTACCACAAGGGTCTCGTTGCAAGCCCGATGGTCGCGATGGTCTTGACCATCGCGACCATCATCATGGCCACTCGCATAAGCTGTGGGTGGTAACCCACAGCTATGCGAGCGGTCAAGAGGCCGCAACTTAAAAACCAAGCACCCGCCCTGATTCAGAGCGAGCGCTCGCTTTTTGCGAGCGCCTCTGAATTAGGCCCTATGTGCTGTTATAGCTGGACAGGAGCATTTTGATCTGGGATTAACAACAACTAGCTGCAGTAATGGATAATTGCACACTGATTTTCACAACTATCCCTCAGGGTTGATGAGAACACATTCTCATACCAAGTATTATGGGATAATAACACAAGAGAACCACATCTTATTATATTTTAGAAGATAATCTTTAGGATTACATAACACGCTTCACGCTCCACAGTTTTAAATGTAATGTAAACCATTGAGGTCAAAGCCATTTAAACCTTTCCAAAGAAATTACGTCCCTAAGAGCTGTACGTTCTGGAATTTTGGTGAGCGTGTAGCCATCTCTAACCTGACTTTTGTGCATAATACCGTAACTGCATTATTCCCTGGCAGGATCCTGTTACAGTAAATAGGGCTTGTACGTGATCTAATGTAGGACTTTGGTAAAGCCAAATTGGTTTAAATTCTAACAGATTTGTTTATGTAGATATTTTTCAGGAATCACACTAGTATTTGGACAGTTGATAATGTTATCACACTAGCAACAGTTACAATTAAGAATTACCCAAATCTTCTATTCAATTATCCTTCTCAGGCAGCACAAGGCTAATCTCTATTTTGTACAGTAAATATACTATATCATGTCATAGCCACAAATATACTCAGTGTTGAATTAAACATCTGGGATGGTTTCATTGCTGAATAGTTGGGTATTGATAACATTTAATTTTTTAATATTATTGGAAGAAATGTTATATCACTCCAGTGGCTCATGTCACTCTTTATCTGATTACATGAATTTGACATTTTTATACTGATGTGAAGCAAACGTAAATTGAGTAATGCAATGCAGCTCGTCATTCTGATTCTGATGGGTTATCCGGTAGTGATGGTATGTCTTTAAGTTAGTAGACTAAAAGTTCCGGTGTGATGAAATAACTCTGGCTGTTACTTGCACTAGCAGCTTTAGTTCAGCAACTGACCAAGCTTCCTAATAAAGTGTTACATTTTTCATTTTTGTCTTCTGTATTTATAGAAAGTTCAGTCTTGCTTAGGGTAAGGGCACAGTGGCAGAGATATTTTTCCTTTACTCTATATGCAGAATTGTGAACATGTGACATACTGTAAACTCAGTCCACCTTTTTTATCATACAAGTCTTTAGTTTAAATGGGAGTAGTTTGAAAAATCACAAAATGTCTATTTTCTTTTCAAAGTATATAGTCTGTGTAATAGGAGGATGGTGACAGGTTTATTTGGGTAATGGAGAAACTGTCTTCACTGCAGCCAAATATATTATTAGATTGTGGAAAATGTGCCCCTTATAATAGTCACATGGCGCAGGCTACATTCTGGTGCTTTTTTATTTATTTATTTTGACTAAGAGTTAGGTTTTTTAATCTCTGCCTGTACTGATGAATACTGCTCATATGTAGGAGATTTATTACCTTCCAGCCCATTTAGCACACCATTACATTAGACAGCTCAGCTCCCTGCTCCTTGTCACACAAGAAATCAGCTACTGGCTTCACATTACAGTTTTCTGTCTGCAGTTAATCACGGCTACTGTATCCTCTCCCTCTACCACACTGTGAAGATCTAGCTGCTCTGTCACTGTAGAGTCTCCTGACTGACAGGTACTGTTTCTAGTCCAACTCAGTTATCTCAGTTAGTATCTCTTATAGGGCAGTCTGGCTTCCTCTCCTGATAACCATTTCCCCAGTATCAGTATTGTCTTTGAAATTGCTTGCTGCCTCATGGTGACTTTGGGCTGGAAAGAAATTCGGTTGATGTCTAACTCTTGATGAAGTCATTGGTGCCAGCACTTGCACTGAATCGACTGTCCACTGCTGGCTTAGACCTTCCTCAAGTGGGACTACAAATGGCAGGCACCTCTGTGAAACTGCCACAGCAGAGTGGGACACATCCATGCTCTTTAGTCTCCCTCAGGCTAGTCTTCTTTCCACTTGTTAACTTCTACCAGTGACAAGGCAGGACTCCAGAGAGAGTGGCATTGGCTCCCTTTGGTTGACAGGTACCTTAGAGACTTCTCTCTCTACCAGGAGCATGGTGCTTATTTTTATACAGTTTAATGTAAAGACCCAGATTTGTCCCACTCTGAGCATGCATCTCCTCTTCAGTGCTGGCATATGGGAACATCCAGAAGTCCATAAAAGGACTGGAAACAGTCATTTATTATAGTGAAGGTCTCCCCAGAATAGGTCGACAATGTTGAATACTATAATATAGTCCTGCTTCTCCATGTATTTCCCAACTAAATATCAACATAACACCAATGATAAATAACTGTGTACATATAGGTTAATATCAAACATGACTTCACAGTTACCACACATAAATAAAGCTAATTACCTCGCTAATGGGGTAACACTCTCCCCCTGGTTCATTGGCAAATAATTTTCCCCTTTTTTTTTTCTAAAATATTTGCTATTGCACCACCAACAATGCCTATACCACTACTATATCCTAAACAATATAACATTTGGCTCTATTCATACCTCATTTAACCCTTTTGTCAATCTACCTCTCCTCCACCATTTAGACTTTTGACTACCTAAAGAAGAATAGAATTATGGAATCCTCATGCTATGTTTCCTTAAGTTTCGGGTATGACATCTTCTTTTCTATAGGTATTCTTAGATACTCTCTGAAGGGTACAAGGGTCGTTAGTCTGAATATCTTGCAGCATTTCTCTTCCCAATGTATTTTCTACTCCTATTACTTCTTTGTACTACTTCCATACTCTTTCCACAGATACAAGATTTTCACAATTAGTATCCAGTTTAACACTAATTAGATGTGACACACCACTCTGTTTTTTCTTCACACTGACCATTCTGCCCACTCTTTTTGAGTTGCTCTTGCTCCTTTATACATGTGCTATTAAGTTCTTCTAGGCTTTGACTCTGTGGCCTATAATCCCTGGTTTCTCTGTATCTCCACTTAAATTAAGGCCAGTAGGGCAAAGGAGCATGTAATCTATGCTGAAATAGTCTCTGTGAAAGGAATTCTTCATCTCCCTTCTTTCTTTTTCTTTGCTGATGAGAACATTGACAACCCTCATTGGCATGGAGCAAACCTGCTTCCTTTAACTGGTACTCCTCTATGGCCTGTCAGATTGACTAATTGCTTCCCCCTCAATCCCTTCACTACATCAAACTCAACATTTTCTCCACTCCAAAACTCTGCAGAAACTTTATGTGGTTATTCTTGGTTATGGCAGTCTAATGGTTAAATATATCTTCTTTGGTGTACTGGAATGCTATTTGATGAAACTATAACCTTTCCTTACATGAAACTATTTGACAGTACCAGATATTTTTTGAGTGACACATTTTATCTCCCCCAAGTCAGCTCTACTGTCTTGTGGGATTATATGCAGGATAGTACTGTAAAAATGGCACCAGACTGTAAAGTCATCTGCACCAGTTGCTCTTCCTTCAAAACTCTTGATAATGGGTGTGACCGGATGATCTCAATTGCTGCCTGATCACAGATTGGGTTTTGCTCCCCACTTTATCTTGAGTATCACGGATTCCCTCTTACTATCAGTGACTATCTGTCACTGACTCCACCCACAGCTCAGTGGACGGTATTTGTAGCTGCCATCACCAAACTCTGTTTGGAACCACTTCTTATGTACACCCATACTCCTACCACTGGCACCTGTAACTGCTTCTGCTGCATATGTGTTGATGAGCTGCAGCCACACTTCCTAATTGGTGTTGGCTCATACCCACTGATCCCTTGCAATGGACCAGGCTATGCATGGTAGCTGGCAGACAGCTTGAGCTTGGAGATACTGGGCTCAATAAAGAACAGTCATAGACTGGAATAGCGTTTGGCACAATTGTGTTGTTGCAGGATTTAGATGCAGTCATTGTAAAGACAAAGATGTTTATTGGTCAATAGTCTTAAAAAAGACCCTTCCCCTCAGCTTGTTAGAGCAGTTCTTTCCTTCTTGATTTTCAAAAAGATACACATAAAACCAGGCTCACAGGCTCTCTCTTTTTGTCCCTCCAATACCCATTACCACAGGGGTTAAGTCCACCCTGCAGTTTTTAACCAATCAACGTAAGTGCATGTGCTCTGCATGTGCTGTCCACAAGCATATATAGCATTGTCCCCTATGGACAGTGGAGAGTGGTCACTCATCTGTGTCTGAGCCCATCTGGTGGTTTAGTCCCACCCAGTAGTTGGCTCGTCTAGGGTTGGGGGAAGTTTATCTCCAAAATTTACTTCCAGGAATTTGCTAAAGGACCAAGCCTGCCACCTCTGTCTGAATCTGAGCCCCAGAGGTCAGCAACCAAAGAACCAGGGCAGGGTTTGCTGGCCACAGAGGTGAAACTCTTTGGAGCTCCCTAAAAATAATCAGCTGGCTGCATTGGCCAGCTTAATATGCACCTCCTCATACATTTTCAGACATGAGGCTGCATAGGAGGACAGTTTATTTCTCTGGAAGAGGCTGGAGGATCAAGCAAAAACATATAAAATACATAGATTTAGTTAAATATATTTGGTCTTTAAACATGTTTACATCCAACACATGTTCACACTTTGCACCTGGTGCCATGCACCAGGTTCTGATGTACCAGGGCACTGCAGCTCAGCTGCAAGACTATACATAAAACACATTTTATTATATACAGTATGTTCACTTTTGTCAAAATAGTTCCAGCACCCAGCACTAAGACTTTAGCCATTTTGCTGCTGGCGGTACTCTTCTGGACCCCAGCACAGTGCCTACTGCTGGGATTTGTTAACCTGAGTGCGGGTGCTGGGAGTTAAACTCCAAGTCCCCAGCGTACAGCATTTGGTCTTGCAACCTGGGGGCTGGAACTTTTAGTCCCCACTGCACAGACCTGGCCCTCCTGACTCCAAGCATGCAGCTACATCAGTCCACCAGGGGTTGACTGCTGTGATGCTGCAGTGTGGAGCTGAGGCAGCAGGAGCCCAGCAGCCAGTACATAGTTCTACATGCCAGGGCTCTCTTCCTTGCACCTCTAAGGATGCTGGCTAGCCCAGTTCCCCTCTTTGCAGCACTCAGCCCTGCAGTCCATGGCACTTGTCCTGGCTGCAGCAACTTCCTGCCACCCTGGAGTATTGAGAGATTTGCTCCCAGTCCCCAATGGCAAGCTTACCTCCTGCAGCCTGGGACCAAGTCCTGAAATGCAGGTTCCCACACTCCTCTGCCATGGCTGCTGGAGAGAGTCCAGGCCGCGACAACATGCAAATAAATATATACAATTTTTAAAACACTCAGCGCCAACACCGTTAATACATTTTAAAATAGGGCACCTAGTACCTATTGTTTTATTTAAAAATGTAGCTGCAGCACAGGGGTCAACTCCTTCAGTGCCACGGCTGCAATTAACCATGTGTGGCCAGCCTCCAGCAACAATGGGTTTTAGATAACTGACTCAGAGATTCGACCATCACTATTGATTGGTTATCAGCTTCCAATTGGGTCAAATGCTCTTTTATTTTTTCACTAGTAACCTGGTCTTTCTGATTGGATGTTTCATCTTCTAGCAAGAGTTGAGTCATCTTGCTTACTTGGGTTTCCAAAAATGGATTCTCTCCTCCTGTTTTTTAGATCTTTCAGCAATATGTTCTTTCTTCCTATCCTTTCTCATGTTGTCCCAGATCAGTGCTCCACCTCTCTTGTTATCCTGTTGAGATTGTCTTGCAAATCCTTATTATTCCTCTCTAACTGAACATTGAGCATCTGTTCTTCCTCAGTTATTTTCTACAGTTCAGCCACTTCATAATTCTTTATTTTCATCAAAGTCACCAATATAAACTCACAAAGCCAGTCAACACGCTTCCCTCATTCATCTGCTTCAGTACATGTTCCATCACTTTGGCCTGGTACAACACATCAGGCAAACTATCTGCAATTTCCTGCAAATTTGGAAATCTAATAATAGTTCTCTTTATTTCCTTTGTTCCCTTGTAGTTTGCTTCATCTTTTTTATCACTTCCTTTTCTCTTTTTCTCTCCTTACCATCATATTCTCCTGTTTCCCTTGCATCGTTGAACTCCACTTAAGATTTATCCTCCTGTGTAGAGATTAAGGGCCTGATTCAGACCCAGATGCTAAGCAGCGGACGCATGCTATGGACAAGTATAGCACGTTTGCGCATGCATATGCATCAAACTACGCATGCGCAAACCAGTCACTGCATCCAGGAATTGTGCGCTTGTAGTACACAGACTGGACACTACTTTGAGTGACAGATAGTGCCGTTTGTGGGTGGTAACAGGGGAAGGTGCTTGTGAACTGGGGAATGGTGCTGTAAACGCAGGCGTTTCTGGGCATCAAAACAGAGTTTTATGGGTGTGCATAATTAGCAAAGAAGCATCTCTGTACATGCCACTTAGTTGTATTTCAGCCTGCAGTGATCGCAGTGCTTGTGGTAGGGAAGGGTCTACCTCAAGAACTGCTTGCTGCTCCGATGTCTATTGATGGTTCTGATTAATCAAACACTTCCTGGAGATGAAGAAAGAAAAGTGGGCATCTTTAAACCGGCATGTGTTTGCCCTGCCATTGCTCTCTAAGACATAGAGGGCGTCCTTACACCAGAGAGTGCGATCGCAGCATTTGCATACCTGGCCCCGTTTCGATGCGAGAGAGCGCAGCTTAGCGCCCAGGACTGAATCGACTGCCAAAAATCTCTGTTTGCATCTTGTCAAAGGCAAAACTTCCACTATTTCTCTCAATTCTAGTAGTATCATTCTTCAACCAATTTTGTAGTTTGGTACTCTGGTTCTCACTATCACCTTCTATAAATTTGACTATAGTTCTTTTGCCCTTTGTCTTTTCTTTCCTTTATTGTTCCTTGATATATTTCCCATGATGGTGGGATCTAGTATCACAATTTCCATCCACACACTACTTTATGATTAATGTGCACTGCCACCTGTGGATAAACTGGCTTTTTGAGTATTTATTTTTGACCTCTAGGATCTCATCTCAGCAGTGCCTCCAAAATGTAACTCCCCTTTTACCTTAACCTACCTAGGTTACTAACTCCCATGTCTAGGGTGTACCCACCATTATATTATCAGTGCCTCCACCCGAGTATTGGTAGTTGGTAATGGGCCTACTTGGGAAAGCCCTAATTTAAGTTTGACTAAGAAGTAATGGATTGAATAAGTCAGATAAGTATCTAGTATTCTATTATTACCCTTTTTACCTTTGGGGTTTTCTCAGTCCTTGGACCTTCTTAGTTGCAGTAGTTAAACACATAAATAGACAACAATTTTAAAGGTAAGATACTTTTATTATTCAAGATTACTTTTACTCTAGGGGCTTCAGGAACAGACCTCTTCACAAATGGGAATGAAGTATTGTTTAAAAGCCTTGCTACATAACCAATAAATGTCTTTTTACAATAGTAAGATCAAGATTTAGAAAACACCAGATTTAGATAGTTCTACAAATTGTATCAATACTTATATATCAGCATTAAGGAATATTTGAAAAGTTAACAATAAAGTGACCTAATATTTTAGGAAAACTAAGTCTAACCTGGGAAACACAAAAAATCCTTTTGTATAATGGGATACCTTTCCTTTTCTTGAGCTTACCTCAGTGCTGATGTTTTACCATACAAGTAAAACCTCAAAACTGGTTACTATTGCTCTACCACCAAAGTTACTCAAACATGATTCACACAGAAAATTAATTTTATACTTTATAACTTTAACCTTTAGAACTTTGCTTCGGTGACAACAAGATCTTAATCTATTGCCTAAGCCAATGGGTTTTCTGGTAGTGATGCTTTAACTTTAAGGTAGTAGACTACAAGTTCAGGTTGCGGCCTAGGATCAGCCAATACTCACCTCAGTGCTGGCTTCTCCTGACCTCTCAAGCGGACAGAAGCCAGGTGTGGCGGTGAGTGATGTGCTAAGTATTATACCTGGGGTCTGCTAGGACATGCATGTACTCGCTCCATGATTTGGTTCCTGTGGTTACCATCATGGGTGCAGCCATGACAGTCTACATCAGCTGATTGCCCTTTAGCCAATGGTAGCTTTGGTTGAATTCAGATGACACTAACCTCCAATGGACTGCTAACTTAGAGTATTTAGCCGGGCTCCAGACAACAGGAAGTTGCCTGTACAATGTTGTTACTTCCAGTGTATACTTGCTGTTGCAGTGTTCCAGGTTCCAAGCTAATTTCTTCCAGTGATACTCTCCTAGTGTTACCCATGGTGTGTGTACTCAGTACGTCATCCAAGTACTATCTCCAAAGTGTCATCATCCTGTGCCAGTTCTGCATCTGGAACCACAGTGTGTGTATTTAATACATCATCCAAGTACAAACTCCCAGTGCCATTCACTTGTGCCAGTTCTGTATCTGAAGCCACAGCATGTGTACTTAGTACATCATCCAAGTACAAACTCCTAGTACCATTCTCCTGTGCCAGTTCTGCATCTGAAGCCACAGTGTGTGTTCTTAGAGCCTGATTCAGGTTGGTTCGCAAGGCTGCGTTCACACACACCCACTCACTGTGAGAATATGCTAATGAATGCAATCACATGGCAACCGCAGCACTATACCTAGATGCCCACCACTGTATAAAGCTGCCTACTTCCCATGACATGCATCCGATAGTCAGAGAAAACATCATTAACATTGAGTAACATTGAACCCATATGCACAGTTGTGGTTGACTGTGACCTGCTGCATAAACTGATAAACTTCCTGTCACCAACTACTGTAAATCTCTGGCTACGTATACAATTGCAGGGGCTTAATTATGCATGCCCCTGTAATGGCATTCAAATGCCCAGGCACGCCTGTGTACACCCGACCACCTCCCCTCTCCACCAACAAATGGTCACTTCCTATCAATCACTGTGTAATGGGAGTGCGTGCTTACTGTGATAACTTCACGATTGCAGCAGCCGGTTTGTGCACGCACACTGCGATGCATACAAATACGCAGAATGTATACATCGGCCATCTGCATGTGAATGCAAGTACAATCTCATAGTGCCATTCTCCTGTGTCAGCCCTGCGTCTGGATCAACATGGTGTTTACCCATTACATCACCTAAGTGCAAAACTTCCAAGATCATTCTCCTGTGCTTTTCCTGTGATAAGTGTTCTTCCAATTCCCGCTTGTGCTGGATACCTGACCAAAGGGCCACGACCTGCTTGCTGGCTGCAGCTTAAGCCAAAATCCCACTTGGAGGGGTCACTGGTGAACACCTCCCAGATAGTTAGACTCCACACCATTGGTCAGGTCTTGCCAACATCTGGTACTTGTGGATGAGGAAGGCATATATCCAGGCCCCTCACCTTAGGTTCTTTTCTCAACCTGGGTCCACATCTAATCCCTCTACAGGGGATCACCATAGCCCAAACGTGACAATAACTCTGGCTGTTACTTGCACTAGCAGGTTTAGTTCAGCAACTGACCAGAACCAGGCTCCCTAATAAAAGGCTATGTTTTTTACTTTTGTCTTCAGTAGATATTGTAAGTTCACTCTTGCTTAGGGTAAGGGCTGAGTGACAAAGATATTTTTCCTCTACTCTATTTGCAGAACCATGAACATATGACATACTGTAAACTCCTCCTTTTTTAACATACAAGTCCTTAAATGGGAGTAGTTTAAAAAAAATCACAAATGTCTATTTTATTTTCAAAGTCTATAGTCTATCTACTTTAATCCGCTTCACAGAGTTCTCACAATGTCTTAGCAGAGCAGTGCTACCTGTGGTAGTTTAGCAGTACTGACTCATGATTAATTGAGCTGCTGTGCTCTATTTCACTGTATCTAACTTCTCCCACTTGTTTAGTTCCTGATGAACTAATCTTTGCCAGAGATGTGAACTAAGTGAATTAGTTCAATTTGAAGATTAGTTAATTTTGAAATGATCATTCGTGAACTAACTATAACTGCAACCTACGGGTTATTGTGCCTTTTGTGAGGAAAGTTAGACTATCTTTCTGTCTCCTCAGCCATCCCCAATTTTCTGAAAGAAAAACAGGCGGTAAGCGCTCACAGTGTAGGGATAATAAAACCACTAGCACCTACCTCAGGGAGTGTCCTGACTTCCTGAGGTAAATCAATCTCAACCCCACACTACAGCAACCCTAACAGTCTCCTTCTCTCTCCTCCCAACCCTGTCCCTCTCTCCTGTCTCCTCTGGATAGCCAGTTCTGTCTACAATCAACTGGTCCCCATCCATGATGGTTTCATCTGCAACTCCTTGAATGCCCTAGCCATCACCAAATCCTGGATTTAGCCATCTGACACCACCTCTCCTTTAGGGGGCCTTACATTTTTTCATGCTCCCTGAACTGGAGGTTAACACAGTGTTGGGGTACTTCTATCGTCTAGTCACTCTAACCTACTCTTACATACTAAACTCTCCATTTAATTATTTCCATTCAATGCTCATATCAGTTGCCTCTTCCAACTTCCTTGAGTAGCTGCCTTTCTTCGTCCCCCTGTACTTAGCTAAAAAAATTCCCTCATAACTTTGCATCTTGGCTCCTATTCTTCAAATGGACTCTCAAGACCCCTTTCTTCCTCAAAGCTTTCCAGCGCTCATCGTAACCCACTACTCCATGTTTCTACCTCACAATCCAGCCCATATGTGTCACCCTATTTGTCTGCCCCCTCCCCTTTAGACTGTAAACTCTCAGTAGCAGGGCCCTCTTACCTCATGTGCTTCTCCTTCCCTTACTTAAACCTTAATTGACAATAGCACCTAACCCTTGGTTGCTGACACCATGCTTCTTATCTAAGTGTTATGCAGCAATGTATAAATCATGTATTTGTCCTGTATTGTTTGTACTGTTAATAACTATTTCTTGTGTGCTCATTTGTTTATGTACTTTGTAAGGCGTTGTGGAACCCTTGTGGCACCATATAAATAAAAGATAATAATAATAAAGTCAATATTAGACCTACAGAGCTACTTAAGGCCTGGCTGAGAGGTGCAGGCAATGCCGATGGTCACGTTGCTGAGCGATTATTTGTTACTGCACATGCGCAAATGTTTTGAAAACCCCCCATGGCACATGCATTATTCTTTGTGTCCACACAGATGCTCTGTTGCATATGGGACCGCTGGTATCAGAACTGGTGAGGGAAAACCATGTGGTGACTGGAAGGTGGCCTGAGGTGAACTCCAAAAAATCCATCTTACGGATGTGTTATGCAGGTGAGGTCAATGGATTGGGAGACACTGACTAGTATCAGAGCCAGATTTACACACACATACAGTATATGAGCCTTCCCCACTTGCACAGATCTCCCCCCTCACACAGGTTCCCCGTACCACAGATCCCCCTCACACCTATCTCCCACTAGCACAGAATATCCCCACTAGCACAAAAGATTTTACACACACTTATACACATACACACACACAGACAGATCTCCCCCTAGCAGCAAACCCCCCTCACCTTTTTCTCCTTTGTGTGTTTTCTCTGTCTGCAAATTCCAATTTCCTTCCCTCCTCAGTGCTGCTGCTGAGCTCTGTCTCCGATGCCTGAGTACTTCCTGAACTTGTCACATGAAAATCAGTGGTTTCCATCAGAGCTCAAGGCCCACCCCCTCACAGTGAGGCATGCCTCCATTAGCTCTTTTTCTTTGTGTCTTATTGGTTGATTTGTGGTCCAGCCCCCAGCTCCAAGCAGTGTCTGAGCGATCAGTGAAGAAACTGTCTTCTTTACTGCCTCATCTCTCACTGGGAGTGCTGCAATTATAGTGGGTTTTGCCCATATCAGAATAATACAAAGAAGATATTTATAAGTTACAAATATCTTCTTTATATTATTCTAATAATTGTTATAGTCAAAACTGACAGGGAGTATGGAAGGGGAGGTTCTGCCTATCCTGACTACATGTCCCTGATGTTATGGGAGTGCTGTCGCAGGCATGTCAGTGAATTCCCAGAGGCAGAGGTGCAGAAACAGAGGCCATGTCTAGTTAAGTAGGAGACACTAAGCCTGCCATTGTCTGGTGCAAGTGTCAATGGTAAACTTGACAATGCACCAATGGTGGCCTGTTCAGAACCACAGGTGGAATTTCAGGGGTTGCACATTCCAGCGCATGCTATTACAGGAGAAGACTGAAACTACCATTTGTATATTATCGCCACTGCAATTTTGCAAAATGACACAGCCGCCACGGTGACTGCATGCACCTCTGTATAAGGCCCCTATTATGGATTTCAAGAATATATCAACAGAACTAATTAATGTGCTTTATAAAGAGTTTGTATACAGACCTACTCCATGTGCAACAATATACTATCACTAATATGGAAAAGAAAGGCTTACATAGATGTATATTGTACACTAATCATATCTTTCTGGTACACTTAATGTCTTGAATAAAGATCATTCTTTATGTCCTGGTAATAATACAATGTCCCAGTAACTATTAAGGTGGAACTAACTTTGGTGACGCAGATTATGGTTAACTCTTGGGTGTATATTTACTAAAGTGCAGGTTTTCATATGTGGAGATGTTGCCCATAGAAACTAATCATATGCTAGCTATTATCTTCTAGAAGGTGATAGATAAATGCTAAGTAGAATCTGATTGGTTGCTATGGGCAAAATCTCCACTTCTAAAACCTGCACTTTAGTAAATATACCCCATGGTATTCACATTGAGGCCCCTAAAGTGTATTAATAAACAAAATTATTGTCTTCCCATTCAACAGCCAATGTTGCTAGGCTGTTAGATGGACACTAGAAGCAATGTCTACATCACACTATGGAAGCTTTTGTGTCACCAATCCAATGTGTCTGAACATACAGCTTCTCCTGTGGGAGCTGCAGGGTTACTAAAGTTTATCCTGTAGCTCCCACCTTTGACTTCAATGGAGAGAGCCATTCATTGGCTGAGAGGCCTGACCTCTCTCAGCCAATGAATGCACATACATGGAGCTTCAAAGGATGAAGCCACATCTGTGCGCTTCATTCGGGAAGGAGTAATCATTCTGGTTAGACTGATTACTCCTAAATGCGATGGTCGGGTTTTCTTATTTTAACCCATGGATGCCTACTGGAGAAGGTGACCACTGGAGGTAATATAGGTGAGTATTGTGTGAGTGTGTGTATGTGTGTGTTAAAGTTATACTTGGTAAGGTGTGTGTGTGTGTTTCTTGCAACTTCTTTACAGGTGAACTACAAGTCCCAGTGGGCCCTTAATGCCCTGCATGCTGGTACTTGTGGTTCTCCAAGTACCAGCATGCGGGGGAGGCTTACTGGGACCTGCAGTTCTACTGGAAAGACAAGATTTATTTTTATTTATTTTTACACAACATCTACACAATCAACCCACCACCCACCACCCAGGGGTGGCGGGGATAGCCCCGGGCTATCAGCCTAGGCTAGGTGTGCCCTGGAGAGGGAAACACCTTTTTTTGAAGGGGTCTCCAACTCCCCAGGGATCCCTGGCCTGGGCTGACTAATGGTCAGGGCTGATGCTACGGCTGGGGAGCCCGGTGATAGGGCTCCCCTGGCTGTGGCATCAGTCCCCAGTTATAAAGGGTCCAGGGCTGGTTCTGGATCTTACAGGGGAACCTTACGTGATTTTTTTCCTGTAAATCAAGGACTACCCTGCTTCCCATTGCCCAGTGCTGGTTGTACTAAGTACAGGGAGACCCTATATCATGTTTTTCCCTGTACTTAGTCAACCAGAACTGGGTTTCAGCAGTCCAGGGCTCATTATGATTTGGGGGGGACCTCATGTAAATTTTTTTCTAATTTTAACTCTTTCTTTGATTTTTACAGCCAGATACATGCAGGCATCCCACTGATGTCTGCATGTATCTGTGTCAATCCGACCTGCTCATGCTCAAATCAAAAGCATGAAGCAGGTCTATTATGTTGGGGATTTGAAGTTTGATTTGAAGTCCGATTTTGAGGTCAATTTCAAATCAAATGATAGTAAATAAGGGTTTTGTGTGTTGGGCTATGTAAAAGTACCAATGTATATCCGATGGTTGATTTGAGGGCGATTTGAGTCCAAACTCGATTTGAAGTCTGATTTTACATTCGACTTGGCCTTTAATAAATACCCAAAAGCAAGATCGAAGCCAAATCGAATGAAAATCGCACCTCAAATTGCTCAAAATGCCAAAATCGATCTTTAGCAAATTTACCCCTAAGCCTCTCTCTTTTATTCTTGCCAGCTTGAATGTGGATGGTAGAGTAGCAGGTTACAAAGTTTCTTTCTTGCTTCTGTGGTGGAAGGACCTTCATGATAGCTATCTCAATGCTCTCTGCTTGGCTTTTTGAGCTTCTTAACTTCTCTACAGCACCTAACTCTCTGAGACTGTTCTTAGGGCCTGACTCAGACCCAGTCGTAAGCGCTGAGCACTCGCAACCTGGCCAAGAGTGCATGAGCACAATGGAGACGGCTCCGTCGTGCGCATGTGCGAGACCCGGATAGCGACGGGCAATGCATCGCTCTGGGTCTCACACCAAAGGGGGCGTGCTGTCGATGTTGAGTGAAAGCACGCCCCCTTTGGTGGGCAGGCCGAGGGGGTGGCTGCCCAAACGGAGGCATTCCCATGTGAATGCCTACCATTTGGGGCCGGCCCCACTGACATCACAAGTGATGTCAGTGGAGAGATTCCGGCTCTCTTAGAGCCCAAATCTCTCAGGGGCTTGCAGCAATGAGACCCTACCACAAGGGTCTCATCGCAAGCCCGATGGTTATGATGATCTTGACCATCACGACCATCTTCCTGGCCGCTCGCTATAGCTGAGGGTGGTTACCCACTGCTATGCGAGCGGCCAAGAGGCCATTCAAGAAAAAAAAAGACCAGTCCTAATTCAGAGCGAGCGCTCTGTCAGAGCGACCGGCTCTAAATCAGGGCCTTAGGGCCTGATTCCAGACCCACTTGCGAGCGCTGAGCACTTGCAAGCGGGTTGATGATGGCCAAGTGCACATGTGCATGATGGCCAAGCCGTCATTATGGGTCTCGCACCAAAGGGGGCGTGCTGTCGATGGTGATTGACAGCATGCCTACTTTGGTGGGTGTGCCGGGGGCATGGCTGCCCAGACTGAGGCGTTCCCATGGGAATGCCTACCGTCTGGGGCCGGCCCAACTGACATCACTAGTGATGTCAGTGGGAGTGCTTTTGGCTCTGATAGAGCCAAAAGCACTCCTACCACAAGGGTCTCATCACAAGCCCGATGGTCGCGATGGTCTTGACCATCGCAACCATCATTTTGGCCGCTCACTATAGCTGTGGGTGGTCACCCACAGCTATGCGAGCGGCCAGGAGTCCGCTCTTAAAAATGATAAGGACGACCCTGATTCAGAGCGAGCGCTCTGTCAGAGCGTCCGGCTCTGAATCAGGGCCTTAGGCCCTCATTCAGAGCCGCTCATAAGCGCCGTTCGCTCGTAGTCATCTGATGTTGTACAACCACACATGCATCGGTGTAACAGTGCACATGTGCGTACGGCTGATTGCGATCATTTTTTCAGTCGGTCGTCGAACAGCGGACAGGAAGTGACATGTCAAATGTGATTGATTGAACTGTCCGTTTTGGGGCGGTGACGGGGGTGGAGATGGAAAAACGCAGGCGTGTCGAGGTGTTTTTTGGGCGTACATAAATTATCTGATGCGAGCGGCCAATGTGAATGGAACAAGTGATACGTCACTGTCCGAACCAAATTTCATTAAGACTGCTCACTCAGCTTGTGGTCTGGTATAGTCTACCGCAATGACGATGGTCTCTTCGTCCTTCCCTGGGCTCATCGATGGAGTGTCGATTTATCAATTGAGGCCACAGAAACAATCATCTTTTAATTGTTAAACTGCTTGTAAGGTGTTTCGCAAATAGACCTTTTTTAGTAGCTAAAAACCGAACTCAGCTGCTAATTTCGGCCTAATACAATCAATTAGCAAACAATTTTTATTTTATTTTGTGGTATTTTGAAATATTTGTAAGTGTTTTTTTTTTAGTTAAACAATATTGTACGCATGTTTTATTTTTTTGCTAATATTTTTTGGCCAAATAAACCAATCGTCATTTTTTTTTCTTCTAAGTGTTTTGTAAAAATCATATTTTTTTTATAACCCTTGATTTGTTGAAAAATAAAAAATGTTTCTATTTCCGTTGTATTGTTTGTAATTTTGTTTGAGGGATTACCTTTTAACCAGTTTTGTAATAAATCAACAATAGAATTGAGCAGATTTTAAACTGAATTTTATTAAATGTTTTTTTTTTCTGAATCAAATTGTTAACAACATAAAACAACACAAATTGGTTGTATTGCCACACACATAAAATAAGTGGCATTTGATAAACAAACAAATACAAAATGTAAAAACAATTCACAAGAAAGGAGAGGGAGGTTTGGGGCATTAAGGAATATGGGGCAAACACAGAGATAGATTGTGGGGAAATTAGTCAGTGCTGTCATCGCCTTTTAGGCCGTTTGTCCGGGGGTTGGAGTGAGCCGGAACGGGTCCGGGAGCTCCTTCGCCTGGCCTGTCCAGAGGCAGATGTTGGGGCCTCTGGACTAGGCATAGGGCTAGACACATTTGGAGGGATGGCTGTTGTTGTGCCAGAGGTGGAGGGTCCTGATGTTCCAGCAGGAAGGGAGGCCGGCTCCAACATGTGCTGGCGGACAAGCTGCTCCAGGGCATTGGTAATTCGCACATTGGCCGCAACATTTTCCTCCAGGGCGTCCGCCACCTATAGCAGACTGGCGTCCATCCTCAGCAGAATCTCGGTCTGCTGATCCGTTTTAATATTGAAATCACTGAGGAGCTCCACTGCCTGCGAGGGGGAAGGCCCTGAACTGTCTTCCACAGGGTCCCCAGTCGGATCTACTGCTTCCTCCCCTGCAGAGCCAGAAGAAATTCTGCGGCCAAAGCTCTCCTCTGGAGCAGACTCATCCGCCTGTGTCTCTGTGAGAAAAAAGAGAAAAGAGTAAAATTAGAATCTAGAAATTTTCCAAAACACATTTCAGAGTTGTTAACATTACAACATTTACCTGGGTCAACATGAGGAGCCGCAAAGTCTTTCATGTCGGTATCCATGTTCGACACGCCAAACACATCCTCATCCTGCACACACCCTTGTGCCAGCTCCTCTAAATCCGTGAGCTCAAGTGACACAGGGGTGGGACCCCCACCTGTCCCCCTTACATGCCTAGCCCTATCAGCAAGTTTTTGTTTCAGGCGATATTTAAAGTCGCTCCATCTGTAATTTAAAAAGTTGGCATTATTACTGTAGTATTTTGACCTGTAAACACTTTTTAGTCAAAGGTAGTTTTTATGTACTGGCGTTTGACCTCCCGGGTTGAATGTTCCAACTCACTCACCCCATTGACAGCACTGGCTATGTCATCCCACATTTTCCATCTCTGGCTTGCACCCATATTCCTTGGTGCCTGTGGCAGGGTGTCATTGCACATTTGCACCAAAACCTCCTTCTCCTTCCTTGTGAATTGTGGCGGCCTTTTTTTTTTTGCTTTGTGGGCCTACTAGGTCCAGCACCCTCTTCCAGGGCATCTTCAACACCTTTTTTTTAAAAAGAAAATACAATTTTTAATGTAAAGTGTTTTCCTAATTATTGTTAAGCAATCATTTTCCACAAAAAATACAAATACTTACCTGCCGCCTCTTGCCCAGTACCTTGCTGTTCTGTAGTCATTTTGGACTCACTACAGCAGACCAATTGGGGATTTCAGTGATGTTTTTATACATGCTTTAGCATTATTCAGCCGCATCATTGATTTTGCGCTCCTATTGTCCGTCCTTAATTTGAGCAGGAAAATAAAGACTATTTATGGCTTGGTGTGACTCCATTCGAGGTGGCATTTTTGGATTGTTGGCGGTTTTGCGGTGTAGTGGATTGTTGGTACTTGATGGTTGTTTCAAAGGAGTAGTTGTTATTTGCGATATTTTTGGTTATTTTCTTACTTGTTATTTTCCCGGTAGCATTTTTGTTTTTTTTTGTTATTTTTTGGGGGAATTTTTGAGTAAGTATTTAAAAAATCCACCTAAAAAATAAATAGTAAATAGTTTCCAATATTTTTTTTTTTACAGTTATTTTGGCAGTGACCCAGTGACGTTTTATAACTTTGGGATATTTGTCTGTTTTTGGTAAGTGTTTTTGGTTTTATGAATTTACAAATTTCAATGTGTTGGTCTTAGCATATGTTTCGCTAAGTAATGTTTTTTTTTTCTGTGAAAAATCATGTCTTACCACTAAATGTAGCATACTATTTAGCAAACTAATGTGTCCCTATTTAACTGTAAAAGTAGCGTACTATTTAGCGAACTAATGTGTCCTTATTTGTCTGTAAAAGTAGCATACTATTTAGCGTACTAATGTGTCCTTATTTAACTGTAAAGTAGCGTACTATTTAGAGAACTAATGTGTCCTTATTTAACTGTAAAAGTAGAGTACTATTTAGCGAACTAATGTGTGCTCCCTTCTCTATTTTTTCGCAAACTATATTTTTTTTCATTCATAGTTTATTAACTTAATCTTAAAAATATTTTCTACTTTTGAAATGTAGGTTGGTTTGCACATGACACGTCCCAGGCCTGTAAGCATCTTTGGTTTGCTTTGAAAAGATAAGTATATTTTTCAAAACACATTTGTCTAAAACAATAACTACCTGGCTTACCATTTCAGGTTGATGTTGGTCGTATTATATTGGCCATGGTTCCAGAACCCGACCAACCTCAACTGCATCCCAGGCATAGGCCTCGAAGGCATGCAAGGCCCCAGATATATAGAATACGTGTCACCCTTTTTGGAATGCCAGATGATGAGGTGTTAAGGTGCTACCATCTTCCGCCACAAATCATCATAGACACTCTCTCATTAATAGAGAGTGATCTTGAATGGCAAATTGACAGTCCTCAGCAATACCACCACTTACGCAATTAATGTCGGTGTTAAATTTTTGTGCCTCAGGATCCTTTCAAACCACCATGGGAATAGTGGCAGGAATTTCCCAATCCTCCTTTTCAAGGATCCTGAGGGCAGTGATGGATGCACTTTTTAAACACCTCCATCATTTGATTAAAATGCCATTGATATGGGTTCCCTTAGTGTGGTGAAGGCTAATTTTTACCAAATTGCTGGCTTCTCACACATCATAGGGGTTGTGGATGGTACTCACATACCACTTCAGCCTCCAGCAAGTCTGGAGGCAATATGTAGGAACCGAAAGCACTTTCATTCACTGAATGTAATGGTGGTATGTGATGCCTCCCTCCAGATCCTGTCCCTGAATGCCAAATTCCCAGGCAGTGCACATGATTCCTTCGTCATCCATCAATCAGGGCTTTGGCACAAATTAAACAACCTACAAGCTGGTGATGCGTGGCTTCTGGGTAAGTTGACACCTTCTGTTGAAAACAATGCAATGCTTGGTACCCAATGGTCCTGATGTTATTTTTTATATTTTCACAGGAGACAGTGGTTACCCTTGCACGCCCTGGCTGCTCACTCCTTATTTGGTTCCCACACCAGGGCCACAAAGTCAGTATAATTCTGCACTTACAGCCACCAGTCAGGTGGTGGACTGCTGTATCGGCCTTTTAAAAGGCCGATTCAGATGCCTTCACCACTCTGGTGGCGACATCATGTATTTGCCGGATATGGTTACGAAAATTGTGGTCCTGTGTGGGATATTTCACAACATCGCCATAAGGAGTGGTGTCCCAATGCAGCCAGAGGATGCCTTGCCTGAGGATGGCCCCCCCGAGGTTGGTCGGAGGTCAGTATGTGGGGGGGCCATACGCGATGACATTGTTGCCAGATTTTTGAGGTAATTATTTCAACTAATTAATTTAATTGACACAATGTAGACATGTAATATTTTAATGTACATTTTTAATGTTTTTTTGCTTTTGTTTTTGCTTTATTCCATAAAATTACCATAAAAAACGATGCATACTACCTGATCCCAAAAAATGACTTCATTGGATATAACTTGGATTCAAGTTGGCATGCTACTTCTTCAAACAGTTCTTGATTGTTGTTTTACTTTTGTTGTTTTTGTTTTTTTTGGGGATTTTTGTGTGTGTTTTCAATGTGTGAATTGATTGTGACAATTCACTTGGTGTTTATTATTTGTGTGCATTAAATTTATTTTTAACATTAAACAAACATTTCCTTGGTAAATTACAAGCAACTATAACCTGGTCCAAAAAAGGCAAACTTGCTTAATGGCTAATCCTGTAACGTGTTAAATTGTAAACTTTTTGACCCTGCTTTGTGGCTAAAAACAAACACCAAAGGTATTATGGTGAATCAGTATGTTTTCCAATCTAGGCCTAAGCAGGTTTGGTGTCATTTTTACATTACCCCCCCAAAAAAAACACTATTTTTGCCGTTAATTCTACAAACCTATTGGTATTGTTAGGTGTTTAATGTGCCAGCTTACAATCAAATTTACATTACTTAAAAACTCATGCTAAAATAGTAGACTTATGTAAGGTTCAACAATCTAAGATTTGCAGAAAAGGAATGAGACTTAAATAAATCAAAATATTATTTATTTTTTTAAACATTTTTTTGGCGAAAAATAAAAAATTAGTGGTGCTGGAGCGCCAAAATATGATCCAAGGCCACAAGCATAGCAACGACATGGCCCCTCAAGATCTGCAAGCCAGCATAAATTTCAGCGTTACGCCTCTGGTCCTCTGTGGGTTAAAAATATGTGCGGATTACTAAAATGACACCTTAATTTATGTTAGAAAACAACAAAAAAAACAGACTATACAAAAAAGGTGAAAAAAAAAATCTCCAAAACAAAAGGAATGCCAAACAAAAAGATTGTAGAAAAAAAGGTCAACAAATATTGTGAAAAAATTCAACAAAATAAAGTTACAACTACGCAAAAATACGACATTTGTTGGTACCGTAGGGGAAGAGTGGGCAGAGGATGTTGGGTGGGAGTAGGGGATAGGGGATGAGCCCGACGTCTGCGCCGTTGGAGTCTGTGCTCAGCCCCTAAATGATGTTGAAAATTTTTTATTATTACATTTTTCATTTTTATTTCAAAAATGTAACACAAAAAAAGGGTTATACTGTAAACATGCACATGCAGGTAGGCCCAAAATAAAGAAACAGGGCTATACTGTGAACATGCACATGCAGGTAGGCCCAAAATAAAGAAACAGGGCTATACTGTGAACATGCACATGCAGGTAGGCCCAAAATAAAGAAACAGGGCTATACTGTAAACATGCACACGGAGGTATGCTTAAATTGTAAAATTAAACAAGAAAAAACACTTACTTTGATGTATCTGCAGACGCAAATTGGCCAACAGGCGTGGGGATCTCCGCCTTAGATCTGACCACCTGCGTTCCAGTTGGCCGATATTTCTGCAATAGCCCATGGAACGCAGGTGGCAGCGAACCTCCGCGTAGGCCCTATGCTTGCGGAGGTTGGTGATGGGGGGCGGATGCTCGTGATTCTCTGGTCCATCACCTCAGTGAGGACCAGGAGCTCACGCCTACAAAATGCGGAGGCTCTCATGATGGCAATGGTTTTTTTTACACAAAACAGTTTTAATAAAGGTCCTAAAAAAAATTTGATAGGATAATGAACTTTGTAAATTAACAAGAACCATTCTATTGGTTATTGTATGAGTCATGTGACCTACACCCTCACAAATATAATGTGTGTTATGATAGGCTTGATGCAGTGACATGCGTAAGCTAATTTAAATATGAATTTTTTTTTTAAAACGGCCTATCAAAACAACTCAAAACAATAGTAGCATTCAAAAAAACTTTTTAATTTTGAACAACCATCCCCTTGGTCCAACCGTATGTATTCTGCGGAAGCAATGACACACACTAATAATAATAAAGTTTATTGACATTGAAAAAAAAAAAACGATTGCAAACATGTGAATAATAATTAAGGTAATTAATATAGTAATTGCCATTAATCGATTCAAGTATGTTTGCAGAATGAAAGAGCAGGCAATCGAAAACTGACAGGGCCACTTCCGGAATTGACTTGTGCGAGCGTTCCCTGCAACCAAAGAGGAGACGGATGGTCGCTATTTTGAACGTTCGCTAGCTAGAGGAGGGGTTGGGAGACTATGGGGTGGAAGATTAGCTGCGTGAGAACATACGATCGAGCGCTTGAATTTAAATTTTTTTGCTCGTACGGCGGACGAGCGAACAGCCACTTGCGTCCAGGTCTGAAGCAGGCCCTTAGTTCTTACAGTAGCTGTCCCTATCTCTGCAGAAATTCTTCTCTACTCTTTTCACTTGCTGGCACATCCCTGTACCCAGTGCTGGATTAAACCTTGTGGAGGCCCCTAGGCAGTTGAAATCTATGGGGCCCTCTCGCAAATTATCTCCTAATACATTTTTAATTTTACCAACCAACAATTTTAATAAACCAGTTTTATTACACAAAAAAATTAACAATTATTAATGCTAATAAACAAAATTAATACATATTATTAAACAAAAATTAATATTATTTTTTTAAATTTTAATAAACCAACAATACTTTAAACATTCGCTTTCCTCAATTTTGGGGGGATGGGGCCCATAGGACAGTTCCTACTTTGCCTATTTGGTAATCCGGCACTGCCTGTACCAGTGACTTACTCTGAAAAGAGTTTGCTTTCACTGATTATAGCTCTGTGTCTCTTACAGCAGCTACTCACAATGGTGAACCCCTCCAAAGACCTCCCAAACTCTTCCTTCCTTTTGTCTCACCCCACCTCCTCCTTTTGTGCAACACATTATGTAGTGCACCATGGGAGAGACCAGCTTGAAGGCAGGAAGATGGCCTCCAGACTCTAGCCCAATGGCCCCCTGGGAATTGCAGTCCTCAGCTGCCTTCCATGCAGTGGTACATTGGTCTCTGACAGTGTCAGTGAGCAGACTAAATGGTACCTTGCATCAGTGTATATAGATTTATATAGATAATTCTAACTTTAAATTTAATTCTTAAACTCATATAACTATGGAGCTTATAAAATGTATTTGCATAATGTAACATATTATGTTTTTCTGGTACCTTATATAAACATCCTTAGAGGGACACTTAGCAGATTGCACACACAGCTTCCGTACAGTATTTGTATAAACATGAACAGCTGCAGTGTTTTGCATTATAATTTGCATTATACAGTAAAATAAATAAACCATCCTGTAACTCTGCAATAACCTGTATTGTCCATCATTAGGAGAGATCACTTCTATCACTGAAGACATGAATAGCTCAATGGAGGAAAATTACATATTGCAACATCTGAGTTTTGCTATTGGAGTAGGAATTACCTGTATAGCAAGAATAAAGATACATGTATTTATTAGAGATTAGTGGGTTCGGATCTCAGAGATCCGCACCCACCCGCATTTCGGAGATCTGGGGCGATCCGAGCACAGACCCGAGGCAAAACCTTGCGACCCCTCTGTCGAGTCGCAAGGTTTTGTTTTGAGCGGGCTTAACACTGATTGGCTGAGAGTGCCATCTGTCATGGCTCTCAGCCAATCAGCATTAAGCCAATTGAAAACAGCACAAAGGATAAAAAGAAGATGGCGTTCACCATCCCCCACCGCCTGATACCGCCGGGACCCCCAGCTGCCGACACCACTGACACCCCCAATGGCAGCATCCCCCACTGCTGACACTCCTGCACTGCTGCCCAACGTACTGAGGACACCGTCAGTGACCCTCACACTGCCGATACTCCCACACTGAGGACACCACCAGCATCCCTGCATTGTCGACACAGTCAGCAAACTTGCACTGAGGACACTGCTGGTACCCCTGCTCTGCCAATGCCACTGGCACACTGCATTGAGAACACCCCTGCACTGCTGACACAGCCAGCAAACCTGCACTAAAGACACCGCTGGCACCCCCACACTGCCGACACAGCCAGAAAAGTTGCACTAAAGACACCGCTGGCACCCCCGTGTTGCCAACACAGCCAGCAAACCCACGCTAAAGACATCGGTGGCACCCCCGCACTGCCAACATAACCAGTACCCTTCACTGAGGACGCTGCCAGCACCACAGCACTGCCATTCCATGTACTGAGGACACAGTCAACAACCCTGCTCTGACGACACTGCTGTCACAGTAAGTGCACTATTGGTGTATCCAACCCACACTGTATAACACACTGTATACATATTGGAAATTAGAAGCTGAACTGCCACATGTTAGTGCCGCCCACTGTGTCACTTAGCTTAGTCAGTAAGCTAGCTGGATGCAACCTTTTGGCCTTAACTAGATGAAGCAAATAATATTGTGAGGTGGTCAAAATTGATTGGAAATTACTGGAAATAAATGTTATTGAGGTTAATTATACTGTAGGAACAAAAACAGGCCCATTTTATGTGATTTTAGCTGTTTTTATGTTTTTTAAGAAAAAAATCCAGATCTAAAACCAAAATACGAAAAAAAAACCACCAAGGAAAAAAATACAAAACCAGATCCAGATCCAAAACCAACACAAAAACCAAAACACGAGGGTCGGCGCACATCTCTAGTATTTATAGTTGCTGTGAATGTCACTAACTGGATGAAACAAAGACCAGCGAATGCAACTGAACAAATTATCACCTCCCTCGGGGTCACAAGGATGCTCTATCAGTCTGCCTGCATGACATTATTTATTATAGTTTTTTTATAAAATATGATATAATATATGAGAAGATTGCTATATGTTTTTTTCAAATTACCTTCTATACCAGCAACTGGTTAGCAAACCTCCTGGCTGTTGTCTTCTGTCTGAAGATCTGTAACTTCCAACATGTTTTCTTCCGACGTCATTTAACTCAACATATATAGGGGAAATAATTGCTATATACTGTACATGTATATGGATTTACTGTGGGATACCGTGCCATTTCTCATGTTCCTCATGTCATCAGTCCTTCTTATTTCCTCTCTGTGTCATCACATGAATAGGATGAGAGGTGACTGGACAGTAACAGGACAACTGGATGCCTATTGCAAGACCATAAAGTTTTCAGCATTTTCAATAATTAGCTATGCCTTTTATTTTGTCGCCCATGCTACTATATGCTTCTATAATGGATCACTTGACATTGTAGGAATAATTTTTATTTTGAATTGTTTTCCTACTCTACAATCTTTTTACCTGATCTATGTAACAGCCAGGCTAAGGAACCGGCTCTCTGCCTTTCTCCAACATGGAACCAACTGCTGGTTCAATTGCAGAGACTGTAATCCCAAAGACGGTGGTCCAGTGGAGACAGTTACTCAAAGACATTAGAGAGGTCCATACAGCTAATGTATAATGGGATCAAATTGTAAATTATAATATATTTTATATAAGATGAATTACAATACCCAAATGATCAAGAACTCATAAGACTAAGGGGTCTATTTACTAAGCAGTGTTAGGAGACAGAGTGAAAAGTGATAAGTGGCAGCCAATCAGCTCCTACTGTAACTGCCATTTCACAGGCTGTGTTTGAAAAATGACAGTTGGGAGCTGATTGGCTGGCACCTTATCACTTTTCACTCTGTCTCCTAACACAGCTTAGTTAATAAACCCCTGAGGGATATATCTACTAAAGTGAGTAGAAGATAATAGCTAGAATCTGATTGGTTGCTATGGGCAACAACTTCACTTCTAATAACTCTCACTTTAGTAAATATACCCCTAAATATCTGGACTTGAGGGAAAACTGAATTGTTAAAACACAAGTATTTCAGGGATGATTCGGAGTTACATGCAAGACAGACGCATTGCATCCATGTAAATAAATATGAATCTTTGCCCATACCATGGCTATGCTGCCCCCTATTCATCTGCTTGCGGAAGTTGCCATCATCCGTATCAGTGCACACCAGTCCTATAGATGCTGCAAGAGATCCCTTTGCCTATGTGCAAATACACCATTGCCATCAAGATACATTCAATCAGCCACAAACTGAGCAGGGACTGAGGGCCTGATTCAGACCCACTCGCAAGCGCATTGCGCTCACAAGCAGGTCGATGGTGGCCCAGTGCGCATGCACGTGCGCCAGACCCGGAGCGAGCGCAAAAAGCACTCGCTCTGGCACTCACTACAAAAGGGGTGGCTGTCGATGTTGATCGACAGCTTGCTCCATTTTGTAGGCGTGGCAGGGGGTGGCTTCACAAATGGAGGCGTTCCCATGCGAACGCCTGCCATTTGTGGGTGGCCCCACTGACATCACCAGTGATGTCAGTGAGAGAGCTTCCAGCTTTATTTGAGCAAGAAACTCTCTGGGGCTTGCGGCCATGAGACCCTACCACAAGGGTCTCATCACAAGCCCAATGGTCTTGATGGTCTTGACCATCGTGACCATCAACATGGCCGCTCACAATAACTGTGGGTGGTAATCCACAGCTATGCAAGTGGTCAAGTGGCCGCAACTAAAAAACCCTGCACCCACCCTGATTCAGAGCGAGCACTCACTTTTTGCGAGCGCCTCTGAATCAGGCCCTGAGTTCCGTATAAGTCTGATTTGTCCATAGATGCTCATGGTTGTGTGCGCTCAGCTACAGAGTGTGTGCAGTGTGAGATATTGCAAGATATGTCCACAGAAAGGACTCTCAGGCATCTCTGAATAAGCCCCTATACGCCTTTCTCCTGACATCTGAAGATATATACAGTTATTAACCTGGAAATATAGACCCATCTTTTGTATATAATTATATAAACTTGTATTAGTTTACAAAATAATTGTCTGTCTTCCCACATATTCCAAATCACATGTGTTATATGTACTACATGACTCCCATTACCCTCTCTAGATCAGGGGAAAATCCTATTCACCTACAGTGCATAAACCATAATTAATAAATATATGCTTTTATGCATAAGGGACTCCTATTGTCCCGTAACAATAAAGTTCCCAGGAAATTCCTCTTTCCCATCTCTCCAACACATATACTGGCATCTATTACCCCTCTCATGGGTGCTGAAAACGTCACTGGGCTGCTCACATTGCAGGCTTCCAACTCTTTCTTTGTGGTCTCTCACAGACTCACCCCAGACCTCTCTCTCCATGGGCGTTAGCTGGGCATCGTGGCAACCACCATGGCCCCGCCAGTCTCCCCCTGCTGGGGGAGCACCAAGGCTACATTTCTGCTTCCAGCTCTGACTCTCCCAAAAAATGTCTGCTCTCTCCCAACTTCTCCTTCTCAATCTTTTAGAATATAAGCTCTTGCGAGCAGGGCCCTCTACCCTCTTGTGCTTCTCCCTACTTTAGTTTCATCTACTTCTTACTCACCACTAGGGCACCTAACACTTGGTTGCTTATGCTCTATTGCTCATCTGGGTGTTATGGTCGCTAATGTAGCAATGTATTTTATCCATGTCCTGGTCCTGTATTGTATTGTTCTGTAAGTCACTGGTCAACAATTTGTTTATGTACTGTGTAAGGTGCTGCGTAACACTTGTGGTGCCATATAAATATATGATAATAATAATAATAATAATAATAATAATAATAATAAAAACAATAATCATATTTGTCAAATTTGATGAATGTTATATTTGAACATGCCAAATATCATTAGATTTTTCCATAATAGAGAATATTCTAGAAAGTATGATGTTAGTGGGTGTGTTAAAGGGGGATGGTAATGAAAGGTATAAAGTGGCTGTTAAAATAAAATAATTAATAATTATTTGTTACTCGCATTCTAACCCTGAAGAAGTGCACTCTCCCGGTCAGGGCTTGATCTGTTAATTAATACATAAATGTCTAATTCTTCAGCACATTGGATTGGAATCGATTACTTAACCACTTAACTGACGATTTTTTTTTCTAAATACCGCTCCAAAATTGTCAGGTTTTTTTTTAGTGAATTAGGTGAGGAACATCTATTTTAACTTATTCAAAATGGTTTCATAAAAAAAAAAAAAAAATTTTTGTAAAGATTTTTTTTGAAAAAAATCGGTTTTTCAAATACTGGAACATCGGAACCACCATCGGAGCATTGAAAACATCGTGACCATTGCAACGTTCAATTTGAGACCGGATCCAGGCACCAGGTACTTAAGGAGAGTGCGGGGGGAAGTTTACTTACTTTTCTCCAGTGGCTGCTCAGTTCTGCCGGCGCTGGGTAGGGCGTCCTGCTTTGCTGACCAGTCAGCAGTGATCGGCAGCACAGCAGACAGAGGGGGAGAGGGTGCTGACAAGCACGTGGACATGAAGGTCCTTCTGAGAGCAGCAGCTGCGGGAAGATACTCTTCCTGCAGCAGCCCTCGTGTTTATCTGTCTGGACAAAATTTTACATCCAATACAGATAAAGAACTGCCTGGTGTGGACAGAAGCTTACGTCCATGCCAGGCAAGTGGTTAATGCAGCAACACAACCCCTGGTAAAAACCGTATTCAACATGTCATAGTCACACATATAATCACTGTTGAATGACTCATCTGGGAGGATTTCATTGCTGAATAGTAGGTCATTCATAACAGTTCATTTTCCTCCAGTGGATCACATCACTCTTTTACTGATTACATCAAAGTGATATTGTGTTTTTGATGTGAAGCAAACATAAGGTGAGTAAAGCTACCTATGCTTTACCTCATTCATCACCATCACAGCTATATAACAGCAATTTATTACACTATTATCTATTTATATTAATTAATTTTCATTTGCATATGAGCTGCTGCAGGAGCAGGGAAGTTAGGGTACTATAGAGGATGATGGAATGTGCAGGATACATGGAATACACGTGTTTAGGAAGAAAGTATAGAAATAAGGGCCTGATTCAGAGCCACTCGTAAGCGGCAGCTCGTTCGCTCCGAGCGATGTTTGCCAAACTGCGCATGTGTACGGATCGTTATACGCATGCGCGAACCAGTCAGTGCGGTCGAAATTCATGTGCTCGCAAAATAGCGAATGCCTGATAATTTGAGTGACAGAATGAGGCGTATGTGGGTGGTAACAGGGGAAGGTGATTGAAAACGGGGAGTGGAAATCCGATCGCAGGCGTGCTTAAAGGTCAAAACGGGCGTTTTAAGGGAGTGCATAATTAATCCAGCAGCGTCATTGACCACGTCACTTGTTTTTTTTTAACTCAGAACTGCTCGCAAAATATTGGTTGAAAAAACCAACCACAAGAATAGCGAGCAGTTCATACGCTGGTCGATGTACTCGATTAATCTAATAAATAGCGGACATGACGTATGGTGCGAGCGGCCAGGGGGCGTATTTTTCAAATTTACGTTCGCATGTTTTGCTCGCTCATTCAGACTTAGAGGCGTGAACAGACCGCAAAGTGCGAACGGTTCATTTGAATAGCCACCCCTTTTTAGAAAACGAACGACCGCAAATAGCGAGTGGCTCTGAATGAGGGCCAGTGTTAGGATGGTGTTGATAAACTCAATTATGGGCAAGAATAGTTCCTGGCCTGGATGATGTAAAATAATTTGGAAGGTAAAAAGGTAAAAATCATTTAGTAAAGTTGGAGATACTGAGCTTTTTTGTGTTTTAAAGCTGGATTGCAATAAAAAAATCTAAATAAAATATTAAAAATCAATTATATAGCCTTAACTGTTTCTTAGTTTTTGTCCTGCTTTGTTCCGAACTACTGCCTGTCCAGACTATTCGCCTGTCCTGACCACCTTTAGAACGTAAGCTCTCATTGGCAGGACCCTCTTCCAGTGGCATAATTAGGGTATTTGGAGCCCAGAGCAAATGTAAAAATGGAGCCCACCCCCCCTATGTGCGCGTGGTGAAAAATGGGCGTAGTCACTTAAAAATGAGGCATGTCAAAATGACACACACCAATTTATTGTCACTCTGAACATTCCTTTACAGATTCACCTTAACCCCAGTAGTGCCCCTTATACAGTACCCCCAGTATGCAATTTCCCCAGTTGTGGTCCCTCTTTTGCAGGCCCATAGTAGTGCCCTTTATACAGTACCCCCAGTAGCGGTCCACCTTATGCAGCCCCCCATTAGTTCCCCTTATACAGTACCCCCAGTATGCAATACCCCCAGTAGTGGTTCCCCTTATGCAGCCCCTCATTAGTTCCCCTTATTCAGTGCCCCAAGTAGTGGTCTTCCTTATGCAGTGCCACATGCAGTGGTCCCCCCGTATGAGGTGCCCCAGTAGAGGTCCCCCTAATGCAGTGCCCCTTATATAGTGCCCCCAACAATAGTCCTCCCAACATGCACAGGCCCCCAGTAGTGATCCCCCCTATCCTGTGCCCCTTATACAGTGCCCCCTGTAGTGGTCCTCCCTATTTAATGCCCCCAGTAGTGGTCACCCCAGTGCAGTGCCCCTAGCAGTAAGCCCCTTATATAGTGCCCCCAGCAGTAGTCCCCCCATGTAGTGCCCCCAGTAGTGGTCCCCCTTATGCAGACTGTCAGTAATGATCCCCCCTATCCAGTGCCCTTATATAGTGCCCCCTGTAGTGGCCCTCCCTATTTAGTGCCCCAAGTAGTGGTCCCCTAGTAGTAAGCCCCTTACATAGTGCCCCCAGTAGTAGTTCCCCCCAGTAGTAGTCCCCAGCAGAGGTTCCCCCTCCCGATGCAGTGCCCCCAGTAGTAGCCCCCCTCCAATTGTTGTCCCCAGTAGTGCCCCACCCCCCAGTAGAGGTCCCCCACAGTAATGGTGCCCCCAGTAGTAGACCCCTCGATGTGCAGACACACAAGTAAAAAAAAATAAAAAAAAATACACTTACCTGAATCCATGCTCCGGCTCCAGCCACTGCTCCCACCACCGCACGACAGTCCATCTGGGCTGGTGCGCTCTGCATTATGGGAGAGACATCATGATGTCTCTCCCATTACCCACTGCAGGAGCTGGAAGGGAGCCGGCTCTTGCAGTGGGTGCTGCAGCAGTCAATGAGAGTCTGTCTAACTCTCATTGGCTGCTAGTTAACACACACATCACCGCCGCACGGCAATGATGTGTGCAGCAGCAGCCAATGAGAGTCTGTATGACTCTCACTGGCTGCTGGTTAACACACACATCACTGCCGTGCTGGTGGCGATGTGTGTGTAAACTACACAGCCTGAGCCCGCCTCCAACCCTCCTCCTGGCACTATTGGGTAAGCACTTAAGGGGAGGGAAGGGGCTCGGCTGTGCAGCACAGGACCGGTGCTGGGTGTGGGGAAGCCTAGCACTGGTCCTGTGTAAATGTGTAGTGCTGACCGCACACACTGCGGTCGGCACTACACTGCCTAACTAGGCAGGCTGGTACCGTGGCCGACGGCCCCCCTCCATGCCACCGGTCCTACAGTGCCCAGGGCACATGCCCTGCTCGACCCCCCTTAGTTACGCCACTGCCCTCTTCTCTCATGCGCTTCTCCTTTTCCTTACTTACACTATCTTATACTCGCTACAGTGGCACATACTGTAACCATCGGTTACTGGCACCCTGCTGCTGATATGAGTGTTATGGTCATGGATGCAGCAATGTTTATAAACCATGTCCTTGTCCTGCATTGTTTTGTACTGTACATCAGTGTTTTCTTGTTTTGCTCATTTGTAAGGTGCAGTAGAACCCTATAAGCCAAACAAATAAAGAATAATGATAATAATAATAATAATAATAATAATAATAATAATAATAATAATAATAATAATACTAGGGTCTAAGGCTCTGATAGTAGCTGGTATGTGCGATGTGTAAAGTAAAGTGAGCATTAGCAAACACTTTACTTTAAGCTGTGGGACCCCCTGCTGCCTACTGAGCAAAACTCGGGTGAGATAGGAATCTCGAATCTTATCACCATCAGGCCAAATCGGAAGTACTTTTCACCTAAAACATACATCTCTCAAATTTACAAAAAATCGGGATGACAAACTCAGGTGAGATAGGTGCAAAGTCTCTGTCAAAATCACTTTTCAAACTCTCAAGCCCCTGAGCTGCGAGATGATCCGAAACATACACAAATCATTGTGATTTGTGTATGTTTCTTTCTGTAAATGGATAAATTAGGATTCAATTAATTTTAAAAAAATGACGTGCCGTCTCCCCCAAAACACTAACTAGCCCCAGGCTAGCCAATCTGTCCAGGTTCTTAACATTACAGGGAAAAAAATGTGTAGGGTTCCACTGTAATGTAAGAACCAGCACAAGGCAGCAGGGACAAAGCTGGTTTTAAATATACGGAAAAAAAATTATGTGAGTTCCACCATATATTTGAAACCAGCCCTGGACCCTTTCTAATGGAGCACTCCAGCCGCAGCATCAGCCCTGACCATTAGTCAGCCCAGGCCAGGGATCCCTGCAGAGTTGGTGACCCCTCTCCAGGGCACCCCAGGCCTAGGCTGATGGGTGGTGGGTGGCGGGTTGATAGTGTAATGTGTAGTGTAAAAATAAGATTTGTCCTCATTGTCTTTACAGTGGAACTACAGGTCCCAGCAAGCCTCCCCCGCATGCTGGTACTTGGAGAACCACAAGTACCAGCATGCGGGGCATTAAGGGCCCACTGGTACCTGTAGTTCACCTGTAAAAAAATGGTTAAAAAACACACAACTCACCATAATAATAAAGCTTTAATGCATCCATAAACACAATTACACATACTCACCTGTTTCCAGAAGTTCAAGTCCCCTTGTCAATGTAAAGTATCCCATTCAAATTACCTGTAAAAAAAGATCAAATACTTACCTTTATGTCACACGATGTTCTCCGCAAAAAAAAAGTTTTTAATAAAAATCAGTATTTTTAATTTTGGGGTTAAAAAAAAAAAATATGGAAAACACTTGTAAATTAGCTAAATATAATCCCGAGATATTCCCATATATGTGGCAGGTGTATTCTTCAATGCAGTTAGTAGCAACAAGTGCATTTTTGCAGAATTTATTACGAAAAACAAACATTAACAATTATTAATGTTATTAAACAAATTAACATATTATGTAAATAAAACAATAGCTTTCCTCAATTTTTTGGGGTGGGGCCCATAGGACGGTTCTTACACTGCCTATTTGGTAATCTGCCACTACCTGTACCAGTGGCTTACTCTGAAAAGAGGTACGTAGCTTTCACTGATTATAGCTCTGTGTCTCTTACAGCAGCTACTGACAATGGTGAACCCCTCCACAAACCTCCCAAGCTCTTCCTTCCTTTTGTCTCACATCACCTCCTCCTTTTGTACAACACATTATGTAGTGAACTATGGGAGAGACCAGCTTGGTGGCAGGAAGATGGGCTCCAGACTCTAACCCAATGGCCCCCTGGGAATTGCAGTCCTCAACTGCCTTCCATGCAGTGGTACATTGGTCTCTGACAGTGTCAGTGAGTAGAATATATGGTACCTTGCATTAGTGAGGTTTCACAATCATGTCCATAGTCATCATTGCAATCAGTGTATATAGATTTATATAGATAATTCTAACTTTAAATGTAATTCTTAAAGCTGTATAACTATTATTTACTTAATGTTACATATTATCCTAAGAGGGACACTTAGCAGAATGCACACACAGCTTCCGTACAGTATTTGTATAAACATGAACAGCTGCAGTGTTTTGCATTATCATTTGGATTATACAGTGAAATAAATAGACCATCCTGTAACTCAGCAATAACATGTATTGTCCTTCATTAAGAGAGATCACTTCTATCACTGAAGACATGAACAGCTCACCGGAGGAAAATTACAAATTGCAACATCTGAGTTTTGCTGTTGGAGCAGGAATTACCTGTATAGCAGGAATAATGATACATATATTTATAGTTGCTGTGAATGTCACTGACTGGATGGAAGGAAGACCAGTGACTGCAACTGACCAGATTATCACCTCTCTCGGGGTCAGAAGGATGCTCTATCAGTCTGTCTGTCTGCTAAATATCTTTTGTCGTAGTTTCTTTATGAAAAATCATATAACATATGAGTTGATTGCTTACTGCATTTTTGCAATTTCCTTCTATGCCAGCAACTGGTTATCAAACCTTCTGGCTGTTGTCTTCTGTCTGAAGATCTGTAACTTCCACAATGTCTTCTTTTTATGTCTGAAGACAATTATATTACAAAGGGTCATCCATCTGATTATTGCTTCTGTACTGTTGTCCATTTGTTACTTTTCATTTTTTAGTTTGATCGCTATCATTGAAATTCCTGAGAATTCCTATAACACAACATATATAGAGGAAATAAATGAAATTTTCGTGTATATGTCCATACTGTGGGATACCGTGCCATTTCTCATGTTCCTCATATCATCAATCCTTCTTATTTCCTCTCTGTGTCATCACATGAACAGGATGAGAGGTTACCGGACTGTAACAGGACAACTGGACGCCTATTTCAAGACCATAACGTTTTCAGCTTTTTCATTGTTTAGCTACACCTTTTATTTTGTCACCCATGTTACTATATGCTTCTATAATGGATCAATTGACAATGTAGGAACAACTTTTATTTTGAATTTGTTTCCAACTCTACAATCTGTTTTCCTGATCTATGTAACAGCCAGGCTAAGGAACTAGTTCTTTGTTATTCTACAACATGGATCCAACTGCTGGCTCATTTGCAGAGATCGTAATCCAAAAGCCGGAGGTCCAATAGAGACAATCACTCAAAGATTTTAGAGAGGTCCATACAACTAATGAATAATGGGATCAAATTTTAAATTGTGTAAGATGAATTTCAATACCCCATTGCCCATCTCTGAATATACCCCCGATGTGTCTTACTCCTGACATTTGCAGATGTACACAATTATTAACCAGGAAATATAGATCCATCTTTTGAATGCAATGATGTAAATTTGTATTAGTTTACAAAGTAAATATCTGTCACATGTGCTCTATACACTACATGGCTCCCATTAACCTCTCTAGATCAGGGGAAACACCTACTAACCTACAGGGCATACACCATAATTAACAAATATAAAAAATATACAGTACTAGTTATTTTAGTTGTTTTCATGGAATATACCATAATCTCCCATCTATGTGCACAGCCAATTTTTCAATTTTGTATTCAGTATTTATTCCCATGACTTGGGTTTGATCCTACATTCTGTATAGGAAGTTCCCTGGTCAGCTGCTCCATAGGCCGGAAGATCTATTGCTGCATAAATGCTACAAGAGATCCTACTGTCTACATGACATTGGTTCTGCTATATGGCCCATACACAAATACCCAGCTGGGAGACAATTTATGTTACTTGTCAGTAGAGATGTGCGTGTCCGGAATTCTGAACTCTGAACACACCTGAATTTAGGGGTTCAGAGTAGAACCGGGTAATGGTTCGGATCTGTTGCTGGGTTGGAACTTGAATTTAAAATCTGAACTCTCAGTTATCATATTCAAGTGACATTTGGCAGAACAGTGCTCACCAGCAGCAGATTCATCTAACCTATATACATTCTACATGGCTCTTCAGTCTGGAGAAAGAAACCAAAGCAGATATTTCATTAATAAGAAGAAATAGGGATCTATAGCAATCCAGCATATATGGCAATAAGGACATACAAATTACTGCCAAGTGACCACAGTACATCTATAAATGCCATGGGAACAATGAATTAATTAGATGTCCATTTGTATTCAACAGTTATCTACATGGCTCCTGCATGATCCTCCTTTCCCAACCATACAGTAATTCTGTAGACAGCTGATCCATAAGCCTGAAGACCCTATTGCCCAGATTAGACTGGTTTCACAATATGGCCAATACACAGATGTCCTGGTTAGAGTAAATTCCTGCAATCCAGCGATTTTGATTGCAGTGTATAATATGTACTTGAATTACTTGTAAATAGGTTGTAAATAATAAGATGTTAGACTAACAAAGTGATCACCAAACACAGATCTCATTAATCAGCCTAAACAACATTTGGCAGAACAGAACTCATCAGCAACAGATTTATATAAATCTTCTAATAGATAGACCTATGCGGCTGAATTATCTTGGGATTTTTTATGCTGCATTTCTACTTTGGACTTTTAGCTGATGTTCAACTCATGATGATGGAAGTAGAGAAGACTCACCATGCAGAGTATTGAGCAGTACCAGTGAGGGATGTGCAGAGTACTGCTTTACTATGTGCTGTTATACTGTAGCTGGACACAGGTGTTCTGCTCCTGGATTAAGAGCAACAAGCTGAAGTAACGGATCATTTGAAACTGATTTTCAGCACTATGTCCCAGGGTTGGTAAGTACATATTCTCATACTCAGTATTATTGGATAATAAAACAAGAGGACCACATCTGATTATTTATAAGAAGCTGACCTTTAGGATTACATAACATGCTTCATGTACCACAGTTTTAAATGTAATGTAACCCATTGTAAGTGAGGTCAAAGGGCCTGATTCAGAGCCGTTCGCTATTTGCGGTCGTTCGTTCAAAAACAAGGGGTGGCTATTCAAATGATCCATTCGCAAATTGCAGTCTGTTCACACCTCTAAGTCTGAACGAGCGAGCAAAACATACGCTCGTTTATTTGTTCAAAACGCCCCCTGGCCGCTCGCACCATACGTCATGTCCGCTATTTATTAGATTAATCGAGTACATCGACCAGGGTATGAACTGCTCGCTATTCTTGTGGTTGGTTTTTGCTACCACAATCTTGCGAGCAGTTCTGGCTATAAAATAACCCAGTGACGTAGTCAATGACGCTGCTGTTTTAATTATGCACACCCATAAAACGCCCATTTTGACCTTTAAGCACGCCTGCGTTCTGATCTCCACTCCCCGTTTTCAAGCACCTTCCCCTGTTACCACCCACATACGCCTCATTCTGTCACTCAAATTAGCAAGCATTCACTATTTTGCGAGCACATGAATTTCGACCGCACTGACTGGTTTGCGCATGCGTATAACGATCGGTACGCATGCGCAGTTGGGCAAACATCGCTCAGAGCAAACGAGCGGCCGCTTACGAGCGGCTCTGAATCAAGCCCAATGTTCCATAGAAATGACATCTCTAAGTGCTGTATGTTCTGGAATCTTGGTCAGCATGTAACCCTCTCTAACCTGGCTCTTGTGTAATAACTGCATTACTCCCTGGCAGGGCCCTTCTACAGCAAAGATACTGTAGCAAATTGGTTTAAATTCTAATAGATTGTTAATGTAGATTTTTGCAGGAATCACACTAGTATTTGGATATTTGATAATGTTATTACACTAGCAACAGTGGCAATTAAGAATTATCCAACTCTTCTGTTAAATTATCCTTCTCAGGTGGCACGAGGCTAATCTCTATTTTGCATAGTAAATATATTTATCACATCTGTGTAAGCTTAGAGCATAAAGAACATTATATTTGACATAATTACATATTTACAGTTAGTGTATTCATAACATAATATGCTTTATAAGGAATATATTTATACAGTTTAATGCATGACCTTTATACACACTTTATATTTAGCAGAAATATGTGTTGCCCTTTAATACAGATCCTTGCATAACATTGTCCTTCTGAGAACACTGGACAAATATCATCAATGTGCGCAATAGATTTGGCCAAGGTAAGAATTAGCCCAAATATGGTTAAGTTGAAAACAACAAGTATCCCACAAAGGACATTTCCAGACCAGTGGCAAATGCAGGATTTTAAGGGGGGGGTTTCCAAAAGATTGATTGAGTGAGTGTTGCCAGTCCATGAAGAGGGCAGTATTAGTACTTAAGCAGTTTTAAGATGCGTCATACAAAGTGTATTGTGTGTCATAATTCCAGCATATACAAAACTAGTGATCATAGTAATTAGCCATTAGATGCGGCAGTAGGGCCGTCCTATCTGAGCTGAATGTTTTTATTTTATATGTGGGCACCATTCCAGAGTATTGGAGCAAGTCCAGGAGCCTGGAGGAGCAGCAGAATAACCTAGCACTGCCCTGGACGTATATGTACATATTGGGCTCTATAGCAGTGCATCCCTAACAGTGCATGTTTTACAGAACTCCTAGTTGGTGCACAGGTTATTTATTACTGGCTGATACATGTTAAAAGATCTACAGGTGGTGCTAATTATTTCATTTGTGATACTGAGAAGAACATGAAGCACTAGTAAAATTCTATTTCTATTGTGGTCATGGGCTGGGGAGGGGGGTTTCCAGGCAGCCGGAAACCCCCCCTGCGTTTGCCTATGCAGACCATTCCTATCATATTTCCAAGGACAAATTGAGATAAACAAAAATAAACTTTGTCAGATTAGATGAATGTTATATTTGAACATGCCAAATATCATTACAAGTTTGCATAATAGAGAATATTCTAGAAAGTATGATGTTAGTGGGTGTGTTAAAGGGGGATAGTAATGAAGAGTATAAAGTGGCTGTTAAAAAAATAATTATTTGTTACTCGCATTCTAACCCTGGGAGAAGTGCACTCTCCCAGTCAGGGCTTGATCTGTTAATTAATACATAAATGACTAATTCTTCAGCACATTGGATTGGAATCGATTACTTAATGCAGCAACACAACACCTGATAAAAGCAGTATTCAACATGTCATAGTCACAAATATAATCACTGTTGAATGACTCATCTGGGAGGATTTCAATGTGATATTGTGTTTTTGATGTGAAGAAAACATAAGTTGAGTAAAGCTACCGATATTTACCCCCACAGCATTGGGTAGAGAAATCATAGAGATGTGGGCTGAGAGTGCCAGTGCTCAATGTGAAAGTTTCATTACCTGATTTGTACACAATATAATAATATAATAAAGTGTGATATACTCATGAGAGATCATGTTATTAATAAATGCAAAAGTTACATTTACCATATAAAATATAATTACACACAAATACAAGATACAAATGAAATTTAAATACATTAATTAAAACATGTTATTTCAATGTTAATAAACAAATAGAGATATCAATGAATGAATCAATGCATAATATCGGTTTGAATTGAAAGGATAGAAGCCAAGTGCTGAGGGGAAGCAGTCGGTAAGCCGGCGGACGCAATGCTGACCACTGGCTTACCGACTGCCTAATCCCAGCAAGTGTCAAATGACAGCCGTCGAGATCCCAATGCCTGTCATTCGACCTACACAGGGAGTCCGACACCTGGCTTTTCGATCAAAGGTAAGCTGGTTGCCGGGCGGGGACAGCTGCGCGGGGGAGGGGAGGGTTAGGTTAGGGGTCCCGGGGGGGAACTCAGGGTTAGGCACCCCCCCTGGGAGGTTAGGGATAGGCTAGGGGAAGGGTGGGTTAGGGTTAGGTTTAGAACCGCCAGCCAATTCATACTGATTCCGTGCTGAGTATGCAGTACATCAGTGTGTATAGTATAGATAAAATAATAAAAATCAATTATGTTACTAGGGTGGAATCTGAACATCCCTCTCCATGTAAATGATGTGACATGTAGCCTATAGGCTATTCTGGATAACGTCATCTTAAGAAGGTGTTAGCACATGGGGCCAAGCACCGGAATGCTTAGCAATATGGAGCTTTGTAAATCTGATTATAAAGAAGCCCCCATAGAAATGTATAGGGGCTGCTTTTGGGAACCTACATACATTCAGGGGATACTTACATTGTGCAGGTTTTACCCCGTGAAGTTTCCGTGCGGATTTCATGAAAAAATTGCACAATAAATATGCCCCATAGTGTGATACCTGGATCCCATCATCTTATTATGAATACCTCCAAGTCAGACACTTTTATGCTTCCATCTGTCAGTAATCTCACATTTCTTCTCCTCTGGAAGCTTCTGATCTGACAGATCTTCTAATAGATAACTGATATCATCATTTTATCTTTGTAATTTGCTCTGTAAATTAAATGCAATCTGTATAAAACCTCTATAGGTGTCAAAACAACTGAAAGTGCTGTAATTTGGTGCCATCTTTGGTGCCATCTTCCCTCGTACCTGTCTCCTGTGTAAGAGGTCTTGCGGGTCAGATGTCACTCTTGGCTTTATTCAGAGACAGACGCTAATGCTGCCATATCTGTGGATTTGCACATAGCGGCTGTTTAAAAATATGTAAATTTTGCAGCCGCTGGGATTTGTATGGCGATGCCCACCAACGGCTTTGCCAATCCAAACGTCTGCGCACAAAGATGCAGCAATGGCTGCTGTCAGTCCATTATCAGATTTCTGAGCAATCCTATGGCTGCGTAGAATGGCCGCCGGAGTTGAGACTCCGGAGCCAATTTAATTGTGTACGGGATAGCAGTCACAGGCTGAGATACGACCCAAAAATGACACACCTGCATTTGTGCGACCACCCTTCCCGCGTTATCACCCACAAACAGTCCATTGCCTGTCATTCACTTTGCAAATCTTCACTGCGAGCGACATCGGTAATTAAACTTGACACATGCGCAGTGTGACTCAGACCAATGTGCAAATAATCGCTCTTCAGGTTCTCTCTCCCACATTTGGTGGCGCCATCATTAATCCCTATCATTAAGGAAGGAAGTGATGTAAATCGGCTTATAGCTGGTAATACAGATACTGTGGTGCTCAACTCTCCCATACTCACTTTTGCCCCATGTCATAGGTACTTACACACTTATCCAGCGGTGGATGACCCATAGTTTAAGCACTGCAAAGTGGCTAACAGGTGTATTTTGAAGACCCCCCTCATTACTGTCTATCATAAATAGAATATTGCAGGTATATCACATGGAATACATCTCCAGGATTCTCCTTAATACTCCTAACATATTATTGAATTCATTTACATAAGCAAAACTATTTATATTTATTATCAGCATCCCCAAGTGGCTGGAATAGATCTGTAATATAGAATCAATATGGTTCAGTTACATTTCAATAACCATAAAATAAATCATAGAAATCACACTGATACTTAAAATACACTGTGGGGAAACTGAATATGGAGTATGGAACTGTATCTAGCAAATATTAAATATAAGTGAAGATTACAGAGCTATTTAGGGACTGACTGAGGTGCACACAATGCCGTTGGTCATTCAGCTGAGTGATTATTTGCTACTGTACATTCACAAAATGTCCTACAAAACCCCCCATGGTGCATGCTAATCCCTGTGTGTATGCTCAGATGTGCTGTTGCATATGGGACACGGGTATCAGAGCTGGTGAGGGAACCGTGGGTGTTCCTGGGTGGTGACTGGGAGGTGGCCTGAGGTGAACTCCAAAAAATCCATCTTACGAATGTATTATGCAGGTGAGGTCAATGGATTGGGAGGCACTGGCTTTTATCAGGGCCAGATTTGCACACACATATCAACCTGGCCCACTTGCACAGACCTCCTCCTTTCACAGGTTACCTACCCCCACACACAGATTCCCTGTAGCACATATCCCCCTTATACACACACAGTGTCCCCCCTAGCACAGAATATTCACCCTAGCACAAAAGATTTTACACACACACAAACACACACATACAGTATACATAACATTAATACATACACACACGCAAGTTTCCTCTGCATATGCCAATTTCCTCAATGCTGTTGCTGAGCTCTGTCTCTGATGCCTGAGAACTTCCTGGACTGGCCACATGATCGTCAGTGGTGTACATCAGAGCTCAAGGCAGTGAGGTATGCCTCCATTAGCTCATTTTCTGTGTGCCTTATTGGCTGATTGGTGGTCCAACCCCCAGCTCCAGGCAGTGTCTGAATGATCAGAGGAATAGCTGAGCTCTTTACTGCCTCATCTCTCCCTGGAAGTACTGCAATTTTGGTGAGTTTTGTCTATAAAAATTATCAAAATAATAAAAAGAAGATAGACAAGTTATAAATATTTTCTTTATATTATTCTAATCATTTTTATAGTCAAAACTCTGCAGTCTGACAGGGAGTATGACAGGGGAGGCCCTGCTTCCCCTGACTACACGTCCCTGGTGATATGGAAGTGCTGTCACTGGTGTGTCAGTGAAAGAAGCTGCATTCCCAAACGCAGAGGCACAGAAACAGAGGCCATGTTTAGTTAAGAAGGAGACACTAAGCCAGTCTGTATCTGGTGCAAGTGTCAATGGTAAACTAGACGATGTGCCAATTGTGGCGTGTTCAGAACCACAGATGGAATCTCAGGGCTTGCACAATCCGGCGCACGCTATTACACTCGGAGATGGCTGAAATTACTATTTGTATATTATCGCTGCTACAATTTTACAAAAAGTCACAGCCGCCGTGGTGACTGCATGCACCTCTGTATCAGGCCCCTAATGAGGTTTTCAAGAAAATATCAACAGAACTAATTAATGTGCTTTATAAACAGTTTGTATATCTGCAGACCTACTCCATGTGCAACAATGTACCATCACTAATATGGAAATGAAAGGCTTACACATATGTATATTGTACACTAATCATATCTTTCTGTTCACTTAATGTCTTGAATAAAAAGACAGTTTTTTCTTTATATCAGAAGAACAATGTCCTGGTAATAATACAATGCCCCAGTAACTATAAAGGTGGATCTAACTTTGGTGACACAGATTATGGTTAACTCTAGGGGGTATATTTACTAAAGTGCTGGTTTTTAGAAGTGGAGATGTTGCCCATAGCAACTAATCACATGCTAGCTATTATCTTCTAGAAGGTGATATATAAATGTTAAGTAGTATCTGATTGGTTGCTATGGGCAACATCTCCACTTCTTAAAACCAGCACATTGGTATTCAGATTGAGGCCCTTAAAGTGTATTAATAAACAAAATGGATGTCTCCCCTTCAATTGCCAATGTTGCTGGGCTGTTAGATGGACACTAGAAGCAATGTCTATATCACAAGATGGATGCTTTTGTGCATGAGAAATTGTTTGATTTCTTTCACCAAATCAATGACTCTGAATGTACAGCTTCTCCTGCAGACAGATCATACTCTGTGTGATGGCTCCACTTCACTTTTACACTAGATTACTGGAACTGGGTGGTGCACTACAACTCTTAGGAGGAAATTTACTAAAATTCAAGTTTGGTTGAGATTGCAATCTCGGTGAGTTTAGGCAAAAAGAGATTTCTCTCTTTTCACTGGTAAAACTCAGGTGAAATCATAAACTTTAATAAACTCACCATCGGCAAAATCAGAAGAACTTTTCATGAAATAGATGTAACTCGGGAATTTAACAAGAATCAAGATTACAATCTCGGGTGAGATTGTAGCAAACTCCCTGATTAATTGAAGTTTCAAGCCCTCCACCTCCTGAGCTGTGAGTTTGGCAAAAAACATACACAGATCAGTGTGATTTGTGCATGTTTCTGCCTGGAAACACTACATAAAGGGTTAATATAACAAAATGATGTAGGGTCCCACCCAAAAGCATAACCAGTGGCTCAGTCAGTCCTGGTTTGTAAAATTATGGGTAAAAATATGTGTAGGGTTCCCCCATAGTTTAGGAAATAGCACTGGGCCAGTCCTGTTTTTTAATATAGATAGACAAATGTGTAGAGGGTCCCCCTATATTTAAAACCAGCACTGGACCCAAACTGACTGGGGTGTAGTGCCACAGCCAGTAGACCCAATCACTGGGTCTCCCCAGCTACAGCATTAACACCACATGCCAGTCAGCCCAAGCCTGGGTCCTCAGGTGAGGTGAGGACACCCCAAGAAGGGGCCCCCCTCTCCTGAGCACACCAGGCTTAGGTTGATGCCTGGGGCTCTTCCCAGCACCCATAGGCTGTGGGTATAGGGGTAATAATAGGGATAATATCATAAAGCTATTGTATTTTACAGTGGAACTACTGATTGGTGTATGTATTAAAGTTTTGCTTTACCTTGGCTTTGTGTACCTTGGTTATTTAACTATTTATTTTACAATGGTGGTATGGGTGCCAGCCCCCTGCTGGCACTTGTAGTTCCACAAGTGCAAAAGGGCAGGCATACTGGCATTTGTAGCTTCACTGTAAAATACAATAGTTTTACAATATTATCCCTATTATTACCCATGTACTCACAGCCCATGGGTGCGAGGAAGACCCCTGCACATTTTTCCCCCTTTATTTAAAACCAGGACTGGCCCAGCAGGCAGGTGCTGGTTTCTGAATTACAGGGGAATCCTACACTTTTTTCCCCCCACAATTTTATGATCCAGCACTTGCTGAGCAGCCCAGGGCTGTTTATGCTTTTGGGGGGGACCCTACATCATTTTTTTAAAATATTTAACCCATTTTTTACTTGTAAAACACACCAGCAGCCTTCACATATCTCACTTATTCGGGAGACTTAGGCAGAGAGAAGACACTGCAATCTCAGGTGAGTAATTTCCTTCAAAATTTGCAACTCGGGGAAGACATCTCAATCTGCTTCACCATCAGCCAACTCACTTTCAGCTAAACTCATTTTTTAGTAAATTTGAAAGTTTAAAAACGGGAAACTCACCATAGTTTTGGCGATGCAAATCGAGTTTAAAAAAAAAAACATGACCAAACTCGAATCTTAGTAAATTTACCCGTTAGCCTCTCTCTTTCTTTCTCACCAGATTGAAGGTGAATGGTAGAGTAGCAGGTTGCAAAGTTTCTGTCTTGCTTCTGTGGTGGATGGATCTTTATGGTAGTAATTGTCACGACCGGGCCCTTGTGTACTTCAGTCTGTGTACTGGGTGTATGTGTCTCTGAGGGAGAAGATAGCAACAGCCGAGGAGGATGGCTATACAATTATTATATATCCTTATCTGTTTCATAGTTTTTGTCCTGCTTTGTTCCGTGTTCCCTAATGCGCTTCTCCTTTCCCTTACTTTCACTATTTTATACTCCCTACAATGGGACCTAACCATTGGTTGCTGGCACCCTGCTGCTAGATCTGTAAATTAATACATAAATGACTAATTCTTCAGCACATTGGATTGGAATCGATTACTTTATGCAGCAACACACACCTGATAAAAGCAGTATTCAACATGTCATAGTCACAAATATAATCACTGTTGAATGACTCATCTGGGAGGATTTCATTGCTGAATAGTAGGTCATACATAACAGTTCATTTTCCTCTAGTGGATCACATTGCTCTTTTACTGATTACATCACTGTGATATTGTGTTTATGATGTGAAGCAAACATAAGTTGAGTAAAGCTACCTATAATTACACCACAGCATTGGGTAGTGAAAGCATAGAGATGTGGGCTGAGGGTCTCACTCAGACCCACTCGTGAGCGCAGGATGCTCGCAAGTGGGTCGATGGTACCCAAATGCGCATGCACACGATGGAGGCGCCTCCGTCGAGCGCATGTGCGTGACCCAGCGAGCAACGGGGAAGCCGTCCCTCGGGGTCTTGAACCAAAGGGGGCGTGCTGTCAATGGTAAGTGACCCTTTGGTTGGTGTGCCAGGAGCGTGGCTGCCCAGATGGGGGCCTTCCCATGGGAACGCCTACCATCTGTATCCGGCCCCACTGACATCACTAGTGATGTCAGTGGGAGTGATTTTGGCTCTGATAGATTTTGGCTCTGGTAACCCACAGCTATGTGAGCATCCAAGAGGCCGCTCCAAGTTTAGGTAGGAGGGCCCTGATTCAGAGTGAGTGCTCTGGTCAGAGCGTCCGGCTCTGAATCAGGCCCTGAGTGCACCAGTGCTCAATGTGAAAGTTTCATTACCTGATTTGTACACAATATAATAATGTAATAAAGTGTGATATACTCATGAGAGATCCACTTATTAATAAATGCAAAAGTTAAATTTACCATATAAAATATAATTACACACAAATACAAGATACAAATGAAATCGAAATACATTAATTAACACATATTTTATTTGCATATTAATAAACAAATAGAGATATATGCATACTATAGGTTTGAATTGAAAGGATAAAAGCCAAGTGCTGAGGGTGCAGGCTTAGTACATCAGTGTGTATAGTATAGATACATTTATAGCTGGAAGGATGCTGTGTAGACTAAAACTGTACTGGTTAGAGAGAACTAATGAGCTTTACCTCATACATTACCATCACATCTATATTACAGCAATTCATTACACTGTTATCTATTTATATCAATTCATTGTCATTTGCATATGAGCTGCTGCAGGAGCAGGGAATACAGGGTACTATAGGGGATGATGGAATGTGCAGGCAGGGCCGTAGCTAGGGTAGTGCGGCGGTGCCATCGCATAGGGCACCACAGGTCAGGGGGCGCTGTTTGGGCCTGTCAAATTTCTGTTTATTATCATTCTTGCTTTTAGCTTCCTCTTATTTCATCCCAAGCATCTCCTGGCCTCTCCTATCTCTTCCCTGGCCCTTCCCCATGAAGCCATGGCCCTTTTTTGGGTGCATTATGTCCCTTTGAAAAATGAGGGGGGCGCCAATGCTCTTTCTGGCACAGGGCACCAAAAAGTCTAGTTACGGCTCTGTGTGCAGGCTACATGGAATATCTGTGTTTAGGGAAGACGGTATAAAAGTAAGAGAGTATTAGGATGGTGTTGGGAAACTCAATTATGGGCAAGAATAGTTCCTGGCCTGGATGATGTAAAATAGTTTGGAAGGTAAGAAGGTAAAAAACATTTAGGAAAGTTGGAGATATTGAACTTTTTTGTATTTTAAAGCTGGATTGCAATAAAATAAACAAAAATTTAAAAAATCAATTATATATCCTTATCTGTTTCATAGTTTTTGTCCTGCTTTGTTCCGTGTTCCCTAATGCGCTTCTCCTTTCCCTTACTTTCACTATTTTATACTCCCTACAATGGGACCTAACCATTGGTTGCTGGCACCCTGCTGCTTGATCTGTAAATTAATACATAAATGACTAATTCTTCAGCACATTGGATTGGAATCGATTACTTTATGCAGCAACACACACCTGATAAAAGCAGTATTCAAAATGTCATAGTCACAAATATAATCACTGTTGAATGACTCATCTGGGAGGATTTCATTGCTGAATAGTAGGTCATACATAACAGTTCATTTTCCTCTAGTGGATCACATCACTCTATTACTGATTACATCACTGTGATATTGTGTTTATGATGTGAAGCAAACATAAGTTGAGTAAAGCTACCTATAATTACACCACAGCATTGGGTAGTGAAAGTATAGAGATGTGGGCTGAGGGTCTCACTCAGACCCACTCGTGAGCGCAGGATGCTCGCAAGTGGGTCGATGGTACCCAAATGCGCATGTGCTCGATGGAGGCGCCTCCGTCGTGCGCATGCGCGAGACCCGGCGAGCAACGGGGAAGCCATCCCTCGGGGTCTTCCAGCAAAGGGGGCGTGCTGTCAATGGTAAGTGACCCTTTGGTGGGCGTGCCGGGAGCGTGGCTGCCCAGACAGGGGCATTCCCATGGGAACGCCTACCGTCTGTGTCCGGCCCCACTGACATCACTAGTGATGTCAGTGGGAGTGATTTTGGCTCTGATAGATTTTGGCTCTGGTAACCCACAGCTATGTGAGCATCCAAGAGGTCGCTCCAAGTTTAGGTAGGAGGGCCCTGATTCAGAGTGGGTGCTCTGGTCAAAGCGTCCGGCTCTGAATCAGGCCCTGAGTGCGCCAGTGCTCAATGTGAAAGTTTCATTACCTGATTTGTACAAGATATAATAATGTAATAAAGTGTGATATACTCATGAGAGATCCACTTATTAATAAATGCAAAAGTTAAATTTACCATATAAAATATAATTACACACAAATACAAGATACAAATGAAATCGAAATACATTAATTAAAACATATTTTATTTGCATATTAATAAACAAATAGATATATCAATGAATGAATCAATGCATACTATAGGTTTGAATTGAAAGGATAAAAGCCAAGTGCTGAGGGTGCAGGCTTAGTACATCAGTGTGTATAGTATAGATACATTTATAGCTGGATGGATGCTGTGTAGACTAAAACTGTACTGGTTAGAGAGAACTAATGAGCTTTACCTCATTCATTACCATCACATCTATATTACAGCAATTCATTACACTGTTATCTATTTATAATTATATCAATTAATTGTCATTTGCATATGAGCTTCTGCAGGAGCAGCGAATACAGGGTACTATAGGGGATGATGGAATGGAATGTGCAGGCAGGGCCGTAGCTAGGGTAGTGCGGCGGTGCCATCGCACAGGGGGTGCTGTTTGGCGGTGTCAAATTTCTGTTTATTATCATTCTTGCTTTTAGCTTCCTCTTATTTCATCTCCTGGCCTCTCCTATCTCTTCCCTGGCCCTTCCCCATGAAGCCATGGCTCTTTTTTGGGTGCATAATGTCCCTTTGAAAAATTAGGTGGGCGCCAATGCTCTTTCTGGCACAGGGCACCAAAAAGTCTAGTTACAGCTCTGTGTGCAGGATACATGGAATATCCGTGTTTAGGGAAGACAGTATAAAAGTAAGAGAGTATTAGGATGGTGTTGGGAAACTCAATTATGGGCAAGAATAGTTCCTGGCCTGGATGATGTAAAATAGTTTGGAAGGTAAGAAGGTAAAAAACATTTAGGAAAGTTGGAGATATTGAACTTTTTTGTATTTTAAAGCTGGATTGCAATAAAATAAACAAAAATTTAAAAAATCAATTATATATCCTTATCTGTTTCATAGTTTTTGTCCTGCTTTGTTCCGTGTTCCCTAATGCGCTTCTCCTTTCCCTTACTTTCACTATTTTATACTCCCTACAATGGGACCTAACAATTGGTTGCTGGCACCCTGCTGCTTATATGAGTGTTATGATCATGGACACAGCAATGTTTATATACCATGTCCTTGTCCTGCATTGTTTTGTACTGTACATCAGTTTCTTGTTTTGCTAATTTGTAAGGTGCAGTGGTACCCTATAAGTCATAAAAATAAAGGATAAAGATGATGATAATAATAATAATAATAATAATAATAATAATAATAATAATAATAATAATAATAATAATAATACTAGGGGCTAAGGCTCTGATATTAGCTGGTCTATGCGATGTGTAAAGTGATGGTATAAGCAAACACTTTACTTTAAACTGCGGGACCCCCTGCTGCCTACTGAGCATGTGCAATCATCAGACCACACATGTACAAGTGGCTATTACTAGGGTGGGATCCTGAAGATCCCTCTCCATGTAAATGATGTGACATGTAGCCTATAGGCTATACTGGATAATGTAATCTTAAGAAGGTGTTTGCAAATGGGGCCAAGCTCGGGAATACTTAGCATTATGGAGCTTTGTAAATCTGATTATAAAGAAGACCCTATAGAAATGTATAGCGGCTGCTATAGGGAACCTACATACATTCAGGGGATACTTGTATTGTGCAGGTTTTACCCTGTGAAGTTTCCATGTGGATTTTGTGAATTCCAGGTGAAAACCCATTATCGTCATGTTAACCTATTGTCATTATCCCTGTATTCAACTACAAAGACTTTTCGCCAGTGCGAAAAGTCAATGTAAAAATACAGGGATCATTTTTCGCCAGCCTTTAGGCAGGTGTATTCTTCAATGCGGTTAGTAGCGGCAGGTGCATTTTTGAAGAATTTTTTAAAATCCTTTTAGGGACATAAAAAAATGCTTGCACCCATTTTCATGTACCCCAAATTTAATGAACATAGTTATTTTTCCCAAAAAAAATTGCTAAATGCTTTCCTGTATCACCTTCTTCAAAGCTGCATTCATGCACCTGCCACGGCTATTTATAAACCGACTGCCCTTCAGCAGGCAAAAATGGGGGTACCCATAGTGAACCCCCATGTCTGGACCTCTTTAGGGGGGTCCAAGGATGTTTTCCGAAAAAAAATTTTTTTTTCACGCTTCCTGTTTTGCCAGGTCCCATTTTCACGTCCTTTGAAATTGAATACGGGAAATATCGGGCACGCGCCCAATACTTTTCTGCCTGGAAAACAGGTGAAGGAGGCAAAAAGTCCAGCAGGCGAGAAGTCTGGACTTTTCGCCTCAAATTGAATATGGGCCTTAGTATGATACCTGGATCCCATCTTCTTATTATGAATAGCTCCAGGTGAGATACTTTTATGCTTCCACCTGTTTGTAATCTCCCATTTCTTCTCCTCTGGAAGCTTCTGATCTGACAAATAATTTGCTCTATAACTTAGATGCAATCTGTATAAGACCTCTATAGGTGTCAAAACAAATGAAAATCCTCATGAGATATATTATCATTCATATTCGGTGCCATCTTCCCTCACACCTGTTTCCTGTGTAGGAGGTCTTGTGGGTCAGACGTCACTCTTGGACTTATTCAGAGACAGACGCTAATGCTGCCATATCTGTGGATTTGCACAAAGCGGCTGTTTGAAAATATTCAAATTTTGGAGCCGCTGGGATTAGTATGGCGACACCCACCAACGGCCTTGCCAATCCAAACGTCTGCGCAAAAAGGTGCAGCAACGGCTGCTGTCAGTCCATTATCAGATTTATGAGCAATCCTATGGCCGCACAGAATGGCCGCCCGGAGTTGAGATGCCAGAGCCATTTTAACTGTGTATGGGATAGCAGTCACAGGCTGAGATATGACCCAAAATTGGTTGAGACTTGCCTGCATTTGTGTCACCACCCTTCCCTTATTATCACCCACAAACAGTTCATTGCCTGTCACTCACTTTGCAAATCTTCACTGCGAGCGACATTGGTAATTAAATTTGACACATGCACAGTGTGACTAAGATGCATGCACAAATAATAGCTCAACAGGTTCTCTCTCCCACATTTGGTGGCACTGTCATAAATCCCTATCATTAAGGAAGTAGGTGATGTAAATCGGCTTATAGCTGGTAATACCGATACTGTGGTGTTCAACTCTCCCATACTCAATTTTACCCAATGTCATAGGAGCTTATACACTTATCCAGTGGTTAATGACCCACATTTTAAGCACTGCAAAGTGTCAAACAGCAGTATTTTGGAAGACCCCCTCCTTAATGTCTATCATAAATAAAATATTGCAGTTATATCACATGGAATACATCTCCAGGATTCTCCTTAATACTCCTAAGAAGTTATTGAGTTAACTTACATTTGCAAAAACAATTTATATGTATAATAAGCAACACAGCGCTGATGGTCATGCAGCTGAGAGATTATTTGCTACTGCACATGTACAATATGTTCTACAAAAACCTCCATGGTACATGCTTATCCCAGTGTGTACGCTTAAATGCGCTGTTCCATATGGGACACTGGTATCAGAACTGGTGAGGGAAAACCATGGGTTTTCCAGGGTGATGACTGGAAGGTGGCCTGAGGTGAACTCCAAAAAATCCATCTTACAGATGTATTATGCAGGTGAGGTGAATGGATTGGGAGGCACTGGCTAGTATCAGAACCAGATTTACACATACATATCAACCTGCCCCACTTGCACAGATCTCCCCCTTTCACAGGTTACCTACCCCCACACACAGATTCCGTATAGCACATATCCGCCTTATACATATCTCCCACATAATATCCCCCCTAGCACAGAATATCCCCCCTAGCACAAAAGATTTTACACACACACACACACACACACATTTCCTCTGTCTATACAGTATGCCAATTTCCTCAATGCTGCTGCTGAGCTCTGTCTCCGATGCCTGAGTACTTCCTGGACTGGCCACCTGATCATCAGTGGTGTCCATCAGAGCTCAAGGCAGTGAGGCATGCCTCCATTAGCTCTTTTTCTGTGGCTGATTCATGGTCCAGTCCCCAGCTCCAAGCAGTATCTAAGTGATCAGAGGAATAACTGAGCTCTTTACTGCCTCATCTCTCCCTGGGAGTGCTACAATTTTGGTGAGTTTTGTCTATAAAATTGATCAGAATAATAAAAGGAAGATATTGATAAGTTATAAATATTTTCTTTATATTATTCTAATCATTTTTATAGTTAAAACTCTGCAGTCTGATAGGGAGTATGACAGGGGAGGCTCTGCTTCCCCTGCCTATCCTGACTACAAGTCCCTTGTGTTATGGAAGTGCTGTCACTGGTGTGTCAGTGAAAGAAGCTGCATTCCCAGATGCAGAGGCACAGAAACAGAGGCCATGTCTAGTTAAGAAGGAGACACTAAGCCAGCCATTGTCTGGTGCAAGTATCAATGGTAAATGAGACGAAACACCAATGGTGGGGTGTTCAGAACCACAGGCAGAATTTCAGGGCTTGCACAATCTGGTGCATGCTATTACACAAGGAGATGGCTGAACCTACCATTTGTATATTATCACCACTGCAATTTTGCAAAAAGATGCAGCCGCTGCGGTGACTGCATACACCTCTGTATCAGGCCCCTAATGTGGTTTTCAAGAGTATATCAACAGAACTAATTCATGTGCTTTCCAAAGAGTTTGTATACTTATAGACCTACTCCATGTGAAACAATGTACTATCACTAATATGGAAATGGAAGGCTTACACAGATGTATATTGTACTCTAATCATATCTTTCTGGCACAGTTAATGTCCTGAATATAAAGATGGTTATTCTTTATATAAGAAGAACAATATCCTGGTAATAATACAATGCCCCAGTAACTGTTAAGGTGGATCTAACTTTGGTGACCCGGATTATGTTTAACTCTTGAGGGTATATTTACTAAAGTGCATATTTTTAAAAGTGGAGATGTTGCCCATAGCAACCAATAACATGCTAGCTATTATCTTCTAGAAGGTGATAGATAATTGTTAAGTAGAATCTGATTCTTACTATGGGCAATATCATCACTTCTAAAAACCCACACTTAAGTAAATATACCCCTTGGTATTCACATTGAGGCCCCTAAAGTGTATTAATAAACAAAATAAATATCTCCCCCTTCAACTGCCAATGTTGCAGGGCTATTAGATGGACACAAGAAGCAATGCCTATATCAATCTATGGAAGCTTTTGTGTATGTGGAATGATTTGATTTCTCTCACCAAACCAATATATCTGAACATACAGCTTCTCCTGTTGGCAGATCATACTGTCTGTGATGGCTTCACTCTTTCGCTTTGCCTTTTACACTAGATTACAGGAGCTGGGTGGTGCACTACAACTCTAAGCCTCTCTCTTTCTCGCCAGCTTGAATGTGGATGGTAGAGTAGCAGGTTACAAAGTTTCTTTCTTGCTTCTGTGGTGGATGGACCTATATGGTAGATATCTCAATGCTCTCTGCTTGACTTCTCGAGCTTCTTAACCTCTCTACAGCCCACCTATCTCCCAGAGACTGTTCTTGGTTCTTACAGTAGCTGTCCCTAACTCTGCAGCAATTATCCTCTACTCTTCTCACTTGCTGGCACTTCCCTGTACCCAGTGCTGGATTAAACTCTATGGGAGGCCGCTAGGCATTTGAAAGCTCAGCGGGCCCTCTGGCAAAATATCTCCTAATATGTTTTTCATCATACCAACCACTAATTTTAATAGACCAATTTTATTAAAATTATTAATGTTATTAAACAAATTAACAAATGGTATTAAACAAAAATGAATAAATACTATTAAACAATATTGCACAATATTATTAAGCAAAAAATATTATTTTTTTAATTTTAATAAACCAACAAAACTTTAGGAGAGTTTCTCCTGTACCTATTGGTAATCCAGCACTGCCTGTATGATTATAGCTTTGTGTCTCTTCCAGCAGCTACTCACAATGGTGAACTGCTCCACATGCCTCCCAAGCTCTTCCTTCTCTTTCCTGTTGGAGGCCTTTTGTCTCACCCCACCTCCTACTTTTGTGCAACACATTATGTAGTGAACCATGGGAGAGACCAGAATGGAGGCAGGAAGATGGGCTCCAGACTTCAGCTCAATGGACCCCTGGGAATTGCAGTCCTCAGCTGCCTTCCATGCAGTGGTACAGTGGTCTCTAACAGTGCCAGTGAGCGGACTAAATGGTCACCTGCATCAGTGAGGTTTCGCAATCATGTCTGTAGTCATCATCACAATCAGTGTATATAGATTTATATAGACAATTCTAACTTTACATTTAATTCTTTAATGCCGTATAATTATGTAGCTTATAAAATGTATTTGCTTAATGTAACATATTACGTATTTCTGGTACCTTATAATAACATCCTAAGTGGGTCACTTAGCAGAATGCACAAACAGCTTCCGTAATATATTTGTATAGACATGAACAGCTGCAGTGTTTTGCATTATCATTTGCATTATACAGTGAAATAAATAGACCATCCTGTAACTCAGCAATAATCTGTATTGTCCTTCATTAAGAGAGATCACTTGTATTACTGAAGACATGAATAGCTCAACGGAGGAAAATTACAAATGGCAACATCTGAGTTTTGCTGTTGGAGCAGGAATTACCTGTATAGCAGGAATAATGACACATATATTTATAGTTGCTGTGAATGTCACTGACTGGATGAAAGGAAGACCAGTGACTGCAACTGACCAGATTCTCACCTCCCTCGGGATCACAAGGTTGCTCTATCAATCTGCCGGTCTGCTGATCATCTTTTATTATAGTTTTATTCTAAAAAATGATATAATATATGAGATGATTGCTATCTGTATTTTGTCAATTACCTTCTATGCCAGCAACTGGTTATCAAACCTTCTGGCTGTTGTCTTCTGTCTGAAGATCTGTAACTTCCACAATGTCTTCTTCCTACGTCTGAAGACAATTATATTACAGAGGGTCTTCCATCTGATTATAGCTTCTGTCCTGTTGACCATTTGTTACTTTTCAATATTTAATTTGATCACTATCATAGAAATCCCTGAGAATAACACAACATATATAGAGGAAATAATTGCATTATGCATGTATATGGATTTACTGTGGGATACCGTGCCATTTGTCATGTTCCTCATATCATCAGTCCTTCTTATTTCCTCTCTGTGTCATCACATGTATAGGATGAGAGGTGGCCGGACTGTAACAGGACAACTGGATACCTATTACAAGACCATAAAGTTTTCAGCTTTTTCATTATTTAGCTATGCCTTTTATTTTGTCGCCCATGCTACTATATGGTTCTATGATGGATCACTTGACATTGTAGAAATAATTTTTATTTTGAATATTTTTCCAACTCTACAATCTGTTTACCTGATCTATGTAACAGCCAGGCTAAGGAACCAATTCTATTATATTCTCCAACGTGGAATCAACTGCTGGCTCAATTGCAGAGACCGCAGTTCCAAAACCGAGGATATAGTAGAGAGAATCACTCAAAGACTTTAGAGAGGTCAATAAAACTAATAACCTACAGGGCATACACCATAATTAACAAATATAAAAAAATATACAGTACTGTATTTCAATTAGTTATTTTAGTTGTTTTCATGGAATATACCATAATCTCCCATCTATCTGCACAGCCAATTTTTCAATTTTGTATTCAGCATTTATTCCCATGACTGATCCTGCATTCTGTATAGTAAATTCCCTGATCAGCTGCTCTGATTATCTATCGCTGTATAAATGCTACATGAGATCCTACTGTCTACATGACATTGGTTCTGCTATATGGCCCATGCACAAATACCCAGCTGGGAGACAATTTATGTTACTTGTCAGTAGAGATGTGCGTGTCCGGAAATCTGAAATCTGAGCACACCTGAATTAGGGGTTCTGAGTAGAACCGGGTCATGGTTCTAATCTGTGGCCAGGTCAGAACTTGAATTTAAAACTGAACTCAGAGTTATCATACTCAAGTGACATTTGGCAGAACAGTGCTCACCAGCAGCAGATTCATCTAACCTATATACATTATACATGGCTCTTCAGTCTGGAGAAAGAAACCAAAGCAGATATTTCATTAATAAGAAGAAATAGGGATTTATAACAATGCAGCATATATGGCAATAAGGACATGCACATTACTGCCAACTGACCACAGTACATCTATAAATGCCATGGGAACAATTAATCAATCAGATGTCCATTTGTATTCAGCAGTTATGTATATGGCTCCTGTATGATCCTCCTGTCCCAACCATACAGTAATTCTGCAGACAGCCGATCCATAAGCCTGAATTCCATATTGCCCAAAGGAGACTGGTTCCACAAAATGGCCAATACACAGATGCCCTGGTTTAGAGTAAATTCCTGATAAGTGTCAGCGATTTGGATTGCACTGTATAATATGTACTTGAATTACATGTAAATATGTTATATATATTAATGTTAGAATAACAAAGTGATTTCCAAACAAAGATCTCAGTAATCGGCCTAAACAACATTTGGCAGATCAGAACTCCTCAGCAACAGATTTAGATAAATCTTCTAATAGATAGACCCATGCGGCTGAATTATCTTGGGGGGTTTTTATGCTGCATTTCTACTTTGGACTTTGAGCTGATGTCCAACTCTTGATGATGGAAGTAAAGAAGACTCACCATGCAGAGTATTGGGCAGTGCAAGTGAGGGACGTGCAGATTACTGCTTTACTATGTGCTGTTATACTGTAGCTGGACACAGTCGTTCTGCTCCTGGATTAAGAGCAACAAGCTGAAGTAACGGATCATTTGAAACTGATTTTCAGAACTATCCCCCAGGGTTGGTAAGTACACATTCTCATACTCAGTATTATTGGATAATATGACAAGGGGACCACATCTGATTATTTAGAAGAAGCTGACCTTTAGGATTACATAACATGCTTCATGTACCACAGTTTTAAATGTAATGTAACCCATTGTATGTGAGGTCAATGTTCTTTAAAATTTTCCATAGAAATGACGACTCTTCTGTGCTGTGTGTTCTGGAATCTTGGTCAGCGTGTAACCCTCTCTAACCTGGCACTTGTGTAATAACTGCATTATTCCCTGGCAGGACTCTTCTACAGCAAAGGTTTAAACATTGGTTTAAATTCTTATAGATTGTTAATGTAGATTTTTGCAGGAATCACACTAGTATTTGGATATTTGATAATGTTATTACACTAGCAACAGTGGCAATTAAGAATTATCCAACTCTTCTGTTAAATTATCCTTCTCAGGTGGTACGAGGCTAATCTCTATTTTGCACAGTAAATATACTACATCACATCTGTGTAAGCTTAGAACATAAAGAACATTATAATTTACATAATTACATATTTGCAGTTAGTGTATTCATAACACTGTATGCTTTATAAGGTATATATTTATACAGTTTAATGCATGACCTTTATACACACTTTATACTTAGCAGAATTATGTGTAGCCCTTTAATACAGATCCTTGCAAAACATTGTCTTTCTGAGAACTCCGGCAAATATCCTGAATGTGTGCAACAGAATTGGCCAAAGGTAAGAATTAGCCCAAATATGGTTAATTTTAAAACAACAAGCATCCCACAAAGGAAATTTCCAGACCATTCTTATAGTATTTCCAAGGACAAATTGAGATAAACAAGAATAAACTTTGTAAAATTTGATGAATGTTATATTTGAACATGCCAAATATCATTACATGTTTGCATAATAGAGAATATTCTAGAAAGTGTTATGTTAGTGGGTACGTTAAAGGGGGATGGTATCGAAGAGTATAAGGTGGCTGTTATAAAAATAATTATTTGTTACTCGCATTCTAACCCTGGGAGATGTGCACTCTCCCAGTCAGGGCTTGATCTGTTAATTAATACATAAATGACTAATCATCAGCACATTGGATTGGAATCGATTATTTATTGCAGCAACACAACACCTGATAAAAGCAGTATTCATCATGTCATAGTCACATATTTAATCCCTGTTGAATGACTCATCTGGGAGGATTTCTTGCCGAATAGTAGGTAATTCATAACAGTTCATTTTCCTCCAGTGGATCACATCACTCTATTACTGATTACATCAATTTGATATTGTGTTTTTGATGTGAAGCAAACATAAGCTGAGTAAAGCAATCTGTACTTACCCCACAGCATTGGGTAGAGAATGCATAAAGATGTGGGCTGAGAGTGCCAGTGCTCAATATGAAAGTTTCATTACTTGATTTTTACACAATATAATAATATAATAAAGGGTTATATACTCATGAGAGATCATGTTATTAATAAATGCAAAAGTTACATTTACCATATAAAATATATTACACACAAATACAAGATACAAATGAAATTTAATTAAAACATCTTTTGTTTCAATGTTAATAAACAAATAGAGATATCAATGAATGAATCAATTCATAATATAGGTTTGAATTCAAAGGATAGAAGCCAAGTGCAGAGGGCAAGCATTCAGGAAGCCGGCGTATGCAATGCCGACCGCCAGCTTACCGACTGTCTAATCCCGGCAAGTGAAAAATGATAGGCATCGAGTTCCCGACACCTGTTATTCGACCTACACTGGGAGTCCAACACCCAGCTTACTGATAGACGGTAAGCCGGTTGCAGACAGCTGCGTGGGGAGAGGGTTAGGCTAAAGCTTCTATATTGTGAGCATTCTTTACACAAGGTCCGGATATTGATAAAGCTAGAATCAAACCTATAACAAGAATGAAGCATAGTATACAGTTCATCCTCACAAGCCTTTGTCTGACTTAGGACCTAACAATATATATATCAATTCATAACTTCAAATTACTCCAACTCCCCTTGTGTGAAAATCTTGCAGTGTAAGGCATATCCAAATGTTCTTTTCTGCCATCTTTACTGCCGTCGGAGTAGTTAGGAGAACTTAATAAGGACCACGTATCTGGGTCCTAGGACTTTTCCTTAGATGCTTCTTTATCATGACCCAATCACCTGGTTGCAGTTAGTAGGTGCTGCAATCTGAATTGGGATCTAGAACACCTGGTGGTGGACTTTGGTTATTTTCTATTATATATGCATCACACACTGAATCAAGTCACCATGCTCATATTGTCACTCTTGTAGGAAATCACATCTTGTTCTAACAGCTATACTAAATAGTATTCCATAAGCTATCATCCTACGTTTCACACTGGGAATGTTCTTGACTATTATTATTATTATCCTTTATTTATATGGCGCCACAAGTGTTCCGCAGCGCCTTACAAAGTACATAGAACTAATAAGTGAACAAGAAACAAGTAACTTACAGTACATTACAGTGCAGGACAAGGACACAATTTATATACATTGCTGCAATAGTGATTAAAGCTCTCACAATAAGCTGCCGGGAGTTGGCGGTCATGTGTTAGGTGCCCTATGGGGAGTAGAGAGTAGAAGAAAATGTAAAAAGAAGCACATGAGGGAAGAGGTCCCTGCTCGTGAGAACTTACATTCTAAGGGGAGTGGCAGACAGACAGGCGTGACACAGAAGGCGAAGATAGGAAGGAAAGAGCCTTCCTATCTTCTAACAAACAGACTAACAAACATATTAAAAATAAACATTCTAACAAACCTTTTTTATAGTTCAATTTGATTGTACAATTCAGTCTTTACACTCTGGGATTTGTATTGCGACACCAACCAATGACTTTGCCAATCCAAACATTTGTACACATGGATGCAGCAATGGCCACTGTCAGTCCATTATCAGATTTCTGAGCAATCCTATGGCCGCGTAAAATGGCCGCCGGAGTTGAGATGCCGGAGCCATTTTAACTAGCAGTCACAGGCTGAGATACGACCCAAAAATGGTTGAGACATACCTGCATTTGTGTCACAATCCTTCCTGATTTATCACCCACAAACAGTCCATTGCCTGTCACTCACTTTGCAAATCTTCACTGCGAGCGACATTGGTAATTAAACTTGACACATGCGCAGTTTGACTAAGACGCATGAGCAAATAATCGCTCAACAGGTTCTCTCTCCCACATTTGGTGGCACTGTCATTAATCCCTATCATTAAGGAAGGAGGTGCTGTAAATTGGCTTATAGCTGTGTCGAATCTTATGAATAGCTATGATTAATGGATTGAGTTCTTGGTCACCCTCAGGGCTTTGTCTGCTGCAGCCTACATATGATCATATGGAGAAAGGAGACACTGGACATAAGTGTGTGTGACCACAAGCATCTCCTCTTTGGTTTTATTTAACAGACAGACTCATATTTATGGGTTCCAAGTAACACATCTGTTGTTCATTATTTTCAGAAAAAACTGTAGTGCTGGTTAAACATTTGGAATCGCATATCTTACCATATATGTACATATTACATATATCTGTACAATTAATTAACTCCCTCCTATCCTGTACATTTACTTTCTATGTATATATGGCATACTTGAAAACAAGATGGATTCTGTACTTCCACATTTTCCTCCTCTCGATTCAAATCTTACATACTATTGTCTTTCTAGCTTACCTAGCCATGGCCCACCCCGTACATATTTGGTCCCTACTTCACACAATAAGTTATCCCTCCTAACGAGGTAGCTGCATGGGGCAGTACCCATTCAAGACCACATAGGCAATGAGTCCCTCAGTTCCTAAAGTCCTGTATCTTCTTTTCATCTGTATTCTTGTAAAAGCCTTCAATTATTACCATAGATTGTTCACATAAGTCTCTGCCAAGCAATGGCTCTCTTGTCTTTCAAATTGCACAGAAGTTCTGGGTGTGTTCATGTAGCAGGATCAAAGCTGTCTTTGATGTTTCATTGGATGCTTTAAACCTAGAACATCAATCAAGTTTAAGTATTTTCCTTATTAGCCATATATCTATACTGACAATCAAGTAAATGATTACTAGTAATGCCAATCCTTTAGCTATTAACATGAAAATACCTGAAAACTATTCTTCTGTTCCCTTGAACCAATTTGTCATATTCAACTGTGTAAACCATCCATTGCTATTAATATTATACTCTGGATCATTATGCATCTTCCTAAACTGTTCTTTCAATTTCTTAACTTTCTCCAAGTGTACATTTATCAGGTCAGAGAAATTATCAGCTATATAACTACATCAAAAAGGTTGCACTATTTTACACAAACTTCCCTGTATAGCTGTGAGATACTCAAGCATCAGCCTAAACTGTCCCAAATCCTTCACCTGGAATTTCAAATCATTAGTAATTATTGCAAACACATCAAATATTTTGTCTGTAACAGTATCAAATAGTCTGGCTAAAGCTTCTATATTGTGAGCATTCTTTACACAAGGTCCGGATATTGATAAAGCTAGAATCAAACCTATAACAAGAACGAAGCGTAGTATACAGTTCATCCTCACAAGCCTTAATCTGACTTAGGACCTAACAATATATTCATATATCAATTCATAACTTCAAATTACTCCAACTCCCCTTGTGTGAAAATCTTGTAGTGTAAGGCATATCCAAATGTCCTTTTCTGCCACCTTTACTGCCGTTGCAGTAGTTAGTAGAACTTGATAATGACCCTCGTATCTGTGTCCTAGGACTTTCCTTAGATGCTTCATCATCATCACCCAATCACCTGGTTGCAGTTTGTAGGTGCTGCAATCTGAATTGGGATCTAGAACATAGAGAAAACCTGGTGGTGGACTTTGGTTAGTTTCTATTATATATGCATCACACATTGAATCAAGTCACCATGCTCATATTGTAACACTTGTAGGAAGTCACATATTGTTCTAACAGCTGTACTAAATAGTATTCTATAAGCTATCATCCTACGTTTCACACTGGGAATGTTCTTGACTAACTAACATATTAAAAATAAACATTCTAACAAACCTTTTTTATAGTTCAATTTGTCTATATAATTCAGTCTTTACACTCTATCATTGCTTGGGTCCTATTTATTCTCAGATTCTCCAAGATACATTCTAAAAATGTTTTCAATAAAATGTGTACCTTTGTCACTCTCTATTACCTCAAGTACTTCACATGTAAAAATTACTTCTGCCATTTATTTCTCTTTTTCCTATTGTTCCTATTGTTCCTATTGTTCTTTTGTGTTTGCTACCTTGCAAAACCATAGTCAATTTGACAAAATGTCTGAGCACAGAACATACCCAACACTTAACCAACTAGATACAATTAATCTTTAGTTTCTGGAAGGAATAACATCTGTGGGGTACTCTTTTCTTTCTTCTTCTAGTACATTGATCACTTTTCCTGGGCTGTGATCAATTAGGGACAGGCTTATGCAGCTTAACTGAAGCCTGGGGCTATCCAATGCTTATTTGCTATTTTTACCATAGCATATCTAAACTGATGAGTGCTTCCAAGAAGTATTTGGGCTCAGACTGGGAACAGTGCACGTGGCCTTTTCCAAGTTATTACTTCTTTCTCTGAGGAACCTGTAACTGCAACTTTTAAATAAATCCTGGTTCAATGGTGTTATGGCCACCAGTATCAAAATATCAGGTAGGTATTTTACAGCAGCCTGTTTGCCCATCTTGGATTTCTGGAGCATTTCCTCTTCTGTGGTATTTTCTCTGATATGTGCTTTTGATCTTACTTAAAACTAAATTTGTCGGCATTTGAAAAGCAGAAAACAAAAAATCTAATACAATCTACATAATCTATGTATAACTTACAATAACATGACCTATCAAAAAAGATTTCATTAATTCAAATTAATCATAATCATTAAAGGAGAGTGAAATATATAAAGTAAGCATGATTTTCATCTTCCTGTGTCTCACTAGTCTCCTGTTCTTGGTAACTGAACTACATATTTGCATATGCGTTGCTGCTGGATTTTATGTTCATATCTCTCATGCCAGCATCATCCCACCACAGCACACTTCCTCCCCCTATTTGAATCCTTGAGACAAAGGACCTCATTCAGAGTCGGTCGAAGCGGCCGCACGGTCGTACAGAAAAAGGGGCCGGATATGCAAATGATGCACACGCATGTTGCGTCCCTAAGGTCGGATCGTTAGCTGGCCGACTTCGGGGTGGATGCGGTCAGATCGCTAAAAATACGCCCACTTCTCGTACGCATAGCACGTCATCTCCAGCTACTTAAGGATTAATCACGAGCGTCAAATACCATCGCAACTGGTCATAGAGCTAAAGGTTGACCTTACCTTCTCTTAAGCTCTACGATCATGTCAGTGTAAAACCTCCCCTGTCACGTGTGCCATGACACTACTTTCTTAATTATGCACTCCCTAAAAACGCCGTTCGCATAATGAGGCACGCCTGTGTTCGGATCTCCAAACCCCCATTTTCAAGCACCTTCCCATGTTACTACCCACAAATGCCTCATCCTGTCCTGTCACTCAAACTACCGACCTGGCTGTGTTCAAGGAAAGAGAAATTTCTGATCATAGCGGCTGGTTTCGCACGCGCATTGCGAACTGTATGCATGCGCAGTTTACCGAACATCGGCTGTGTATGACCGTGTGGCCGTTTCGACTGACTCTGAATGAAGTCCAAAGTGACATCTGGATTCAATCTTAACTTACTGCTGTAATGCGGCAGAGCTAATGCTAGAGCTATGTTACTTTTAAATTCCTGTTGTTCTGTGAATATCAATGATCCCTGCTGCCTATCACCTTTAAGTACATCAATATGCGATAGGACCTACAAATCCTTTCAATTGTTTAAATGTTTTTAGTATAGGCACTTTTTGTATGACTTGTTTCATTCCCCCTTTGGGGTCCAGACACACCCTCCTGGCCAGGCCAGCCTCGGGCTTTGGACAAAAAATGTTCTTGTCTGTTGTTCTTATTCTTAGCATTCTCTACTATTGATCTGAGTATCTTAATCAAATCAGTCAGAGGCATACAAGAGCATTTGTCCAGCATATTTTAGGTAGTTCTGATTGCATGCCTGTAAGCAAAATTTGTTTCAACATCCTGACATGTCCAAGGGTGATAGTATCAATCCCTTGATCTATGTATCTTCTGAACAGTTTTTCATGATATTCTAAAACTGACTGGCCTTTGGCTTATGTCTATTTCTATAATGAGCAAGTTGCCACATTCCCTTACACAGCAGAGCCTATAACATCTGGTACTGCTTATTGGATTTTTCTTTTAAAGCTAACTTGAAACACAATCTGCCTATATTCTTATATTCATAAGAGCATACATCATTCAACTGTTTAAAAAAAAAATCATGAACTGAACTGAGAAAGTATTTTGTTAGGGAAATAGTACATCACTATTTTTAATTCCTCTTGTAGCAATCAAAAAATAATTACTCTTGTTTTTATTAGAATAACAGCTTGTCTCTGCATTCTCTTGATCTTCACACAAGTTACAGAACAATATCAGTTTTCCTAGACAATATCAAACAAACATTGTGTTATTAATGCATTCAAAATCAATCCTTTCCTCAATCTTGCAATGCACTCTCCCCTACAGGTATCCCTGTAGTAGGTGGCAATTCATTCACACTAGCACATTAACCCTTTCAATTCCTGCACAACCTCTCCACAATCACCTGGTACACCTTCACACGCACAAGCATTCACATGTCACATCTGATCAACACAATTAATCCAAACAACTCTACTTTTTACCATAAGTTCACTCAACTTTCATTTACCACAAACACATGGGCCCATTACATTCACAAGCAAACATTCAATTTCAACATGGCACCTATTTTCTGTGAAATCCAGCATACCATTGTCATCAGCAAAACAACTCTATCACATGCCTTCACAATGCAAATTAAATATAGCAATACTATAAATATACATTTTGAGAAGAAAAGAAAAAACAAAACACTGTTATATAAAACAAAACATTCCTCTGCAGTGATAATGAAGTAAGTGTGCATCTGGGGGTCATTTCTATATTCTTATTCAAGTTTATTACATTTCTCAATTAGACCTTTCAGTGCGTTATCTAGGTTATATTTATTAATATAACCTCTGCTTCTTCTCCTCACATATATCATCTTGTGAGGTTTAAACCAGTCAGTCTCTGGGATGTCAGACTTTTTAAACACTTTCATCAAATGTTCTGCTTTATGATTCCCATTAAGTTTCTTTATCATCTGGCATTACCCTCAGGCACCAGCTTACTATCACTGTTTCCAATGCTACAACAGTCCTTCATTTAGCTTGGTAGGTCAAAATCCCTTATGACCCAAGTATCAGGTCTATTGGCCCTCCTCTTTTAGAGGTTATTATACATGTGTACAGGAATAATAAAGAATGTTCATATTTAGACTGACAGCCACACACTGACTTTTCCTGCTTCAGTTTTTAACTCTATTGACTGGAGGCAACTCTCCTCCTATTTCTGAACACACTGTCAGGGTCTACCTTTCTGTTCTTTCAGACACTAATAAATGACAACACATTTCTGTAAATGTATCAAATCCTTCCTCCCAGAATCTCTGTGATATACTTTTCTAAATCTAATGGAATTTCATGGCTTACTTCTATTTCATAAACAAATCACTGTGTGGGGCCCTTTTCAAAAATTAAATCAGTGAGTATTATCAAAGTTACTATAAAAACACAATTAGGACAGGTTTGGTACATATTGAACTGACAAACAAGACTTTAAACATTCAACTATCATTCAATGAACATATAACAACAGATTATAACATTTTTAAATAACAACAACTTTAGGGTGACCAATAAATAGCCAAGGATTGACTCAAGGACAGAACGTTAGCTGTAATGGGGGTACAGTTAGCAGGAGAGCAATAACTTTTACTCACCCAGGAATTTGTCCTGACATCTCCATCCCCAGAACATGATCTCACGTAGGTCCAGTGGTCAATACTGCTGGGCAGCTCGGTGGGACCTCCATGTTGTGGAATCTTATCAAAAGCTATGATTAATGGATTGAGTTTTTGGTCACCCTCAGGGCATTCTCTGCTGCACCCTACATATGATCATATGGAGAAAAGAGACACTGGACACGAGTTTGTGTGACCACAAGCATCTCCTCTCCTCTCTTTTATTTAACAGACAGACTCATATTTATAGGCTCCAAGTAACACATCTGTTGTTCATTATTTTCAGAGAAAGCTGTAGTGCTGGTTAAACATTTGGAATCACATACCTTACCATATATGTACATATTCTTTTCTCTGAATGTATGACAGTCTCTGTACAATGAATTAACTCCATCCTGTCCTATACATTAACTATCTATGTATACATGGCATACTTGAAAACAAGATGGATTATTTGCCTCCACAGCTAGTAATATAGATTCTGTGGTGCTTAACTTTCCCATACTCACTTTTACCCCATGTAATAGCAGCTTACAGATTTATCCAGTGGTTTTGACCCATATTTCAAGCACTGTAAAGTGTCAAACAGCTGTATTTTGGAAAAGGCCCCTCCTTAATGTCTATCATGAACAGAATATTTCAGTGATATCACATGGAATACATCTCCAGACTTTTCCATTATAATTCTAACATGTTAATGAATTAATTTACATTTGCAAAAACTATTTATATATATTATCAGCAACAGCAAGTGGCTGGAAAAGGTCTGTAATATAGAATTAATATGGTTCGGTTACATTTCAATAATCATAAAATAAATCATAGAAATCACACTGATGCTTATTATACACTGTGGGGAAACTGAATATGGAGTATGGAAATGTATCTAGCAAATATTAAATATAAGTGAAGATTAGACCAACAGAGCTACATAGGGACTGACTGAGGTGCACACAGCACTGATGGTCATTCAGCTGAGCAATTATTTGCTACTGCACATGCACAAAATGTTCTAAAACCCCCATGGTGCATGCTTATACCTGTGTGTATGATCAGATACTCTGTTGCATATGGGACACTGGTATCAGAGCTGGTGAGGGAAAACCATGGGTGTTCCTGGGTGGTGACTGGGAGGTGGCCTGAGGTGAACTCCAAAAAATCCATCTTACGGATGTGTTATGTAGGTGAGGTGAATGGATTGGGAGGCACTGGGTAGTATCAGAGCCAGATTTACACATACATATAAACCTGCCCCTCTTGCACAGATCTCCCCCTTTCACAGGTTACCTACCCCCACACATAGATTCCCCATAGCACATATCCCCCTTATACACATCGTCCACACACTATCCCCCCTAGCACAGAATATCCCCCCTAGCACAGAAGATTTCACACACACACACAAACACACACACACACACACATTTCCTCTGTCTATACAGTATGCCAATTTCCTCAATGCTGCTGCTGAGCTCTGTCTCTGGTGCCTGAGTACTTCCTGGACTGGTCACCTGAACATCACTGGTGTCCATCAGAGCTCAAGGCACACCCCCTCACAGTGAGGCATGCTTCCATTACCTCTTTTTCTATGTGCCTTATTGGCTGATTCGTGGTCCAGTCCCCAGCAGTCCTGCAATTTTGGTGAGTTTTGACTATAAAAATGATCACAATAATACAAAAGATATTTATGTTATAAATATCTTCTTTATATTATTTGAATAATTTTTATAGTCAAAACTCTGCAGTTTGACAGGGAATATGACAGGAGAAGCTCTGCCTCCACTGCCTACCCTGACTACACATCCCTGGTGTTATGGAGGTACTGTCACTGGTGTATCTGTGAAAGAAGCTGCATTCCCAGGCACAGAGGCACAGAAACAGAGGCCAAGTTTAGTTAAGAAGGAGACTCTAAGCCAGCTATTGTCTGGTGCAAGTGTCAATGGTAGCCTGTTCAGAACCATAGGCAGAATTTCAGGGCTTCCACAATCCGGCGCACGCTATTACACAAGGGTAAGACTGAATATTTGTATATTATCACTGCTGCAGTTTTGCAAAAAGACACAGCCACCACGGTGTCTGTATGCACCTCTATATCAGGCCCCTAATGTGGATTTCAAAAGTAAATCAACAGAACTAATTAATGTGCTTTATAAGAGTTTGTATACCTACAGACCTATACCATGTGCAACAATATACTATCACTAATATGGAAATGGAAGGTTTACACAGATGTATATTTTTGGTTCATTTAATGTCTCGAATAAAAAGACAGAAATTCTTTATATCAGAAGAACAATGTCCTGGTAATAATACAATGCCCCAGTAACTATGGTTAACTTATTTACTAAAGTGCAGGTATTTAGAATTGGAGATGTTGCCCATAGCAACTAATCACATGCTAGTTATTATCTTCTAGAAGGTGATAGATAATTGTTAAGTAGAATCTGATTGGTTGCTATGGGCAACATCTCCACTTCTAAAAGCCCACACTTTAGTAAATTTACCCCTTGGTATTCACATTGAGGCCCCTAAAGTGTACTAATTAACAAAATAAATATCTCCCCCTTCAACTGCCAATGTTGCTGGGCTGTTAGATGGACACTAGAAGCAATGTCTATATCACACTATGGAAGCTTTTGTATGTGTGGAATTATTTGATTTATCTTACCAAACCAATTTCTCTGAACGTACAGCTTCTCCTGTAGGCAGATCATAATGTCTGTGATGGCTCCACTCTTTCACTTTGCCGTTTACACTAGATTACTGCAACTGAGTGGTGCATTACAACTCTAAGCCTCTCTCTTTCTTTCTCGCCAGCTTGAAGTGGATGGCAGAGTAACAGGTTGCAAAAGTCTCTTTCTTGCTTGGTTCCTACAGTAGCTGTCCCTATCTCTGCAGCAATTCTCCTCTATGCTTCTCACATGCTGGCACTTCCCTGTACCCAGTGCTGGATTAAACCTTGTGGAAGGCCGCTAGGCAGTTGAAATCTCGGGGGCCCTCTGGCAAAATATCTCCTAATATGTTTTTCATCTTACCAACCAACAATTTTAATAAACCAATCTTATTACTTTTATTAATGTTATTAATGTTATTAAATAAATGAACAAATGGTACTGTATTAAAGAAAAATGAATTAATACTATTAAAGAATATTACACAATATTATTAAACAAAAACGATTATATTTTAAAATTTTAATAAACCAACAAAACTTTAGGACGGTTCTTACTCTGCCTATTTGGTAATCTGGCACTGCCTGTACCAGTGGCTTACTCTGCAAAGTGGTAGCTTTCTCCCATTATAGCTCTGTGTCTCTTCCAGCAGCTATTTACAATGGTGAACCCCTCCACAAAACTCCCAAGCTCTTCCATCTCTTTCGTATTGCAGGCCTTTTATTTCACCCCACCGTCTCCTTTTGTGCAACACATTATATAGTGAATAATGGGAGAGACCAGCTTGGAGGCAGGAAGATGGCCTCCAGACTGTAGCCCAATGGCCCCCAGGGAATTGCAGTCCTCAGCTGCCTTCCATGGAGTGGTACAGTGGTCTCTGACAGGGTCAGTGAGCAGAATAAATGGTCACCTGCATCAGTGAGGTTTCACTATCATGTCCGTAGTCATCATGGCAATCAGTGTATAAAGATTTATATAGATAATTCTAACTTTAAATGTAATTCTTAAAGCAGTATACTATGGTGTTTATAAAATGGATTTGCTTAATGTTACATATTATGTTTTTCTGGTACCTTATAATTAATAACATCCTAAGAGGGACACTTAGCAGAATGCACACACAGCTTCCGTACAGTATTTGTATAGACATGAACAGCTGCAGTGTTTTGTATTATCATTTGCATTATGCAGTGAAATAAATAGGTTATCCTGTAACTCAATAATACCCTGTATTATCTTTCATTAAGAGAGATCACTTCTATCACTGAAGACATGAATAGCTCAATGGAGGAACATTACAAGCTGCAACATCTGAGTTTTGCTGTTGGAGCAGGAATTACCTGTATAGCAGGAATAATGATACATATATTTATAGTTGCTGTGAATGTCACTGACTGGATGAAAGGAAGACCAGTGACTGCAACTGACCAAATTATCACCTCCCTCGGGGTCACAAGGATGCTCTATCAATCTGCCGGTCTGCTGATCATCTTTTGTCGTAGTTTCTTTATGAAAAATCATATAATATATGAGATGATTGCTTACTGCATTTTTGCAATTACCTTCAATGCCAGCAACTGGTTATCAAACCTTCTGGCTGTTGTCTTCTGTCTGAAGATCTGTAACTTTCACAATGTCTTCTTCCTACATCTGAAGACTACAATATTACAGAGGGTCATCCATCTGATTATTGCTTCTGTCCTGTTGTCCATTTGTTACTTCTCAATTTTTAGTTTGATCGCTATCATTGAAATCCCTAAGAATTCATTTAACACAACATATAAAGAGGAAATTAATGACATTTTCATTTATATGTCTTTACTGTGGGATACCGTGCCATTTCTCATGTTTCCCATATCATCAGTCCTTCTTATTTTCTCTCTGTGTCATCACATGAACAGGACGAGATGTGACCAGACTGTAACAGAACAACTGGATACTTATTACAAGACCTTAAAGTTGTCAGCTTTTTCATTGTTTAACTACGCCTTTTATATTGTCACCCATGTTACTATATGCTTCTATCCGAATCAATTGACATTGTAGAAATAACTTTTAGTTTGAATTTTTTTCCAACTCTACAATCTGTTTATCTGATCTATGTAATAGCCAGGCTAAGGAACCGGTTCTTTGCTATTCTCCAACATGGATCCAACTTCTGGCTCTATTGCTGAGGTCATAATCCTGAAGTCAGAGGTCCAATGGAGACAATCACTCAAAGACATTAGAGAGGTCCATACAACTAATGAATAATGGGATCAAATTTTAAATTGTTTAAGATGAATTTCAATACCCCAATGCCCACTTGCAGGTATCTCTGAATAAACCCAAATGTGCCTTACTCCTGAGATTTGCAGATGTATACAATTATTAAACTGGAAATATAGATCCTTCTTTTGTATGCAATGATGTAAACTTGTATTAGTTTACAAAGTAATAATCTGTCACTTGTGCTATATACACTACATGGCTCCCATTAACCTCTCTATATCAGGGGAAACACCTACTAACCTACAGGGCATACACCATAATTAACAAATATAAAAAACATACAGTACTGTATATAAATTAGTTATTTTAGTTGTTTTCATGGGATATACCATAATCTCCCATCTATCTGCACAGCCTATTTTTCAATTTTGTATTCAGCATTTATTCCCATGACCTGTGGTTGATCCTAGATTCTGTATAGTAAATTCCCTGATCAGTTGCTCCATAGGCCTGAAGATCTTTTGCTGCATAAATGCTACATGAGATCCTACTATCTACATGACATTGGTTCTGCTATATGGCCCATGCACAAATATCCAGCTGGGAGACAATTTATGTTGCTTGTCAGTAGAGATGTGCATGTGCAGAATTCTGAAATCTGAGCACACCTGAATTTTGGGTTTCCGAGAAGACCCGGATCATGGTTCGGATCTGTTGCCAGGTCGGAAATTAAATTTAAATACCGAACTCTCAGTTATCATACTCAAGTGACATTTGGCAGAACAGTGCTCACCAGCAGCAGATTCATGTAACATATATACATTCTACATGGCTCTCAGTCTGGAGAAAATAACAAAAGCAGATAATTAATGAATAAGAAGAAATAGGAATTTCTAACAATGCAGCATATATGGCAATAAGGACGTGCAAATTACTGCCAACTGACCACAGTACATCTATAAATGCCATGGGAACAATGAATAAATCAGATGTCCATTTGTATTCAGCAGTTTTGTAAATGGCTCCTGCATGATCCTCCTGTCCCAACCATACAGTAATTCTGCAGACAGCTGATCCATAAGCCTCAGGGGACCCTATTGCTAAGAGGAGACTGGTTCTGCAATATGGCCAATACACAGATGTCCTGGTTAGAGTAAATTCCTGTAAAGTGTCAGCAATTTGGATTGCAGTGTATAATATGTACTTGAATTACATGTAAATATGTTGTAAATAATAAGATGTTAGAATAAAAAGTGATCACAAAACCCAGATCTCAGTAATCGGCCTAAACAACATTTGGCAGATCAGAAATCATCAGCAACAGATTTATATAAATCTTCTAATAGATAGACCCATGCGGCTGAATTATCTTGGGATATTTTTTATGCTGCATTTCTACTGTGGACTTTGAGCTGATGTCCAACTCTTGATGATGGAAGTAGAGAAGAATCACCATGCAGAGTATTGGGCAGTGCCGGTGAGGGACGTGCAGATCACTACCCATCTATGTGCTGTTATACTGTAGCTGGACACAGGAATTCAAGTTGAAGTAACAGATAATTTGAAACTGATTTTCACAATTATGTCCCAGGGTTGGTAAGTACACATTCTCATACTCAGTATTATTGGATAATAAGACAAGAGGACCACATCTGATTATTTATAAGAAGCTGACCTTTAGGATTACATAACACACTTCATGTACCACAGTTTTAAATGTAATGTAAACCATTGTTAGTGAATTCAAATTCCCTTAAAATTTTCCATAGAAATGACGCCTCTTCTGTGCTGTATGTGCTAGAATCTTGGTCAGCGTGTAACCCTCTCTAACCTGGCTCTTGTGCATTATCTGCATTATTCCCTGGCAGGACCCTTCTACAGAAAAGATAATGTAGCAAATTGGTTTAAATTCTAATAGATTGTTTATGTAGATTTTTGCAGGAATCACACTAGTATTTCGATATTTGATAATGATATTACACTATCAACAGTGGCATTTAAGAATTATCCAACTCTTCTGTTAAATTATTCTTCTCAGGCAGCACAAGGCTAATCTCTATTTTGTACAGTAAATATACTACATCGCATCTGTGTAAGCTTAGTGCATAAGGAACATTATATTTAACATAATTACATATCTACAGTTAGTGTGTTCATCACATAATATGCTTTATAATGAATATACTGTATTCATATAGTTTAATGCATGTCATTCATACACACTTTATACTTAGAGTTAGCCAAAATACGGTTAAGTTGAAAACAACAAGCATCCCACAAAGGAAACTTCCAGACTATTCTAATTGTATTGCCAAGGACAAATTGAGATAAACAAGAATACACTTTGTCAAATTTGATGAATGTTATATTTGAACATGCCAAATATCATTACATGTTTGCATAATAGAAAATATTCTAGAAAGTGTTATGTTAGTGTGTGTTAAAGGGGGATGGTAAGGAAGGGTATAAAGTGGCTATTAAAAAATATATATTATTTGTTACTCGCATTTTAACCCTGGGAAAAGTGCACTCTCCCAGTAAGGGCTTGATCTGTTAATTAATAAGTAAATTACTAATTCTTCAGCATATTGGATAAAAATTAATTACTTTATGCAACAACACAACACCTGATAAAAGCAGTATTCAACAGTTTTGGGGGTCTGTCTGACCTATGCCACCTACCTGAAATCTCTTTCATTCCCTCAACAGGTGGGTGTTCCACTCATTTCAGGCTTCAGTGGAAGATACTAAACAATTGTTGTGTTTTCATGCAGAAGCAGGTCACAAGGTTTCACAAGACAATATCCAACTGTGTTCTGACAAGATCAAATACCTAGGCCATTGTTTAGCACCAGGCCAAAGACACTTAGATCCTCGAAGGGTTGCTTTAATTATTAAGCATCCCTTGCCTAAGCCTCAGTAAGATATGCATGCATTTTTTGGGATGTCCCAATTTTGCCGACAGTGGATACCAGGGTTTTCTTCCATTGCATTACCTTGACAAAATTTCATTTCTCAGGATAGGCCTTGTGCAGCTTATAAGACTTTTGTTTGCAGCTCCAGCTTTAGGTACTGTACTAAAGATAAAAATACAGCTTTAGGGGTTTTGACACAGTTTCATAGAGACATGCATAGATGAATAGAATATTTCAGTGCCCAAATAGATGCAGTGGGAGCTCTTTCAACATGTCTCTGAGCTGTAGCAGCAGCTGCTCTCCTGGTAGAAAAGACACATGACATTGTACTGCAGCATTGATTGCATCTACGTGTTCCACATGCTGTTGTCCAGTTATTTAATAATGCACAAACTAGACATGTGTCTAAGCAGGATTTTCTTGGTGGGAAATTGCACTTTTGACTCCTACCAACCACACAATTCACAGATATAATACTCTGAAACCTGCCACATTGTTGCCTTGCTCTTCCACAGCAGAGGGGAACATGATAGTTGATGGTGAGGAGGAAGAAGACAATGAACATGATTGCATGAAATACATGAGTCAAAACTTTTCTGTCAGACCAGACATTGCTGAAGTTCTATTAGAGAATCCTGAATTATCTTTACTAATGGTAGCTGTCACAGACAAACACAAGATGGTTAATTTGTGACAGGGTATGCAATAACCACACATGATGAGATAATAGAGGCCAAACCATTGGGCCCACCACACTCAACACAGGTAGCTGAACTTACAGCATTGATTAGAACATGTCAGTTAGCATAAGGTAAAAGGGTTAATTTCTCCTTGATACAGGTTTGGAGTTGTTCATGACTTCAGTGCTATTTGGCAACACAGGGGTTATCTCACAGCTTCAGGAACTCCCATTTCACATGCAAATCAGTTAAAGAACTGATAGAGGCAATACAGTTACCAAAAGAAGTTGCAGTGATTAAGTGTTAGGCACATACCAAACAAACTGATATTATTTCCATGGGGAACAAATTAGATGACAGGCAGCATGAGAGGCAGCTTTGGGTACATGTGATGAGTTAGAGACAGACACTCAGTTGATGCTGTTTAATGATATCGCATTTGATCAATTGAGACAATATCAAGAGAACACTTCTCACAATGAAGTCAATACTTGAAATGAAAGCACTGCCACAAAAAAAGAAGATTGCATGTGAGTAGACTGAAAGGGGAGACCAGTGGCACCAAAAATGTTACTACCAGCCCTTGCAGAACATACTCATTGCTTAGTACATTTAGGGGCAGACAATATGAATTGCATTCTACAATCTCACAGGTATGCTCCAGGAGTTATATGAGTAGTCAGATCGAAATGCGAATGTTGTGTAATTTGCCAAATAAACAATGTGGGGAAAGCAGGTCCTTTCCAGAGACTGCAAATTGATTTTATTCAGCTAACAAAGTCAAGGGGATTAAAGTATGTTCTTGTTTATGTTGACATGTTTTCACGATGTATAAATGGTGTATGCACACCTGTGTCATATATATATATCAGCGCTGTGTTTATATTGTTCAAAAATAAAGATAAAAATGACTTCTATATGGCTTTAGGTAAAAAATGTATTCACAATTTGAGAAAGTCAGAAATGGTGTATAGCTGGCTTCAAAATGTTCCAAAACACTTCACCTGCCCCATACAGGCAAAAATGCACTGTCCCAATAAAATTTTCCAACTGGCCAAAAAAAAACCAACTGATTAATACTAGTCTTCTTTGAAGAAAGATCCAAACAGACAATTCTCCATAAAAAACAAGAAGAATTCTTTGATGTAACAAAATGTCTAGATGAAAAAATAAAAATAAAACACTGTATCCTTTAAAACACAAATCTTCTAAAAAAACAGTCTCTTCCACATCAATGGTATAAAATTATATGCACAGAAAACGAAGGGGTATCTTACCGGACCTGTGGGGACCCAATCGCATATGATGTAACCTGCTTTGCCTCTGTCGGTGAGTGTAGAGATATAGAGAAAATCCTATAGTACCTGATATACACAGGATGATGTTGCCTCTCAAGCGGTGGATGTTGTGTAAAGCTCGGCTCTCACCCGAGACTGAACCGCTTCTCTATACACTCACCCCGGCTTGTTGGTAAATCTAATAGGCAGGGTGGTATACTCGCGTCTCCTCGCCCGCGGCTCCGGCTCTATGTATGATGCGAATCCTCGTGGGTCCCGTCTATGCCGGTTCTCTAATAAAGTAATATGCTCGCTGCTCTTACCCACAGCTCCTGCTTTATGTGTGTAGCGAATCCACGTGGGTTGTAAAATTTTATTGGGACTGTGCATTTTTGCCTGTATGGGGCAGGTGAAGTGTTCTGGAACATTTTGAAGCCAGCTATACACCATTACTGACTTTGTCTAATTGTGAATACATTTTTTACCTAAAGCCATATAGAAGTAATTTTTATCTTTATTTTGAACAATATAAACACAGCGCTGATATATATATATGACACAGGTGTGCATACACCATTTATATTTTTGATTTGGAACACCGGGCTGTAAGGTGTAGGTGTCAGGTGCAGCAGCAGTGTGGAGTGCTCTATTAGAGACTTTATTTATAAAGTAAACAATGTTTTCAGGATGGCCAAAGGTGTGGCCTATGACCTTAGACAATGATCAGTTCACTGCCAAAAAGATTTAGCAGGAATTTTTATGTAGATATAGTTTACCCAGTGTTATTGAAAGTGACCAGGGAACTAATTTAATATTTAAAGTATTTCAAAGAATGTGTGAAATGATGGGAATAGAATCAAAATTGCACAAGCCATATTAGCAAAGGTTGAGAAATTTAATGGGGTCCTAAAAAATAGGCTAGCTAAACTTACAAAAGAGACAGGAATGGCATGGCCTGAAGCCCTACCTTTGTTGCTTCATAGTATAAGAATCACACCTAGGCCTCCTCTCAATCTCTCTCTTTATAAACTACTGTTTGGACTTCAACCAATGTATGTTACTTATCCAAAGACTGATTGAAATTGCATCATGATTTGACTGTTCAATATGTCATACAATTGTCTAAGCAGTTACAAAACCTTCAGAAAGCTCAACAGGATAGCCAACCAACAACAGCATTTGGTCCAACAAAATCAGAGAAACAATCTGGAGACTATGTTATGATAAGAAGTTTCTTACGTTCTGGTTTCCTTATAGATTAATGGGATGGTCCTTGGCAAATACTGCTGGTACAGGTACAGCCATAAAGGTTGCTGAGAAGGAAACCTGGATCTACAGCTCACATTACAAAAAGGTCAGAGATCCAAGCTTAAAGGGGCTAAAAGACTTACACTCAAGTGCTGATATAAAGACTGAGCAGCATTTACGAGTACTCTTCAACCAAGATGGAGATAATTGTTTACAATAGACTGCATGCCTATAAACTGATGCTAAATTGGAGCAATCTTGTTTATTGTAGCATTGGAGGGTTATTTACTTTGGAGAGATGGTGAGTAGAGGTTTATGGTATGACTACACATCCATAAATATGGATGATGGGGATTATTCTAATAAGTCCTTTTCTTCCTCTTTTCTAAGAAGGAAAGCAAGAGCATTATATGACCATGTCATGAAGCTGATTTACCTCCTGTTGACAAGTGCATTTGCTATTATTGTACTAAACCACCAGAAGAAAGGTGCATACTCTGGTGTATGGATAATATAGGTTATTACTCAAAAGAATGTCCAATTCCAACAGTATCATTCAATGTTGGGAATTGTATTTAATGCTACTATTTGCTGGATTTGTACTAGAACATCATATGCCGATGTCCCATGTACATATTTCTCCTGCTGAAATTACTAAGATAGTTAACATAGAAAACTGTGAGAATTTTGTGTTTGACAAATGTGGACAAAAAGTCACTGGTGTCTATAATATGACAAAACCACCTGTGATTGTGATAGCTCCACAGGTAAGGGAACTCACACCATTTTGTTTCAATAAGACAGTCTATAAAATGAGACAGGTTCCCCTCCAGATTTGGATAACTGCAGGGATGTTCACTATTCCAGTGCTAGAACACCACATACAAGTAGAAAATGTTGAGTTAGGATATTGTGATAAGATAATTACTGTGTACAAACCTTATGTCCCTCATTGTACTGAACAAAGTAAGGAAGATCTTAAAAGTGCTGCATGCATATCATGTTCAATAGATTTTTATAATGAGGCATTTTATTATACACTACCTGAGAGTGTTCACCAAAGTGAGATAGATCATACAGTTCAGACATGTCAGGTAGGAATGATAGTTGCCACCATGTTATTAGGGTATGGTGTCCCTTTCTTACTACTACATGATATTTATTATATATGTGTTAAGCAGGCTTGTAAATAGTTGCCAATTAATTTTGAAGGTGTTTGCTATTTATGTAGAGTGATACCACAATTGTTATAATATGTTATAACACTTGACCATTTGAGAAAAGTTATTTTACAGGATAACAAACGTTCTAAAGTACACATTGTTCTGGTGAATAAGAATTACATTCCCCTGATTTATACTTCAGTGAAACATCGTGTTGGTACCACCTTTGCAAACATCTTTACATACTGTATGGTAATTGGGGTTATTTGGATAAATAACAAAAAATTTGTAGATTGGACAAATTTATTGACAATGTGATTGACTTTATGGTGAAACATTCAGATATGTTGGACATGAGATAATGCATTCAGGAATGAACTATTACAACATCAACTGGTTCTTTATTACTTAACTGCAAAGACTGGATGATATTGTTTAACCCCTGAAACTAATCTTGGAGATCACTGTTGCAATTATATGACCAATGATACTACCAATCCAGAAGCTATTATTACCAATTATATGAATGAGGCTCATGATGTGAATGAGGAATTTTGGCAAATGTGTTATGATAAGGACTCTGAAAATGATTCATGGTGGTCATGGTTAGATCCTAGTACTTGGTTTTCAGGATTGGGAAAGTGGTTTTCAAACATATATTATTCATTGATAAAGTTTGTTCTTGTGATTGTAATCCTGATTCTTCTTATCTCTGCATTTTATAGAGGTGGCCTATGCTGTATTCAGGTGGCTACTTCAAAGATGACATAAAGTGAAAACATACAAGATATCATGCTAAATGAACTTTACGTTCCCATGCATTCCACAAAAATATAGCACATGTAAAATGTATATATGTAAAGGGTGGAAATTGTGTAAGCTTAGTGCATAAGGATAATAATATTTTACATAGTTCCATATTTACAGTTATTGTATTCATCACATAATATGATATATAAGGAATATATTCATACAGTTTAATGCATGACCTTTATACACACTTTATACTTAGCAGTAAGATGTGTTGCCCTTTAATACAGATTCTTGCATAACATTGTTTTTCTGAGAAAACCAGACAAATATCCTCAATGTGCGCAATAGATTTGGCCAAAGGTAAGAATTAACCCAAATATGGTGAAGTTGAAAACAACAAGCACCCCACAAAAGAAACTTCCAGACCATTCCTATTGTATTGCCAAGGACAAATTGAGATAAATTTGTCATGACCAGCTGGCGGATTCTCCAGATACCTCAATCTGAGAATCGCCACCGGTGACTTATTATTACCTCAGCACATACTGCACCCACCAACAAAGTTCATGGAAGTCATTAGGTTCCCCCCTCAAATATCAATATTACACACTCACTTACATAACTTAATTTGCACTCTGCCTCTTCTTTGTCTCTTCTAAGACAATATACAGAGTGTCTCATACCCAGTCTGCCTCTCTCTGTTCCCCTTCTCTTTCACATGGGACAGCAATATACAAAATTTTCTATTGCAGCTATCACACTCTCAGCTGCAGCCTATCCCTATCCTACAGGAATGACTCCTATAGCTACACTGCTAAAACAGTGACTCCCCCACCCCCTTAATGGCTGCTGGGAGGCTTTTATGCATAAGTGACTCCTCTTGTCCCTTAACAATAAAGCTCCAAGGAAATTCCTCTTTCCCATCTCTCCAACACATATACTGGCATCTCTTACCCCTCTCATGGGTGCTGAAAATGTCACTGTGCTGCTCACACTGCAGGCTTCCAGCTCTTTCTCTGTGGACTCTCACAGACTCACTCCAGACCTTTCTCTCCATGGGCATTTGATGGGCATCATGGATGCCATCACGGCCCCGCCTTTCTCCCCCCTGCCGAAGGAGCACCAGAGCTACATTTCTGCTTCCAGCTCTGACTCTCCCAAAAAATGTCTGCTCTCTCGCAACTTCTCCTTCTCAATCTTTTAGAATGTAAGCTCTTATGAGCAGGGCCCTCTACCCTCTTGTGCTTCTCCCTACTTTTGTTTCATCTACTTCTTACTCACCACTAGGGCACCTAACACTTGGTTGCTTATGCTCTATTGCTCATCTGGGTGTTATGGTCGCTAATGTAGCAATGTATATTATCCATGTCCTGGTCCTGTATTGGTATTGTTCTGTAAGTCACTGGTCAACAATTTGTTTATGTACTATGTAAGGCGATGCAGAACACTTGTGGCACCATATAAATAAATAATAATAATAATAATAATAATAATAATAATAAACAATAATCAACTTTGTCAAATTTGATGAATGTTATATTTGAACATGCCAAATATCATTACATGTTTCCATAATAGAGAATATTCTAGAAGTATGATGTTAGTGGGTGTGTTAAAGGAAGATGGTAATCAAGGGTAAAAAGTGGCTGTTAAATAAAATATTTGTTACTCGCATTCTAACCCTGGGAGAAGGGCACTCTCCCAGTCAGGGCTTGATCTGTTAATTAATACATAAATGTCTAATTCTTCAGCACATTGGATTGGAATCGATGATTTTATGCAGCAACACAACACCTGATAAAAGCAGTATTCAACATGTCATAGTCAGAAATATAATCACTGTTGAATAACTCATCTGGGAGGATTTCATTGCTGAATAGTAGGTCATTCATAACAGTTCATTTTCCTCCAGTGGATCACATCACTCTATTACTGATTACATCAATTTGATATTATGTTTTTGATGTGAAGAAAACATAAGTTCAGTAAAGCAATCTGTACTTACCCCACAGCATTGGGTAGATAAAGCATAAAGATGTGGGCTGAGAGTGCCAGTGCTCAATGTGAAAGTTTCATTACCTGATTTGTACACAATATAATAATGTAATAAAGTGTGATATACTCATGAGAGATCATGTTATTAATAAATGCAAATGTAACATTTACCATATAAAATATATTACACACAAATACAAGATACAAATGAAATTGAAATACATTAATTAAAACATCTTTTATTTCCATGTTTTTAAACAAATAGAGATATCAATGAATGAATCAATGCATAATATAGGTTTGAATTCAAAGGATAGAAGCCAAGTGCTGATGGTGCAGGCTTTACATCAGTGTGTATAGTATAGATACATTTATGGCTTAATGGACGCTGTGTAGACTGAAATGGAAAAAATGTGGTCAGAGAGAACTAATGAGCTTTACCTCATTCTTTACCATCACATCTATATTACAGCAATTCATTACACTATTATCTATTTATATCAATTAATTGACATTTGCATATGAGCTGCTGCAGGAGCAGGCACTATAGGGGATGATGGAATTTGCAGGATACATTGAATACCCGTGTTTAGGGAAGACGGTATAAAAGTCTTCCCTAAAGAGAGTGTTAGGATGGTGTTGGGAAACTCCATTATGGGCAAGAATAGTTCCTGGCCTGGATGATGTAAAATAATTTGGAAGGTAAGAAGGTTAAAATCATTTAGTTAAAGTTGGAGATATTGAGCTTTTTTGTGTATTAAAGCTGGATTGCAATGAAAAAAATCTAAATAAAATGTAAAAATCAATTTAATATCCTTATCCTTTTCTTATATTTTGTCCTGCTTTGTTCCGTACTGCTGCCTGTCCCTGACTGTTTACCTGTCCTGACCACCATTAGAATGTAAGCTTTCACGAGCAGGGCCCTCTTCCCTCATTCGCTTCTCATTTCCTTACTGGGGCCAAGTTCTGGAATGCTTAGCATTATGGAGGTTTGTAAATCTGATTATAAAGAATCCCCCATAGAAATGTATAGGGGCTGCTTTATGGAACCTACATACATTCAGGGGGTACTTACATTGAGCAGGTTTTACCCCGTGACATTTCCGTGGAGATTTCATGAAAATAATTGCACAATAAATATGACCCAAAGGGGCATATCCAATTACTCGCAGGACCTCTCCCGCGAGTAATTGGGGCTTGAAATTCCCACGGTGTGGGGTTAAGCTATTCAATAAAATAGCTTTCTCCCCGCGCTGTTAACTCTGCTGTCGCGCGCTGGAACACACTGTTTCCGCGAGCAACGCGGAATCAGTGTGTAATACCCTCTCGCGCAAGGTCGAAAAGGGCAGCCTCACGTTGATTTTACCTCGCACCTACAAGAGGTGCGAGGTAAAGTCAAACAGCGGGGACTTGTGCGAGGGGTCTCAGGGACACCCGCGCGTGGAATCCCTGTTAATTGTATCCCGTCCAGGGCAACAATTAGCCGCGGGGTATACCCCGTGGCTAATTGAATATGCCCCATAGTGTGATACCTGGATCCCATCTGCTTATTATGAATAGCTCCAGGTCAGACACTTTTATGCTTCCACCTGTCAGTAATCTCACATTTCTTCTCCTCTGGAAGCTTCTGATCTGACAGATCTTCTAATAGATAACTGATATCATCATTTTATCATTGGAATTTGCTCTGTAAATTAGATGCTATCTGTATAAAACCTCTATAGGTGTCAAAACAAATGAAAATGCTCATGAGATATATTATCATTCATATTCGGTGCAATCTTCCCTCGCACCTGTCTCCTGTGTAGGAGGTCTTGTGGGTCAGACATCACTCTTGGCCTTATTCAGAGACAAGCGATAATACTGCCATATCTGTGGATTTGCACAAAGCGGCTGTTTGAAAATATGCAAATTTTGCAGCTGCTGAGATTTGTATGGCGACGTCCACCAACAGCTTTGCCAATCCAAACATCTGCGCACAAAGGCGCAGCAACGGCCGCGGTCAGTCCATTATCAGATTTCTGAGCAATCCTATGGCCGCGCAGAATGGCTGCCGGAGTTGAGACGCCAGAGCCATTTTAACTGTGTACGGGATAGCAGTCACATGCTGAGATACGACACAAAAATCATTGAGATACGTCTGCATTTGTGTCACCACCCTTCCCGCGTTATCCCCCCCAAACAGTCCATTGCCTGTCACTCACTTTGCAAATCTTCACTGCGAGCGGCATCAGTAATAAAAGTTGACATATGCGCAGTGTGACTCAGATGCATACGCAAATAATCGCTCAGCAAATTCTCTCTCCCACATTTGGTGGTGCTGTCATAAATCCCTATCATTAAGGAAGGAGGTGCTGTAAATTGGCTTATAGCTGGTAATATAGATACTGTGGTGCTCAACTCTCCCATACTCATGTTTACCCCAAGTCATAGGAGCTTACACACTTATCCAGCAGTTAATGATCCATAGTTTAAGCACTGCAAAGTGTCAAACAGCTGTATTTTGGAAGACACCCCTCCTTAGTGTCTATCATAAATAGAATATTGCAGGTATATCACATGGAATACATGTACAGGATTCTCCTTAATACTCCTAACAAGTTATTGAGTTCATTTACATATGCAAAAACTATTTACATTTATTATCAGCAACCCCAAGTGGCTGGAATAGATCTGTAATATAGAATTAATATGGTTGAGTTACATTTCAATAGCCATAAAATAAATCATAGAAATCACACTGATACTTACTATACACTGTGGGGAAACTGAATATGAAGTATAGAACTCTATCTAGCAAATAATAAATAAAATTGAAGATTAGACCTACAGAGCTACCTTGGGCCTGACTCAGAGGTGCACACAATGCTGATGGTGACCATCAGCATTGTGTGCACCTCTGAGTCAGGCCCTAAAGCTGAGCAATTATTTTCTATTGCAAAGACACAAAATGTTCTACAAAACCCCCCATGGTGCATGAGTATCTCTGTGTGTATGCACAGAGGCGCTGTTGCATATGGGGCCGCTGGTATCAGAACTGGTGAGGTAAAAACCATGGGTGTTCCAGGGTGGTGACTGGGAGGTGGCCTGAGGGGAACTCCAAAAAATCAAACTTATGGATGTGTTACGCAGGTGAGGTCAATGGTTTGGGAGGCACTGGCTATTATCAGAGCCCGATTTACACATACCTGCCCCACTTGCACAGACCTCCCCCTTTCACAGGTTACCTACCCCCACACAGAGATTCCCCATAGCACATATCCCCCTTATACATATATCCCACACAGTATCCCCTCTAGCACAGAATATCTTCCCTAGCACAAAAGATTTCACACACAAACAAACACACACATACATACACACACACATACATGATTCCTCTGTCTGTATATGCCAATTTCCTCAATGCTCCTGCTGAGCTCTGTCTCCGATGCCTGAGTACTTCCTGGACTGGCCACCTGATCATCAGTGGTGTCCATCAGAGTTCAAGGCAGTGAGGCATGCCTCCAATAGCTCTTTTTCTGTGTGCCTTATTGGGTGATTCGTGGTCCAGCTACAGGCAGTGTCTGAGTGATCAGAGGAATAGCTGAGCTCTTTACTGCCTCATCTCTCCCTGGGAGTGCTGCAATTTTGGTGAGTTTTGTCTATAAAAACGATCAGAATAATAAAAAGAAGATAGTTATAAGTTATAAATATTTTCTTTATATAATTCTAATCATCTTTATTGTCAAGGCTCTGCAGTCTGACAGGGAGTATGACAGGGGAGGCTCTGCTTCCCCTGACTACACGTCCCTGGTGTTATGGGAGTGTCGCGCACATGTCATTGAAAGAAGCTGCATTCCCAGACGCAGAGGCACAGAAACAGAGGCCATGTCTAGTTAAGAAGGAGACACTAAGCCAGCCTGTGTCTGTGCAAGTGTCAATGGCAAACTAGATGATGCACCAATTGTGGCATGTTCAGAACCACAGATTGAATCTCAGGGCTTGCACAATCTGGTGCATGCTATTACTTACTGAGACGGCTGAAACTACAATTTGTATATTATCACTGCTGCAATTTTGCAAAAAGATGCAGCCGCTGCGGTGACTGCATGCACCTCTGTATCAGGCCCCTAATGTGGTATTCAAGAATATATCAACATAACTAATTAATGTGCTTTATAAACAGTTTGTATACTTATTGACCTACTCCATGTGCAACAATATACTATCACTAATATGGAAATGGAAGGTTTGCACAGATGTATATTGTACTCTAATCATATCTTTCTGGCACAGTTAATGTCCTGTATAAAAAGACGGTTCTTCTTTATATCAGAGGAACAATGTCCTGGTAATAATACAATGCCCCAGTAACTATTAAGGTGGATCTAACTTTGGTGACCCAGATTATGGTTAACTCTTGGGGGTATATTTACTAAATTACAGGTATTTAGAAGTGGAGATGTTCCCATAGCAACCAATCACATGCTAGCTAATATTTTCTAGAAGGTGAAAGATAATTGTTAATTAGAATCTGATTGGTTGCTATGGGCAACATCTTCACTTCTAAAAACCTGCACTTTAGTAAATATACCCCTTGGTATTCACTTTGAGGCCCCTAAAGTGTATTAATAAACAAAATGGATGTCTCCCCCTTCAATTGCCAATGTTGCTGGGCTGTTAGATGGACACTAGAAGCAATGTCTATATCACACTATGGAAGCATTTGTGTGTGTGGAATTATTTGATCTCTCTCACCAAACCAATGTCTCTGAATGTACAACTTCTCCTATAGGCAGATCATACTGTCTGTGATGGCTTCACTCTTTCACTTTATCTTTTACACTAGACTACTGCAGCTGGGTGGTGCACTACAATTCTAAGCCTCTCTCTTTCTTTCTCGCCAGCTTGAATGTCGATGGTAAAGTAACAGATTGGAAAAGTCTCTTTCCTGCTTCTGTGGTGGATGGACCTTTATGGTGACTATCTCTTAATGCTCTCTGCTTGGCTTCTCGAGCTTCTTAACTTCTCTACAGCCCACCTATCTCTCTGAGACTGTTCTTGGTTCCTACAGTAGCTGTCCCTATCTCTGCAGCAATTCTTCTCTATGCTTCTCACTTGCTGGCACTTCCCTTTACCCAGTGCTGGATTAAACCTTGTGGAAGGCTGCTAGGCAGTTGACATCTCAGGGGCCCTCTGGCATAATATCGCCTAACATGTTATTCATCTTACCAACCAACAATTTTAATAAACCAATTTTATTACAATTATTAATGTTATTAATGTTATTAAATAAATGAACAAATGGTATTAAAGAAAAAAGAATAAATACTATTAAACAATATTGCACAATATTATTAAAAAAATATATAATTTTTTTAATTTTAATAAACCAACAAAACTTTAGGACAGTTCCTACTCTGCCTATTTGGTAATCCAGCACTGCCTGTACCAGTGTTTTACTCTGCAAAGTGGTAGCTTTCTCTGATTATAGCTTTGTGTCTCTTCCAGCAGCGACTCAAAATGCTGATCTGCTCCACACCTCCCAAGCTCTTCCTTCTCTTTCCTGTTACAGGCCTTTTGTCTCACCCCATCTCCTTCTTTTGTGCAACACATTATGTAGTGAACCATGGGAGAGACCAGCTTGGAGGCAGAAAGATGGCCTCCAGACTCTAGCCCAATGGCTCCGTGGGCATTGTAGTCCTCAGCTGCCTTCCATGCAGTGGTACAGTGGTCTCTGACAGGGTCAGTGAGCAGAATAAATGGTAACTTGCATCAGTGAGGTTTCACAATCATGTCCTCAGTCATCATCGCAATCAGTGTATAAAGATTTATATAGACAATTTTATCTTTAAATGTAATTCTTAAAGCTGTATAACTATGATTGTTTTAAAATGTATTTGCTTAATGTAGCATGTTATGTTTTTCTGGTACCTTATAATAACATCCAAAGTGGGTCACTTAGCAGAATGCACAAACAGCTTCCGTACAGTATTTGTATAGACATGAACAGCTGCAGTGTTTTGCATTATCATTTGCATTATACAGTGAAATAAATAGACCATCCTGTAACTCAGCAATAACCTGTATTGTCCTTCATGCAGAGAGATCACTTCTATCACTGAAGACATGAATAGCTCAATGGAGGAAAATGACAAATGGCAACATCTGAGTTTTGCTGTTGGAGCAGGAATTACCTGTATAGCAGGAATAATGATACATATATTTATAGTTGCTGTGAATGTCACTGACTGGATGAAAGGAAGACCAGTGACTGCAACTGACCAGATTCTCACCTCCCTCGGGATCACAAGGTTGCTCTATCAATCTGCAGGCCTGCTGATCATCTTTTATTATAGTTTTATTCTAAAAAATGATATAATATATGAGATGATTGCTATCTGTATTTTGTCAATTACCTTCTATGCCAGCAACTGGTTATCAAACCTTCTGGCTGTTGTCTTCTGTCTGAAGATCTGTAACTTCCACAATGTCTTCTTCCTACACCTGAAGACTATTATATTACAGAGGGTCATCCATCTGATTATTGCTTCTGTCCTGTTGTCCATTTGTTACTTTTCAATTTTTAGTTTGATCGCTATCATTGAAATCCCTGATAATTCATATAATACAACATATATAGAGGAAATAAATGAAATTTTCATTTATATGTCTTTACTGTTGGATACCGTGCCATTTCTCATGTTTCCCATATCATCAGTCCTTCTTATTTCCTCTCTGTGTCATCACATGGACAGGATGAGAGGTGACAGGACTGTAACAGGACAACAAGATGCCTATTACAAGACCATAAAGTTTACAGCTTTTTCATTATTTAGCTATGCCTTTTATTTTGTCACCCATGCTACTATATGCTTCTATAATGGATCAGTTGACAATGTAGGAATAACTTTTATTTTGACTTTTTTTCCAACTCTACAATCTGTTTTCCTGATCTATGTAACAGCCAGGCTAAGGAACCGGTTCTTTGTTATTCTCCAACATGTATCCAACTTCTGGCTCAATTGTAGAGGCTGTAATCCCGGAGCCAGGGGTCCGATGGAGACAATCACTCAAAGACTTTAGAGAGGTCCATACAAATAATGAATAATGTGATCAAATTTTAAATTGTTTAAGATGAATTTTAGTACCCCAATGCCGACTTGCAGGCATCTCTGAATAAACCCTGATGTGCCTTATTCCTGACATCTGCAGATGTATACAACTATTAACCTGGAACTATAGATCCATCTTTTGTAAACAATGATGTAAACTTGTATTAGTTTACAAAGTAATTATCTGTCACATGTGCTATATACACTACATGGCACCCATTAACCTCTCTAGATCAGGGGAATCACCTACTAACTTTCAGGGCATACATCATGATTAACAAAAATAAAATATATACAGTACTCTTTAACAATTAGTTATTTTAGTTGTTTTCATGGGATATACCATAATCTACCATCTATCTGCACAGCTAATTTTTCAATTTTGCATTCAGCATTTTTTCCCATGATCTTTGGTGGATCCTAGCTTCTGTATAGTAATTTCCCTGGTCAGCTGCTCCATAGGCCTGAAGATCTATTAATGCATAAATGCTACAAGAGATCCTACTGTCTACATGATATCAGTTCTGTAATATGGCCCATGCACAAATACCCAGCTGGGAGACAATTTATGCTGATTGTCAGTAGAGATGTGCTTGCCCAGAATTCTGAAATCTGAACACACCTGAATTTAGGGGTTCCGAGTAGAACCGGGTCATGGTTCGGATCTGTTGCCGGGTTGGAAATTAAATTTAAAAATCAAACTTTCAGTCATCATACTCAAGTGACATTTGGCAGAACAGTGCTCCCCAGTGGCAGATTCATGTAACCTTTATACATTCTACATGGCTCTTCAGTCTGGAGAAAGAAACCAAAACAGATATTTCATTAATAAGAAGAAGTAGGGATTTCTAACAATGCAGCATATATGGCAATAAGGACATGCAAATTACTGCCAACTGACAACAGTACATCTATAAATGCCATGGGAACAATGAATTAATTAGATGTCCATTTGTATTCAGCAGTTATGTACATGGCTCCTGCATGATCCTCCTGTCCCAACCATACAGTAATGCTGCAGACAGCTGATCCATAAGCCTGAAGACCCTATTGCCCAGAGGAGACTGGTTCCACAGTATGGCCAATACACAGATGCCCTGGTTTGAGTAAATTACTGTTAAGTATCAGCAATTTGGATTGTAGTGTATAATATGTACTTGAATTACATGTTAATATGTTGTAAATAATAAGATGTTAGAATGTTAGAATAACAAAGTGATCACCAACCACAGATCTCAGAAATTGGCCTAACCAACATTTGGCAGTACAGAACTCATCAGCTACAGATTAATGTAAATCATCTAATAGAAAGACCCATGCAGCTGAATTATATGGGGGTATTTTATAAGCTACTTTTTTACTGGGGACTTTGGTCTGGAAAAAGAAATTCAAAGCTGATGTCTAACTCTTGATGAAGGAAGTAGAGAAGACTCACCATGCAGAGTATGGGGAAGTGCCAGTGGGGGTCGTGCAGATCATTGCCCAACTATGTGCTGTTATATAAATCTTCTAATAGATAGACCCATGCGGCTGAATTATCTTGGGGTTTTCTTATGCTGCATTTCTACTTTGGACTTTTGAGCTGATGTCCAACTCTTGATGATGGAAGTAGAGAAGACTCACCATGCAGAGTATTGGGCAGTGTTAGTGAGGGATGTGCAGATACTGCTCTACTATGTGCTGGTATACTGTAGCTGGACACAGGCATTCTGCTCCTGGATTAAGAGCAACAAGCTGAAGTAATGAATCATTTGAAACTGATTTTCAGCACTATGTCCCAGGGTTGGTAAGTACACATTCTCATACTCAGTATTGATGGATAATAAGACAAGAGGACCACATCTGATTATTTATAAGAAGCTGACTTTTAGTATTACATAACACGCTTCATGTACCACAGTTTTAAATGTAATGTAACCCATTGTAAGTGAGGTCAAAGTCATTTAAAATTTTCCATAGAAATTACGTCTCCAAGTGCTGTATTTTCTGGAAGCTTGGTGAACGTGTAACCTTCTCTAACCTGGCTCTTGTGTGTAATAACTGCATTAATCCCTGGCAGCACCCTTCTACAGCAAAGATACTGTAGCAAATTGGTTTAAATTCTAATAGATTTTTGCAGGAATCACACTAGTATTACACTAGCAACAGTGGCAATTAAGAATTATCCAACTCTTCTGTTAAATTATCCTTCTCAGGTGGCACGAGGCTAATCTCTATTATGCACAGTAAATATACTATATCACGTCTTTGTAAGCTCAGAGCATAAAGAACATAATATTTTACATAATTACATATTTACAGTTAGTGTATTCATAACATAATATACTTTATACTGAATATATTCATACAGTTTAATGCATGACCTTTATACACACTTTATATTTAGCAGATATGTGTAGCCCTTTAATACAGATCCTTGCATAACATTGTCTTTCTGAGGAAACCTGCAAATATACTCAATGCACGCAATAGAATTGGGCAAAGGTAAGAATTAGCCCAAATATGGTTAAGTTGAAAACAACAAGTATCCCACAAAGGAAATTTCCAAACCATTCCTATCTTATTTCCAAGGACAAATTGAGATACACAAGAATAAACTTTGTCAAATTTGATGAGTGTTATAGTTGAACATGCCAAATATCACTACAATTTTGCATAATAGAGAATATTCTAGAAAGTATGATGTTAGTGGGTATGTTAAAGAGGGATGGTAACAAAGAGTATAAAGTGGCTGTTAAAAAAATAATTATTTGTTACTCACATTCTAACCCTGGGAGACGTGCACTCTCCCAGTCAGGGCTTGATCTGTTGATTAATACAGAAATGACTGATTCTTCAGCACATTGTATTGGAATCGATTACTTAATATAGCAACAAAACACCTGATAAAAGCAGTATTCAACATGACATAGTAACAAATATAATCACTGTTGAATAACTCATCTGGGAGGATTTCTTGCTGAATAGTAGGTTACTCATAACAGTTCATTTTCCTCCAGTGGATCACATCACTCTATTACTGATTACAGCAATTTGATATTGTGTTTTTGATGTGTAGAAAACATAAGTTGAGTAAAGCAATCTGTACTTACCCCACAGCATTGGGTAGAGAAAGCATAGAGATGTGGGCTGAGAGTGCTAGTGCTCAATGTGAAAGTTTCATTACCTAATTTGTACACAATATAATAACATAATAAAGTGTGATATACTCATGAGAGATCATGCTATTAATAAATGCAAAAGTTACATTTACCATATAAAATATAATTACACACAAATACAAGATACAAATGAAATTTAAATACATTAATTAAAACAGCTTTTGTTTCAATGTTAATAAACACATAGAGATATCAATGAATGAATCAATGCATAATATAGGTTTGAATTCAAAGGATAGAAGCCAAGTGCTGAGGGAAAGCAGTCGGGAAGCCGGCGGACCCAATGCTAACCGCCGGCTTACCGACTGTCTAATCCCGACAAGTGTCCAATGACAGGCATCGATATCCCAATGTCTGTCATTCGACCTACACCGTGAATCTGACACCCGGCTTTCTGACTGAAGGTAAGCTGGTTGCCAGGCATGGACAGCCATGCCGGGGGGGGAAGGTTAGGTTAGGGGTCCTGGGGGGGACTAAGGGATAGGCATCCCCACGGGAGGTTAGGGATAGGCTAGGGGAAGGGGGGTTAGGGTTAGGCACCCATAAGGGAGGGTTAGGGGGTAGAATTAGGTTAGTTGTACTTACCTTAGGGACGATCAGGATTTCCTCCTCTGTTAAAACCTCCGGCCAATTCATATTGATTCTGTGCTGAGGATGCAATACATCAGTATGTATAGTATAGATAAAATAATTAAAATCAATTATATTACTAGGGTGGGATCCTGACGATCCCACTCCACGTAAATGATGTGACTTGTAGTCTATCGGCTATTCTGGATAATGTCATCTTAAGAAGGTTTTAGCACATGAGGCCAAGCTCCGGAATACTTAGCATTATGGAGCTTTGTAAATCTGATTATAAAGAAGCCCCCATAGAAATGTATAGGGGCCACTTTTGGGAACCTACATACATTCAGGGGATACTTACATTGTGCTGGTTTTACCCCGTGAAGTTTCCATGCGGATTTCATGAAACAATTGCACAATAAATATGACCCATAGTGTGATACCTGGATCCCATCTTCTTATTATGAATACCTCCAAGACAGACACTTTTATGCTTCCTCCTGTCAGTAATCTCCAATTTCTTCTCCTCTGGAAGCTTCTGATCTGACAGATCTTCTAAAAGAAAACTGATATTATAATTTTATAATTGGAATTTGTTCTGTAAATTAGATGCAATCTGTATAAAACCTCTATAGGTGTCAAAACAAATGAAAATGCTCATTATTCATAATTTGGTGCCATCTTCCTTCATAACTGTCTCCTGTGTAAGAGGTCTTGCGGGTCAGATGTCACTCTTGGCCTTATTCAGAGACAGACGCTAATGCTGCCATATGTGTGGATTTGCACATAGCGGATGTTTGAAAATATGCAAATTTTGCAGCCGCTGGGATTTGTATGGTGACACCAACCAATGGCATTGCCAATCCAAATGTCTGTGCACAAAGACGCAGCAACGGCTGCTCTCAGTTCATTATCAGATTTCTGAGCAATCCTATGCCTGTGCAGAATGGCCGCCAGAGTTGAGACACCGGAGCCATTTTATTTGTGTACGGGATAGCAGTCACAGGCTGAGATACAACCCAAAAATGACACACCTTCTTATGTGTCACCACCCTTCCCGCGTTATCGCCCACAAACAGTCCATTGCCTGTCACTCACTTTGCAAATCTTCACTGCGAGTAACATCAGTAATTAAACTTGACACATGCGCAGTGTGACTGAGATGCATGCACAAATAATCGCTCAGCAAGTTCTCTCTCCCACATTTGGTGGCACTGTCATAAATCCATATCAGTAAGGAAGGAGGTGATGCAAATCGGCTTATAGTTGGTAATATAGATACTGTAGTGCTCAACTCTCCCATACTCACTTTTACCCCATGTCCTAGGAGCTTACTCACTTATCCAGTGGTTGAAGACCCATAGTTTAAGCACTGCAAAGTGTTAAACACCTGTATTTTTGAAGACCCCCCTCCCTAGTGTCTATTATAAATAGAATATTGCAGGTATATGACATGGAATACATCTCCAGGATTCTCCTTAATACTCCTAACATATTATTGAATTCATTTACATTTGCAAAACAATTTATATTTTTTATCAGCAACCCCAAATGGTTGTAATAGGTTTGTAATATACAATTTATATGGTTCGGTTACATTTCAATAGCCATAAAATAAATCATAGAAATCACACTGATACTTACTATACACTGTGGGGAAACTGAATATGGAGTATGGAACTGTATGTAGCAAATATTAAATATAAGTGAAGATTAGACCTACAGAGCTACTTAGAGCCTGACTGAGGTGCACATAATGCCGATGGTCATACAGCTGAGTGATTATTTGCTACTGCTCATGCACAAACTGTTCTACAAAACCAACCATGGTGCATGCTTATCCCTGTGTGTATGCTCAGATGTGCTGTTGCATATGGGACACTGGTATCAAAGCTGGTGAGGGAAAACCATGGGTGTTCCTGGGTGGTGACTGGGAGGTGGCCTGAGGTGTACTCCACAAAGTCCATCTAACGGATGTGTTATGCAGGTGAGGTGAATGGATTGGGAGGCACTGGCTAGTATCAGAGCCAGAATTACAGATACATATCAACCTGCCCCACTTGCACAGACCTCCCCCTTTCACAGGTTACCTACCCCCACACACAGGTTCCCCATAACACATATCCCCCTTCTAAATATCTCCCACACAATGGCCTTCATTCAGAGGTGGTCGCAAGAAGCGATCGCTCTCTCTGAATGAGAGCGGCTGCTTCTATTTTAAGTGCGGCCTCCTGGTCGCTACCTAAGCTGTCACCACCCACAGCTTAGCGACCGACCAGGTTGATGTTCGCGATGGTCAAGATCATTGCAACCATCAGGGCCTGCGACGAGACCCTAAGGTTGGGTCTCGGCAACCGCACGCCCCAGGGAGCTTCCTGCTCTGATCGAGCAGGAAGCTCCCCACTGACATCACTGCTGTGAGTTTTGTCTATAAAAATGATCAGAATAATAAAAAGAAGATATTTATAAGTTCTAAATATTTTCTTTATATTATTCTAATCATTTTTATAGTCAAAACTCTGCAGTCTGACAGGGAGTGCCTACCCTGACTACACCTCCCTGGTGTTAAGGGAGAGCTATCATGAGTGTGTCAGTGAAAGAAGCACAAAGAGGCACAGAAACAGAGGCCATGTTTAGTTAAGAAGGAGACACTAAGCCAGCCAATGTCTGGTGCAAGTGTCAATGGTAAACTAGATGATGCACCAATGGTGGCATGTTCAGAACCGCAGATGGAATCTCAGGGCTTGCACAATCCGGCACATGCTATTACTCAAGGGGATGGTTGAAACTACTATTTGTATATTATCGCTGCTACAATTTTACAAAAAGTCGCAGCTGCCATGGTGACTGCATGCACCTTTATATAAGGCCCATAATGTGGTTATCAAGAATATATCAACATAACTAATTAATGTGCTTTATAGAGAGTTTGTATACCTACAGACCTACTCCATGTGCAACAATGTACTATCTCTAATATGGAAATGAAAGGCTTACACAGATGTATATTGTACACTAATCATATATTTCTGTTCACTTAATGTCTTGAATAAAAAGCCAGTTTTTTATTTATATCAGAAGAGCAATGTCCTGGTAATAATACCATGCCCCAGTAACTATAAAGGTGGATCTAACTTTGGTGACCTAGATTATGGTTAACTAGGGGTATATTTACTAAAGTGCAGGTTTTTAGAAGTGGAGATGTTGACCATAGCAACTAATCACATGCTAGCTATTATCTTCTTGAAGGTGATAGATAAATGTGAAGTAGTATCTGATTGATTGCTATGGGCAACATCTCCACTTCTAAAAACCCACACCTTGGTATTCACATTGAGGCCCCTAAAGTGTATTAATAAATAAAATGGATATCTCCCCCTTCAATTGCCAATGTTGCTGGGCTGTTAGATGGACACTAGAAGCAATGTCTATATTACACGATGGATGCTTTTGTGTGTGTGAAATTATTTGATTTCTTTCACCAAATCAATGACTCTGAACATACAGCTTCTCCTGCAGACAGATCATACTGTATGTGATGGCTCCACTCCACTTTTACACTAGATTACTGGAACTGGGTGGTGCACTACAACTCTAAGGAGAAAATTTACTAAGATTCGAGTTTGGTCGAGATTGCAATCTCGGGTGAGTTTAGGCAAAAAGAGATTTCTCTCTTTTCACTGGTAAAACTCGGGTGAGATCATAAACTTGAATCAACTCTCCATCGGCCAAATCAGAAGAACTTTTCATGAAAAAGATGCAACTCAGGAATTTAACAAGACTCAAGATTACAATCTCGGGTGAGATTGTAGCAAACTCCCTAATTAATAGAAGTTTCAAGCCCTCTACCTCCTGAGCTGTGAATTTGGCAGAAACATACACAGATCAGTGTGATTTGTGAATGTTTCTGCCTGGAAACACTATATAAAGGGTTAATATTAAAAATATTATGTAGGGTCCCACCCAAAAGCATAACCAGCCCCGGGCAAGGTCGGTGCCATGATCAGCTGCTCTGCCCAGGAATGGAGAAAGATGTGCAGATTAGTATAGTGAGAAAGTCTTATCAATAAAGCAGCATAGTATCCTGCTTGTCAATCAGTGGGGCCACAAACAAATAGTCTGCCTGGCCAGAGATGTAAGTCAAACAGCGCAGCAAAAAGACAACCTCCATCCCACTTGCAGTCACAGGTGTCAGCAGAATTGCTGGAACCCGGCGACATGTCCGCTATTCCACTCAGGGACAACCGAGTCAGCTCGTGGTAGTAAGAAAATCTTAGCAAATGAAGCGGCGCAGTATCCCACTGGTCAATCAGCAGGGCCGCAAACAATCAGTATGCCCGGAGAAAGTCAATCAGCGCAGCATAAAGACAACTTCCATTCCACATGCAGTCACAGGAGTCAATGTGTGACTGCAAATCAAAGCGTGAGTCAGCTGTCCCAGCCGTCATGGGTATTCTTATTGCTTGATGCGCGTTTGGCCTATGGCTTGATTAAAAGGAAGGATGCCCGTAATCCTGTCCCTTTCTCACTAACTATTTATCCTCAGTGGAACCAATCAGTGATCGACTTAGGAGTTAAGTACAAACACCTGCTAATCATCTGGAATGGAAGATATACTTAACAAATCTCTCCCCAGATATCAATAATAAATGAAATATATTTTTTTTAAATTAAAAAGATAAAATATAATCCTTATAAATAGGTTATCCTCCATTAGGTAGAGGAGAAGATTGAAAAAATATTTTAAATACAGAAGAATATCTACCATAAGTCACCTTAGATAGTGTAATCCCCTATGCATAATATATTTTATATATTTAACATATTTTGCATAAATGCACACAAAAACAATGATAAAAAAACATTAATCATGAAAAAAATTATAAGATATATAATATATATGGTGATGTGGAAAAAAAGGAATGTGTTAATAATAATAACAGATAATGCAAATAATAAATATTGAAAATAAATGCAAATTGATTTGAAGTAAGATAACATTATCTGTTTAGAGATAAACAGCAATACATAAATGAATTAAATTAAAATAAAATAGTGAAAAATATATAACATATAGCAGAGATTGGTGTTCTTGTGGTTGTTCTAGGACATGTATGAATGTGATAATTGGTAATAAGTAAAGTTGTATAAGTAAACATAAACATGTGTCTATATGCACATACATATACACGTATATATAAACACATGCACATGTTAATTTATGAACAACCAATCATATATGTGTATAAAGCTATGTATGCATCCATGCACATAGGTATATACCAAATTGTGAAAAAAAGTGTTATGTGTGAAAAGAAGTGATGTATAAAGAATAAATATAATGAAAAAAGTAATGAAAAGTTGAATAAATGAATACATATATACATAAATATACATATACACATACACATATATATATATTATATATATATTCATGTATATATGTCTGTGAAATGTTAAATGTGGGTAGTAATAGTGTTCATGTAAAATCTAAAATAGTGATTATGATTAAAATAGACTACAATTGTAAATACAAAAAAGTGTGAATAATAAACAAAATGTGCAGCAGACCCTCATTGAAAAATGAAGGATAAGTGTGAAAAAATATACTGTATATGTCGGTAATGGTGTGTGAAAAAGGAAATAGTGTAAAATAAATAAAAAATTATTCATGTGAAAGATAAGTGAAAAGAATATATGTAGAGGGTGAAAAGAAACGGATAAAGAAATATAAATACATTTTAAATATACATATATATATATATATATATATATATATTTATAAATAATTATGTCTATAAGTTTGTGCCATGTAATTTAGTATATAATATGTATGATGAGAAGTAAATAAATAGTACAAAATTATAATATGTGTATTGAACCCTATTAAATAAGGATTAACCCTAAGGGGATCATAATTGAACATTATCCAATTGAATTAAAAAAAAAGCAATGAGGTCAATGAAAACAACTCCATTGAATTAATTTAAGGTAATAGAAACCAAAACTTTTTGTAGAGAATTCCGAGTATACAAATCAAGAGATTCTTAAAAAGAACATCTCCAAAAATCCCCCAGAAACAATCTCCAGAAAGAAATTATATTTTATCAGAAAGATTTTTTCAGAAACATTATTTCCCAGATAAATTAATCTGAAAAATACCTCCATCACCACCACTAGGACAAATTTATAAAAAACCCTGAAGTTGATATGTTCATTCATCACCTTAGGGGCTATGCTATCCAATTTAAAAGTCCAGTTGATTTATTTTTTAAGAAGTTCTTTCATAACATCACCTCCCCTAATTCCGAGGTTCACTTGCTCCAGGCCGAATATTTTCATGTCCTTGTATGAATCATTATGTTTCAGATGAAAATGATGAGCAACATTGTTTGTCAATATTCCCTACAGGCGCAGGCTGATGACTCCTGATGATGCTGGGCTGCTGGTAGTGATGCACTGCCCAGGAGGTCTGTGACAGACGCGTGTGAGGTGCCGTTTGATGATGTCATGGGTGGTGCGACGCCTGATCGTGGTGCCCTGCTGGTGGAGTTGGAGGCTAGCATACTGCAGGTGAGTTTGATTGTTTTAATTGTAATTATCATGGCTATAAATGTCTGTTTGTTATGTTGATAATGTTGTACTGCTGTCCCTGATGACGGGGGAAACCTCAAAATGTTGAAATATTAAAGGACCATTTTATGGGTGGTAGTCTACTGAGTGCCGTCCTGTTGGATTCTTATTTTGAGTCTGGATACTCTGGAATGGCACCTTAGCAAGAAATATTTACCCTGATTGTGAGTGCCGGGTAATTTGTGATATATATATATATATATATATATATATATATATTTATATATATATATATATATATATTTATTTATTTAAAATTTATTTATATTTCTTTTTCTGTTTCTTTTCACCCTCTACATATATTCTTTTCACTAAACTTTCACATGAATAAAACATTTTTTTTATTATTTTACCCTTTTTCCTCTTTCACACACCATTACCGACATATACAGTATATTTTTTCACACTTATCCTTCATTTTTCAATGAGGGTCTTCTGCATATTTTGGTTATTATTCACACTTTTTTGTATTTTCAATTCTAGTCTATTTTAATCTAATTCACCATTTTAGATTTTACATGAACACTATTACTACCCACATTTAACATTTCACAGACATACATACATGCGTATATATATATATATATATATATATGTATATTTATGTATATAGGTATTAATTTTTTCGTTTATTCATTAATTAAATTTTTTATTTCCTTTTTTTAATATAATTATTCTTTACACATCACTTCTTTTCACACATAACACTTTTTTTCACAATTTGATATATACCTATGCGCATGAACACATACATAGCTTTATACACATATATGATTGGTTGTTCATAAATTAACATGTGCAGGTGTTTATTTATATGTATATATGTATGTATGTGTATGGATGTGTTTATGTTTACTCATACAACTTTACTTATTACTCCTTATTACATTCATAGATTTCCTAGAACAACTATAACAACAATCTCTGCTATATGTTATATATTTTTCTCTATTTTATTTTAATTTAATTTATTTATTTATGTATTGATGTTTATCTCTAAACACATAATGATATCTTATTTCAAATCAATTTGCATTTATTTTCAATATTTATTATTTGCATAATCTGTTATTATTAACACATACCTTTTTTCCAAATCACTGTATATATTATATATTACATATCTTATAATATTTTTTTTCATTTTTAATATATTTATTATCTTTGTTTTTGTGTGCATGTATGCAAAATATGTTAAATATATTAAATATATTATGCATAGGGGATTACACTATCTAAAGTGAATTATTGTAGATATTCTTCTGTTTTTAAAATATTTTTTCAATCTTCTCCTCTACCTAATGGAGGATAACATATTTATTAGGATTATCTTTTTTCTTTTTAATTTAAAAAAAATCTTACATTTATTATTGATATCTGGGGAGAGATTTTTTAAGTATATCTTCCCTTCCATATGATTAGCAGGTGTTTGTACTTAACTCCTAAGTAGATCACTGATTGGTTCCACTCAGGATAAATAGTTAGTGAGAAAGGAACTGGATTACGGGCATCCTTCCTTGTGATCAAGCCATAGGCGAAACGCGCATCAAGCAATAAGAATGCCCATGACGGCTGGGACAGCTGACTCACACTTTGATTTGTAGTCACATATTGACATCATGTGGAATGGAGGTTGTCTTTATGCTGTGCTGATTGACTTCCTCCGGGCACACTGATTGTTTGTGGCCCTGCTGATTGACCAGTGGGATACTGTGCAGCTTCATTTGCTAAGATTTTCTTACTACCACAAGCCGGCTCAGTTGTCCCTGAGTGGAATAGCAGACACGGCGCCGGGTTCCAGCATTTTTGCTGACACCAATGACTGCAAATGGGATGGAGGTAGTTTTTTGCTGCGCTGTTTGACTTACATCTCTCCCCGGGGAGACTGTTTGTTTGCGGTGACGCTGATTGACCAGAGGGGATAATATGCTGCTTTATTGATAATACTTTCTCACTATACTAATCTGCCAGGCTATCTCCATTCCTGGGCAGAGCAGCTGATCATGATATCGGTCTCCAGCAATCCTACTGACTGATACACGAGACACAGGGCCATGAGTATACCCAGCCTTAAGGGCTCTGTGTCTACTGAGCTCCTGATACATTTTGTTGATTTATTTATTTATAGTATCCATAGGAAGCCTTTATTTTAGTAGACTTTACAGCCCTTTTAGGTAACCCCACTCTCAGTAGAGCATTGTATTTAACCCTCTCATTGTTGGGATTTATTCATTGGAAGCAATGTACTAATGAGCACATATCTTTTATTTCACTCTAAAGCTGTCCACACACTAGACCAACTTGCATCCAACCATCCAACTTGTTGATTGGTTGGAATGAAAATCTGGTAATGTATGAGTGTAAATGATGTTTATCAATTTGCTCCTAAATGCCAGAAAACAGATGAAAATGGACGTTCAGACAAGTTTGTTAAATGTTTGATCTAAACAATTTGTTCAAACAACAGTTATTGTCCATTTTCTGGCATTTGGGAGCAAATTGATGATTGTCATTTGCTTTCACACCTTACCAAATTTTCATTCCAACCAATCAACAAGTTGGATGGTTGGATGAAAGTTGGTCTAGTGTGTGGCAAACTTAAGTGTTCAGACTGACTGATTTGGGCACATTTTGACTCTGCAATGCCTTTGGTAACAATGTCAAGCTAACATCCTGGTAATATTTAACAGTCTCCACACTTTTCTGTTGTTTCATGAGACACTAGTTCTTCTCACTCTCTCATCACTTCATTTATGGAGTGACAGCAGAAGTGGGGAGATATCTTTGTTAATCACTGTATTCTATTCATTCTGTTGTAATGATTTCTGTTCACATGAATTAAATTGTACCCACAATAAGGAGGGGGTATATTTTATATATATATAAAATATATATACTTTAGCAATTTCATACAATAATAGATAATATGAGATATAACAAATGTAGCTCTGATTATGATTAAGATTCAAACATAAGGGAATTTATTTATGCAATCTTGGCTATTTAAGGTAAAACATTTCATACCATTAAGGAATGTATGTCACACATTGACAGCCTAATATAAAATACTATTGTAGTGATGTGATGAGAATAATTGTCTCAGATTACGATTTCATGTCTGCATATTTCCTGTGACCAACTTTGATGCAATATAATTTATATTATCAAACTATTTGTTTGAAGGTTTTACCGCATATTGCCAATTTCATTTGTTACATGTTTATACTGTTAAGGTCCAAAGGGGACAATTGTTTCTAAATTATTACAGATCGTTGTTCATAATTAAGTGTGTTCACTATAACAAACTCCAGGCTGTTTATATCCTTCAACTGATTTAACTTGGACACAGAGAAAGTTCTTCATATTAATATTGTGGAAAGTAACCCTTCAGGAACTGTTTATTAAATACTGACATTCTCTGGTCTGGAAAGAAACAACTGTTATTTCAAATTATGTCAAATTTCCTGATATACATTGTTACAATAAAACTGATGTTGCCATTTGCTTCCTTAAAATTGAACTAACTCTGAGATTATCTGGTTAAGAAATGATTTGTTATTCGCTATCTTAGCAAGTTCAATACAAGCTATTTGTGATGTCACTTTTCATTTAACTAGATAAGTGAATAAAATTGTTCTAGAATCACTGAGTGGTTATTTGATAAATGCTTAACTGAGAGTTATCATTCCTTATATATCCCTTTGGGAAATCTACAACTCTTTCTCTATAGAAGTACCCGTTTAAAATATTTTTCGCCTCATGTATCAGTAATTTCGAGTCAATTGTGGACTCACTGATAGTATATATCAAACTACACATAGAAATAATAATCATTATTGCAAATATTATTTCTCATATTTTAAGAGTATACTAATAAAACTGATATTTTAATATTTTTATCCTCTCTCAATTTAGAATTATTTTTTGATTAAGAGTGCCCCACAAAGGAGTCAGCTTTTTTTCTTGTGTTTACAAGAACTTTTTGTAAGTATTTTGGATTACTGAATATTCTGTATTTTGGATTGCATACCATAATGAAATATCTAGGGAATAGGACCCAAATATACACACAGAATGCATTTATGTGTTATATACACCTTATATACACACAGCCTGCAGGTATTTTTATACAATATTTTTAATTATTTGTGCCTTTAGACAAAGTTTGTGCACCTTGAACCATCAAAAAACAAAGGTTTAATTATCTCAGTCATGCCAAAATAATTCCGTATTTCAGAATATTCCGTATTTTGGAATATTTGGATATGGGAGACTAAAACTGTATATTCAATTATTAACCTGGATATATAGATCTATCATTTTTATACAATGACGTAAACTTGTAATTATCTGTCACATGTGCTATATACACTACACGGCTCCCATTGATCTCTCTAGGTCTGGGGACCCTATTGCCCAGAGGAGACTGGTTCCGCAATATGGCCAGTACACAGATGCCCTGGTTAGAGTAAATTTCTGTTAAGCATCAGCAAATTAGAATTAAGTGTATAATATGTACTTGAATTACATATAAATATTTTATAGATAATAAGATGATAGAATATCAAAGTGATCACCAAACCCAGATCTCAGAAATCGGCCTAAACAACATTTGGCAATACAGAACTCATCAGCAACAGATTAATGTAAATCATCTAAAATAAAGATTCATTCAGCTGAATTATCTGGGGGTGTTTTAAAAGCTGCATTTTTACTGGGGACTTTGGTCTTTAGAAAGAAATTCAAAGTTCATGTATAACTATTGATGAAGGAAGTAGAGAAGACTCACCATGCAGAGTATTGGGCAGTGCCAGTGAGGGGCATGCAGATCATTACCCAACTAGGTGCTGCTATAGCTGGACAGAAGCATTCTAATCTGGGATTACGAGCAACAAGCTGCAGTAACGGATCATTTGAAACTGATTTTCACAACTATGTACCAGGGTTGCTAAGTACCCATTTATCTTACTCAGTATTATGGAATAATAAGACAAGGGAACTACATCTGATTATTTATAAGATGCTGAACTTTAGGATTACATAACACACTACATGTACCACAGTTTTAAATGTAATGTAACCCATTGTAAGTGAGGTTAAAGTCCTTTAAAATTTTCCATAGAAATTACGTCTCTTCTGTGCTGTATGTTCTGGAATCTTGGTCAGCGTGTAACCCTCTCTAACCTGGCTCTTGTCTGTAATAACTGCATTATTCACTGGCAGGACCCTTCTACAGCAAAGATACTGTAGCAAATTGGTTTAATTTCTAATAGATTGTTAATGTAAATTTTTGCAGGAATCACCCTAGTATTTGGATATTTGATAATGATATTACACTAGCAACAGTGGCAATTAAGAATTATCCAACTCTTCTGTTAAATTATCCTTCTCAGGCTGCCTTAGACTAATCTCTAGTTTGTACAGTAAATATACTACATCACATCTGTGTAAGCTTAGCACATAAGGGACATTATATTTTACTTAATTATATATTTACAGTTAGTGTATTCATCGCATAATATGCTTTATAAGGAATATATTCATACAGTTTAATTCATGACCTTTATACACACTTTATACTTAGCAGAAATATGTGTTGCCCTTTAATACAGATCTTTCCATAACATTGTCTTTCTGAGAACACCGGACATATATATCCTAAATGTGCGCAATACAATTGGACAAAGGTAAGCATTAGCCCAAATATGGTTAAGTTGAAAACAACAAGCATCCCACAAAGGAAACATCTAGACCATTCCAATGTATTGTCAAGCACAAATTGAGATTAAAAAAAATAAACTTTGTCAAGTTTGATGAATGTTATATTTGAACATGCCAAATATCATTACATGTTTCCATAATAGAGAATATTCTAGAAAGTGTTATATTAGTGGGTGTGTTAAAGGGGGATGGTAAGTAAGGGTATAAAGTGGCTGTCAAAAAAATAATTATTTGTTACTCACATTTTAACCCTGGGAAAAGTGAACTCTCCCAGTAAGGGCTTGATCTGTTAATTGATAAATACTTATACTTCAGCATATTGGATTAAAATTAATTACTTTATGCAACAACACAACACCTGATAAAAGCAATATTCAACAGTTTTGGGAGGTCTGTCTGACCTTTGCCACCTACCTCAAATCTCCTTCATTGCCTCAACAGGTGGATGTTCCACTCATTTCAGGTTTCAGTGGAAGATACTAAACAATTGTGTTTCCATGCAGAAACAGGTCACAAGGTTTCACAAGACAAGATAAAACTGTGTTCTGACAAGATCAAATACTTAGGCCATTGTTTAGCACTAGGCCAAAGACACTTAGATTGCTTTAATTATTAAGCATCCCTTGCCTAAGCCTCAGAATGATGTGCATGCATTTACTGGGATGTCCCAATTTTGCTGACAGTGGATACCAGGATTTTCTTCCATTGCATTACCATTACAAAAGTACATTTCTCAGGATAGTCTTTGTGTAACATACAACTAAGTCTATTGAGTCATTTGAAAAAATGAAAAGAATTTTGGTTGAAGCTCCAGCTTTAGGTTCTGTACTGAAAATAAAAATACAGCTTTACTGGTTTTGACACAGACTCATAGAGACATGCATAGACCAATAGAATATTTTAGTGCCCAACTAGATGTAGTGGGAGATAAAAATAAAAATATTGGAACAAATGGGGCGCAAATAATAGCAGCTTAAAAAATCTCTACCAAATCTTGCCCAAATACAAGAGAAATTAAAACATTCAACACACAAAGTAGGTAGTGTTCTTAAAAGCACTTATAAAATAAAATATACTCATAAAAGTCCTTTTAAGCTTGTCACTTTCTTGGGATGATTCCTCATCAGGCAATGCGTATATATAAAACAAAAGAAGAGACAAAAGAAGAAACCATCTGTGTAGAATAGTCTGCAAAGTTCATAGATGTTTTCATATAAACAAAGTTTTCATGGGAAATGATTTTATCCTTATTGGCTCTCTCTATGTAGAAAGGTGACATACCACACTCACATGTAAATAGATAGGTCTAAATCCTAGAAAGGTATCTTTTCCTTATATTGAGGCACAATGTAGTATCTTAAAATACGACCAGATAAAAGGGTCAAACATACCCTACTCACATTAACAATGGTAGGGAGAAATACTTAAAGGTATCTTTTTCCAATGCTGGAACACGCACCCAACTCACTTGGATAAACACGGCATAAAGCACATCAATGTTTCTTTGTATCCAAAAAATTCCTTGTTAAACCATCAGGTAATTTTCAGTATTTATTCAAATACACAGAAGACATCAAAAAACAAATATATGCACACAATCCAAAATATCGGGGGAAGAAGAATTTTCACAATATCCAGGTACAGTTGTTAATCATTAAGGTACACTGTATATAGAGCCGTCCGGAACAGTCTCCAAATCAAAATGTACCTAAGTACTTTACTGGTACTGCGGTCTTTCAGCACCCCCAAAATCTCCTTACTGATGATGCAGAGTCCTCTCATAACCAACATGTTTTGATCTATGATCTTTATCAAGGTGTAAATGAGAGGTGCATCCTACCTGTCTTTTTATACAGGGATCAATCTACGTTCTACTGATCACATGATCCGGTCACATGATCCAACCGGATGTGATGTCAATCCCCTTAATTCATAATAAAAACATGTACTATAATTTACTTTTTAATGTGGGCTTAATGCACCAAGCCTGGGAACAGTGGTTGTGGTACATAACCCACAAATAGATCCAATGCGGTGGTGTATGCCTCACCAGAGGCGCATCTCATACCGGGACTACCGCGATCACACTACATATTGTTGGACCACAGATGACCCGCACGGCTTCACCGGAAGTGCGTCACGCCCTGGTATTTCCATGGTTACACAGTCATGGAACACAGGTGACCCGCAAGGATGTCCTCATATTGTAATTATTCACCGGAAGTGCCTCAAATATTGACAGTTCCAGGATTGCGTTCCACCAAAATGGAACGCAAACATGAAATGCGTATCTTTAAATTGAGGTACCACTTTTTAGTGAGTTCCTCCCAACTCCCTGGACACATTATGATGGTAGGACTTGAACCCGCAGGTGGTTAAACATAAATACATAAATCAGCAAATACTTTAAAAATATATCCCAATAAATACACCCATACATATTAATAAATACATAAAAATCAATACAAATAAAATATGAAGGAAGTCTACTGTAAAATCCATTTCAGCTCAAAATCAGCGTTTAAGCCCCCTGGTGTTAAAGTATTGAGGTTAAAAATCCACTTCATTTCAGCTCTAGCAAGATTACCCTCTAAATCTCTATCTTTCCAATTAGATTTTATTTTCTGAATGCTGATAAATCTAATTAGTTCTTTATTTGAACATTTATGAGTAGTCTTAAAATTAGGGATGTGCAGGCTCGGATAGGTTCGAGTTTGCAATCCGAGTTCGGATTTTTCCCTCCAAAAAAACCGTACTCAGAAAGAGGCAAAATGTCATCTTGCATGGACAAACATCATCATTCCTGGACTTTTGTCCAGGAATGATGATATTTGTCCATGCAAGATGACGGATGGGGTTACAATTTGTAGATGGTAATGTGCATCTTACTAAGATATCTTTTAAATTCGTGACTTTTCTATAAATGAATGTTGGGTTCGGTGGAATTGTATTTTTTAAAACCGGATCCTTCAATAGGATTCCCCAATGTTTCTTTATAATTTTCTCTATATTTCTGTACTCAGAGTTAAAGCCTGTAATAAATGCCCACTCAATATTTTTATGTTGACGTTTATTTGTATTCTTATTGAGTACATTATCTTGATCCATTAATAGTACCTCTTCTCCCACTTCTTCCACTAAACCTGGATCATAACCCTTTTTGAGAAATCTATTACTCATCGCAGATACTTGTGTTTTCAAATGAACATCTTCACTACAATTTCTCCGTAGTCGTAAAAACTGGCCTCTAGGAATACCTTTCAACCAGTTTGGATGGTGATTGCTGGTTTGGGGTATATAACTGTTTGAATCAGTAGGTTTAATATACCCCTTTGTGTGTATGATTTTATTTTTCACATACACAGTCAAATCTAAAAAAATTACCTGTGTTCTGCTGATGTCAAAAGTCAGGTGAATGTTCCTATTATTCTGATTCAATGATTTACAAAATAATTCTAGATCTATATCTGTGCCCTTCCATATAAACATGATGTCATCAATGTACCTAAACCATGATACCAAGTCTGCACCCACCCCCCACACCACATCATGCTCCCAACGGGACAAAAATAGGTTGGCATAGGCGGGTGCAAACTTGGTACCCATGGCCGTTCCGACATTTTGAAGATAATAATTACCCTCTCAGAAAAAATTATTGTTTTTTAAAATAAATTCAATACCCTCTAAAATAAAATTAATCTTGTCCGGTGGCATGTCTGTTTGTTCCAAATGCCATTTTACACCTTCTATTCCATCTTCATGGTTAATACTTGTATAGAGCAATGTTACGTCAGCCGTTACTAAATGCATATTATCAAAGACCTCTACACCTTTTAATTTTTTAATAGTATCGAGGGTATCCCTCAAATAGGATCTACATTTTTGTACTATCGGGTGAAGGTGAAAATCAATCATCTCAGACAGATTTGTGGTCAAACTTCCTGTACCAGAAATGATCGGTCTCCCTGGGGGGACTGTAAGGTTTTTATGTACCTTAGGCAATGTATACATTCCTGGTGTATTAGGATTCACAATATTTAAATACTCAAACTCTTTTTTTGTTGATGGTCCCTTTCTCCAGGAACTTATTCAAACATTTCTGGTAGTTATTTTTAATCTTCATTGTCGGATCTGTTTTTAGTTTCTGATAAGTATCATCTTTCTTTAATTGATCTTCTAACTCCTTAATGTAATATTGTTTATCCAGGATTGCCACAGCTCCACCCTTGTCACAAGGTTTTATAACAATAGTTTTGTCCTCTTTTAAGTTTTTTACCGCCTGTCTTTCTTTCTTAGTTAGATTCCCACAAGGTTTCTTCTGTTTGATCTTTTTAATATCGTTAAGTTTCTTCACATCATCCAAAACTGACTTGGTGAAGCATTCGATCATTCTCCCTCTAACATGAACAGGATTGAAGGTGGATTTTTCTTAAATGGTGTTGGTGTAATACATGTTTGTGTAGTACCAGTTTGTGTTTCCCCTTCATCTTCTTTCATTTTAAAGATTTTTTTCACTGTTAACTTTCTAGAGAACTTATGTACATCTGCAAAAGTATTAAATTGATTAACATGGTTACTCGAGCAAATTTTAATCCCTTTTTGAGGACACTCTCCTCCTCATTGGTTACATTTTTTTTTACTGAGGTTAAAGATTTTTACATCATCATCCTTTTTTTCTAAAATATCATCATTAGTATTTTTATTCTTACTCTTTCTTTTTTCCTTTTTCTTTTTCATTTTTCTACCTCCCTGTGTCCCTCTCCTTTAAATTGTATCTTTCCTTATTGCATCGGTCGAGTGTTCATACAGTGTCTGCTCTCTAAAAAAGACAACTGTCTGGGAGTAACCCCATCCATACAAAAGGGTTTCACAGATGTAGACTATGTGTAGCATGTAAAACCATCCCATCATCAATCACTAAAACCACAAATTTCATGGTAAAAGGAAAGGAGTATAATATAAATGAGTTTATTACGTGCCATACAACCAATGTAGTGTATTTAGTTGAGTGCAGATGCAGCCTAATATACATAGGACGAACATCAAGAGCCTTAAAGACCAGACTCGCTGAACACTTGCATAATATTAAGAAAGGCATGGAAACACACATTCTATCCAATCATTTTAAGACTACTCATATATGTTCAAATAAAGAACTAATTAGATTTATCAGCATTCAGAATATAAAATCTAATTGGAAAGATAGAGATTTAGAGGGTAATCTTGCGAGAGCTGAAATGGTGGATTTTTAACCTCGATACTTTAACACCAGGGGGCTTATATGCTGATTTTGAGCTGAAATGGTTTTTACAGTAGACTTCCTTCATATTTTATTTGTATTGATTTTAATGTATTTATTAATATGTATGGGTGTATTTATTGGGAAATATTTTTAAAGTATTTGCTGATTTATGTATTTATGTTTAACCACCTGCGGGTTCAAGTCCTACCATCATAATGTGTCCAGGGAGTTTGGGAGGAACTCACTAAAAAGTGGCACCTCGATTTAAAGATACGCATTTCCTGTTTGTGTTCCATTGAGATGGAATGCGATCCCGTAAGTGTCAATATTTGAGACACTTCCGGTGAATAATTACTATATGAGTACATCCTTGTGGGTCACCTGTGTTCCATGACTGTGTAACCATGGAAATACCAGAGTGTGACGCACTTCCGGTGAAGCTGTGCGGGTCATCTACGGTCCAACAATATGTAGTGTGATCGCGGGAGTCCCGGTATGCGATGCGCCTCTGCTGAGGCATACACCACCGCATTGGATCTATTTGTGGGTTATGTACCACAACCACTGTTCCCAGGCTTGGTGCATTATGCCCACATTAAAAAGTAAATTATAGTACATATTTTTATTATGAATTAAGGGGATTGACATCACATCCGGTTGGATCATGTGATCAGTAGAACGTAGATTGATCCCTGTATAAAAAGACAGGTAGGATGCACCTCTCATTTACACCTTGATAAAGATCATAGATCAAAATGCATTGGTTATGAGAGGACTCTTTGCATCATCAGTAAGGAGATTTTGGGGGTGGTGAAAGACCGCACTACCTGTAAGGTACTTAGGTACATTTTGTTTTGGAGACTGTTCCAGATGGCTCTATATACAGTGTACCTTACTGATTAACAAGTGTACCTGGATATTGTGAAAATTCTTTTTCCCCCGATATTTTGGATTGTGTGCATATATTTGTTTTTTGATGTCTTCCGTGTATTTGAATAAATACTGAAAATTACCTGATGGTTAACAAGGAATTTTTTGGATACAAAGAAACATTGATGTGCTTTATGCCGTGTTTATCCAAGTGAGTTGGGTGCGTGTTCCAGCATTGGAAAAAGATATCTTTATGTATTTCTCCCTACCATTGCTAATGTGAGTAGGGTACGTTTGACCCTTTTATCTGGTTGTATTTTAAGATACTACATTGTGCCTAAATATAAGGAAAAGATACCTTTCTAGGATTTAGACCTATCTATTTACATGTGAGTGTGGTACGTCACCTTTCTACATAGAGCGAGCCAATAAGGATAAAATCATTTCCCATGAAAACTTTGTTTATATGAAAACATCTATGAACTTTGCAGACTATTCTGCACAGATGGTTTCTTTTTTTGTCTCTTCTTTTGTTATATATATATGCATTGCCTGAGGAGGAATCATCCCAAGAGAGATAAGCTTAAAAGGACTTTTATGAGTATATTTTATTTTATAAGTGCTTTTAAGAACACTACCTACTTTGTGTGTTAGATGTAGTGGGTGCTCTACCAACATGTCTCAGAGATGTAGCAGCAGCTGCTCTCCTGGTAGAAAAGACACAAGACATTGTACTGCAGCATGAATTGCCTCTACGTGTTCCACATGCTGTTGCCCAGTTTTTAATTTTGCACAAACTGGTCTATAGCCAGATTTTCTCATAATTCACAGATATCATGCTCTGAATCCTGCCACATTGTTGCTTTCCTCTTCCTGAGTAGAGGGGAATATGAGTGTTGATGGTGAAGAAGAGGAAGACAATGAACAAGATTGCATGAAATACATGAGTCAAAACTTTTCTGTCAGACCAGACATTGTTGAAGTTTTATTAGAGAATCCTGATTTGGTTATCTTTACTAATGGTAGCTGTCACAGACAAACACAAGATGGTTCCTTTGTGACAGGGTATGCAACAACCACACATCATGAGATAATAGAGGCCAAACCATTGGGACCACCACACTCTGCGGAGGTAGCGGAACTTACAGCATTGATTAGAACATGTCAGTTAGCAGAAGGTAAAAGGGTTAATATTTACACTGACTCCAGATACGGGTTTGGAGTTGTTCATGATTTCGGTGCTATATGGCAACACAGGGGTTATCTCACAGCTTCAGGAACTCCCATTTCACATGCACAAACAGTTAACTGATAGAGGCAATGCAGTTACCAAAACAATTTGCAGTGATTAAGTGTTAGGCACATACCAAACAAACTGGTAATATTTCCATGGAGAACAGATTCGCTGACAGTCAGTACGAGAGGCAACTTTGGGTACATGCGATGAGTTAGAGACAGACACTCAGTTGATGCTGTTTAATGATATCACATTTGACCAATTGAGACAATATCAAGACAACACTTGTCACAATGATGTCAATCCTTGAAAATGAAAGCAGTGCCACAGAAAAGAAGATGGTATTTGGGTAGACCAAGAGGGGAGACCAGTGGCACCAAAAATTTTACTAACTGCCCTTGCAGAAAATACTCATGGGTTAGTACATTTAGGAGCAGACAATATGAATTGCACTGTACAATCTTATAGGTATGAACCAGGATTTATATCAGCAGTCAGATCGAAATGTGAAGGTTGTGTAATTTGCCAAAGAAACAATGTGGGGAAAGCAGGTCCATTCCAGAGACTGCAAATTGATTTTATTCAGCTACCAAAGTCAAGGGAATTAAAGTGTGTTCTTGTTTATGTTGACACATGTTAAAGATGGCCAAAGGTGTGGCCTACGATCTTAGACACTGATCAGTTTACTGCCAAAAAGATTTTTCAGAAATTTTTATGTAGGTATAGTATCCCCAGTGTTATTGAAAGTGACCGAGGAACTAATTTTGCAGGGAAAGTTTTTCAAAGAATGTGTGAAATGATGGGAATAGAATCAAAATTCCACACACCATATTATCCAAAAGCATCAGCAAAGGTCGAGAAACTTAATGGGGTCATAAAAAATAGGCTAGGTAGACTTACAAAAGAGACAGGAATGGCATGGCCTGAAGCCATACCTTTGTTGCTTCATAGTATAAGAATCAAAACTTAACCTCCTCTCAATCTCTTTCATTATAACTACTGTTTGGACTTCAACCAATATATGTTACCTATCCAAAGACTACAGTTACAAAACCTTCAGAAAGATTAACAGGATATCCAACCAACATCAGCATTTGGTCCAACACATGAGATACAACCTGGAGACTATGTTATGATAAGACGTTTCTTATGTTTTGGTTTCCTTACAGATCGATGGGATGGTCCTTTTCAAGTACTGTTGACAACAGCTACAGCCATAAAGGATGCTGAGAAGGACACCTGGATCCACAGCTTGCATTACAAAAAGGTCAGAGATCTGAGCTTAAAGGGGCTAAAAGACTCAGACTCAAGTGCTGATATAGAGACTGAGCTGCATTTATGAGAACTCTTCAACCAAGATGGAGATAATTGCTTACAATTGACTGCATGCCTATAAACTGATGACACAGAAAACTTTAAATTTCCTTAGCTGCTAAATCAAAGCAGTCTTGTTCATTGTAGCATTGGAGGGTTATTTACTTTGGAGAGAGGGCGAGTAGAGGTTATGGTATGACTGCACATACATTAATATGGATGATGAGGATAATTCTAATAAGTCCTTTCCTTCATCTTTTCTAAGCAGGAAAGCAAGAGCATTATATGACTAGCATCATAATGCTGATTTACCTCCTGTGCGATTATTGTACTAAACCATTAGAAAAAAGGTGCATACTCTGGTGTGTGGATAATATAGGTTATTACTCAAAAGAATATCCAATCTAACAATATCATTCATTGTGGGGGATAGGAATAAAATTGTCACAACTCACCATAGAGACCCCAGGATCAGACCCTGGCACTTACCTCTAAGAACACTGCGGCATGGCTCCCTGCTTCCCCACTGGTCAGTTCCTGCAGGCGATCACTCCTTCTGCTCCCCGGCAGCTTCTGCATCCTGTTCTCAGCCTCAGGTCCGGCATCTCACTCATGGGTCCACCACGGGTCTCTGGTCCATGGGCGTGGCCATCTTGTATTGCCCATGTGATGCGATTTTCTCCAATAGACTTGCTTCTTCCTCTCTTCCAGCCAGTCAGCATCCTGCACTCCCTTTAAAAGGATCTTCACCGCTCTCACTAGTTACCAGTGCAACAAGTCCCCTTAGCCTAAGTGAGCCTCCACACTGCACTCTGAAAGTGTTTGCTGACTTCTCGGCTCCCAAGCCACGACAAGTAGCTTCCATGCTACCACCAGCCACCTACGGCTTCCAAGCCATGACAAGTAGCTTCCATGCTACCACCAACCCGCTTACAGCTCCTAAGCCACAACAAGTTGCTTCCACATTACCACCAACCATCTACAGCTCCTAAGCCATGACAAGTAGCTTTCATGCTATCACCAGCCACCTATGGCTCCCAAGCTGCAACAAGTAGCTTCCACGCTACCACCAACATCTATGGCTCCCAAGCCACGACAAGCAGCTTCAGGCTACCACCAACCACCTATGGGCCCAGGCCGTGACAAGTAGCTTCCATGCTACCACCAACCATCTATGGCTCCCAGGCTGTGACAAGTAGCCTCTACACTACCATCCACCATCTACAGCTCCCTAGCTGCAACAAGCAGCTCCACGCCCTCTCCATTTACCTCACGGCTAATCTGCCACACCGAGTAGCCTGCACTACCACCATTCACCTCATGGCTAATCTGCCGTACCAAGTAACCTGCACTATCACCATTCCCCTCTCAGCTATTCAGCTGCACCAAGTAGCCTGTGCTACCTCCATTCCCCTTGCGACTTCCTGGTTGCTCTCAGCAGTGCCTGAGTTACTAACCCATTCTCAGTCACTCCAGTATCCTCTTCATGCATAGGAACTTAATTAGACCTAGTCTCCTCCAGAGGGCAACTGAGTTGAATAGAGCTAGTCCTAACCCCAGCCTGGGAACACAACTAAAAGAAACCACATCCGTGACAAAAATGCTACTAATTTCTGGATTTGTACTAGAACACCTTTGTTGAGTCAAAATATGCAGATGTCCCCAGTACATGTTTCTCTTGCTGAAATTACTAAGATTGTTAACATAGAAAATTGTGAGAATTTTGGTTTTGAAAATTGTGGACAAAAAGTCACAAGTAGTAAATGTTGAGTTAGGATATTGTGATAAGGTGATTACTGTGTACAAACCTTATGTCCCTCATTTTACTGGACAATGTAAGGAAGATCTTAAAAGTGCTGCATGTATATTATGTTCAATAGATTTTTATAATGAGGCATTTTATTATACTCTACCTGTGAATGTTCCCCATAGTGAGACAGATCATACAGTTCATACATGCCAGGTAGGAATGATAGTTGCCACCATAGTATTAGGGTATGATGTCCCTTTCTTATTACCACATGTTATTTATTATATATGTGAGAAGTATGCTTGTAAATGGTTGCCAATTAATTTTGAAGGTGTTTGCTATTTAGGTAGCGTGATACCACAATTTTTATATGTTATAACACTTCATAATTGGAGAAAAATTATTTTTCAGGATACCTAACATTATAAAAGACATATTGTCCTGGTGAATAATGCTCGGTACACATTGGCCGATATATTGGCCAATCAATTGATCGGTCAATATATCGTGCCCCTGTCGGCCAGTGTGTACAGATGATATGTCTGTGAATGACGTTGTTCACAGACATATCGCATTGGTTGTGCTGCATATATCTGTCCATCAGCAAGTATGTAGAGACGTGCTCGGGGACCGGTGGTCACGGAGGTGCTACTGTCTGGGGAGGGGAGGTCACTGGTTAAGGTTTAAAGAAACCTGTCACCAGGTGCCCCTGCCACTCTGTGATTTACCTGATAATCCCTGCGCTGTCTGTCTCTCTGTACCAGGGTCCTGTCACACTGCTGGCCACGGCATCTCTTTCCTCCATCTACTTCCTAGTTGTACCAGTCACATGACTCATGTGAAGCTGGCCCTCGTCTCTGCCTAGGTCTCTCTTGTTGATAGGGTAAATGGGGTAATAATGGTGTGTCCCAATGCATTTCAGCTTGTTAAGCCTTCCTCTGGGTTTGTGAATACTGTTTGTTTGTTCAGATGGGTTTATATAGGTCTTGTGCAATATTCTTGTTGAGTTTCATTATTGGTTAATTGGTTATTTGATCAGATTCTCTATTTCTGCTGTGCTCTTATCTTGCAGTGGCCATATTCTTGAAGTCCAGTGTATTATATGGGATAACCCGCATGTGCAGGGTTAATCGCCCATTTTTGGTTCGCCTTAGTTGATCTTAAAGGTGAAGACACATATATATACATAAGATGTGATAGTAAGGTACATAAAAGGTAATATAAATGTGATTTGATACACTCTATGTCACTGAATGATTGTTATTGATAATATATATAGGTACACTTTACCTTGTGTATATAATAGTGGCCAATAGTTGTTATATTTAATTATATATGAATGTCCTCATTTCTATTAATATCTGCATCTATAATTTCCACCCTCCCAAAATGGGAATGGGGGGATGTATATCCGTATAGGGACAAAGGAAATTGGTGGTAATCATAAATGACAGGGTGATGATGGACATGAGGTAAAGGCATTCAGGAATGAACTGTTACAACATCACCTGGTTCTTGATTACTTAACTGCAAAGATTGGAGGATATTGTTTAACACCGGAAACAAATCTTGGAGATCACAGCTGCAATTATTTGACCAATGATATTACCAATCCAGAAGCTATTATTGCCAATAAGTATGTGAATGAGGCTCATGATGTGAAAGAAGAATTCCGGCGAATGCATTATGATAAGGATTCATGGTGGTCATGGTTAGATCCTAGTACTTGCTTTTCAGGATTGGGAAAGTGGTTTTTAAATATATTTTATTCATTGATAAAGTTTTGTGATTGTAATCCTGATTCTTCTTATCTCTGCATTTCATAGATGTGGCCTATGCTGTATTCAGGTGGCTACTTCAAGGATGACATAAAGAGAAAACATACAAGAAATGATGCTAAATGAACTTTACATTCCTATGCAATCCACAAAAATTTAGCACTAGTAAAATGTGTATATTTAATGGGTGGAAATTGTGTAAGGTTAGTGCATAAGGAACTTTATATTTTACATAGTTCCATATTTACAGTTATTGTAATTATCACATAATATGCTTTATAATGAATAAATTCATTCAGTGTAATGCACAACCTTTATACACACTTTATACTCAGCAGTAAGATGTGTTGCCCTTTAACACATATCCTTGCATAATATTGTTTTTTCTGTGAAAACCGGACAAATATCCTCAATGTGCGCAATAGAAGTGGACAAAGGTAAGAATTAACCCAAATATGGTGAAATTGAAAATAACAAGCATCCCACAAAGGGAACTTCCAGACCATTCCTATCGTATTGCTAAGGACAAATTTAGATAAATATGTCACGACCAGCCGGCTGATTCTCCAGATACCTCAATCTGAGAATCGCCACCAGTGACTTATGGTTACCTCAGCACATGCGGTTAATATAACATGGTACTGCCACCACCAACAAAGTTCACCGGAGTTTGTTAGGTTCTCCCCTCACAAGTGATGTCAGTGGGAGTGCTCTCGGCTCTGATAGAGCCGAAAGCACTCCAGGGCTTGCAGTAGATGAGACCCTACCACAAGGGTCTCATCGCAAGCCCGATGGTCGCGATGGTCTTGACCATCGCGACCATCTTACTGGCCGCTTGCTATAGCTGTGGGTGGTCACCCACAGCTATATGAGCGGCCAGGAGGCCACTCTATAAATTCAGAGGGACGGCCTTGATTCAGAGCGTCCAGCTCTGAATCAGGGCCTGAGAGTGCCAGTGCCCAATGTGAAAGTTTAATTACCTGATTTGTACACAATCTAATAATGTAACCAAGTGTGATATACTCATGAGAGATCCTCTTATTAATAAATGCAAAAGTTACCTTTACCATGTAAAATATAATTACACACAAATACAAGATACAAATGAAATTGAAATACATTAATTAAAACATATTTTATTTCCATGTTAATAAACAAATATAGATATTCATAATATTATTATTCATGCATAATATAGGTTTGAATTGAAATGATAAAAGCCAAATGCTGAGGGTGCAGGCTTAGTACATCAATGTGTATAGTATAGATACATTTATAACTGGATGGATGCTGTGTAGACTGAAACTGTGCTGGTTAGAGAGAACTATTGAGCTTTACTTCATTCATTACCATCACAGCTATATTACAACAATTCATTACACTGTTATCTATTGATATAAATTAATTGTCATTTGCATATGAGCTGTTACAGGAGCAGGGAAAACAGGGTACTATAGGGGATGATGGAATGTGCAGGCAGGGCCGTAGCTAGGGTAGTGCGGCCGGTGCCATAGCACAGGGCACCACAGGTCAGGGGGCTCTGTTTGGGAATGTCAAATTTCTGTTTATTATCATTCTTGCTTGTATCTTCCTCTTATTTCATCCCCAGCATCTCCTGGCCTCCCCTATCTCTTCCCTGGCCCTTCCCCATGAAGCCATGACCCTTTTTGTTTGCATTATGTCCCATTGAAAAATGAGGGGGGCACCAATGCTCTTTCTGGCACAGGGCACCAAAAAGTCTAGTTACGGCTCTGTGTGCAGGCTACATGGAATATCCGTGTTTAGGGAAGACGGTATAAAAGTAAGAGAGTATTAGCATGGTGTTGGAAAACTCAATTATGGGCCAGAACAGTTCCTGGCATGGATGATGTAAAATAATTTGGAAGGTAAGGAGGTAAAAAACATTTAGGAAAGTTGGAAATATTGAACTTTTTTGTGTTTTAAAGCTGGATTGCAATAAAAAAAATCAAAATATAATTTTAAAAACAATGATATATCCTTATCTGTTTCTTAGTTTTTGTCCTGCTTTGTTCCGTCTTCCCTCATTCACTTCTCCTTTCCCTTACTTTCATTATTTTATACTCCCTAAATGGGACCTAACAATTGGTTGCCGGCACCCTGCTGCTTATATGAGTGTTATGGTCATGGACGCAGCAACGTTTATAAACCATGTCCTTGTCCTGCATTGTTTTGTACTGTACATCAGTGTTTTATTGTTTTGCTCATTTGTACGGTGCAATAGTACCTATAAGCCATAAACTAAAGGATAATGATAATAATAATAATAATAATAATAATAATAATAATAATAATAATAGGGGTTAAGGCTCTGATAGTAGCTAGTCTGTGCGATGTGTAAAGTGATGGCATCAGCAAACACTTTATTTTGAAGCTGCAGGACCCCCTGCTGCCTACTGAGCATGTGCGATCATCAGACCACACATGTACGAGTGGCCCTCTCCATGTAAATGATGTGACATGTAGCCTATAGGCTATACTGGATAATGTCATCTTAAGAAGGTGTTTGCAAATGGGGCCAAGCTCCGGAATACTTAGCATTATGGAGTTTTGTAAATCTGATTATAAAGAAGCCCCTATAGAAATGTATAGGGGCTGCTTTTGGGAACCTACATACATTCAGGGGATACTTATATTGTGCAGGTTTTACCCCGTGAAGTTTCCATGCGGATTTTGTGAAAACATTGCACAATAAATATGACCCTTAGGCCCGTATTCAATTCCAGGCGAAAACCCATTATCGTCATGTTCGCCTATTGACATTATCCCACGAATTCAATCACAAGACTTTTCGCTGGTGCGAACAGTCAATGTAAAAAAACAGGGATCATTTTTCACCAGCCTTTAGGCAGGTGTATTCTTCAATGCAGTTAGTAGCAACAGGTGCATTTTTGAAGAATTTAAAAAAAATCCTTTTAAGACATAAAAATATGCTTGCACCCATTTTCATGTACCCCAAATTTAATGAACATAGTTATTTTTCCCCCAAAAAATTGCTAAATGCTTTCCTGCATCACCTTCTTCAAAGCTGCATTCATGCACCTGCCGCGGCTATTTATAAACCCGACTTCCCTTCAGCAGGTAAAAATGAGGGTACCCATAGCGAACCCCCATGTCTGGACCTCTTAAGGGGGGTCCAAGGATATTTTCCAAAATTTTTTTTTTTCACAACTTCCTGTTTTGCCAGGTCCCGTTTTCACATCCTTTGAAATTGAATACGGGAAATATAGGGCACGCGCACAATACTTTTTGCCTGGAAAACAGGTGAAGGAGGCAAAAAGTCCAGCAGGTGAAATGTCTGGACTTTTTGCCTCAAATTAAATACGGGCCATAGTATGATACCTGGATCCCAACTCTTATTATTATGAATACCTCCAGGTCAGATACATGTATGCTTCCACCTGTCAGTAATCTCCCATTTATTCTCCCCTGGAAGCTTCTGATCTAACAAATTTTCTAATAGAGAACTGATATCATCATTTTGTCATTGGAATTTGCTCTGTAAATTAGATGCAATCTGTATAAAACCTCTTTAGGTGTCAAAACAAATGAAAATGCTCATGAGATATATTATCATTCATATTCAGTGCCTTCCTCCCTCGTACCTGTCTCCTGTGTAGGAGGTCTTGTGGGTCAGACATCACTCTTGGCCTTATTCAGAGACAGACGCTAATGCTGCCATATCTGTGGATTTACACATAGCGGCTGTTTGAAAATATGCAAATTTTGCAGCTGCTGGGATCTGTATGGCGACGTCCACTGACAGCTTTGCCAATCCAAATGGCTGTACACAAAGATGCAGCAACGTACGCTGTCAGTCCATTATCAGATATCTGAGCAATCCTATGGCCGCGGAATGACGCCGGAGTTGAGACGCCGGAGCCATTTTAACTGTGTATGGGATAGTAGTCACAGGCTGAGATATGACCCAAAAATGGTTGAGACACAACGGCATTTGTGTCACCACCCTTTCCACGTTATCCCCCGTAAACAGTCCATTGCCTGTCACTCACTTTGCAAATCTTCACTGCAAGCGGCATCGGTAATTAAACTTGACACATGCGCAGTGTGACTCAGACACATGCAAGTAATCGCTCAACAGGTTCTCTCTCCCACATTTGATGGCACTGTCATAAATCCCTATCAGTAAGGAAGGAGGTGATGTAAATCGGCTTATAGCTGGTAATACCGATATTGTGGTGCTCAACTCTGCCATACTCACTTTTACCCCAAGTCATAGGTACTTACACACTTATCCAGCAGTTGATGACCCATATTTTAAGCACTGCAAAGTATCAAACAGCAGCATTTTGGAAGACCCCCCTCCTTAGTGTCTATCATAAATAGAATATTGCAGTTATATCACATGGAATACATCTCCAGGATTCTCCTTAATACTCCTAACAAGTTAATGCTTTAAGTTATATTTGCAAAAACTATTTATATTTATTATCAGCAACCCCAAATGGCTGGAAAAGGTCTCTATTATAGAATTCATATTGTACAGATACATTTCAATAACTATAAAATAAATCATAGAAATCACACTGATACTTACTATACACTGTGGGGAAAATGAATCTGGAGTATGGAACTGTATCTAGCAAATATTAAATTTAAGTCAAGATTAGACCTACAGAGCTACATAGGGACTGACTGAGGTGCACACAGTGCCGGTGGTCATACAGCTGAGCAATTATTTACTATTGTACATGCAAAAAATGTTCTAAAACCCCCCCCATGGTGAAAGTTTATACCTGTGTGTATGCACAGATGCAATGTTGCATATGGGACACTGGTATCAGAGCTGGTGAGGGAAAACCATGGATGTTCCAGGGTGGTGACTGGGAGGTGGCCTGAGGTGAACTTCAAAAAATCCATCTTATGGATATATTATGCAGGTGAGGTCAATGGATTGGGAGGCACTGGCTAGTATCAGAGCCAGATTTACACATACATATATGAGCCTTCCCCACTTGCACAGACCTCCCCCTTTCACAGGTTAAATAAACCCACACACAGATCCCCCATAGTAAATATCCCCCTTATACATATCTCCCACACACTATCCCCCCTAGCACAGAATATCCCCCCTAGCACAGAATATTTCACACACAGACACACACACACGTTTCCTTTGTCTGCATATGCCAATTTCCTCAATGCTACTGTTGAGCTTTGTCTGTGATGCCTAAGTACTTCCTGGACTGGTCACCTAATCATCAGTGGTGTCCTTAAGAGCTCAAGGCAGTGAGGCATGTCTCCATTAGCTGTATTTCTGTGTGCCTCATTGGCTGATTCGTGGTCCAGCCCCCAGCTTCAGGCAGTGTCTGAGTGATCAGAGGAATAGCTGCCTTATCTCTCCCTGGAAGTGCTGCAATTTTGGTGAGTTTTGTCTATAAAAAAGATCAGAATAATACAATGAAATTATTTATTAGTTATAAATATCTTCTTTATATTATTCTAATCATCTTTATAGTCAAAATTTGGCAGTCTGACAGGGAGTATGACAGGGGAAGCTCTGGTTTCATATTTGTGAATAACCCATCTGCACATCTCTACTACAGACCTAATCCATGTGCAACAATGTACTATCACTAATATGGAAGTGAAAGGCTTACACAGATATATATTGTATGCTAATCATATCTTTCTGGCACAGTTAATAACCTGAATAAAAAGATGGTTCTTCTTTATTTCAGAGGAACAATGTCCTGGTAATAATACAATGCCCCAGTAACTATTAAGGTGGATCTAAGTTTGGTGACCAGGATTATGGTTATCTCTTGGGGGTATATTTACTAAAGTGGAGGTTTTGAGAAGTGGAGATGTTGCCCATAGAAACCGATCACATGCCAGTTATTATCTTCTAGAAGGTGATAGATACATGTTAAGTAGTATCTGATTGGTTGCTATGGGCAACATCTCCACTTCTAAAAACTTGCACTATAGTAAATATATCCCTTGGTATTCACATTGAGGCCCCTAAAGAGTATTAATAAACAAAATGGATGTCTCCCCCTTCAGCTGCCAATGTTGCTGGGCTGTTAGATGGACACTAGAAGCAATGTCTATATCACACTATGGAAGCTTTTGCGTGTGTGGAATTATTTGATTTCTCTCACCAAATCAATATCTCTGAACATATAGCTTCTCCTGCAGGCAGATCATACTGTCTGTGATGGCTCCACTCTTTCACTTTGCCTTTTACACTAGATTACTGGAGCTGGGTGGTGCACTACAACTCTAAGCCTCTCTCTTTCTCGCCAGCTTGAATGTGGATGGTAGAGTAGCAGGTAACAAAGTTTCTATCTTGCTTCTGTGGTGGATGGACCTTTATGGTGTCTATCTCTTGATGCTCTCTGCTTGGCATCTCGAGCTTCTTAACTTCTCTACAGCCCACTTATCTCTCTGAGACTGTTTTTGGCTCCTACAGTAGCTGTCCCTATCTCTGCAGCAATTCTCCTCTACTCTTCTCACATGCTGGCACATCCCTGTACCCAGTGCTGGATTAAACCCTGTGTAGGCCCCTAGGCAGTCCTAATCTCTCAAAATATCTCCTAATATGTTTTTAATTTTACCAACCAACAATTAAAAAAAAAACATTTTTATTACGAAAAACAAACATTAGCAATTATTAATGTTATTAAACAAATTAACATATTATGTTATTAAAACAATAGCTTTCCTCAATTTTTTGGGGTGGGATCCATAGGACAGTTCTTACACTGCCTATTTGGTAATCTGGCACTGCCTGTACCAGTGGCTTACTCTGAAAAGAGGTAGCTTTCTCCGATTATAGCTCTGTGTCTCTTACAGCAGCTACTCACAATGGTGAACTCCTCCACAAACCTCCCAAGCTCTTCTTTTCTTTTGTCTCACATCACATCCTCCTTTTGTGCACCACACTATGTAGTGAACTATGGGAGAGACCAGCTTTGGAGGTAGGAAGATGGCCTCCAGACTCTAGCCCAATGGCCCCCTGGGAATTGCAGTCCTCAGATGCCTTCCATGCAGTGGTACAGTGGTCTCTAACAGTGTCAGTGAGTAGACTAAATAGTCACTTTTATCACTGAGGTTTCACAATCATATCCATAGTCATCATTGCAATCAGTGTATATAGATTTATATAGATAATTCTAACTTTAAATGTAATTCTTAAAGCTGTATAACTATGGTGCTTATACAATGTATTTGCTTAATGTTACATATTATCCTTAGAGGGACTCTTAGCAAAATGCACACACAGCTTCCGTACAGTATTTGTATAAACATGAACAGCTGAACTGTTTTGCATTCAGAAGGCTGGACTAGCCTTGGCTGGTGTGCCCTATCTTTAGAAGTGCCATATTTTAAAAGTGCCGACTTCTTTTTAAATCGAATAATTGGCCTTATATCAGCATTATGAATAATATCATCAGCTGCAATTGCTTGTGAATTGACGCATCCTTCTGTCTCCTCTAACCTGCAGGTAAAGGACTACTGCTCCCAGCATATTCTGGCTGCATTATAAAAATATGTCCCTGCCAGAGTTGTACTAGATAAAGGACTACTGCTCCCAGCATATTCTTGCTGCATTATAATTATATGTCCCTGCCAGAGTTGTACTAGGTAAAGGACAACTGCTTTGAACAATTTACTTAGATGTAATGTTAATTAAGTAGTATATCACTGCATAGTATCTGTAGTTGATGGTTTAGAACAGTGTTGGCTAACCTTGACACTCCAGCTGTTATGGAACTGCATAACCCAGCATGCACTGCTACAGTTTTGCTATTAGGGCATGCTAAAACTGTGGGGTTTAGAATATAGTTTTATGTTTGTGTTTTCTTAGTTTGTTTCTAGGTATATAGACCCAGATGCTAGCTTAATGGTATGTGCTATTTGTTTGTTTAAGGTAATTTATTGCTTGCAATAATAGTGGGAGTGTTTTGGGGGTAGTTAGAAATTAGTGGGTTCACATGCTAGGTCTACTATGTAAGGTTCATTAGAAGGCTGGACTAGCCTTGGCTGGCGTGCCCTATCTTTAGAAGTGCCCTATTTAAAAAGTGTTGACTTCTTTTTAAATCGAATAATTGGCGTTATATCAGCGTTAAACAGTAGAGAAACAGAAGGAAACCCACCAAACAACAAACAAACAACAACCTCACCGCTAATTGGACAAAGTGGGATGAACAATGGTGAGGTCACAGTCTCCATACTACAAGATCCTGTGGATACATAACCAGGACTTTCATTACTGAACTTCCTGTTTGGTTGCTACAAAAACCCTGTGCTCCTCTTGCTACTATTTGTGCGGCTCTGTGCTTTACATATAATCCTAATGCATACTTATCTGTGTTAATGTCAGTTTACCTCTATAATAATGTACTTTTAACTTAGATCTTTCTACGTCTTAGATCATCTAGCTACTACCTGTCACATGCCAGCCTGGAGACCCCAGAATCAGACCCCGTCGCTTACCTGTGCGGGCGCTGACCCGCGCTGTCTTCCGGCTCCCGCGCTGTATGCTCCTTCCTCTTCTCCCAAGGCAGTCTCCGCTGTTGTCCTCTGGAGGGTCCCGCTGCTGTGCTGCTCCCACGCCGGCTCCTGCTGACTGCTGGTCCCCGCTGACTACCTCCAGGAAGCGCTGTCCTCCGGTCCATGGGCGCGGCCATCTTGGATTGCCCATGTGACCCCACTACCACCAATGAGGAGCCTTCTCCTTCTCTCTCAGCCTGTCAGCTCCCAGTGTCCACTATAAAAGGATCCCCAATGCTCACACAAGTTGCCAGTGCAACTAGTTTCTTAGTTTAGCTAAGCAAGCCTTCCCACTGCGCTCCAGCCACTCCACGTAGCCGCTCAGCTACCAACGTCTACCCACGGCTATCCAGCCACTCCACGTAGCCGCTCAGCTACCAACGTCTACCCATGGCTAACCAGCCACTCCACGTAGCCACTCAGCTACCAACGTCTACCCACGGCTAACCAGCCGCTCCACGTAGCCGCTCAGCTACCAACGTCTACCCACGGCTATCCAGCCACTCCACGTAGCCACCAGCTACCAACGTCTACCCACGGCAATCCAGCCGCTCCACATAGCCACTCAGCTACCAACGTCTACCCTCGGCTATCCAGCCGCTCCACGTAGCTTCCTAGCTACCTCATTACTGCTGCATTCCTCAAACTCCTGTCAGTTCGCTGCACCCTCTCATGCGGAGAAACTTCATTAAGCCAAGTCTCCTCCAGCGAGCGTCTGTGCCAAGTAATACAGATCCAAGGCCCAGTCCGGGAACACAGCTCCTAAATTCCACACTTGTGACAGTTTGCACTGGCCAGATGGACTCGACAAGTGGTCAAGGATCTGGGATAGAAGCCTCGCAGGATGTGCTATCCCATCTGGAAAGACAGGAGACCTCTCAGGCTCTGCTGATCCAATTTATCCAAGATATGTCATCACGCCTGGACAACATTCAGTCCTTACTGGCTCAACCCGCTCCCGCTGGCTCCCAAGCCACCTCTCCTCCTGTGGTGTCACCTGCTCCTCCGGTTCTACCTCCTGCTCATCTTCAGCTCTCCCCTCCGAGCAAGTTCGATGGCAACCCCAAATTATGCAGGGGTTTTTTAAACCAATGCAAAATCCAATTCGAGCTACAATCCGCCAACTTTCCGACAGCCAGAACCAGGGTGGCATATATCATCTCTCTACTCTCTGGCCAAGCACTCGATTGGGTCTCGCCCCTTTGGGAGAAGTCGGATCCCCTGCTCTCCAACTACCCCGAATTTGTTGCTAGATTTCGCAAAATCTTTGATGAACCCGGAAGAACCACTTCCGCATCAGCTGATATTCTACGCCTCCGTCAGGGCAGCAGGACCGTCGGCCAATACGTAGTTCAGTTCCAGACTCTGGCTTCAGAACTCAATTGGAACGAGGATGCCCTCATCGCTGCCTTCTGGAGTGGCCTTTCTGAAAGGCTCAAAGACGACCTAGCTTCCCGTGACCTTCCAACCAGTTTGGATGGGTTAATCTCTCTCTGCAACAAGGTGGATCTCCGTCACAGGGAGCGTGCCTTGGAAAGAGGCAGATTTGATCGTGGAAGACCACGTCCAGTTTCCCGCTTACCCTCTCCTCCTCTGGGCGAAAAACCCATGCAGGTCAACCGCTCTCTCATTTATCGGCTGAGGAGCGTCAGAAAAGGCAGAGGCAGAACCTCTGTATGTACTGCGGATCTCCTCAACATTTAGTTAAAACTTGTCCCATTCGTCCGGGAAACGCCTCCTCCTAACTTATGAAAGAGAGGTTAAGTTAGGAGTCGCCATTGAATCACAAAGGAAGTCTGATTCCACCATCCAGGCTCATTTAAAGTGTCCTCGAGGTTCCAAAGCTGTATTAGCTCTCCTGGATTCCGGAGCGGCAGAGAACTTTGTCACTACTGAATTTGTCCAGAAGCATCAAATCCCCATGGAAGCGTTGCCTCGAGTCATCACTTTAACCGCCATCGATGGTAGTCGCATTTCTAGTGGAACCATCACCCATCATACAACACCACTTAAACTTACCATTGGGGTGCTCCATTCCGAACAACTATCCTTCCTAGTGATTCCCAAAGCCTCTCATTCTTTAGTCCTCGGATTACCCTGGCTACAGAGACATTCACCTCAAATCGATTGGACCACCATGCAAATAATCTCCTGGGGTTCCAATTGCTTCAAAGGTTGCCTTCAGCGGGTAATACCTATCAGATCTTCCGTTGTACGGGATTCTACAGACCTGCCAAAAGCCTACGATGTGTTTCAGGATGTCTTTAGCAAACAGAGCGCAGACCTGTTACCTCCCCATCGTGATTGGGACTGTCCCATAGATCTGATTCCCGGGAAGAATCCTCCTAGAGGCCGAACCTATCCTCTATCTCTCCCTGAGACTCAGGCCATGTCGGAGTACATTACGGAAAACTTAAATAAAGGCTTCATTCGACCTTCCACGTCTCCAGCAGGGGCTGGATTTTATTTCGTAAAAAAGAAAGATGGTGGCTTGTGCCCGTGTATTGACTACTGGGGTCTTAATTAAATAACTATTAAGAATCACTACCCTCTTCCTCTCATTACAGAGTTATTTGATAGAGTCAAGGGAGCCACAGTTTTTTCCAAACTCGACCAAAGAGGAGCCTATAATTTAATTCGTATCCATCCAGGCGATGAATGGAAAATGGCCTTCAACACCAGGGATGGGCACTACGAGTATCTCGTTATGCCCTTCGGCCTCTGTAATGCACCGGCCGTCTTCCAGTTTTTCGTCAATGAAATCTTCCGGGACCTCTTGTACAAGTGTATGGTCGTTTACTTAGACGACATTTTGATTTTTTCTCAAGACCTCCAAACTCATCGAGACCAGGTCAAACAAGTCCTTCTGAGGTTGCGGTCCAATCAACTGTTTTGCAAATTAGAGAAGTGTCTGTTTGAGGTCTCAAGTGTACCATTCCTGGTATACATTATCTCCGGAACAGGCCTTCAAATGGATTCGTCAAAACTACAAGCCATTCTTGATTGGTCTCTTCCTTCTTCCTTAAAATCCATACAAAGATTCCTAGGATTTGCCAATTACTATCGCAAGTTTATAAAAGGTTTCTCGACTCTGGTAGCTCCGATTACAGCCCTCACCCGTAAGGGAGCAGATCCAACTATATGGCCCGTCGAAGCTACCTCTGCATTTCAACTTCTTAAGCAAGCCTTCATCTCCGCTCCCATCTTAAAGCAACCAGACTCCACCCGGCCCTTTATCCTGGAGGTGGACGTATCCTCTGAAGGTGTCGGTGCAGTGCTCTCCCAGCGATTTAAAGATGAAAAACTTCATCCCTGTGGTTTCTTTTCCCGGAAGTTTTTGCCTGCAGAGAAGAACTACACCATTGGAGATCAAGAGTTACTCGCCATGAAACTAGCCCTCGAAGAATGGCGATATCTTCTAGAAGGAGCTCATTACCCCATTACCATTTTTACTGACCATAAGAACCTCCTTTATCTTAAATCTGCAAATTGCTTGAACCCTCGTCAAGCCCGGTGGGCAATGTTTTTCTCCAGATTTAACTTCAAAGTCTCCTATCGCCCCCGTTCACAAAACCTCAAAGCCGACGCACTCTCCCGTTCCATGACGAGCAACCCTGATCTACCCATGGAACAGCCCCAACCAATCTTGAATTCAGCTTTCTTCGCCTCTACCCAATTATCTTCTATACCCCCGGTTGGGAAGACTTTCATCGCTCCGGAACTCCGCAAGAGGTTACTGCATTGGGCTCATGCTTTCCGGTTCTCTGGTCACCTGGGTATGGATAAAACCCTAGAATTTATCCAGCGGTCCTATTGGTGGTCTTCGATGAAAAAGGACGTCAGATCTTATGTGTCTTCATGCATCAAATGTGCCCAACACAAGATACCTCGGCGGGTTCCACACGGTCAACTCCAACCTCTTGCAATTCCATCTAAGCCATGGATTCACCTATCTATGGATTTCATCTCTGATCTTCCTCCATCTCGGGGCCACAACACAATTTGGGTTATCGTGGATCGTTTTTCTAAAATGGCTCATTTCGTACCACTTACTGGGCTTCCGTCTGCACCTCTACTCGCCCAGAGCTTTATAAAAGAGATCTTCAAGCTCCACGGCCTTCCTCAAGAGATCATCTCCGACAGGGGAGTACAGTTCGTAGTGAAGTTCTGGAGGTCACTCTGCTCAGCCCTTCAGGTAAAACTCAAATTTTCTACCGCTTATCATCCCCAGACCAACGGTCAGACCGAAAGGGTCAATCAAGACCTGGAACAGTTCCAGCGCACTTTTGTCTCCTCCTCCCAAGATGACTGGATTGAACTTCTTCCTTGGGCCGAATTTGCCCACAATAATCATTATCACACGTCCACCAGCTCAACTCCTTTTTTTTACAGTTTTTGGTCAACATCCTCGAGTGCCAGATTTCCCTCTTCTTCCCACATTAGATGTGCCTGCGGCCAAAATGTCCCTTCAACGGTTCTCCAACATCTGGGAAAAAGTTTGTTCCTCTCTGACTAAAACGTCAGCCCGGTACAAGAGATTTGCTGACCGCCAAAGACGAGCGGTTCCAAATTTCCGACCTGGTGATATGGTCTGGCTCTCTACCTGAAACCTAAGACTCCGAGTACCCTCTATGAAATTTGCTCCGCGATTTATTGGTCCATTCCCAATCATCAAAGTCTTGAATCCTGTGGCTTACAAGTTAAAGCTTCCTCCATTTCTTCGCATTCCAAGTTCTTTCCATATTTCTCTTTTAAAACCACTAGTCTTAAACCGATTTCAGAAGGTCCTGCCTAAAGCTTCTACTGTTCAAACACAGCAGGGAGAGGAGTTCGAAGTTGACAGAATCTTAGATTCCCGTTCTCGATACAACCGTCTTCAATACCTCATCGACTGGAAGAATTATGGTCCGGAGGAACGAATCTGGATAAATGCCTCCGATGTCCATGCACCCCGTCTGGTCAAAGCGTTCCATGTGAAATTTCCTCATAAACCAAGGAAGTGTCCGGTGGCCACTCTTGAAGAAGGGGGTACTGTCACATGCCGGCCTGGAGACCCCAGAATCAGACCCCATCGCTTACCTGTGTGGGCGCTGACCCGCGCTGTCTTCCGGCTCCTGCGCTGTACGCTCCTTCCTCTTCTCCCAAGGCAGTCTCCGCTGTTGTCCTCTGGAGGGTCCTGCTGCTGTGCTGCTCCCATGCCAGCTCCTGCTGACCGCTGGTCCCTGCTGACTACCTCCAGGAAGCGCTGTCCTCCGGTCCATGGGCGCGGCCATCTTGGATTGCCCATGTGACCCCACTACCACCAATGAGGAGCCTTCTCCCTCTCTCTCAGCCTGTCAGCTCCCAGTGTCCACTATAAAAGGATCCCCAATGCTCACACAAGTTGCCACTGCAACTAGTTTCTTAGTTTAGCTAAGCAAGCCTTCCCACTGTGCTCCAGCCGCTCCACATAGCTGCTCAGCTACCAATGTCTACCCATGGCTATCCAGCCACTCCACGTAGCCACTCAGCTACCAACGTCTACCCACGGCTAACCAGCCACTCCACGTAGCCGCTCAGCTACCAACGTCTACCCACGGCTAACCAGCCGCTCCACGTAGCCGCTCAGCTACCAACGTCTACCCACGGCTATCCAGCCGCTCCACATAGCCGCTCAGCTACCAACGTCTACCCATGGCTATCCAGCCGCTCCACGTAGCCACTCAGCTACCAACGTCTACCCACGGCTAACCAGCCGCTCCACGTAGACGCCCAGCTACCAACGTCTACCCATGGCTATCCAGCCGCTCCACGTAGCCACTCAGCTACCAACGTCTACCCATGGCTATCCAGCCACTCCACATAGCCACTCAGCTACCAACGTCTACCCACGGCTGTCCAGCCGCTCCACGTAGCCACTCAGCTACCAACGTCTACCCACGGCTATCCAGCCGCTCCACGTAGCCACTCAGCTGCCAACGTCTACCCTCGGCTATCCAGCCGCTCCACGTAGCTTCCTAGCTACCTCGTTACTGCCGCATTCCTCAAACTCCTGTCAGTTCGCTGCACCCTCTCATGCGGAGAAACTTCATTAAGCCAAGTCTCCTCCAGCGAGCGTCTGTGCCAAGTAATACAGATCCAAGGCCCAGTCCGGGAACACAGCTCCTAAATTCCACGCTTGTGACACTACCACTGTCTATTTCATTATTTAACTTCTGCTCCGACCAAATCTCCACTTTTTTATACTTAATAATAAACTTTTGCAGTACAGACACTTTTCCCACACTGTACCTTACCTGCGTTTCTGGAAATCTGCACTTTCCTACATTCTGTCTTCATTCCTACTTTTAACTTTTCTTCCCCTATTTACATCACCCTTACTATTACCATGTTATCTTCAACTCCCACCTTTACTCAGTGTCTACCTAATCTTTTGTCCTGACCCTTGTTTCCACCTTTATCCTTTCCCCCTTGTCTCTTCCATTTCCTCTTCCCCATATCTCCTCTCCTCTCTTTACCTTCTCCCATTACTCCACTTTCATTCTCTTATACTCCACAGGGGTCCTACAACCTCACTGTTAATCCCTCCTCCCACTTACCTCTCCAAGTCACTTCACCCCACATCATTAATTTCCCTTCCTGCCCACCTTCTACTGGCTCCCCTTCTAGCACTGGAGTCCGCACCATTGCTACACTCTATTCAGCTCGGTCCCCCAAAATAATCTCACCCCCACACTACAGCAACCCTGATAATCTCATTCTAATCTCTCCAACAAACTCTGTCCCTCTATCCTGTGCCCTCTGGAATGCCATGTCAGTATGTAATAAATTGGTCCCCACCCATGACCTTTTCATCTCCAACTCCCTGAATCTCCTAGCTATTACTGAAACCTGGATTCTACCCTCTGATACCACTTCTCCTGCAGCTCTCTCCTCTGAGGGCCTCACCTTTTCCCACACCCCACGACCTGGGGGGCACCATGGTGGTGGTGTTGGGGTCATTCTATCCCCTGGTTACTCAAACCAACCCATTCCCTCTGAACCATCCCTCACATTCTCTTGAAGTCCATGATATATGCCTCTTCCACCCAGTACACCTCCAAGTAGCTGTCATTTACCGTCCCCCTGGCCCTCCCTCCAAGTTCCTTGACAACTTTGCTTCCTGGCTCCCTCACTTTCTCTCCACAGACCTTCCCTCCATTATCCTAGGTGACTTCAATATTCCAATTGATATCCCCACAGAATCACCTGCCTCCAAACTCCTCTCCCTCACATCATCACTTGGTCTCTCCCAATGGACCTCCTCATCCTCCCATGAGAGTGGCCATGTGCTTGATCTGGTCTTCACTCACTGTTGTGAGATTTCTGACCACCTCAATTCCCCATTCCCCCTCTCTGACCATCACCTTCTCTCTTTTAACCTGTCCCTCTCTCCTTCCCCTCCTCTACCTCCAAAAGCCTCCATTTTTAAGCGTAACATTGATGCTATCGACACAGGTTCCTTTTCTTCCCTGCTTGACTCACTTCTCTCCCCTATCCTCTCTCTCTCCTGCCCTGAACAAGCCACTTCCCTATACAACACCTCCCTTACTTCTGCTCTGGACTCTGTCACTCCGACGATCACTACTCACACTCTCAGATCTACTCCTCAACCCTAGCATTCCAAATGCACCAGATACCTGCAAAAGTGTTCTCGAACTGCCGAACAACAGTGGAGAAGATCAGGCTCTAAAGCATATTTTCTCCATTTCAAATTTATGCTCTCATCCTATAGTGCTGCGCTATCCCTCTCTAAACAGTCATACTTTAAGAACCTCATCTCCTCTCAGTCCTCTAATCCACAGAGTTTCTTCACCACTTTCAACTCCCTCCTTCGCCCACCACCTCCTTGTCTCCCCTCCTCACTCTCTGCCCTTGACTTTGCTACCTACTTTACATCTAAAATTGATTCCATACGTCAGGACATCATATCCAAGCAGTCCCCCAGCTCTCCACCTCCTCCTTTCCCAAATCACCCCTCCCCATCAACTTTACCAACTCTAACATCCTTCTCCCCTGTATCTGGAGAGGAAGTAATGGCCCTCATCCGGTCTTCCCCCCCTTCCACCTCCCCCCTTGATCCCATCCCCTCCCACCTCCTCGGCTTCCTATCTCTCTCTGCCTGCTCCCATCTTGCCCACCTCATTAACCTCTCCCTCTCATCAGGAACTGTTCCTTCTGCATTCAAGCATGCCCTTGTCTCCCCCATTCTTAAAAAATCTACCCTAGATCCTAACCTTCTTTCTAACTACCGACCCATCTCTCTCCTCCCCTTTGCCTCCAAACTCCTTGAGTGGATTGTCTACAACCACCTTACCACTTTTCTTTCATCCCACTCTCTCCTTGACCCTTTTCAGTGTGGCTTCCATTCTCTCCACTCCACTGAAACTGCCCTCACAAAAGTCAGCAATGACCTCCTTGCTGCTAAATCCCAAGGCCACCACTCTCTTCTCATTCTCCTTGATCTCTCTGCTGCTTTTGACACTGTGGACCACCCTCTCCTGCTGAATATCCTTCACTCCCTTGGTCTACGTGAAACTGCCATCTCCTGGCTGTCATCCTACCTCTCTGACTGATCTTTATCAGTTTCCTCTCATGACTCCTCTTCCCCCCCCCCACAGCCTCTTACAGTAGGTGTTCCCCAAGGTTCTGTTCTTGGTCCTCTCCTATTCTCCCTCTATACTTCCTCTCTAGGTGAACTCATCAGCTTTTTTGACCTCCATTTATCATCTCTATGCTGATGATACTCAAATCTACCTTTCCTCCCCTGATCTCTCCCCCTCTCCTCTGACTCGTATCTCCTACTGTCTCTCTGCTATCTCTTCCTGGATGTCCCAGCGATTTCTTAAATGTAATATGTCTAAGACAAAGCTGATCGTCTTTTTACCCTCCCACATCACCTAACTTCCCACTATTTCTTTATCAATTGATGGAATAACTATCTCATCTAGTCCCAAGGTGCGCTGTCTTGAGTTATCCTGGACTCATCCCTCTCCTTCAAACCACATATGCAGAACCTTTCACAGTCCTGTCGTTTCCATCTCAAATATATTTCTAAGATCAGACCCTATCTCACCCAGGATGCTACTAAAACACTCATACACTCACTGGTCATCTCCAGATTGGACTATTGTAACCTCCTCCTATCTGGCCTCCCCAAGACCCATCTCTCTCCTCTCCAGTCTATCCTTAATGCAGCTGCACGGCTTATCTCTCTCTCTAAACGCTCTACATCTGCCTCCCCTCTCCTACAAGCTCTCCACTGGCTCCCCTTCCCTTTTAGAACCCAATTTAAAGTTCTCAGGCTCGCTACCAAAGCCTTCACCCAATCTTCTCCCATATACATCTCTGATCTCATCTACCTTCACGCTCCTCTCCGCCCTCTTCGTTCAACTAATGCACGCTACCTTTCATGCCAGCTGATTACTTCCTCCCACTCCCGCCTCCTAGATTTTGCCCGCACTGCTCCCCACCTCTGGAACTCTCTCCCACTCCTCATCAGACTCTCCACCTGTTTGCAATCCTTCAAATGGGCTCTCAAGACCCACTACTTCGTCAAAGACTTCGAGCTATCATTCTAACGCCTTGCTACATGCTCCTTTGTCCCCATCTACCCCATCTGTGTCAGCCCAATTTGTCTTCCCCCACCTTTTTAGAATGTAAGCTGTCACGAGCAGGGCCATCTACCTTCTTGTGCTTCTCCTTACTATTGTGTCATTTACTACTTACTCACCAATAGGGCACCTAACACTCAGTTGCATATGCTCTGTTGCTTATCTGGGTGATATGGTCACTAATGTAGAAATATATATTATCCATGTCCTGTATTGTATTGTTCTGTAAGTAACTTGTCTACAATTTGTTTATGTACTTTTGTAAGGCACTGCGGAACACTTGTGGCGCCATATAAATAAATGATAATAATAATAATAATTATCATTTGCATTATAGAGTGAAATAAATAGGTCATCCTGTAACTCAGCAATAACCTTGATTGTCCATCATTAAGAGAGATCACTTCTATCACTGAAGACATGAATAGCTCAACGGAGGAAAATTACAAATTGCAACATCTGAGTTTTACTGTTGGAGCAGGAATTTTTTGTGTAGCAGGAATAATGATACATATATTTATAGTTGCTGTGAATGTCACTGACTGGATGAAAAGAAGACCAGTGACTACAACTGACCAGTTTCTCACCTCCCTCAGGATCACAAGGATGCTCTATCAATCTGCCTGTCTGATGAACATCGTTTGTCATCATTTCTTTCTAGAAAATCATATAACATATGAGATGATTGCGAAGTGTATTTTTGCAATTTCCTTCAATGCCAGCAACTGGTTATCAAACCTTCTGGCTGTTGACTTCTGTCTGAAGATCTGTAACTTCCACAATGTCTTCTTTCTATGTCTGAAGACAATTATATTACAGAGGGTCATCCATCTGATTATCACATCTGTCCTGTTTTCCATTTGTTACTTTTCAATTTTTAGTTTGATTGCTATCATTGAAATCCCTTAGAAAACAACATATATAGAGGAAATAAATTAAATTTTTGTGTATATGTCCTTACTGTGGGATACCTTGCCATTTCTCATGTTCCCCATATCATCACTCCTTCTTATTTCCTCTCTGTGTCATCACATGAACAAGATGAGATGTGACCGTACTGTAACAGGACAACTAGATGCCTATTTCAAGACCATAACGTTATCAGCTTTTTCATTGTTTAGCTACGCCTTTTATTTTGTCACCCATGTTACTATATGCTTCTATCCGGGATCACTTGACATTGTAGGAACAACTTTATTTTTAATTTGTTTATCTGTTTATCTGATCTACATAACAGCCAGGCTAAGGAACCGGTTCTTTGATATTCTACAACACGGATCCAACTTCTGGCTCAATTGCAGAGGTTGTAATCCCGAAACCGGAGGTCTGATGGAGACAATCACTCAAAGACTTTAGAGAGGTCCATACCACTAATGAATAATGGGATCACATTTAAAATTGTTTAAGATGAATTTCAATACCCCAATGTCCACTTGCAGGCCTCTCTGAATAAACCCGATGTGTCTTCCTCCTGACATCTGCTAATGTATACAATTATTAACCTGGAAATATAGATCCATCTTTTGTATGCAATGATGTAAACTTGTATTAGTTTACAAAGTAATTATCTGTCACATGTGCTCTATACAACACATGGCTCCCATTAACCTCTCTAGATCAGGGGAAACACCTACTAACCTACAGTGCATACACAATAATTAACAAATATAAAAAATATACAGTACTTGTTATTTTAGTTGTTTACATGGAATATACCATAATCTCCCATCTATCTGCACAGCCATTTTTACAATTTTTTATTCAGCATTTATTCCCATGACTTGTGTTTGATCCTACATTCTGTATAGTAAATTCCCTGGTCAGCTGCTCCATAGATCTGAAGATCTATTGCTGCATAAATGCTACATGAGATCCTACTGTCAACATTACATTGGTTCTGTTTTATGGCCCATGCACAAATACCCAGCTGGGAGACAATTGATGTTGCTTGTCAGTAGAGATGTGCATGTCCGGAATTCTGAAATCTGAACACACCTGAATTTAGGGGTTCAAAGTAGAACCGGGTCATGGTTCAGGTCTGTTGCCGGGTTGGAACTTGAATTTAAAAACCGAACTCTCAGTTATCATACTCAAGTGACATTTGGCATAACAGTGTTCACCAGCAGCAGATTCATGCAACCTTTATACATTCTACGGGATGCAATCGGGAAACCGGTTGTCTTAATCCCAACAGCCAGCTTCCCGATTGCTTTATCCCGGCAAGGGTTAAATGACAGGCATCTATATCTAGACGCCTGTCATTTTCCCGATGCTGGGCACCTGGAGCGGACAGCAGTGGGGGGGAGGGTTAGGTTTAGGGCACCTGGGGGGGACTCAGGGTTAGGCACCCCCCGGGATGGTTAGGGTTAGGCTAGGGGGAGGGAGGGTTAGGGTTAGGCACCCCCTGGAAGGACTTAGGTCTAGGCAGCGAGGAAGGTGGGGTAGGGTTAGGCAGTTACAGGGGGATTAGGTTTAGGCACTTGGGGGGGAGGTTAGGGTTAGGCACCCCTAAGGAGGGTTAGGGGGGAGGTTAGGTTAGGTTAATTTTTACTTACCTTTAGGATGATTGGGATTTCCAGTGCTGTCGGGCTTCCGCTGCGGGGAACTCTGCTTCTGTTGGCCTGCCGCTCCCGGGATTCGAACTGCCGGCCAGAGGGCCGGCGGTATTTCATACCGATCCAAACATTCTACATGGCTCATCAGTCTGGAGAAAGAAACCAAAGCAGATATTTCATTAATAAGAAGAAATAGGGATTTCTAACACTGCAGCATATATGGCAATAAGGATGTGCAAATTACTGCCAACTGACCACAGTACACCTATAAATGCCGTGGGAACAATGAATTAATTAGATGTCCATTTGTATTCAGCAGTTATGTACATGGCAAATTGAGATAAACAAGAATAAACTTTGTCAAATTTGAGGAATGATATGTTTGAAAATGCCAAATATTATTACATGTTTGCATAATAGAGATATTCTAGAAAGTATGATGTTAGTGGGTGTGTTAAAGGGGGATGACAATGAAGGGCAGAAAGTGGCTGTTAAAATTTTTGTATTAAAAACAGGGAACCTACTGTACATACTTCCAGGGGCTACTTACATTTTGCAGGGTTACCCCGAAAAGAGTAAATTTTCTGTGAATTTCGTGAAAACAGTGCTTAATAAATATGACTTATAGTATTATACCGGAACCTCTACTCTTCCTATTATGAATTCCTCCAGTTCAGTTAGTTTTATGCTTCCACCTGTCAGTAATCTCCCATTTCTTCTCCACTGAAAGCTTGTGATCAGACAGATCTTCTAATAGACATCTGATATCATCATTGTATCATGGAATTTGCTCTATAAATTACATGCAAACTATTTAAAACCTATGTAAGTGTCAAAACAAATGAAAATGCTCATGAGATATATTATCATTCATATTCGGTGCCATCTTCCCTCATACCTGTCTCCTGTGTAGGAGGTCTTGCTGGTCAGAAATCACTCTTTGCCTTATTCAGAGACAGACGCTAATGCTGCCATATCTGTGGATTTATATATATATATATATATATATATCAAGAGGACTGCGCTAAAAACAATATAACAATTGTGAGATGACAGAACAATACAACACTACAATCAAGGCACCGTTATTTATAGATAAATTGATTTAATATATTGCTCACAATTAATAGATATAGTATAAAGATCTCTCATATTATATGCACATAAATGTACAATGCATATTAAACAACATGATATAAAAATAAAAAATAGCGGACACGATGCCAGTTTCCAGCAATTCTGCTGACACCTGTGACTTCAAGTGGGATGGAGTTTTGTATTTTTGCTGTGCTGTTTGATTTACATCTTTCTCTGGGCAGACTGTTCATTTGAAGTCCTGCTGATTGAACAATGGGATACTATACTGCTTTATTGATAAGACTTTCTCACTATACTAATCTGCCCGGCTATCTCCATTCCCGGGCAGAGCAGCTGATCATGGCAGGGGCAGAACTATGGGAGACAATGGAGGCGCCTGCCGCCGGGCTCCAGCTTTGAAGGGGCACCTCCTGCATTGTCCACAACATATTCACCCCACTTAGGGCTGTAACTATGTACTAAGAGTGCACCGTCACAGCCGCCCAATACATGGCACCCCTTCCCGGGACTTGAGAAGCCACCATGCACTAGTGGAGAGCTCCATGTCAGACCATCAGATGCTGCCTTTGTCTATCTATAGTCTGTATGCATGCGAATTGCTAAATACATTGTCAGCAGCTGTGACGGGGGGGGGCACCGAATTCTAACTTGCCTCCGGGCGTCTAGGATGAACTTACGCCACTGGATCATGGCACCGGTCTCCAGCAATCCTACTGACTGATACACGAGACACAGGGCCGTGAGTATACCCAGCCTTAAGGGCTCTGTGTCTACTGAGCTCCTGATACATTTTGTTGATTTATTTATAGTATCCATAGGAAGTGTTTATTTTAGTAGACTTTACAGCGCTTTTAGGTAACCCCACTCTCAGTACAGCATTGTATTTAACCCTCTCATTAATGGGATTTATTCATTGGAAGCAACATACTAATGAACACATATCTTTTCTTCCACTCTAAGTGTTCAGGCTGACTGATTTGGGCACATTTTGACTCTGCAATGCCTTTGGTAGCAGAGTCAATCTAACACCCTGGTAATCTTTAACAGTCTCCACACTTTTCTGTTGTTTCATGAGACACTACTTGTTCTCACTCTCTCATCACTTCATTTATGGAGTGACAGCAGAAGTGGGGAGACATCTTTGTGAATTCTATCCATTCTGTCGTAATGCTTTCTGTTCACATCAATTAAATTGTACCAACAACTAGGAGGGGATATATTTTCTTTATCTATTTCATACAATAATAGACAATATGAGATATAAAGACTGTAGCTTTGATGATGATTCAGACTCAAACATAAGGGAATTTATTTATGCAATCTTGGCTATTTTAGTTAAAACATTTCATACCATTATGGAATGTTTGTCACACACTGACAGCCTAATATAAAATACTATTGTAGTGATGTGATGACAATAATTGTCTCAGATTACAAATTCATGTGTGCATATTTCCTGTGACCAACTTTGATGCAATATAATTTATGCTATCAAACTATTTCTTTGAAGATTTTACCATATATTGCCACTTTAATTTATTACATGTTTATACTGTTATGGTCCAAAGGGGACAATTGTTTCTAAATTATTACAGATCGTTGTTCACAACTAAGTGTGTTCACTATAACAAACTCCAGACTGTTTATATCCTTGAACTAATTTAACTTGAACACAGAGAAAGTTCTTCATATTAATATTGTGCAAAGTAACCCTTCAGGAACTGTTTATTATAAACTGACATTCCCTGGTCTGGAAAGAAACAACTGTTATTTAAAATTATGTCAGATTTCCTGACATACATTGTTACAATAAAACTTATGTTGCCATTTGCTTCCTTAAAATTGAACTAACTCGGAGATTATCTGGTTAAGAAATGATTTGTTATTCGCTATCTTAGCAAGTTCAATACAAGCTATTTGTGATGTCACTTTTCATCTAACTAGATATTAGAATGAAATTTTTCTAGAATCACTGAGTGGTTATTAGATAAATGCTTAACTGAGAGTTATTATTCCTTATATATCCCTTTGGGGAAACAACAACTTTTTCTCTATAGAATTACCTGTTTAAAATATTTTTTCGCCTCATTTATCAGTAATTTTGAGTCAATTGTGGACTTACTGATAGTATATATCAAACTACACATAGAAATAATATAAATATTATTTCTCATATATTAAGAGAATACTAATAAAACTGATATTTTAATATTTTCATCATCTCTCAATTTAGAATTATTATTTGATTAAGAGTGCCCCACAAGGAGTTAGCTTTTTTCTTGTGTTTACAAGAACTTTTTGTAAGTATTTTGAATTGCGGAATATTCTGTATTTTTGAATAATTGCATATCATAATGAAATATCTAGGGAATAGGACCCAAATATACACACAGAATGCATTTATGTGTTATATACACCTTATATAAACACAGCCTGCAGGTATTTTTATACAATTTTTTTGATAATTTGTGCCTTTAGACAAAGTTTGTTTACATTGAACCATCAAAAATAAAAGGTTTCATTATGTCAGTCATGCCAAAAGAATTCCATATTTTGGATATTCCGGATTTTGGAATATTTGGATATGGGAGACTCAACCTGTATATACAATTATTAACCTGGAAATATAGACCTTTTTTTTTTATACAATGATTTAAACTTGTATTAGTTTACAAAGTAATCTGTCACATGTGCTATATATACTACACGGCTCCCATTGACCTCTAGATCTGGGGAATCACCAATTCTCCTATAGGGCATATACCATCATTAACAGATATATAAAATATACTGTATATCAATTAGTTATTTTAGTTGTTTTCATATATATATATATATATATATATTTTCAGGATATACCATAATCTCCCATTTATCTGCAGAGCCAATTTTTCAATTTTGTATAGCACCCATGACTTGTGGTTGATCCCACGTTCAGTAGAGTAAGTTACCTGGTCAGCTGCTCCATAAGCTTGAATATCTATCGCTGCATAAATGCTACATGAGTTCCTATTGTCTACCTGATATCAGTTCAGCTATATGGCCCATGCACAAAACCCTGGTTAGAGCCAATTCATGTTGCTTGGCAGTAGAGATGTGCATGTCTGGAATTCTGAAATCTGAACACACCCGGATTTAGGTGTTCCGAGAAGAATTGGGTCATGTTCGGATCTGTTTCTGGTTCAGAACTTGAATTTAAACAACAAATACTCAGTTATCATACTCAAGTGACATTTGGCACCAGCAGCAGATTCATGTAACCTATATTCATTTTACTTGGATTTTCTGTCTGGAGAAAGAAACCAAAGCAGGTATTTAATTAATAAGAAGAAATATGGATTTCTAACAATGCAGCATATATGGCAACAAGGACGTGCAATTTACTGCCAACTGACCATGGTACATACAGTATATAAATGCCATGGGATCAATGAATCAATCAGATGATATTTGTTTTCAGCAGCTATGTACATGGCTCCTGCATGATCCTCCTGTCCCAACCATACAGTAATTCTGCAGACAGCTGATCCATAAGCCTGAAGACCCTATTGCCCAAAGGAGACTGGTTCTGCAATATGGCCAGCACACAGATGTCCTGGTTAGAGTAAATTTTTGTTAAGCATCAGCGATTTCGATTTTAGTGTATAATATGTACTTGAATTACATATAAATATGTTATACATAATAAGATGTTAGAATAACAAAGTGATCACCAAACCCAGATTTCAGAAATTGGCCTAAACAACATTTGGCAGTACAGAACTCATCAGCAACAGATTAATGTAAATAATTTAACAAGATTCATGCAGCTGAATTATCTGGGGATGTTTTGTAAACTGCATTTCTACTGAGAACTTTGGTCTGTAGAAAGAAATTAAAAGTTGATGTATAACTCTTGATGAAGAAAGTAGAGAAGACTCACCATAAAGAGTATTGGGCAGTGCCAGTGAGGGGCATGCAGATCATTACCCAACTATGTGCTGTTATAGCTGGACAGAAGAGTTCTGATCTGGGATTACGAGCAACAAGCTGCAGTAATGGATCATTTGAAACTGTTTTTCACAACTATGTCCCAGGGTTGGTAAGTACACATTTGTCTTACTCAGTATTATGGGATAATAAGACAAGAGGACTACATCTGATTATTTATAAGAAGATGATCTTTAGGATTACATAACACCTTTCATGTAATACAGTTTTAAATGTAATGTTACCCATTGTAAGTGAGGTTAAAGTCATTTAAAATTTTCCATAGAAATTACGTCTCTAAGTGCTGTATGTTCTGGAGTCTAGGTCAGCGTGTAACCCTCTCTAACCTGGCTCTTGTGTGTAATAACTGCATTACTCCCTGGCAGGACCCTTCTACAGCAAAGATACTGTAGCAACTTGGTTTAAATTCTAATAGATTGTTAATGTAGTATCACACTAGTATTTGGATATTTGATAATGTTATTACACTAGCAACAGTGTAAATTAAGAATTATCAAACTCTTCTGTTAAATTATCCTTCTCAGGCTGTCTGAGGCCAAACTCTATTTGTGTAAGCTTAGTGCATAAGGACATTATATTTTACATAATTACATATTTACAGTTACTGTATTCATCACATAATATGCATTATAACTTCTAAGGAATATATTCATACAGTTTAATGCATGACCTATATACACACTTTATGCTTAGCAGAAATATGTGTTGCCCTGTAATACAGATCCTTGCTTAACATTGTCTTTCTGAGAAAACCTGACAAATATGCTCAATGCGCGCAATAGAATTTTACAAAGGTAAGAATTTGCCCAAATATGGTTAAGTTGAAAACAACAAGCATCCCACAAAGGAAATTTCCAGACCATTCCAATTGTAATGCCAAGGACCAATTGAGATAAACAAGAATAAACTTTGTCAAATTTGATGAATGTTATATTTGAACATGCCAAATATCATTACATGTTTGCATAATAGAGAATTTTCTAGAAAGTGTTACGTTAGTGGGTGTGTTTAAAGGGGGATGGTTAGGAAGGGTATAAAGTGGCTGTCAAAAAAATAATTATTTGTTACTCGCATTTTAACCCTGGGAAAAGCGCACTCTCCCAGTAAGGGCTTGATCTGTTAATTGATAAATACTTATACTTCAGCATATTGGATTAAAAAATTAATTACTTTATGGAACTACACAACACCTGATAAAAGCAGTATTCAACAGTTTTGGGGGCCTGTCTGACTTTTGCCACCTTCCTGAAATCTTCTTCATTCCCTCAACAGGTGGGTATTCCACTCATTTCAAGCTTCAGTGGAAGATACTAAACAATTGTTGTGTTTTCATGCAGAAGCAGGTCACAAGGTTTCATGAGACAAGATCCAACTGTGTTCTGACTAGGCTAAATACCTAGGTCATTGTTAAGCACTAGGCCAAAGACACTTAGATTCTCAAAGGGTTGCTTTAATTATTAAGCATCCCTTGCCTAAGCCTCAAAAAGATGTGCATGCATTTTTTGGGATGTCCCAATTTTGCCGACAGTGGACACCAGGGTTTTCTACCTCCATTACCCTTACAAGAGTACATTTCTCAGGAAAGTCCTTGTGTAACATACAACTGAGTTTATTCAGTCATTTGAAATAATGAATAGACTCTTGGTTGCAGCTCCTGCTTTAGGTACTGTACTGATTATAAAAATACAGCTTTAGGGGTTTTGACACAGATTCATAGAGACATACATAGACCAATAGAATATTGTAATGCCCAACTACTAGATGCAGTGGGAGCTCTGCTAACATGTCTCAGAACTGTAGCAGCAGCTGCTCTCCTGGTAGAAAATACAAAAGACATTGTACTACAGCATGAATTGCCTCTACTTGTTCCAAATTATGTTGCCCAGTTATTTAATAATGCACAAACTAGACATGTGTCTACAGCCAGATTTTCTTGAAGGGAAATTGAACTTTTGAATCTTATCAACCTCACAATTCACAGATATCATACTCTAAATCCTGCCACATTGTTGCCTTCCTCTTCCTTAGCAGAGGGGAACACGAGTGTTGATAGTGAGGAAGAGGAAGACAATGAACAGTATTGCATGGAATACATAAGTAAAAAATTTCTGTTAGACCAGACATTGCTTAAGCTCCATTAGAGAATCCTCAATTGGTTATCTGTACTAATGGTAGCTGTCACAGACAAACACAAGATGGTTCCTTTGTGACAGGGTATGCAATAACCATAATTGATGAGATAATAGAGGCCAATCCATGGGGCCCACCACACTCAGCACAGGTAGCTGAACTTACAGAATTGATTAGAACATGTCAGTTAGCAGAAGGTAAAAGAGTTAATATCTACAATTTCTCCAGATATGGGTTTGGAGTTGTTCATGATTTCAGTGCTATTTGGCAACACAAGGGTTATCTCACAGCTTCAAGAACTCCCATTTCACATGCAAAACAGTTAAATGACAGAAGGAGGCAATACAGTTACCAAAAGAAGTTGCAGTGATTAAGTGTCAGGCACATACCAAACAAACTGATAGTAGTTCCATGGGGAACAGATTAGCTGACAGGCAGCACAAGAGGCAACTTTGGGTACATGCGATGAGTTAGAGACAGACACTCAATTGATGCTGTTTATTGATATCACATTTGACCAATTGAGACAAAAACAAGAGAACACTTGTCACAATGAAGTCAATACTTGAAAATGAAAGCACTGCCACAGAAAAGAAGATGGCATTTGGGTAGACCGAGAGGGGAGACCAGCGGCACCAAAAATGTTACTACCTGCCCATGCAGAAAATACTCATGGGTTAGTACATTTAGGAGCAGACAATGTGAATTCCTTTGTACAATCTTATAGGTATGCACCAGGATTTATATCAGTAGTCAGATCAAAATGTGAATGTTGTGTAATTTGCCAAAGAAACAATGTGGAGAAAGCAGGTCCTTTCCATAGACTGCAAATTGATTTTATTCAGCTACCAAAGTCAAGGGGATTAAAGTATGCTCTTGTTTATGTTGACATGTTTTCAGGATGGACAAAAGCGTGGCCTATGATCTTAGACACTGATCAGTTTACTGCCAAAAAGATTTTCAGAAATTTTTGTGTAGGTATAGTTTGCCTCAGTGTTATTGAAAGTGACCAGGGAACTAATTTTACAAGGAAAGTTTTTCAAAGAATGTGTGAAATGATGGGAATTGAATCAAAATTGCACACATCATGTTATCCAAAAGCATCAACTAAGGTCGAGAAACTTAATGGGGTCATAAAAAATAGGCTAGGTAGACTTACAAAAGAGACAGGAATGGCATGGCCTGAAGCCCTATCTTTGTTGCTTCATAGTATAAGAATCACAACTTAGCCTCCTCTCAATCTCTTTCATTATAACTACTGTTTGGACTTCAACCAATATGTTACTTATCCAAAGACTGATTGAAATTTCAACATGATTTGACTGTTCAATATGTCATACAGTTGTCAAAGCAGTTACAGGACCTTCAGAAAGCTTAACAGGGTATCCAACCAACATAAGAATTTGGTCCAACACATGAGATACAATCTGGACTCTATGTTATGATAAGAAGTTTCTTATGTTCTGGTTTCCTTACAGATCGATGGGATGGTTTTTGGCAAGTACTGCTGACAACAGCTACAGCCATAAAGGATGCTGAGAAGGACACCTGGATCCACAGCTTGCATTAAAAAAAGGTCAGAGATCCGAGCTTAAGGGGGCTAAAAGACTCAGACTCAAGTGCTGATTTAGTGACTGAGCTGCATTTACGAGAACTCTTCAACCAAGATGCAGATAATTGCTTACAATTGACTGCATGCCTATAAACTGATGACACAGAAAATTTTAAATTTCCTTAGTTGCTAAATCAGAGCAATCTTGTTTATTGTAGCATTGGATTGTTATTTACATTGGAGAGAGGGCGAGTAAAGGTTATGGTGTGACTGCACATCCATTAATATGGATAATGAGGATATTTCTAATAAGTCCTTAACTTCATCTTTTCTAAGCAGGAAAGCAAGAGCACTATATGACCAGCGTCATGAAGCTGATTTACCTCCTGTGCAATTATTGTACTAAACCACTAGAAAAAAGGTGCATACCCTGGTGTATGGATAATATAGTTTATTACTCAAAAGAATATCCAATCTAACAATATCATTCATTATGGGGGATAGGAGTAAAATTGTCACAACTCACCATAGAGACCCCAGAATCAGACCGCGGCACTTACTTCTCAGAACACTGCGGCGCAGCTCCCTGCTTCCCCGCCGGTCAGTTCCTGCATGCGATCACTCCTTCTGCTCCCCGGCGGCTTCTGCATCCTGTTCACAGCCTCATGTCTGGTGTCTCACTCGTAGGTCCACCGCGGGTCTCCGGTCAATGGGCGCGGCCATCTTGGATTGCCAATGTGACGCGATTTCCTCCAATAGACTTGCTTCTTCCTCTATTCCAGCCAGTCAGCATCAATCACTCCCTTTAAAAGGATCTTCACCACTCTCACTAGTTGTCAGTGCAACAAGTCCCCTTAGCCTGTCTAAGTGAGCCTCCACACTGTGCTCTGAAAGTGTTTGCTGACTTCTCAGCTCCTAAGCTGTGACAAGTAGCTTCCATGCTACCACTAGCCACCTACAGCTCCCATCTTTGACAAGTAGCTTCCATGCTGCCACCAAGCGACCTACGGCTCCTAAACCGCGACAAGTAGCTTTCACACTACCAACAACCATCTACAGCTCCTAAGCCGTGACAAGTAGCTTCCACACTACCAAGAGCCACCTACAGCTCCCAAGCCACAACAAGTAGCTTCCATGCTACCACAACCATCTATTGCTCCCAAGCTGCAACAAGTAGCTTCAGGCTACCACCAACCACCTATAGCCCCAGGCAGTGACAAGTAGCTTCCACACTACCAACAACCATCTATGGCTCCCAGGCCACAACAAGTAGCCTCTACATTACCATCCACTATCTATGACTCCCTAGCCGCAACAAGCAGCTCCACGCCATCTCCATTCACCTAATCTGCCTCACCAAGTAGCCTGCACTACCACCATTCACCTCACGGCTAATCTGCTGCACCAAGTAGCCTGCACTACCACCATTCACCTCACGGCAAATCTGCCACACCAAGTAGCCTGCACTATCACCATTCCCCTCTCAGCTAATCAGCTGCACCAAGTAGCCTGTGCTACCTCCTTTCGCCTTGCGACTTAATGGTCGCTCTCAGCAGTGCCTGAGCTACTTCCTGTTCTCAGTCACTCCAGTATCCTCATCATGCATAGGAACTTCATAAGACCTAGTCTCCTCCAGAGGGCAACTGAGTTGACAACAGGGATGTTTACTATTCCAGTGAACTCCCCATGCAAGTAGTAAATGTTGAGTTAGAATATTGTGATAAGATGATTACTGTGTACAAACTTTATGTCCCTCGTTGTACTGGATAATGTAAGGAAGATCTTAAAAGTGCTGCATGCATATTATGTTCAATAGATTTTTATAATGAGGCATTTTATTATACACTACCTGTGAGTGTTCCCCATAGTGAGACAGATCAGACATGTCAGGCAGGAATAGTTGCCACCATAGTATTAGGGTATGATGTCCCTTTATTATTACCACATGTTATTTATTATATATGTGAGAACTATGTTTGCAACTGGTTGCCAATTAATTTTGAAGTTGTTTGCTATTTTGGTACAGTGATACCACAATTGTTATATGTTATAACACTTGATAATTAGAGTAAACAAATTTTGAAGGTTACCAAACATTATAAAAGACATATTGTTATGGTGAATAATGCTGGGTACACACTAGCTGTTATATTGGCCAATCAATTGATCAGTCAATATATCATGTCCCCTTCGGCCAGTGTGTACAGAGGATATGTCTGTGAACAACGTTGTTCACAGACATATTGCATTGGCTGTGCTGCACATATCTGTCCGTTAGCAAGTGTGTACAGGTGATCAGCCACCCACCACCCCGGCCACCGGGACCCACTGCCGTATGCAGATGATGGTCGTTCAGTGTATATGAACATCCATCATCTGCAGATATATCTGCAGATCACTCAATCTACAGATATATCAGTCAGGTGTGTACCCATCTTAAAAAATACATTCCCCTGATTGACACTTCAGTGAGACATCGTGTTGGAACTGCCTTTGCAAACATCTTTACATACTGTATTGTAATTGGGGACATTTGGATAATCAACATGAAATTAGTAGATTGGACATATTTATTGACAATGTGACTGACTTTATGGTGAGACATTCAGATATAAAGAACAGGAAGTACTTTATGGCACTCACACTTGGTGAATGGTGTACGTCTAGTGTATAAATTCCAGTCCCTATGTACAACAAACACTGTCTAGGTATACACCAAGAAAAGCATAATTATGTTCAATCTTTTCCTATGTCTTCATAAATAAAATATATATTACACAAATACAAAATTAATATTCCTTAAATCAAAAAACAATGTCAATAAGAGCATGAAAAGAATGATCATTAAATCTGTAGATATATAATATCCAAATAAATAAATGAAAATAAGGGGGAAGCAGTAGCTGATTAAAATGAATGGTTGTGCCTCGGTATCTAAAGTGAGTCACCACTTGCCCTTGGTTAGTCCTCGTATTGTTGGACTAATTGTAGTCTGGTTATGAAGTGTCCAAATGTCCTAGGAATAATCTATTATGGTAGATGTTGATCCAGGAAAAAAGTCTAATTTAATGATAGCAGCGGCGTCCTGCTGATATTGATAGTTGATGGGTTTGATGGACGATCAGTGTGGTGCAGGAGCAGTGTATTGCTGGTGGATGAGGTGAACTTGCACAGGGTTGAGTCACAGGTCTCCGGACTGTGTTGCGTTACCTGATTGCCAGGTGCTTGAGTCCATCTTTCAGAGAGATGTGCCCTGGGCCCAGTGGTAGCAGAAGTGATACTATCTGGGAAGGGAGGTCACTGGTTTGGGTTTAGAGAAACCTGTCACCAGATGCCCCTGCCACTCTGAGATTTACCTGATAATCCCTGCGCTGTCTGTCTCTATGTACCAGGGTCCTGTCACACTGCTGGCCATGACATCTCTTTACTACATCTGCTTCCTAGTTGTACTAGTCATGTGAGTACTGTGAAGCTGGCCCTCGTCTCTGCCTAGGTCTCTCTTGTTGATAGGGTAAATGGGATAATAATGGTGTATCCCAATGCGTTTCAGCTTGTTAAGCCTTCCTCTGGGGTTGTGAATATGGTTTGTTTGTTCAGATGGGTTTATATAGGCCTTGTGCAATGTTCTTGTTGAGTTTCATTATTGGTTAATTGGTTAATTGATCAGATTCTCTGTTTCTGCTGTGCTCTTATCTTGCAGTGGCCATATTCTTGAAGTTCAGTGTGTTATATGGGATTACCGCATGTGCAGGGTTAATCGGCCATTTTGGGTTGGCCTTAGTTGATCTTAAAGGTATACATACATAAGATGTGATAGTAAGGTAAATAAAAGGTTATATAAAGGTGATTTGATACACTCTATGTCACTGAATGATTGTTATTGATAATATATATATAGGTACACTTTACCTTGTGTATATAATAGTGGGCAATAGTTGTTATATTTAATTATATATGAATGTCCTCATTTCTATTAATATCTGCATCTATAGTTTCCACCCTCCCAAAATGGCAATGGGGAGATGTATATCTGTATAGGCACAAAGGAAATTGGTGGTAATCATAAATGATAGGGTGATGATAGACATGAGGTAAAGGCATTCAGGAATGAACTGTTACAACATCACCTGGTTCTTGATTACTTAACTGCACAGACTGGAGGATATTGTTTAACCCTGGAAACAAATCTTGGAGATCACTGTTGCAATTATATGACCAATGATACTACCAATCCAGAAGCTATTATTACCAATTATATGAATGAGGCTCATGGTGTGAAAGAAGAATTCCGGCGAATGTATTATGGTAAGGATTCATGGTGGTCATGGTTAGATCCTATTACTTGGTTTTCAGGATTGGGAAAGTGTTTTTTAAATACATTTTATTCATTGATAAAGTTTTGTGATTGTAATCCTGATTCTTCTTATCTCTGCATTTTATAGATGTGGCCTTTGCTGTATTCAGGTGACTACTTCTAGGATGGCATAAAGAGAAAACATACAAGAGATGATGCTAAAAGTACTTTACATTCCTATGCAATCCACAAAAATATAGCACAAGTAAAACTTGTATATTTAAAGGGTGGAAATTGTGTAAGCTTAGTGCATAAGTAACATTATATTTTACATAGTTCCATATTTACAGTTATTGTAATTATCGCATAATATGGTTTATAAGGAATATATTCATACAGTTTAATGCATAACCTTTATACAAACTTTATACTCAGCAGTAAGATGTGTTGCCCTTTAATACATATTCTTGCATAACATTGTTTTTCTGAGAAAACCAGACAAATATCCTCAATGTGTGCAATAGAATTGGCCAAAGGTAAGAATTAGCCCAAATATTCTGAAAACAACAAGCATCCCACAAAGGAAACTTCCAGACCATTCCTATCATCTTGTCAAGGACAGATTTAGATACATTTGTCATGACCAGCTGGCCGATTCTCCTGATACCTCAATCTGAGAATCGCCACCAGTGAGTTATGGTTACCTCAGCACGTGCGATTAATCTAACACGGTACTGCCACCACCAATGAAGTTCACGGGAGTCATCAGGTTGCAGTGGTACAGTGGTCTCTGATAGTGCCAATGAGCAGACTAAATGGTCACTTGTATCAGTGAGGTTTCACATTCATGTCTGTAGTCATCATCGCAATCAGTGTATGTAGATTTATATAGATAATTCTAACTTTATATTTAATTCTTAAAGCTGTATAATTATGTAGCTTATAAAATGTATTTGCTTAATGTAACATATTACATTTTTCTGGTACCTTATAATAACATCCTAAGTGGGTCACTTAGCAGAATGCACACACAGCTTCCGTACAGTATTTGTATAAACATGAACAGCTGCAGTGTTTTGTATTATCATTTGCATTATATAGTGAAATAAATAGGTTATCCTGTAACTCAGCAATAACCTGTATTGTTCTTCATTAAGAGAGATCACTTCTATCACTGGAGACATGAATAGCTCAATGGAGGAAAATTACATACTGCAACATCTGAGTTTTGCTGTTGGAGCAGGAATTACCTGTATATCAGGAATAATGATAAATGTATATATAGTTACTGTGAATGTCACTGACTGGATGAAAGGAAGACCAGTGACTGCAACTGAAAAGATTCTTTCTCCCTCAGGATCATAAGGATGCTCTACCAATCTGCAGGCCCGCTGATCATTTTTTATTATAGTTTTATTATAAAAAATCATATAATATATGAGATGATTGCTATCTGTATTTTGTCAATGACCTTCTGCGCCAGCAACTGGTTTTCAAACCTTCTGGCTGTTGTCTTCTGCCTGAAGATCGGTAACTTCCACAATGTCTTCTTCCTACATCTGAAGACTATTATATTACAGAGGGTCGTCCATCTGATTATGGCTTCTGTCCTGTTGTCCATTTGTTACTTTTCAATATTTAATTTAATTGCTATCATTGAAATCCCTGATAATTCATTTAACACAACATATATAGAGAAAATAATTGCTATATACATGTATATGTCCTTACTGTGGGATACCGTGCCATTTCTCATGTTCCTCATATCATCAGTCCTTCTTATTTCCTCTCTGTGTCATCACATGAACAGGATGAGATGTGATCGGACTGTAACAGGACAACTGGATACCTATTTCAAGACCTTAACATTTTTAGCTTTTTCATTATTTAGCTACACCATTTATTTTGTCACCCATGCTACTATATGCTATAAGAGATCACTTGACATTGTTGGACTAATTTTTATTTTGAATATTTTTCCAACTCTACAATCAGTTTATCTGATCTATGTAACAGCCAGGCTAAGGAACCAGTTCTTTGATATTCTCCAACATGGATCCAACTTCTGGCTTAATTGCAGAGGTCATCCCAAAGCCTGAGGTCTGATGGAGACAATCACTCAAAGACTTTAGGGAGGTCCATAAAACTAATGAATGATGGGATCAAATATTAAATTGTTTAAGATGAATTTCAATATCCCAATGCTCACGCACAGGTATCTCTAAATTAATCCCGATGTGCCTTACTCCTGACATTTGCAGATGTATACAATTATTAACCTGGAAATATAGATCCATCTTTTGTATGCAATGATGTAAACTTGTATTACTTTAAAAAGCAATTATCTGTCACATGTGCTATATACACTACATGGCTCCCATTAACCTCTCCAGATCAGGGGAATCACCTACTAACCTACAGGGCATACACCATAATTAACAAATATACAGTACTAGTTATTTTAGTTGTTTTCATGGGATATACCATAATCTCCCATCTATCTGCACAGCCAATTTTTCCATTTTTTTATTCAGCATTTATTCCCATGATTTGTGGTTGATCCCACGTTCTGTATAGTAATTTCCCTGGTCAGCTGCTCCATAGGCCTGAAGATCTATTGCTGCATAAATGCTGCATGAAATCCTACTGTCTACATGACATCGGTTCTGCTATATGGCTCATGCACAATACCCAGCTGGGAGACAATTTATGCTGCTTGGCAGTAGAGATGAGCATGTCTGGAATTCTAAAATCTGAACACACACTGAATTTAGAGATTCTGAGTAGAACCGGATCATGAATAGGATCTGATGCCAGGTTGAAACTTGCATTTAAAAACCAAACTGTCAGTTATCATACTCAAGTGACATTTGGCAGAACAGTGCTCACCAGCAGCAGATTCATGCAACCTATATACATTCTACATGGCTCTTCAAAGAAACCAAAGCAGATATTTCATTAATAAGAAGAAATAGGGATTTATAACAATGCAGCATATATGGCAATAAGGACATGCAAATTACTGCCAACTGACCACAGTACATCTATAAATGCCATGGGAACAATGAATAAATCAGATTTCCATTTGTATTCAGCAGTTATGTACATGGCTCTTGTATGATCCTCCTGTCCCAATCATACAGTAATTCTGCAGACAAGCCTGAAGATACTATTGCCTATAGGAGACTGGTTCCACAATATGGCCAATACAGAGATGCCCTGGTTGGAGTCAATTCCTGTTAAGTGTCAGCGATTTGGATTGCAGTGTATAATATGTATTTGAATTACATATAAATATGTTGTAGATAATAAGATGTTAAAATAAACAGTGATCACTAAACCCAGATCTCAGTAATCGGCCTAAACAACATTTGGCAGAACAGAACTCATCAGCAACAGATTTATATAAATCTTCTAATAGATAGACCTATGCTGCTGAATTATCTTGGGGTTTTTTTATGCTGCATTTCTACTGTGGACTTTGAGCTGATGTCTAACTCTTGATGATGAAAGTAGAGAAAATGCACCATGCAGAGTATTGTGCAGTGTCAGGGAGGGACGTGCAGATTACTGCCCAACTATGTGTTGTTATACTGTAGTTGGACACAGGAGTTATGCACCTGGATTAAGAGCAACAAGCTAAAGTAATGGATAATTTGAAACTGACTTTAAGAACTATACCCCAGGGATTGTGAGTACACATTCTGATACTCAGTAGTATTGGATAATAAGACAAGCGGACCATATCTGATTATTTATAAGAACCTTATCTTTAGGATTACATAACACACTTCTTGTACGACAGTTTTAAATGCAATGTAAATCATTGTAAGTGAGTCCAAAGTCCTTTAAAATTTTCCAAAGAAATTACGTCTCTTCTGTGCTGTATGTTCTAGAATGTTGGTCAGCATGTAACACTCTCCAACCTGGCTCTTGTACATTATCTGCATTATTTCCTGTCAGGAATCTTCTACAGCAAACATACTGTAGCAATTTGGTTTAAATTCTAATAGATTGTTAATGTAGATTTTTGCAGGAATCACACTAGTATTACACTAGCAACAGTGGCAATTAAGAATTATCCAACTCTTCCGTTAAATTATCCTTCTCAGGTGGCACGAGGCTAATCTCTATTTTCCACCCTAAATATACTACATCACATCTGTGTAAGCTTACTGCATAAGGAATATTGTATTTTACATAAAATAGATATTTTCAGTTAGTGTGTTCATCACCTAATATGCTTTATAAGGAATATATTCATACAGTTTAATGCATGTAGTTATACACACTTTATAATTAGCAGAAATACATGTTACCCTTTAATACAGATCTTTGCACAACAATGTCTTTCTGAGAAAACCAGACAAATATCCTCAATGTGCGCAATAGAATTGGACAAAGGTAAGAATTAGCCCAAATATGGTTAAGTTAAAAACAACAAGCATCCCACAAAGGAAACGTCCAGACCATTCTAATTGTATTGCCTAAGACAAATTGAGATAAACAAGAATAAACTTTGTCAAATCAGATGAATGTTATATTTGAACATGCCAAATATCATTACATGTTTGCATAATAGAAAATATTCCAGAAAGTGTTATGTTAGTGGGTGTGTTAAAGGGGGATGGTAAGGAAGGGTATAAAGTGGCTGTTAAAAAAAAAATTTTGTTACTCGCATTTTAACCCTTGGAAAAGTGCACTCTCCCTGTACTTATACTTCAGCATATTGGATTAAAATTAATTACTACATGCAGCAACACAACACCTGATAAAAGCAGTATTCCACAGTTTTGGGTGCTTCTCTGACCTTTACCACCTACCTGAAATCTCCTTCATTCCTTCAACAGGTGGGTGTTCATTTCAGGTTTCAGTCGAAGATACTATACAATTGTGTTTTCATGCAGAAGCAGGTCACAAGGTTTCACGAGACAAGATCAAACTGTATTCTAACATGGTTAAATATCTAGGCCATTGTTTAGCACCAGGCCAAAAACACTTAGATTGCTTTAATTATTATGCTTCCTTTGCCTAAGCCTCAGAAAGATGTGCATGCATTTTTTGGGATGTCCCAATTTTGCCAACAGTGGATACCAGGGTTTTCTTCCTCCATTACCCTTACAAAAGTTAATTTCACAGGATAGTGCTTGTGTAACATACAACTGAGTCTATTGAGTCATTTGAAAAAATGAAAAGACATTTAATTGCAGCTCCAGGTTTACGTACTGCTCTGAAGATAAAAATACAGACTTAGGGGTTTTGACACAGATTCATGGAGACATGTATAGACCAATAGAATATTTTAGTGCCAAACTAGATGTAGTGGGAGCTCTTCCAACATGTCTCAGAGCTGTAGTAGCAGCTGCTCTCCTGGTAGAAAAGACACAAGACATTGTACTGCAACATGAATTGCCTCTATGTGTTCCACATGCTGTTGCCCAGTTATTTAATAATGCACAAACTAGACATGTGTCTACAGCCAGATTTTCTTGGAGGGAATTTACACTTTTGACTCCTACCAACCACACAATTCACAGATATCATACTCTAAATCCTGCCACATTGTTTCCTTCCTCTTTCTTAGTAGAGGGGAACATGAGTGTTGATAGTGAGGAAGAGGAAGACAATGAACATGATTACATGAAATACATGAGTCAAAACTTTTCTGTTAGACCAGACATTGCTGTAGTTCAATTAGAGAATCCTTAATTGGATATCTTTACTAATGGTTACTGTCACTGACAAACACAAGATGGTTCCTTTGTGACAGGGTATGCAATAACCACACATGATGAGATAATATAGGCCAAAGCATTGGGCCCACCACACTCAGCACAGGTAGCTGAACTTACAGCATTGATTAGAACATGTCAGTTAGCAGAAGGTAAAAGGGTTAATATGTATACTGACTCCAGATATGGGTTTTGAGTTGTTTATGACTTTGGTGCTATTTGGAAACACAACTTCAGGAACTCCCATTTCACATGCAAAACAGTTAAAGGACTGATAGAGACAATACAGTTACCAAAAGAAGTTGCAGTGATTAATTGTCAGGCACATACCAAACAAACTGATAGTAGTTCCATGGGCAACAGATTAGCAGACAGGCAGCATGAGAGGTAACTTTGGGTACATGCGATCAGTTAGAAACAGACACTCAGTTGATGCTGTTTAATGATATCACATTTGATCAATTGAGACAATATCAAGAGAACACTTCTCACAATAAAGTCATTACTTGAAAATTAAAGCACTGCCAGAAAAAAAGAAGATGGCATTTGGGTAGACTGAGAGGGGAGACAAGTGGCACCAAAAATTTTACTACCAGCCCTTGCAGAAAATACTCATGGGTTAGTATATTTTACAATCTGAATTGCATTATACAATATTATAGGCATGCACCAGGATTTATATCAGTAGTCAGATTGAAATGTGAATGTTGTGTAATTTGCCAAAGAAACAATGTGGAGAAAGCAGGTCCTTTCCACAGACTGCAAATTGATTTTATTCAGCTACCAAAGTCAAGGGAATTAAAGTATGTTCTTGTTTGTGTTGACATGTTTTCAGGATGGCCAAAGTTGTGGCCTGCGACCTTATGCTCTGAGCAGTTTACTACCAAATAGAATTTTCAGGAATTTTTATGTAAGTATGGTTTACCCAGTGTTATTGAAAGTGAACGGGGAACTAATTTTACAGGTAAAGTTTTTCAAAGAATGTGTGAAATGATGGGAATAGAATGAAAATTGCACACACCATATTATTCAAAAGCATCAGCAAAGGTCGAGAAACTTAATGGGGGTCATAAAAAATAGGCCAGATAAACTTACAAAAGAGACAGGAATGGCATGGCCTGAAGCCCTACCTTTGTTGCTTAATAGTATAAGAATCACACCTAAGCCTCCTATCAATCTCTCTCATAATAAACTACTGTTTGGATTTCAACCAACTTATGTCACTTATCCAAAGAATGATTGAAATTGCAACATGATTTCACTGTTCAATATGTCATACAGTTGTCTAAGCAGTTACATAACCTTCAGAACCAACATCAGCATTTGGTCCAACACATGAGATACAACCTGGAGACTATGTTATGATAAGAAGTTTCTAACATTCTGGTTTCCTTACAGATCAATGGGATCGTCCTTGGCAAGTACTGCTGACAACAGGTACTGCCATAATGGTTGCTGAGAAGGACACCTGGATCCATAGCTCACATTACAAAAAGGTCAGAGATCCAAGCTTAATGGTGCTAAAAGACTCAGACTCAAGTGCTGATACAGAGAATGAGCTGCATTTACGAGAACTCTTCAACCAAGATAGAGATAATTGTTTACAATAGACTGCATGCCTATAAACTGATGACACAGAAAACTGTTCATTTCCTTAGCTGCTAAATTGGAGCAATCTTGTTCATTGGGAGTTATTTACTTTGGAGAGAGGGCGAGTAGAGGTTTATGGTATGACTACAAATCCATTAATATGGATGATGGGGATTATCCTAATAAATCCTTTCCTTAATCTTTTCTAAGCAGGAAAGCAAGAGCATTATATGACCAGTGTCATGAAGCTGATTTACATCCTGTTGACAAGTGCATTTGCATTAATTGTACTAAACTACCAGAAGAAAGGTGTATACTCTGGTGTATGGATTATATAGGTTTTTACTCAAAAGAATATCCAATCCAACAATATAACTAATTGTTGGGAATGGTATTAAATGTTACTAACTGCTAGATTTGTACTAGAACACCATTGTTGAGTCGAAATATGCTGATCTCCCAATACATTTTTCTCCTGCTGAAATTACTAAGATAGCTAACATAGAAAACTGCGAGAATTATGTGTTTGACAAATGTGGACAAAAAGTCACTGGTGCCTATAATATGACAAAACCACCTGTGATTGTGATAGCTCCACAGGTAAGTGAATGCTCACCATTTTGTTTCAGTAAGACAGTCTATAAAATTCTCTTACCCTCACTTTAAATCTCACACTAGTGTGATGCCATGGGTTGGTTCTGCTGAGTTGGCCTGGGGGGTCCTGTGCCCTATATTTGTTACATATGAGTGTTAGGGACCTGCCTGATAGAGGTCACCTGGATGTGGTGGGCAGGCCCATAATTATGGCTATTGTTATGCAAAGAACATCTTTGATGCTATTTAGCAGTTATATTATTAGGTTCAGCATGGTTAGAATGTGCACTTTCATTTGTCTCTTTATGACCTTCTCATTGAATCTACTTATCCAGTCCAATTATGCCATACCAAATGACACAGCAAGTTGACCTCTCTAATGGACCTTGGTTGTGGCCCCCAAATCTTAAGGCTTGGTGAAATTTGGATCTACTCATTGTCCTTTCTTCTTAAGTTTAAACTAACCTTTCCATAAATGTTATATTACTGTCACCTTTATATCCATCCCATCTGTGTCACCTCTGTCTGACTGCCCCCTCCCCTTAGAATGTAAGCTCTCATTAGCAGGGCCCTCTTTCCTCATGTGCTTCTTCTTCACTTGATTATACTTTAATATACAACAGTACCCCACCCTTGGTTGCTGACACCATGTTGCTTATCTAAGTGTTAGGCAGCAATGTATTAATCATGTATCTGTCCTGCATTGTTTGTACTGTAATTTCTGTTTTCTTGTTTGCTCATTTGTTTATGTACATTGTAAGGTGCTGCAGAACCCTTGTGTCATCATATAAATAAAGGATAATAATAATAATAATAATAATAATAATAATAATAATATACTTGCAGCACTACAAGTCTCATCAGGTTGCACCTCACATTGTGCTTAGGGTGTGCAATCTAGGGCCCCTCCCCCTATGTATTTACTGTGTGTATGTATGTACACTGGAAGGACGAGACTCCTTCCACCTTGATTAGTACCTCTCCCACCTGTTCCAGGGTGTTTTTAATTAGCAAGGAGCCCTTGCACTCCAAGACTGCACATCTAATGAGACACACTGAGGGTAAGACCTATTATATATATGCTGTGTCAGTTTTGGGACTGGTATTAGGGTGCAGGGTTCTCTGGGCTGGTGTGGCTGAACTGCTTCATGGCATCATAATCTACACTTTTTCACTTCGTTAGTTTGTTTCATATATGTAGCACTTTATACACTTTTTATTATAACCTCCTACTTATGTAGGACTTAACACATAGGCTTTCTTTATTATTCTTTAACCCTCACTTTAAATCTCACACTAGTTTGATGCCATGGGGCAGTTCTGCTGAGTTGGCCTGGGGGGTCCCTTGCCCTATATTTGTTCCATAGGAGTGTTAGGGACCTGCCTGATAGAGGTCACCTGGATGTGGTGGGCAGGCCCATAATTATGGCCATTAATATGCAAAGAACCTGTTTGATGCTATTTAGCAGTTATATTATTAGATTCTGCATGGCAAGAGTGTGCACTTGCATTTGTCTCTTTATGCTTGCAGCACTACAAGTCTCAGCAGGTAGCAACTCACATTGGGCCTGATTCAGAGTTGGGAATAGAGAGAGAGATAGCACTTAACTGTGAACCTGAACAAACCATGTTGTAATGCAAGGGGTGTAAATACATAATATTTTTTAGCAGGGTAAATACTGGCTGTTTTTACATGTAGCCCACAAATACTGCACAGCTTTAATATTACTCTACAATTTAGACGTCAGTTTGGACACCTCCCTCCCAAATCTAAATCTCTCTGCACATTTTAAATCTGCCCCACCTGCAATGCAACATGGTTTCACCAAGATGATAAGCTGAGAGAGATATCTCAACTCTGAATCAGGCCCATTGTGCTTAGGGTGTGCAATCTAGGGCCCGTCCCCCTAAGTCTGTAAAATGAGACAGGTTTCACCCAAGATTTGGACAACTACAAGGATGTTTACTATTCCATTGCCCAACACCCCATACAAATAGTAAATGTTTAGTTAGGATATTGTGATAAGATGATTACTGTGTACAAACCTTATGTCCATCATTGTACTGAACAATGTAAGGAAGATCTTTAAAGTGCTGCATGTATATTATGTTCAATAGATTTTTTATAATGAGCCATTTGATTATACTCTACCTATGAGTATTCCCCATAGTGAGACAGATCATACAGTTCATACATGCCAGGTAGGAATGATAGTTGCCACCATAGTATTAGGGTAAGATGTCTCTCTACCATCCACTATCTATGACTCCCTAGCTGCAACAAGCAGCTCCACGCCATCTCCATTCACCTCACGGCTAATCTGCCTCACCAAGTAGCCTGCACTACCACCATTCACCTCACGGCTAATCTGCTGCACCAAGTAGCCTGCACTACCACCATTCACCTCACGGTTAATCTGCTGCACCAAGTAACCTGCACTATCACCATTCCCCTCTCAGCTAATCAGCTGCACCAAGTAGCCTGTGCTACCTCCATTCCCCTTGCGACTTAATGGTCGCTCTCAGCAGTGCCTGAGCTACTTCCCGTTCTCAGTCACTCCACTATCCTCATCATGCATTGGAACTTCATAAGACCTGTCTCCTCCAGAGGGCAACTGAGTTGACAACCGGGATGTTTACTATTCCAATGAACTCCCCATGCAAGTAGTAAATGTTGAGTTAGAATATTGTGATAAGGTGATTACTGTGTACAAACCTTATGTCCCTCATTGTACTGGACAATGTAAGGAAGATCTTAAAAGTGCTGCATGTATATTATGTTCAATAGATTTTTATAATGAGGCATTTTATTATACACTACCTATGAGTGTTCCCCATAGTGAGACAGATCATACAGTTCAGACATGTCAGGTAGGAATGATAGTTGCCACCATAGTATTAGGGTATGATGTCCCTTTCTTATTACCACATGTTATTTATTATATATGTGAGAAGTATGCTTGTAAATGGTCACCAATTAATTTTGAAGGAGTGATACCACAATTGTTATAATATGTTATAACACTTGATAATTTGATAAAAGTTATTTTGCTGGATAACAAACAATATAAAATACACATTGTTTTAGTGAATAAGAAACACATTCCCCTGATTGATACTTCAGTGAGACATCGTGCTGGTACCATCTTTGCAAAATCTTCATATACTGTATGGTAATCAGGGTTAATTTGATAATCAACATGAAATTAGTAGATTGGACAAATTTACTGACAATGTGACTGACTTCATGGTGAAACATTCAGATATGTTAGACATGAGGAAAAGGCATTAAGGAATAAACTTTACAACATCACCTGGTTCTCGATTACATATCTGCACAGACTGGGGGATATTGTTTAACCCCTGAAACAAATCTTGGAGTTCACTGCAATTATTTGACCAATGATACTGCCGATCAAGAAGCTATTATTACCAATTATATGAATGAGGCTCATGATGTGAAAGAAGAATTTCAGCAAATGCATTATGAGAAGGACTCTGAAAATGATTCATGGTGGTCATGGTGGTCATGGTTAGATCCTAGTACTTGGATTTCAGGATTGGGAAAGTGGTTTTCAAACATATTTTATTAATTGATAAAGTTTTGTTCTTGTGATTATAATCCTTGTTCTTCTTATCTCTGCATTGTATAGATGTGGCCTATCCTGTATTCAGGTGGCTACTTCAATGATGACATAAAGTGAAAACATACAAGAGATGATGCTAAATGAGCTTTACATTCCTATTCAATTCACAAAAATATAGCCCGTGCAAAATGTGTATATTTCAAGGGTGGAAATTGTGTAAGCTTAGTGCATAAGGAACATTATATTTTACATAGTTCCATATTTACAGTTAATGTGTTCAACACATAGTATGATATATAAGGAATATATTCATACAGTTTAATGCATGACCTTTATACACACTTTATACTTAGCAGTAAGATGTGTTACCCTTTAACACAGATCTTTGCATAACATTGTTTTTCTGAGAAAACCAGACAAATATCAGCAATATGTGCAATAGAATTGGACAAAGGTAAGTATTAGCCCAAATATGGTGAAAACAACAAGCATCCCACAAAGGAAACTTCCAGACCATTCGTATCATCTTGCCAAGGACACATTGAGATAAACAAGAATAAACTTTGTCAAATTTGAGGAATGTTATATTTGAAAATGCCAAATGTCATTACATGTTTGTATAATAGAGATATCCTAGAAAGTATGATGTTAGTCGGTGTGTTAAAGGGGGATGGTAATGAACGGCATAAAGTTGCTGTTAAAAAAATTATTAAAAAGAGGGAACCTACATACTTCCAGGGGATACTTACATTTTGCAGGTTTACTTTGAAAAGTGTCAATTTTCTGGGAATTTCATGAAAACATTGCAAAATAAATATGACTTATAGTATGATAATGGTACCCCTACTCTTGCTATTATGAATTCATCCAGTTCAGTTAGTTTTATGCTTCCACCTGTCAGTAATCTCCCATTTCTTCTACTCTGGAAGCTTCTGATCAGACAGATCTTCTAATAGACAACAGATATCATCATTTTTACATTGGAATTTGCTCTATAAATTACATGCATTCTGTATAAAACCTCTATAGGTGTCAAAACAAATGAAAATGCTCATAAGATATATTATCATTCATAATTTGGTGGCATCTTTTCTTGCACCTGTCTCCTGTGTAGGAGGTCTTGTGGGTCAGAGGTCACTCTTGGCCTTATTCAGAGACAGACGCTAATGCTGTCATATCTGTGGATTTGCACATAGCGGCTGTTTGAAAATATGCAAATTTTGCTGCCGCTGGGATATGTTTGGCGACGCTTACCAATGGCTTTGCCAATCCAAGTGTCTGCGCAAATGGATGCAGCAACGGTCGCTGTCAGCCCATTATCAGATTTCTGAGCAACCCTATGGCCATGCAGTAAACCCGCCAGAGTTGCGACGCCGGAGCTATTTTCACTGTGTACTGGATCGCAGTCACAATCTGAGATATGACCTGAAAATGATTGAGACATATCTGCGTTTGTGTCACCACCCTTCCCACGTTATCACACACAGATGGTCCATTGCCCATCACTCACTTTGCAAATAAATCCGCACTGCGAGCGACATCAGTATTAAACTTGACACATGCGCAGACCACCGATAATTGCTCACCTGCGTCCATCTCTGAAACAGGTTTTCTCTCCCACATTTGGTGGCACTGTCATAAATCCCTATCGGTAAGGAAGGAGGTGCTGTAAATCGGCTTATAGCTGGTAATATAGATACTGTGGTGCTCAACTTTCCCATACTCACTTTTACCCCATGTCATAGGAGCTTACACACTTATCTAGTGGATAGTGACCCATATTTTAAGCACTGTAAAGTGTCAAACAGCTGTATTTTGGAAGACCCTCCCTCCTTAGTGTCTATCATAGAATATTGCAGGTATATCACATGGAATACATCTCTAGGATTCTGCATAATACTCTTAATGAGTTATTGAGTTAATTTACATTTGCAAAAACAATTTATATTTATTATCAGCAACCCCAAATGGCTGGAATAAATCTATAATATAGAACTAATATGGTTCAGATACATTTCATTAACCATAAAATAAATCATAGAAATCACACTGATACTTACTATACCCTGTGGGGAAACTGAATATGGAGTATGGAACTGTATCTAGCAAAAATTAAATTTAAGACAAGATTAGACCTACAGAGCTACTTAGGGCCTGACTGAGGTGCACACAATGCTCATGGTCATGCACCTGAGAGATTATTTGCTACTGCACATGCAAAAACTGTTCTACAAACCCCCCCATGGTGCAACCATGGGTGTTCCTGGGTAGTGACTGGGAGGTGGCCTGAGCTGAACTCCAAAAACTTCATCTTATGGATGTGTTATGTAGATGAGGTGAATGGATAGGTAGGCACTGGCTAGTATCAGAGCCAGATTTACACATACATATATGTACCTGCCACACTTGCACATATCTCCCCCTTTCACAGGTTACCTACCCCCAAACACAGATTCCCAATACCACATATCCACCTAAAATATATCTCCCACACACTATCCCCCCTAGCACAGAATATCCCCCCTAGCACAGAATATCCCCCTAATACAGAATATCCCCCCGTAGCACACACACACACGCACACACACGTTTCCTGTTTATATATTTCAATTTCCTCAATGCTGCTGATGAGCTCTGTCTCTGATACCTGAGTACTTCTTGGACTGGCCACCTGATCGTCACTGGTGTGCATCAGAGCTAAAGGCAGTGAGGCATGCCTCCATTAGCTCTTTTTCTGTGTGCCTTATTGGCTGCTTCGTGGCTAAGCCCCCAGCTCCATGCAGTGTCTGAGTGATCAGAGGAATAGTTGAGCTCTTTACTGCATCATCTCTCCCTGGGAGTGCTGCAATTGTGGTGAGTTTTGTCTATAAAAATGATCAGAATAATAAAAAGAAGATATTTATAAGTTTTAAATATTTTCTTTATATTATTCTAGTCATCTTTATGGTAAAAAATCTGCAGTCTGATAGGGAGTATGACAGGGGAGGCTCTGCTTCCCAGGCCTACCCTGACTACACGTCCCTGGTGTTATGGGAGTGCTGTTGCAGGCATGTCAGTGAAAGAAGCTGCATTCCCAGGCATGGAGGCGCAGAAGCAGAGGCCATGTCTAGTTAAGAAGGAGACGCTAAGCCAACCAGTGTCTGGTGCAAGTATCAATGGTGAAATAGATGCTGAGCCAATGGTGGCATGTTCAGAATGACAGGCGGAATTTCAGGGCTTGCACATTCCGGTGCACTCTATTACAGGAGAAGGCTGAAACAACCATTTGTATATTATCGCGGCTGCAATTTTGCCAAAAGATGCTGCCGCTGCAGTGACTGCATACACCTCTGTTTCAGGCACCTGATGTGGATTTCAAGAGTATATCAACAAGACTAATTAATGTGCTTTATAAAGAGTTTGTATATACAGACCTACTCCATTTGTAACAATATACTATCACTAATATGGAAATTAAAGGCTTACACAGATGTATATTGTACTCTAATTATACCTTTCTGTTTCATTAAAATGTCTCACATAAAAAGACGGTTATTCTTTATATCAGAAGAACATGGTCCTGGTAATACTACAATGCTCCAGTAACTATTAAGGTGGATCTAACTTTGGTGCCCCAGATTATGGTTAACTCTTGGGGATATTTTTACTAAAGTGCAGGTTTTTAGAAGTAGAGATGTTGCCCAAAGCAACAAATCACATACTAGCTATTATCTTCTACAAGGTGATAGATAAATGTTAAGTAGAGTCTGATTGGTTGCTATGGGCAACATCTCCACTTCTAAAAACCCTCACTTTAGTAAATATACCCCTTGGTATTCACATTGAGGCTCCTAAAGTGTATTAATAAACAGAATGGATGTCTAGCCCTTAAGCTGCCAATGTTGCAGGGATGTTAGATGGACACTAGAAGCAATGTCTATATCACACTATGGATGCTTTTATGGTGTGTGAAATTATTTGATTTCTCTCACCAAACCAATGTCTCTGAATGTACAGCTTCTCCTGTAGGCAGATCATACTGTCTGAGGTAGCTCCACTCTTTCACTTTGTCTTTTACACTAGATTACTAGAGCTGGGTGGTGCACTACAACTCTAAGCCTCTCTCTTTCTCGCCAGCTTGAATGTGGATGGTAGAGTAGCAGGTTACAAAGTTTCTTTCTTGCTTCTGTGGTGGATGGACCTTTATGGTAGCTATCTCAATGGTCTCTGCTTGACTTCTCGATCTTAACTTCTCTACAGCCCACCTATCTCCCAGAGACTTTTCTTGGTTCTTACAGTAGCTGTCCCTATCACTGCATCAATTCTCCTCTACGCTTCTCACTTGCTGGAACTTCCCTGTACCCAGTGCTGGATTAAACCATATGGAAGGGTGCTAGGCAGTTGAAATCTCTGGGGCCCTCTGGCAAAATATCTCCTAATATGTTTTTCATCTTACCAATCAACAATTTTAATAAACCAATTTTATTACAATTATTAATGTTATTAAGCAAATTAACAAATGGTATTAAACAAAAATGAATAAATACTATTAAACAATATTACACAATTTTATGAAACAAAAAATATTATTTTTTAAAATTTTAATAAACCAACAAAACTTTAGGACAGTTTCTGCTCTACCTATTTGGTAATCCGGCACTGCCTGTACCAGTGGCTTACTCTGCAAAGTGGTAGCTTTCTCTGATTATAGCTTTGTTTCTCTTCCAGCAGCTACTCACAATGGTGAACTACTCCATACACCTCCCAAGCTCTTCCTTCTCTTTCCTGTTGCAGACCTTTTGTCTCACCCCACCTCCTCCTTTTGTGCAACACATTATGTAGTGAACCATGGGAGAGACCAGCTTGGAGGCAGGAAGATGGGCTCCAGACTTTAGCCCTATTGCCACCTGGGAACTGCAGTCCTCAGCTACCTTCCATGCAGTGGTATAGTGGCCAGTGAGCAGATTAAATGGTCACCTGTATCAGTGAGGTTTCACAATCATGTCTGAAGTCATCATCACAATCAGTGAATATAAATTTATATAGATAATTCTAACTTTATATTTAATTCTTAAAGCCATATAATTATGTAGCTTATAAAATGTATTTGCTTAATGTAACATATTACTTTTTCTGATACCTTATAATAACATCCTAAGTGGGTTACTTAGCAAAATGCACACACAGCTTCTGTCCAGAATTTGTATAAACATGAACAGCTGCAGTGTTTTGCATTATTATTTGCATTATACAGTGAAATAAAAAGGCTATCCTGTAACTCAGCAATAACCTGTATTGTCCTTCATTAAGAGAGATCACTTCTATCACTGGAGACATGAATAGCTCAACGAAGGAAAATGACAAATTGCAACATCTGAGTTTTACTGTTGGAGCAGGAATTACCTGTATAGCAGGAATAATGATACATATATTTATAGTTGCTGTGAATGTCACTGACTGGATGAAAGGAAGACCAGTGACCGTGACTGACCAGATTCTCACCTCCCTCGGGATCACAAGGTTGCTCTATCAATCTGCAGGCCTGCTGATCATCTTTTATTATAGTTTTATTATAAAAAATGATATAATATATGAGATGATTGCTAACTGTATTTTGTCAATTACCTTCTATGCCAGCAACTGGTTATCAAACCTTCTGGCTGTTGTCTTCTGTCTGAAGATCTGTAACTTCCACAATGTTTTCTTCCTACGTCTGAAGACTATTATATTACAGAGGGTCGTCCATCTGATTATTACTTCAGTCCTGTTGTCCATTTGTCACTTTTCAATATTCAATTTGATCGCTATCATTGACATCCCTGAGAGCTCATATAACTCAACATATATAGAGGAAATAATTGCTATATACATGTATATGGATTTACTGTTGGATACCGTGCCATTTCTCATGTTCCTCATATCATCGGTCCTTCTTATTTCCTCTCTGTGTCATCACATGAACAGGATGAGATGTGACCAGACTGTAACAGGACAACTGGATGCCTATTACAAGACCATAAAGTTTTCAGCTTTTTTATTAATTAGCTACGCCTTTTATTTTGTCGCCCATGTTACTATATGCTTCTATCCTGGATCACTTGACATTGTTGGAATAATTTTTATTTTGAATGTTTTTCCAACTCTACAATCTATTTACCTGATCTATGTAACAGCCAGGCTAAGGAACCGGTTCTCTGCCATTCTCAAACATGGAACTAACTGCTGGATCTTTTGCAGAGACCGTATCTCCAAAACTGTGGATCCGATGGAGAGTATCACTCAAAGACTTAAGAGAGGTCCATGCAACTAATAAATTAATGGGATCAAATTGTAAATTGTAATATAGTTTGTCTATGATGAATTACAACACCCCACTCATCAAGAACTCATAAGACTAAATATCCAGACTTGACGGAAAACTGAATCGTTACAACACAGGTATTTCTGGGCTGATTCAGAGTTACATGCAAGTCGGTCCCATTGTATCCATGGATCTAAATATGGATCTTTGCCAAACACAGCTGTTTGGATGTATACGGCTACGCCACCCCCTATCCACCTGCTTGTGGAAGTAGCTGTCATCTGTATAAGTGCACACTGACACCAGTCTTATAGATGCTCGTGGTTGTTTGCACTCAGCTACGGGGTGTGTGCAGTGTAAGAAGTTGCAGGATATGTCTTCAGAAAGGACTCGCAAGCATCTCTGAATAAGCCCCGATGTGTCTTACTCCTGACATCTGCAGATGTATACAATTATTAAACTGGAAATATAGATCCATCTTTTGTATACAATGATGTAAACTTGTATTAGTTTACAGAGTATGTATCTGTCACATGCTCTATATACTACATGGCTCCGATTAACCTCTTTAAATCAGGGAAACACCTACTGACCTCCAGGGCATACACCATAATTAACAAATATAAAAAATATACAGTATTGTATATCAATTATTTTAGTTGTTTTCATGGGATATACCATATTCTTCCAACTATCTGCACAGCTAATTTTTCAATTTTGTATTCAGCATTTATTCCCGTGAATTGTAGTTGATCCTATGTTCTGTATAGTAATTTCCCTGGTCAGCTGCTCCATAGGCCTGAAGATCTATCGCTGCACAAACGATACCTGAGATCCTACTGTCTACATGGCCCATGCACAATACCCAGCTGGGAGACAATTTATGTTACTTGTCAGTAGAGATGTGCGTGTCTGGAATTCTGAAATCTGAACACACCTGAATTTAGGGGTTCTGAGTAGAACCGGGTCATGGTTCATATCTGTTGCTGGGTCAGAACTTGAATTGAAAAACCGAACTCTCAGTTATCATACTCAGTGCTCACCAGCAGCAGATTCATGTAACCTACTGTATATACATTCTACATGGCTCTTCAGTCTGGAGAAAGAAGAATTAATAAGAAGAAATCTGGATTTCTAACAATGCAGCATATATGGCAATAAGGATGTACAAATTGCTGCCAACTGACCATGATACATCTACAAATACCATGGGAACAATGAATCACTCAGATGTCCATTTGTATTCTGCAGTTATGTACATGGCTCTTGTATGATCCTCCTGACCGAACCTTACAGTAAATTCTGCAGACAGCTGATCCATAAGCCTGAAGATACTATTGCCCAGAGGAGACTGGATCCACAATATGGCCAATACACAGATGTCCTGGTTGGAATAAATTCCTGTTAAGTGTCAGCAATTTAGATAGCAGTGTATAATATGTACTTGATTTACATATAAATATGTTATCAATAATAAGATGTTAGAATAAAAAGTGATCACCAACCACAGATCTCTGAAATCGGCCTAACCAACATTTGGCAGATCAGAACTCATCAGCAACAGATTAGTTTAATTCATCTAATAGAAAGACCCATGTGGCTGAATTTTATGGGGGTGTTTATAATTACATTTCTATTGTAGACTTTGGTCTGGAAAAAGAAATTCAAAGCTGATTTCTAACTCTTGATGAAGGAAATAGAGAAGACTCACCATGCAGAGTATGGGGCAGTGCCAGTGAGGGGCTTGCAGATCACTGCCCAACTATGTGCTGTTATAGCTGGACAGAAGTGTTCTGATCTGGGATTAACCGCAACAAGCTGCAGTAACGGATCATTCAAAACTGATTTTCACAACTATGTCCCAGTGTTGGTAAGTACACATTTATCTTACTCAGTGTTATGGGACAATATGACAAGAGGACCACATCTGATTATATTTAAGAAGCTGATCTTTAGGATTACATAACATGCTTCATGTACCACAGTTTTAAATGTAATGTAACCCATTGTAAGTGAGGTCAAAGTCCTTTAAAATGTTCTATAGAAATGACGTCATGTTCTGGAATCTTGGTCAGCGTGTAACCCTCTCTAACCTGGCTCTTGTATGTAATAACTGCATTATTCCCTGGCAGAGCCCTTCTAAAGCAAAATATACTGTATCAAATTGTTTTAAATTCTAGTAGATTGTTTATGTAGATTTTTGTAGGAATCACACTAGTATTTGGATATTTGATAATGTTATTACTAGGGGTGTGCATCGGCCACTTTTCGTGTTTTGTGTTTTGGCTTTGGATCTGGATCTATCTTCGTGTTTTGGATCTGGATTGGTTTTGACAAAACCACCCTTCCGTGTTTTGGGTTCTGGGTTTTGTGTTTTGGATCTGTATTTTTTTTTTTAAAAGCATAAAAACAGCTAAAATCACAGAATTTGTGGGTTTTTCTGCTCCTATGCTATTATTAACCTCAATAACTTTAATTTCCACTCATTTACAGTCTATTCTGAACACCTCACACCTCACAATAGTGTTTTTATGTCCAAAAGGTTGCACCGAGGTAGATGGATGACTATGCTAAGCGATACAAGTGGGCAGCACAAACACGTGGCCCATCTAGGAGTGACACTACAGTGGCAGACAGGATGGCAGTTTGAAAAACTAGGCCCCAAACAGTACATAATGCAAAGAAAAAAAAGAGGTGCAAGATGGAATTGTCCTTGGGCCCTCCTACTCACCCTTATTTTGTATAAACAGGACATGCACACTTTAACAAACCAATCATTTCAGCGCCAGGGTCTGCCACACGACTGTGGCTGAAATGATTGGTTCGTTTGGGGCCCCACAAAACAAGCTGGCAATTAATCTGTCCCTGCACAAACTGGCTCTACGGAGGCAAGATGTCATCCTCATCCTCCTCATCCACCGAATCCTCACCCTTGTCAGTGTTGTGTACATCCTCATCCTCACAGAGTATTAATTCATCCCCACTGGAATCCACCACCACAGGTCCCTCTGTTCTGGAGGCTGGTCTCCCTGGAAGAGTTGATAATTCATTTTTATGAACATCATCTTCTACACATTTTGTGGAAGCAACCTCCTACACCTTTCGCTGACAAGGTTCCCGGCTGCACTAAACACTCTTTCGGAGTATACACTGGAGGGGGGGCAACTCAGGTAAAATAGAGCCAGTTTGTACAGGGGCCTCCAAATTGCCTCTTTTTCCTGCCAGTACAGGTACGGACTGTCTGACATGCCTACTTGGATGCTGTCACCAATGTAATCCTCCACCATTCTGTCAATGGTGACAGTATCATATGCACTGACAGTAGACATGTCAGAAATTGATGCCAGGTCCAAACTTGGTCCTGCCTGCCTTGCATCAACACCAGCGGGTTGCTTAGGATACCTACGTTTTTTCCTGGCAGCCCCAGTTGCGGGAGAAAATTAAGAAGGAGCTATTAACGTATCACATTCCGCTTCAGCTGACAGTGTTTTCACCAGCAGGTCTTTTAACTCTGCAGGCTTTTGTCGGCCAGATAGAGAGACACCACATAGGCTTTAAACCTAGGATCGAGCACGGTGGCCAAAATGTAGTGGTCTGATGTCAACAGATTGACCACCCTGGAATCCTGGCAAAACGAATGAAGGGCTTCATCCACAAGACCCACATGCCGAGTGGAATTGCTCTGTCTTAGCTCCTCCTTCACTTTCTCCAGCTGCTTCTGCAAAAGCCTGATGAGGGGAATGACCTGACTCAAGCTGGCAGTGTCTGAACTGACTTCATGTGTGGCAAGTTCGAAGGGCTGGAGAACCTTGCACAACATGGAAATCATTCTCCACTGCGCTTGAGTCAGGTGCATACCCTCTCCTTTGCCTATGTCATAGGTGGATGTATAAGCTTGAATAGCCTTTTGCTGCTCCTCCATCCTCTGAAGCATATAGAGGGTTGAGTTCCACCGTGTCACAACCTCTTGCTTCAGGTGATGGCGGGGCAGGTTCAAGAGTGTTTGCTGGTGCTCCAGTCTTTGGCACGCAGTCACTGAATGGCAAAAGTGGGCTGAAATTTTTTGGGCCACCCAAAGCATCTCCTGCATGCCCCTGTCACTTTTCAGAAAATTCTGCACCACCAAATTTATTGTGTGAGCAAAACATGGGACGTGCTGGAATTTGCCCAGATGTAATGCCCGCACAATATTGGTGGCATTGTCAGATATCACAAATCCCTAGGAGAGTCTAAGTGGGGTAAAGCCACTGGGCGATGATTTCCCTCAGTTTCTCTAAGAGGTTGTCGGCGGTGTGCCTCTTAGAGAAACCGGTGATACACAGCATAGCCTGCCTTGGAACGAGCTGGCGTTTCTGAGATGCTGCTACTGGTGACGCTGCTGTTGTTGCTGTATAAGGTGATACATCTACCCAGTGGGCTGTCACAGTCATATAGTCCTTAGTCTGCCCTGTTCCACTTGTCCACATGTCCGTGGTTAAGTGGACATTGGGTACAACCGAATTTTTCAGGACACTGAGGACACTTTTTCTGATGTTTCTGTACAGTCTCGGTATCGCCTGCCTAGTGAAGTGGAATCTAGATGGGATTTGGAACCGGGGACACACTACCTCCATCAATTGTCTAAATCCCACTGCACAAATAGCGGATACCGGATGCATGTCTAACACCAACATAGCAGTCAAGGCCTCAGTTATACGTGTTGCTTCAGGATGACTGCTGTCGTACTTCATCCTCCTCGCTAAGGACTGTTGGAGGGTCAATTGTTTAGTAAAAGTAGTGGAGTTCCTACTTCCTCTCTGGGATGATGAACGACTCCCAACAGCAACTGCAGCAATAGCAGCAGTAGGCATAGCAATGTAGGATCCTCCGGAGGAATCCCGGATAGGAGAGTCAGTCATGCCAGTGACATGGCCTGCAGGACTACTTCCGATCCTGACTAAGGAGGAAATTGATGAGGAGGGAGTTGACGATGTGGTTTGCAGGCACTTGGATACAACAGGACAAAGGGATTTTGGTGTCCCTGGACTGCTTATGGTCTTAGCCAAAGTTTCTGAACTTGACAGTAACTTTTTATGAATGCGCTGCAGGTGACGTATAAGGGAGGATGTTCCTAGGTGGTTAACATCCCTACACCTACTTATTTCACCTTTACATATGGTACATATGGCAAGACAGTTGTTGTCCGGATTTGGATAGAAATATTGCCAGACCAAAGAGGTGGAATGTTTGGTCTTCTGCCCAGGCATGACCGTGATGGGATTTTTCATCCCACAGACAACAACTGTCTCCCCCGGAGCCTGATTTAAACAAACCACATCATCATTAGAATCCTCCTCGCCAACTGCATCCTCAGCCCCAGCTACACCAGTATTCTCATCCTGTTGTACTTCAACAGTGACATCTTCAATTTGCATATCAGCAAGTGGACTGTGGGTAGTCCTTTCAGCACTTGCAGAGGGCGTGCAAATGGTGGAAAGAGCCACCTCTTCCCGTCCAGTGCTGGGAAGGTCAGGCATCGCAACCGCCACCACACTTGGACTCTCCATGGAGATTTGTGATATCTTCTTAGAATGCACAGTTCTTTGCTGTGCTTTTGCCAGCTTAGCTAGTTTGATTTTTTTACCGGGATGAGGGCTTCCATCGTCATGTGAAGCTGGACCACTAGTCATGAACATAGGGAAAGACCTTGGCCGTTCCTTGCCACTCCGTGTCGTAAATGACATATTGGCAAGTTTACGTTTCTCCTCAGATGATTTAAATGTTTTTTTTAAGGTAATTTTCCTGAACTTTGTCATTTGGGATTGTATATGCCCTCTACTATGACATTGGGCATTTGCCTTGGCAGACGATGTTGATGGCAGGTTATCGTCTATGTCATGACTAGTGGCAGCAGCTTCAGCACTAGGAGGAAGTGGTTCTTCATCTTTCCCTATTTTATTTTTATCGGAGAAAGTTTGGTCCTCCATTTATGTTATATTGATATATACGTGTGGCTAAGGCGCACACAAACACAGAAAATATTTTTTTTTTATTGTTGGAGACTAGTGCACTTTGTGGGTTACACCACCCTTAAAGAAATGAGCCAGCCAGCTCTTTACTTATGGGACACAGGCGCACGCTTGGTGCTGCTCCTTTGTTGATGCATGTGCAGCTACAGTGTACACAATTCACAAAGACAGAAAAAAAAAGAAGAATTTTTTATTTTTTGTGGAGCACACTTTGAGGGTTACACCACCCTTTAACAGACAGATGCATGCTTGGCGCTACTTTGTTGATAACCGTGCAGCCACAGTGCACAGAATTCACAAACACAGAAAATATTTTTTTATTTTGTTTGGAGTGCACTTTAAGGGTTACAGCACCCTTTAACGGTCAATCCAGCCGGACCTTTATTTATGGGACTCAGGTGCACGCTTGGCACTACTTTGTTGATGCACGTGCTGCTACTGCGCACACAATTCACAAACACAGAAAATATTTTTTTATTTTGTTTGGAGTGTACTTTGGGGGTTACAGCACCCTTTAACGGACAAGCCAGCCAGACCTTTACTTATGGGACACAGGCGCACGCTTGGCACTGCTCCTTTGTTGATGCACGTGCAGCCACAGTGCACACAATTCACAAACACTGAAAAAATTTTTTTATTTTGTTTGGAGTGCCCTTTGGGGGTTACAGCACCCTTTAGTCATCAATCCAGCCGGCCCTTTATTTATGGGACACAGGGGCACACTTGGCACTACTATGTTGATGCACGTGCGGCTACTGCGCACACAGGGTCTGATTCAGAGCCAGTCACTATTTGCGCTCGCTCGTCAAGGAAATAGGGGTGGCTATTCAAATGAACCTTTCGCTGTTTGCGGTCTGTTCACGCCTCTAGCTCTGAACAAGCGAACAAAACTTGCTGTCATTTTTTGGGAAACTACGCCCCCTGGCCACTCGCATCCTACGTCATGTCCGCTATTTATTAGATTAATCGAGTACATTGAACAGGGTATGATCTGCTCGCTATTCTTGTGGTTGGTTTTTGCTACCACAATTTTGCGAGCAGTTCTGGCTAAAAAAAACCCCAGTGACGTTGTCAATGACGCTGATGTTTTAATTATGCACACCCATAAAAAAACCCTTTTTGACCTTTAAGCACACCTGCGATAAGATTTCCACTCCCCCTTTTCAAGCACATTCCCCTGTTACCACCCACATATGCCTCATTCTGTCACTCAAAATAGCAGGCATTCGCTATTTTGCGAGCACGATTTTCGGCCACACTGACTGGTTCGCGCATGCGGATTACGATCCGTATGCATGCGCAGTTGGGCAAACATCGCTCGGAGCGAACAAGCAGCCACTTGCGACCGGCTCTGAATCAGGCCCACAATTCACAAACACAAAAAAATATGATTTTTTATTTTGTTTGGAGTGCCCTTTGGGGGTTACAGCACACTTTAGCGGTCAATCCAGCTGGCCCTTTATTTATGGGCCACAGGCGCACGCTTGGCACTACTTTGTTGATGCACGTGCGGCTACTGCGCACACAATTCACAAACACAAATAAATATATTTTTTTATTTTGTTTGAAGTGCCCTTTGGGAGTTACAGCACCCTTTAGCCGTCAATCCAGCCGGCACTTTATTTATGGGACACAGGCACACGCTTGGCACTACATTGTTGATGCACGTGCGGCTACTGCGCACAGAATTCACAAACACAAAAAAACAAAATTTTTATTTTCCTTGGAGTGCCCTTTAGGGGTTACAGCACCCTTTAGCGGTCAATCCAGCCGGGCCTTTATTTATGGGACACAGGCGCACGCTTGGCACTACTTTGTTGATGCACTTGCGGCTACTGTGCACACAATTCACAAACACAAAAAAATATATTTTTTTATTTTGTTTGGAGTGCCCTTTGGGGGTTACAGCACCTGTTAGCGGTCAATCTAGCTGGCCCTTTATTTATGGGACACAGGCTCACGCTTGGCACTACTTTGTTGATGTACGTGCGGCTACTGCGTACACAATTCACAAACACAAAAAAATATATTTTTTTATTTTGTTTGGAGTGCCCTTTGGGGGTTACAGCACCCTTTAGCGGTCAATACAGCCTGCCCTTTATTTATGGGACACAGGCGCACGCATTGCACTACTTTGTTGATACACTTGCGACTACTGCGCACACAATTCACAAACAAAAAAAAATTTTTTTTTTTATTTTGTTTGGAGTGCCCTTTGGGGGATACAGCACCCTTTAGCGGTCAATCCAGCCGGCCCTTTATTTATAGGACACAGGCGCATGCTTGGCACTACTTTGTAGATGCACGTGCAGCTACTGCGCACACAATTCACAAAAAAACGTATTTTTTTATTTTCTTTGGAATGCCCTTTGGGGGTTACAGCACCTTTTAGCGGTCAATCCAGCAGGCCCTTTATTTATGGTACACAGGCACACGCTTGGCACTACATTGCTGATGCACGTGCGGCTACTGCGCACACAATTCACAAACACAAAAAAATATATTTTTTAAATTTTTTTGGAGTGCCCTTTTGGGGGTTAAAGCACCCTTTAGCAGTCAATCCAGCAGGCCCTTTATTTATGGGACACAGGCGCACGCTTGGCACTACTTTGTTGATGCACGTGCAGCTACTGCGCACACAATTCTCAAACACAAAAAAATATATTTTTTTATTTTGTTTGGAGTGCCCTTTGGGGGTTACAGCACCCTTTATCAGTCAATCCAGCCGGCCCTTTATTTATGGGACACAGGCGCACGCTTGGCACTACTTTGTTGATGCACGTGCGGCTACTGTGCACACAATTCACAAACACAAAAAAATATATTTTTTTATTTTGTTTGGAGTGCCCTTTGGGGGTTACAGCACCCGTTAGCGGTCAATCCAGCTGGCCCTTTATTTATGGGACACAGGCTCACGCTTGGCACTACTTTGTTGATGTACGTGCGGCTACTGCGTACACAATTCACAAACACAAAAAAATATATTTTTTTATTTTGTTTGGAGTGCCTTTTGGGGGTTACAGCACCCTTTAGCGGTCAATCCAGCCTGCCCTTTATTTATGGGACACAGGCGCACGCTTTGCACTACTTTGTTGATACACTTGCGACTACTGCGCACACAAATCACAAACACAAAAATTTTTATTTTTTATTTTGTTTGGAGTGCCCTTTGGGGGTTACAGCACCCTTTAGCGGTCAATCCATCCGGCCCTTTATTTATGGGACACAGGCGCATGCTTGGCACTACTTTGTTGATGCATGTGCGGCTACTGCGCACACAATTCACAAAAAATATATATTTTTATTTTGTTTGGAGTGCCCTTTGGGGGTTACAGCACCCTTTAGCGGTCAATCCAGCCGGGTCTTTATTTATTGGACACAGGTGCACACTTGGCACTACTTTGTTGATGCACGTGCGGTTACTGCGCACACAATTCACAAACACAAAAAAATATATTTTTTTATTTTGATTGGAGTCCCCTTTGGGGGTTACAGCACCCTTTAGCGGTCAATCCAACCAGCCCTTTATTAATGGGACACAGGCGCATGCTTGGCACTACTTTGTTGATGCACGTGTGGCTACTGCGCACACAATTCACAAACACAAAAAAATATATTTTTTGATTTTGTTTGGAGTGCCCTTTGGGGGATACAGCACCCTTTATTGGTCAATCCAGCCGGCCCTTTATTTATGAGTCACAGACGCACGCTTGGCACTACTTTGTTGATATACGTGCAGCTACTGCGCACACAATTCACAAACACAAAAAAATATATTTTTTTATTTTGTTTGGAGTGCCCTTTGGGGGTTACAGCACCCTTTAGTGGTCAATCCAGCTGGCCGTTAATTTATGGGACACAGGCGCACGCTTGGCACTACTTTCTTGATGCACGTACGGCTACTGTGCACACAATTCACAAAAAACTATTTTTTTGTTTTGTTTTTAGTGCCCTTTGGGGGTTACAGCACGCTTTAGCAGTCAATCCAGCCAGCCCTTTATTTATGGGACACAGGCGCATGCTTGGCACTACTTTCTTGATGCACGTGCGGTTACTGCGCACACAATTCACAAACACAAAAAAACATATTTTTTTTATTTTGTTTGGAGTGCCCTTTGGGGGTTACAGCACCCTTTAGTGGTTAATCCAGCTGGCCCTTTATTTATGGGACACAGTTGCATGCTTGGCACTACTTTGTTGATTCACGTGCGGCTACTGCGCACACAATTCACAAACACACAAAAAAAATTTTTTTACGTTGTTTGGAGTGCCCTTTGGGGGTTACAGCACCCTTTATCAGTCAATCCAGCCGGCCCTTTATTTATGGGACACAGGCGCACGCTTGGCACTACTTTGTTGATGCACGTGCGGCTACTGCGCACACAATTCACAAAAAATATATTTTTTTATTTTGTTTGGAGTGCTCTTTGGGGGTTACAGCACCCTTTATCAGTCAATCCAGCTGGCCCTTTATTTATCGGACACAGGCGCACGCTTGGCACTACTTTGTTGATGTACTTGCGGCTACTGTGCACACAATTCACAAACACAAAAAAATATATTTTTTTATTTTGTTTGGAGTGCCCTTTGGGGGTTACAGCACCCGTTAGCGGTCAATCCAGCTGGCCCTTTATTTATGGGACACAGGCTCACGCTTGGCACTACTTTGTTGATGTACGTGCGGCTACTGCGTACACAATTCACAAACACAAAAAAATATATATTTTTATTTTGTTTGGAGTGCCTTTTGGGGGTTACAGCACCCTTTAGCAGTCAATCCAGCCTGCCCTTTATTTATGGGACACAGGCGCACGCTTTGCACTACTTTGTTGATACACTTGCGACTACTGCGCACACAAATCACAAACACAAAAATTTTTTTTTTTAATTTTGTTTGGAGTGCCCTTTGGGGGTTACAGCACCCTTTAGCGGTCAATCCATTTGGCCCTTTATTTATGGGACACAGGCGCATGCTTGGCACTACTTTGTTGATGCACGTGCGGCTACTGCGCACACAATTCACAAAAAATATATATTTTTATTTTGTTTGGAGTGCCCTTTGGGGGTTAAAGCACCCTTTAGCGGTCAATCCAGCCGGCCCTTTATTTATGGGACACAGGCGCACACTTGGCACTACTTTGTTGATGCACGTGCGGTTACTGCGCACACAATTCACAAACACAAAAAAATATATTTTTTTATTTTGATTGGAGTCCCCTTTGGGGGTTACAGCACCCTTTAGTGGTCAATCCAACCAGCCCTTTATTAATGGGACACAGGCGCATGCTTGGCACTACTTTGTTGATGCACGTGTGGCTACTGCGCACACAATTCACAAACACAAAAAAATATATTTTTTGATGTTGTTTGGAGTGCCCTTTGGGGGATACAGCACCCTTTATCGGTCAATCCAGCCGGCCCTTTATTTATGAGTCACAGACGCACGCTTGGCACTACTTTGTTGATATACGTGCAGCTACTGCGCACACAATTCACAAACACAAAAAAATATATTTTTTTATTTTGTTTGGAGTGCCCTTTGGGGGTTACAGCACCCTTTAGTGGTCAATCCAGCTGGCCGTTAATTTATGGGACACAGGCGCACGCTTGGCACTACTTTCTTGATGCACGTACGGCTACTGCGCACACAATTCACAAAAAACAATTTTTTTGTTTTGTTTTTAGTGCCCTTTGGGGGTTACAGCACGCTTTAGCAGTCAATCCAGCCAGCCCTTTATTTATGGGACACAGGCGCACGCTTGGCACTACTTTCTTGATGCACGTGCGGTTACTGCGCACACAATTCACAAACACAAAAAAACATATTTTTTTTATTTTGTTTGGAGTGCCCTTTGGGGGTTACAGCACCCTTTAGTGGTTAATCCAGCTGGCCCTTTATTTATGGGACACAGTTGCATGCTTGGCACTACTTTGTTGATTCACGTGCGGCTACTGCGCACACAATTCACAAACACAAAAAAAATATTTTTTTACGTTGTTTGGAGTGCCCTTTGGGGGTTACAGCACCTTTGTCGGTCAATCCTGCCTGCCCTTTATTTATGGGACACAGGCGCACACTTGGCACTACTTTGTTGACGTACGTGCGGCTACTGCATACACAATTCACAAACACAAAAAAATATATTTTTTTATTTTGTTTGGAGTGCCCTTTGGGGGTTAAAGCACCCTTTAGTGGTTAATCCAGCTGGCCCTTTATTTATGGGACACAGGCGCATGCTTGGCATTACTTTGTTGATGCACGTGCGGCTACTGCGCACACAATTCACAAACACAAAAAAATATATATTTTTATTTTGTTTGGAGTGCCCTTTGGTGGTTACAGCACCCTTTAGCGGGCAATCCAGCTGGCCCTTTTTTTATGGGACACAGGCGCACGCTTGGCGCTGCTCCTTTGTTGATGCACGTGCAGCCACAGTGCACACAATTCACAAACACAGAATTTATTTTTTATTTTTTTGCTCTTAGGGGGAGCACCCCTTGGACAACACTACAGCAACCCTTTAGGACTGGGACACTGCACAGGACTTTGGAGTGGACACAGCCCCTATGAACAACTGACTGCACAACAAAAAGGCCAGCCAGCCCCTATGGACTTTGAAGTAGTGGACACAGCCCCTATGGACAACAGCAGCACAGCGCTGCGCAGCACAGCACAACACTACACTGCACTACACTACACTACACAGCCCAGCCAGCCCTAACTCCCACCCTCCCTATTCACTGTCCACAGCCGAGTGAGAAAATGGCGCCAACGCAGGTACCTTATATAGGATCCAAAACCCGCAAGACCCGGAAGGCAGGATGATGACGTTTTGCCTCGATTTCAGATCCGAGTCAGGCGGGCAAAGTCGAGCCTGACTCGGCTCGACCTCGGATCGGGGGGGCTCGGGGGCGTTCGGATTTCAGAAATCCGAACCCGCTCAACCCTAGTTATTACACTAGCAACAGTGGCAATTAAGAATTGTCCAACTCTTCTGTTAAATTATCCTTCTCAGACTGCCTGAGGCCAAACTCTATTTGTGTAAGCTTAGTGCATAAGGACATTATATTTTAAAAATAAATTACATATTTACAGTTACTGTATTCATCACATAATATGCATTATAATGAATATGTTCATACAGTTTTTCATACAATTTTTTCATACAATTTATTATTTATTATTTCATACAATTTTTTAATACAATTGTTCATACAATTGTAGCAGATATTAGCACATATAAGGGGAAATGTATCAAGACTTGGAGAGAAAGTGGAGAGATTGTACAAAGCAACCAATCAGCATCTAACTGTCATTTCATAGACTGTGCAAGAGAAATGTCAGAAGTTGATTGGTTGCTTTGGGCAACTTGTTCACATTATCTCTGTCTAGAGCTTGATACATCTCCCCCATAGAGTTAAAAGTATTTGTGCCCTGAACATAAGCAGAAAAAGAACATAAAATTATGCATTTACAAACATATGTTTAGTCAGTGGCATCTCAGCATATGTCCAGCTGTACAAGCATAGGTGCCAGATTCACATCAGCAGTAATAAGTGACTATACCTGTACTTGCCCTCACCATTGAGTAGAGATTGCATAGAGATGTGGCCTAAGAGCGCCAGCGCCCAATGTGAAAGTTTTAATACCTGATATGTACACATTATAATAATAGGTACTTGTGCACTTTACAAACTTAAATTTAAAACATTCATTGGGTTCTCTCTGCAATGAGTCCGTAAAGTACACAAGCGCCTAATAATGTAATAATAATAAAGTGTGATATACTCATGAGAGATACTGTTATTAATAAATGCAAAATTTACATTTACCATAGAAAATATAATTACACACAAATACAAGATACAAACGAAATTGAATTACATTAATTAAAACAACTTTTGTTTCCCTGTTAATAAACAAATGGAGATGAATGAATGAATCAATGCATAATATAGGTTTGAATTGAAAGGCTAAAAGCCAAGTGCTGAGGGTACAGGCTTAGTACATCAGTGTGTGTAGTATAGATACATTTATGGCTGGATGGATGCTGTGTAAACTGAAATGGAATAAATGTGGTTAGAGAGAACTAATGAGCTTTACCTCATACCATCACATCTATATTACAGCAATTTATTAACCTACTATCTATTTATATCAATTATTTGTCATGAGCTGCTGCAGAACTAGGCATGTTAGGGTACTATATTACCATTTTATCATGGAATTTGCTCTATAAATTAGTTGCAATCTCCTTAATACCTCTATAGGTGTCAAAACAAATGAAAATGCTCATGAGATATATTATCATTCATATTCGGTGCCATCTTCCCTCGCACCTGTCTCCTGTGTAGGAGGTCTTGTGGGTCAGAGGTCAGATGCTAATGCTGCCATATCTGTGGATTTGCACATAGCGGCTGATGGTGATGGTGCAAAATGGCCACCGGAGTTGAGATGCCAAAGCCATTTTCACTGTGTACGGGATCGCAGTCACAGGCTAAAATATGACCTGAAAATGGTTGAGACACGCCTGCATTTGTGTCACCTCCCTCCCTGCGTTATCTCCCACAGACGGTCCATTTCCTGTCACCCACTTTGCAAATCTTCACTGCGAGCGACATCGATAATTAAACTTGACACATGCACAGACCACTGATAATTGCTCAACTGCGTCCATCTCTGAAACAGGATATCTCTCCCACAATTGGTGGCACTGTCATAAATCCCTATCAGTAAGGAAGGAGGTGCTGTAAATCAGCTTATATCTGGTAATACAGATATTGTGATCCTCAGAACCCAGCTGGAGACCATTTATTATCAAAGGAGCAATTGTACATATGGACAAAATCCCGCTTATGGAAGTGTTAATAAGATATGCCTGTATGCTCTCAGGCTGAACGTTACACAGTCCACATAAACCGAACTCCAAATGTCTCTCTATTCCCATGGACAGGCACACAATGAGTATAGTGGTTTGGAATATTAGTCACTCACAGCTTGCCCTCTCACAGCAGTTGCAATCCCGAGAAGCAGTTGGCATTAGTAGTGCAGTTAGCCGTGTATAATCACATGCACAGTACGGATAATGTGGATGATCTTTAAGCTGTGTGGGTATAGCGTGGATGACTGTTATCCTTCTTCTCTTTTAGCTGCAGCAGGATGAATGAATCACAGCAGAGTGTAAAAGGTCCACAATCCAATGCGTTAGATGGAGGAGGCTGCACGGCTGTTGCCCGGGGTCAGTGACCCGATGTGTGGCTGTTTCCCCTCTCTCTGTGGTAGGATTGCTGCTAATTGACTGTGTGTCTGATTGACTGAGTGTCCTAGGTGCTTATACACTTTTCCAGTGGTTGATGACCCATATTTAGACACAGCGGCGCAGACACAGAGGCCATGTTTAGTTAAGAAGGGGCCGCTGCATCTGCCATAGGCTGGTGAAAAGGTCAATAGTGAACACAATGAATCTCAGGGCTTGCACATTTTGGTGCACGCTATTACACAAGGAGAAGGCTGAAGCTGCCATTTGCATATTATCACTGCATTAATGTGGTTTTCAAGAAAATACAGATATACCTAATTAATATGATTTCCAAAGAGTTTGTATAACTACAGACTAGAGATATGCACTGACCCCATGTTTGGTTTTGGATTTGGATTAATCTTCGTGTTTTGGTCTTGGATCTGGGTTTTTTTAATAAAACTGCTAAAATCATGTAATTTATGCCATCCAATACCTGAAATTCATATTTAAAATCTGAATTCCAAACCACGAAAATATCAAATCCGTGGCTCAGAATTACTCGGATTCACAATTTTCAGGTGGTTTCAGATTTCTGCATAACCAATCTGCACATCTCTACTACAGAACAACTCCATGTGCAACAATTTACTATCTCTAATATGGAAAAGAAAGGCTTACACAGATTTATATTGTACTCTAATCATATCTTACCGTTTAAAAAGATGGTTATTCTTTATATCAGAAGAACAATGTCCAGGTAATAATACAATGCCCCAGTAACTATTAAGGTGGACCAAACTTTGGTGACCCAGATTATGGTTAACTCTTGGTATTCACATTGAGGCCCCTGAAGTGTTTTAATAAACAAAATAAATGTTTTCCTCTTTAAGTGCCAATATTGCAGGGATGTTAAATGGACATTAGAAGTGTAAAAGGGGGGTAAATTATTATTTCTTGTGTCTGTTTGTACTACAGTTGCTTGTTTGTTTTAATCTCATATGTCTGAAGCAAATATTCTATTTTTATAATTTACTAACAGATTATAACTAATATCTTAACTCGCAATGTTTTACCAAAACTATATACCTTTGAATAATTAGGATAAATTAATTTCAATAAGATTGCACACCAGATGTACTAAAGTAAAAGTGTATTCATATAATCAAATTGATGCTCATATAGTTCACATCCAGTACAGTCAAGGGCGTATTTATAATGGGTGCAGGGTGTGTGGTGCACACAGGCCCCTGGGTCCAGGGGGCACCCGCAATGCACACCCTGCACCCATATTATACTTACCTCTCCGGAGTCCCACATCAGCACCAGTAACTGCACTGTAAAAACAGCTGTAAAATGGGCAAAATGGCCATTTTCCCACCGTTTGCACATGCACAGTACATTGAAAATGGCCACTGTGCCCTTTTTATTGATGAACTGTGCATGCGCTATAGACTCTGGGCACACTCTAGTGCGGCACAGGCCACGTGGCGCTCAGTGCGCACCCAGCCACTGAACTGAGAGGTGGGGACCCATGATGGAGACTTCACATGGGCCCACTCCTCTCTAGAAATGCCCCTGAATACAGTATATCTTAAAACAGTATTAGACAAAATACAATATAAGATATACAGAGATAATTACAGAGAGAGTCAAAAATAAAGAAAGATAATTCAAGATGGTTGCTAGGAAGCATAGTGGGAGGTGTGTGTTTATGTTCTGTTATGAGAATAATAATAATGATTATTATTATTATTATTATTATTATTATTATTATTATTATTATTATTATTATTATGTTTATGTGTATAGGGGATAAGACTTATTTTCGCAATACGTGTACACAGATATGCAGAGAAATGTAAGGGGGATTGGAGACCTTATTTATTATATTATTTATTATATATTATCATATACCTTATTATATGATAATTCTTTGTTCCCAAGCCTCATGGTTCAAATATAAACTCCATTTTGAATGTGAGGAAGCTCCCATGAGGCTATAGCACTGAAAGTCATCCTACAACACTAATATCCATAAATGATCATAAATAAAATAAGTTCATTAAAAATATTTGAACTATACACCAATTAAAGCCTAGGACTATTTATAACTATAATAGTATATCACATTATACAATTTTCACAATATTATCATAATGTGTCTAGTAATTCATAACCCTTTATGGGAACAAGCACTTGGCTCAAGGTCTTATTATTAAAGGGAAAAGCACATGGCAGTCGCCATTCTCTAACAACAAACTGAAATATACATATTCTACAGACTACAATATTTCAACCAGATTCAAATTTAGAATATTTCAGAAGGTATAAACTATCAAACAGTGTATAATACCTATGAGCCTATTACAATATAATTGACCACTACAGAACTTCACAATAAATAGCATATCTTGCTGTTTAATCACTATCACAGCGCTGTTTCACAGAATTGTACAAATCACCTTTCTGTATGCTGCCCACTGCCCACAAACATTACTCTCTTTACAACTACAAAAAATATAAACAGCCTACATCACAAAACAGCGTCTACTGCATGCTAACACCAATCATGACAGACTAACACATATAAAGTAAACTAGCTATTATTCAGACTATTAACCATGCCATAATCAAGGTCCATGTAAGCCAAATTACACATATTTGCTTTGCTATGCCATTAATCCATATTATTTCCATTAGTATGGTTGATATTTAGCATAGATTGAGAGTATACATTTCCAGGCTGGTGATTGAAGTTGCATCTTTGCAGCCTTGTGAGAGAAAGTCTTCAGCCCTCCATGTCCCTCTGAAAGTGTCTCCATTTGTGGGCTCTCTCAGCTCCCTCACCTGTGAGATGTGATTTGAAGAGGAAGTAGACATATGGTAATTAACCAAACAAACTAGTATCTGGGTTTTGATACAATGAATAAAGCTCACATTCTGTGACAATAACTCTATACAAATTTAATATTTATATATATATTGTGATAGGATCACTGGTAAAGTGGTTTGTGACAGGGACATTTATCCCAGATTCCTGTCCTATGTGTTTAAAATCCCCAGGAGAAAGTCTGCAGTGTAACAGGCTTGAGTCTTGGCTTTTTGAAAAGCCGGTTTGGGACCTGGGGGTTGTGGGTGAGAGGAGAGGGAGGGCTCCACCCACGGCCACTCCAGGTTTTGGTTCTCGCAGCCTGGTAACAGGCTTGTTAGGGTTTCAACCTGAGAGTGGCCAATATAAGCCTAGTGTGTTTAGGGTTGAGTGTCTCACCTGGGAGAGCAGACAGGGAGTTTGCTCAGAGACACTTGAAAACCTAACTGTGAGTGTTGTGCTGTGCCTTTGTTGCTGGTGAGGGCATTAGGCCCTGCCAGGTTCTGGTAGTGAGGGAACCACCTGTGAAGTTAGTGCCCCGACAGGGCTAGGATATGTGTTTTGTTTTCTTTTTGTTATTTCTGACATTGTACACAAAAGACTGGCGCCGACCAGCTTGTTCTCGAATCCAGTCTTGCGTACTGTTTCCCAGCTGCTGTGTGTGTCAGAAAGGAGTCCTCTACCAAGGAGAGGGACCCCCTAACCTGACTGTGTCACAATATGGTGGAGAATGTGGGCACCCACACACACTGAAGTTGCAGCAAGAGGAAAACTTTCCATTTAAAAATTAAAGGGACAGACACCCAATTTGTGAGTGTGGAAATAACACTGTGTCCTTGGAGTCCCATAGAGGAGGCGTCAGCCAATGCTAGGGATGGCAAGGTATTTAACCACTCTTGACCTAACCAAAGGGTATTGGCAAGTACCATTAACTGAGAGCGCCAAACAAAAGACAGCTTTTTCAGCGCCAGAGGGCTTGTTTCAGTACAAGGTGTTGCCCTTCGGGCTACATGGGGCACCTGCTACCTTCCAAAGAATGATGGACAGGATTCTAAGGCCCCATAGACGGCTGACCGGCAGGCTGAGACTGATAAGCCCATGTGTGTACTCACTGTAGGTGGCAACCGAGTAGAGGCACTGTTAGACTCTGGTAGCTTGGTAACACTTATGAAAGCTGAGCTGGTGAACCCCTTGAGGCATACAGGGAAAACTGTTGGTGTGACCTGCATACATGGGGATACTCGATATTATGGTACTGCCGAGGTGAACATCGAGACACCATGTGGTTCGGCTATAGTTCCTGTGGGTTTGGTGCATGGTCTGATGTACGATGCAATATTGGGGAGAGACTTTGCTCACTTCTGGAAGTTGTGGGAAAGTCATTTTGTTCCAGAAGTGAACAACCCCGGTCCATTTGAGAAGGTTGTCGATGTAGTGGAGGAGGGAGTTTCTTCTGAGTCAGAGTTATTCCCTTTTTCTACTATGGTTGGCGAACTAGAGAATGCGGAGCATGATGGTGGCCCTCCAACTGATGTGCCTCCCATTGAGGTGGGAAGTGTTGTTGGGCCACTTGATCGTCTGCCTGATTTAGAGGTCAGAAGAGAGGTCTTTGCCGTGAAGCAGTTGAAAGACCCTACTTTGGTAAAAGCCAGGGAGAATGTAAAAGTAGTTGATGGTAAACCCGTAGACCCTGATAGTCCTTTGTCCTATCCCCACATGGCAATGTGTCAGGATTTGTTATATCAGGTGACTAAGAAGGGGGAAGATATTGGGGAACAACTAATAATTCCCAAAGACTACAGAAGAACAGTGTTGGATCAGGCCCATGGTCATATAATGGCAGGCCATCTAGGGGTAGAGAAAACCACTGAGCGAATAATGCAGAGGGTTTTCTGGCCCGGGCTTCATAAAGAGGTATCTGACTTTTGCGCATCCTGCCCTGAGTGTCAGTATCATGCTCCCAGACCACATTTTAAGGGTCCACCAGTTCCATTCCCTATTATAGAGGTGCCGATAGTTAGAGAGCACCAGGAACAGGCTCAACAGGCACAGCAGAGGGTATACAACCGCAATGCTCGGTTACGCAGCTTTGCTCCTGGGGACAGAGTGTTAGTGTTGGTTCCCACTTTGGAAAATAAACTTTTGGCTAAATGGCAAGGGCCCTTTGAAATCTTAGAAAGAGTGGGACAGGTCAATTACAAAGTTTACCAGCCGGGGAAAAGAAAGCCGGAACAGATATACCATATAAATCTGTTAAAGCCCTGGAAAGATAGAACGGTACTGTCGGCCGACCAAGCCCCTCCAGTAAATCTAAAGCCCTATAGGTTGCCAGTAGCACAAAGAGAATCGGTGTCGAAAGAAATTAAAAATATGCTAGAGTTAGGGGTTATTGAAGAATCACATAGTGAATGGTCAAGTCCCATTGGGTTGATTCCAAAGCTCGACGGGAGTGTGCGTTTCTGCAATGACTTCCGAAAGTTGAATAGTGTTTCAAAATTCGATGCCTACCCGATGTCACAGTGGAGAAGGAGGCGTTGGCCATAAAGTGGGTGTTAGAGGCTCTCAGGTACTACTTGGTTGGAAGAAAGTTCAAATTGATCACTGACCATGCCCCTTTGAAGTGGATGTCCGAAAATAAGGACAGTAATGCGATAATTACGAGATGGTTCTTGGCGTTACAAGCTTTAAAATTTTCAGTGGAACACAGGCCAGGGGGCCTGTTGTCTAAAGGAGACGCGTTGTCACGCGTTCATTGTTTGGGGGCTTCAGTTGTTCCGCCCCATAGGTCGAAACAAAGGGGGGGATATGTGATAGGATCACTGGTAAAGTGGTCTGTGACAGGGACATTTATCCCAGATTCCTGTCCTATGTGTTTAAAATCCCCAGGAGAAAGTCTGCAGTGTAGCAGGCTTGAGTCTCGGCTTTTTGAAAAGCCGGTTTGGGACCTGGGGGTTGTGGGTGAGAGGAGAGGGAGGGCTCCACCCACAGCCACTCCAGGTTTTGGTTCTCGCAGCCTGGTAACAGGCTTGTTAGGGTTTCCACCTGAGAGTGGCCAATATAAGCCTAGTGTGTTTAGGGCTGAGTGTCTCACCTGGGAGAGCACAGGGAGTTTGCTCAGAGACACTTGAAAACCTAACTGTGAGTGTTGTGCTGTGCCTTTGTTGCTGGTGAGTGCATTAGGCCCTGCCAGGTTCTTGTAGTGAGGGAAACAGCTGTGAAGTTAATGCCCCGACAGGGCTAGGATTTGTGTTTTGTTTTCTTTTTGTTATTTCTGACATTGTACAATAAAGACTGGCGCCGACCAGCTTGTACTCGAATCCAGTCTGGGGTACTGTTTCCCAGCTGCTGTGTGTGTAAGGAAGGAGTCCTCTACCCGGGAGAGGGACCCCCTAACCTAACTGTGTCACAATATATATATATATATATATATATATATATAGTGTACAGATAGATTGATTAATAATTAGTCTGCAAATGGTGATTTTAAATATACACATTCTTTAAAAAGAAGCAATAACTATATCACACTATGGATGCTTTTGTGTATGTGGAATTATTCAATTTATCTCAAAAAACTAATGTGATGGCTCCACTCTTTCACTTTGCCTTTTATACTAGATAATTGGAGCTGGGTGGTGCACTACAAGTCTAAGGCCAGTATCCAGTTAGCCGAGATCTGTAAAAATACCCGTTTTTCCCCACATCCTATTATTTTGGATGCAATAATAGGATATTTCAGCCAAAAGCACATAGGTTCCTTGATTAGCTCACAGATCTATGTGTTTTCACCATTGAGTCAGTGACAAAATTTTACTTTTTGTGGATTATTTTTCTGAACACATCAGGTCCCGAAAAAATCCATGAAGAGTGCCAGCATCACAAATTTGATAAACCCATGATGATCAATTAGCAGCATTTCTTTAGTGCTTCAAATAGTAAACCAGCCTAAGCCTCTTTCCTTCTTTCTCGGCAACTTGACTCTGGATGGTGGTTACAAAGTTTCTCTCTTGCTTCTGTGGTGGATGGACCTTAATTGTAGCTATCTCTTAATGCTCTCTGCTTAACTTGACATGCTTCTTAATTTCTCTTCAGCTCCTGATAAATAAGTATCCAAATTGCTCTGCGTTCCAGCATTAGATACAAAATCTGAAAATCTGACATTTCTGGTGGCCAAAATGTAAAGAGAATGTTATAAAATGTGTACAATCTCGCAGTATTTGTGCCCAATCTAAGGTTCCCCATCATTCTTCACTTGTACTCTTACAACCACTACCTATTCCCTCTTTTATCCATGGGGGTCAATTTACCTGGATTTTATTGTTGAGTTACCTCTATCAAAAAGTATGACTACAATCTTAGTGGTGGTGGATCGACTCACAAAGATGTCCCACTTTGTGCCCTGTCATGGACTACCCTCTGCAAAAGAAAAAGCAGAATTGTTGATCAAAGAAGTGTTTCGATTACATGGGGTACCTGATGATATGGTTTCAGATCGGGGAGTTCAATTTACTTCACGTTTTTGGAAGCAATTTTGTTCAGCTCTTAATATAAAACTTAACCTGTCAACCGCCTTCCATCCTCAATCAAATGGTCAAACAGTGCAAACCAACCAAACATTAGAATAATATTTAATGTTTTATATTTGCCATCTGCAAGATGATTGGGTTGATATTCTCCCAATGGCAGAATTTTCTTATAAAAACTCTCAACATTCCTCCACCAAACAAAGGCCCTGATTCAGAGCCGGACGCTCTGACTAGAGCGCTCGCTCTGAATCAGGGCCCTCCTCCATTAATATGGAGCGTCCTCCTGGATGCTTGTATAGCTGTGGGTCACCACCCACAGCATATACGAGCGTGCAAAAAGATGGTCGCGATGGTCTTGACCATCGCGACCATTTGAATTGCGAGTGAAACCCTGTGGTTGGGTTTCTCAACCACAAGGCCAGGAGTGATTTTGGCTCTATCAGAGCCAAAATCACTCCCACTGACATCACTAGTGATGTCAGTGGGGCTGGCTTCAGATGGTAGGCATTCCCATGGGAACGCCTCCGTCTGGCAGGCACGCCCCCGGCAAGCCCACCATAGGGGGCGTGCTGTCAATAAACATTGATAGCATGCCCCCTTTGGTGCAAAACACGGAGCGATGGAAAGTCCTTCGCTCACCGGGTCTCGCGCATGCGCACAACGGAGCTCCCTCCGTCGTGCGCATGCGCAGTGGGGACCATTGACCCACTTGTGAGCGTACTGCCACTCACGAATGACCCCCAAATGAATGACCCCCAAAGTCCTTTATTTTCCAATCTGGGGTATCACCCAAATCTGCTTCCTAATTTTCCACAGGATTGTGAAATGCCTGCTGTTGTTGAAATACTACAGTTATAAGAGAATTACTGATAAGCACCGTAAATTAGCACCCATTTTTAAGATTGGCTACAAAGTCTGGCTCTCTACACAAAATTTTAAAATTAGTGTACCAACTCCTGAACTAGGGCCAAAATGCATAGGCCCATTTAAGAGGTTAGCTCAGGTCAATCCAGTTTCCTTAAGGCTTGAACTCCCAGAGTCCATGAAGATTCATCCAGTTTTTCACAGCTCTCTGTTGAAACCAGTCATGCCAAATTCATTTCCTGGATGTATCTTAATTCCCCCAGATCCTGTCCGAGTTAATGAACATGAGAAATTTTTGGTAGAGGGAATTCTGGATTCAAGCATTTATCAAAACAAGCTTCAATATTTGATAAAATGGCAGGGGTATGACCCAGAAGACAATGCATGGGAATCCATGGGAACCAAAAGAGAATGTTCATGCCCCTTAATTACTGCCTGAATTAGATATATCAGAGATATCTGGAAAAATCTGGCAAATCACTGTCCAGAGGACTTTGTTGAAGGGGAGAATACTGTAAGGAATTGTATCTGATATTCAGTGTTATCTCAGTGATTAACAGCAACATTTCAGGATCATATAGACCCTGTCCTCAGGCTGCTGTGGTAGTGTAAAAAGACTAAATAACTAAGCAGACATGTTGAAAAGCCCTTACCTTTATCATTCGTGTAGCTGTGTCTATGCCAATCCCAGAGACCGACCGCGCTTCCCTGTCTGTCGGGACTCACACCAATGACATCAGCACTGGGCGCCGGGTTGTTGCCCAGCAACCCCAACGCAATCTCCGGCTCCGGGACTTGGCTGTAAAAAAAGCAGTTGGTCACTGCTGGTGTAATGTGGTGGCATGGAATGCCACTGGGCGCCCCTTGTATGACTGTAAATAAAATCAATACTAGATCAAATAACATGTTACTTTCAAGGGGCACATGTGTTGAAGAGTTACCAATGTAGAACTTACAAAAACATATAAAATATATATAACAACAAACACGTCTTGCTTATGGTTGTATATGGACAAAGAAAGGGGTATGGGCTTCTAACTGATGTTGTAGGTAATATAAATAAAGAGTGTAAAAATAAGAATGAACCCCTGGAGGCCTAAACTGTATACGCTTATCAGTAACAGCAAATACATGTCAATTATAACAATAAGAATACATGTCTCTAGAAAGCGTTCCAATTGATCTTCTCATTCAACCCAGCCGGTATTCAGTCTATAGATCCACCATGATTCTAATTTTAAAAGAATGGTATACCTGTCTCCTCCTTTCCTTAGAGGGGCTACCTGGTTGATTATTTGGTACCTGAGTGATGATAACGGATGTTGTTTCATTTGAAAATGTTTGGCCACTGGTTGGTCTATTTGTCCACCTGAAATAGCTTTGTTAATGGCTGAATGATGGAGGGCCATTCTCTCTTTGAATGTTCTACTTGTCATACCAACATAAAATAAGCCACATGGGCAAGTAATATAATATATGACATATTTAGATGTACATTTAAGAACTTGTTTAATTTTACTATTTTAATTTTGATTTCAAAATTTCATAAGACAAAAAAGACCTATTGAAATTGACCCACAGTCCACCAACTCCTCCATTAGGACATACACGAGTCTCCTTAATGACTCTGTTAATAGATATACAAAGACACCAGTTAAAATATATCCAAATTTAAACAAACAAGAATTTGAAGCATTGACCGCATTAAAGAATGACAAAACCAACACCATACATCCTGCAGACAAGGAGTATAGTCATACAGGATATGACTGACTGCAAAGCTGAGATAGAGAGACAATTACCACATAGGGATACATACGAATTACTACCAGGAGATCCCACACTAAAATTTTCGAAGGAATTGCATAAGATACTGAAGGAAGCCACCGATAATAACCATATAATGGCTAAAGAACAAAAAGCATTATATCCGGAACATCCTATAGTGCCAATTTTATATACAGTGCCTAAGGTGCATAAGAGTCTTAATAATCCCCATGGCAGACCCATCATCTCTGCCAGGGGATCGTTATTCCAACCAACAGCAGAATATTTGGATGCACTATTACAGCCACATGTCACCAAACAAAGGACTTATTTGAAGGATACTACTACCTTTTTTAAAAAATTGGAAGAGTTTACCACCTTGGATAATGTCATGATTATGTGTACGATGGACGTTTTCTCATTATACACTTCCATTCCACACATTGAAGGCTTTCATGCAATGCAAACCTTCATTGCGAATTTGGATGCACCATTCGGTCTTGATCAGAATACCTTTTTGAAATTATTACGTCTCATTCTTACAAAGAATCATTTCATGTATAACAGGCAGTATTACCTCCAAAAGTCAGTATGCACAATGGGGTCCAGCGTGGCCCTGGCATATGCGAACGTTTACATGTTTCAACAAGAACAACAGTTCTTTTTTGATAGACAGGATTTTTCGGAAAACATTGTTTGGTTCACTCACTTTATAGATGATTTATTCATATTATGGAAAGGAGGACCTTATCTCTTTGAGTATATGATGGACAGTATTAACAAATTACCATCTCCTATCAAATTCACATATATACATAGCAACTCATCCATCAACTTTTTAGATGTTACTATACAGTTGGATAGAGGCAGGATCTCTACGAGGGTGCATTACAAAATTACCAACTGCAATTCCCTTTTATATGCAAGTAGTCATCACCCTAAAGTGCTTAAGAAAGGATTACTACTTTCACAGATGCTACGGGTGGCACGTATCTCCAGTAATCCTACAGAATTACCAGGGGCTTTAGACGTGGTGGTCAACAAATTTCTCGAATGTGGATACAGTCTATCATCATTACAGGAAAATAGGACTAAAGTATTACAAATGGACAGACAGAGTCTTTTTCAAAAATCAAATTCAGAACAAGAACAGGAGAGATTCATCTGGAGTACTCGTTTTTCTACTTCAACCCCAATTATCACATGTGCAACTAAAGCATTATGGCCTATAATCACCACAGATTCTTCATTGCCCAGTTTGAATCATACTCGACCCATGACTTGCTATAAAAGGGGTAAAAACTTACAAGACCTTTTAGTCAAGACTGACATCACACAATATGTTCCACTTACAGCCATTTTTAGCCAAGTAAAGAAACCAGGTTGTTATCGATGCCCCTCGTGTGTTATATGCAATTATTTGATCACTATTTCTAGCTTCAATCACCCTCATATGGGGGCTCCAATTAACATTAAACAAGTTCTTAACTGTACATCTAAATATATCATATTTTATATTACTTGCCCATGTGGCTTATTTTACGTCGGTATGACAAGTAGAACATTCAAAGAGAGAATGGCCCTCCATCATTCAGCCATTAACAAAGCTATTTCAGGACAAGTGGACCAACCAGTGGCCAAACATTTTCAAATGAAACAACATCCGTTATCATCACTCAGGTACCAAATAATCGACCAGGTAGTCACTCTAAGGAGAGGAGGAGACAGGAATACCATTCTTTTAAAATTAGAATCACGGTGGATCTATAGCCTGAATACCCTGCAACCAGCTGGGTTGAATAAGAAGATCAATTGGAATGCTTTCTAGAGACATGTATTCTTATTGTTATATTTGACATGTATTTGCTGTTACTGATAAGCGTATGCAGTTTAGGCCTCCTGGGGTTCTTTCTTATTTTTACACTCTTTATTTATATTACCTACAACATTAGTTAGAAGCCCATACCCCTTTCTTTGTCCATATACAACCATAAGCAAGACATGTTTGTTGTTATATATATTTTTATATGTTTTTGTAAGTTTTACATTGGTAACTTTTCAACACATGTGTCCCCTAACAGTAACATGTTATTTGTTCTAGTATTGATTTTATTTACAGTCATACATGGGGTGCACACTGGCATTCCATGCCACCACATTACACCAGCAGTAACCTACTGCTTTTTGTACAGCCAAGTCCCGGAGCCGGAGATCGCGTTGGGGTTGCTAGGCAACAACCCGGCGCCCAGTGCTGATGTCATCGATGTGAGTCCCGACAGATGGGGAAGCGAGGTGGTCTCAGGGATTGGCATAGACACACCTTACATGAGGGTTAAAGGTAAGGGCTTTTCAACATGTCTGCTTAGTTATTTACTCTTTTTTACACTACCACAGCAGCCTGAGGACAGGGTCTATATGATCCTGAAGCATTGCTGTTAATCATGCTATGGACTTACCATATGTGTATCAATACATAATATTATACCAGTAGTGCTGTGTTTGGACTTGAATTATTCGGGACCTATACACCTATATGCTTTATATAACATAAGCACACAAAGCTGCAATTGAAACAACTGAGTGCAGGATTTCATTGGAATATATATATATATATATATATATATATATATATATATATTTATAAGCAGAGAAAGGGATAGGTGTTACTCTCAGGTCTTTGAAAGAATAGTAGCCATAAGCAAGTAACTTTGTCAACGTTTCGAGTTTATTATAGACTCATCAACAGGACATACAAGAAATGTGCCAAAACTCTTACCTTATATACCCCAATTGTCCCACTCGGTGTGTCTGTCAGCCCGCAGCTCTGCTTCCGGCTCCATCAGCATCTCATGCAGATGTCATCATGGGAGCCGTCACATCACCTGGGCAAACAAGCCCCACACTACTAATGAAATAAACATACAGACAGAGAACTTAACAAAAATGGACAACAAAAACATGGTCGAATTAAGTAAAGTGAACAGATCATCTCTAAAAAATGCACATTAGGTTACATCATGTGCAGTCAATAAGAAGTAAATATACCCTTTTTATAGTATATTACTATCAATACACAGACATATATATATATATATATATATACTGTGTATATATATATATATATATGTGATAATCTTAGTTCAAAGCACACAGTGTGTGTGCAAACATCACATACAAAATGTATATATATATATATATACATATATATATAAACAAAAAGTTGTTTTAGGTCACACACAAAAATTGGTCAAGGGTGCCAGGATCACATAATTAATAGCAACTGGTCCTATATGGACAACATCCAACACATGTTTTTGAAAATAGTCAGAAAAAACTTTAATAGTTAAAATATTACCATCAGGGTATAATGACAAGCCATAAAGCCATGGAAAAAAATGTAATACTCAGCACATATATTTGATAAGTAGCCTTCACAGGGCACGGGTAGCCAAGCTCTGAACCCGGATGGTTCCAACAGCTGTTTCGGGTTGCCTTCCTCAGGGAACCACAAAACATCACTGCACCCATAGCCTGTTAAATACTCCACATTCTAAATTGTGAGATAACTCACCTGTGTAGTGTCAACGCTCGCATCATATCCATGACTAGACCCCACCAACTCCATGCCTCACGCTGACCATGAGCTCCGTCTGTCGCACCGGAAGTGACAACAGACGGAACCATCGTGCACCATCTTAGCAATGGGGAAGGCATCAAGGTTCCTAGATGACCAGAAGTGATGCTCGTGGACCTCACACAGCCAGCAAACCATAAACAATAAAACACTGGACAGATAAATCTGTCATCAAATCATTGAATACATTATACAAAAAATTCAATTAGCTTGCTAAACTAAACATATATAGTTAATCAATCAAATTGAGTATACATAAAATAAAAAGTATATATAGATTATAATGTTACATAACTAGCAGGCTAAATCACCAGCAGGGAATATAGATTACACATATATAATTAGAAAGCAGAAATTCTTACAGATGAGTGATATAATCATATCCACACGTCTAGTGTTAGATATGTTACAAAGAATTCAATAAACACCAGAGGGTAGAACCGATAAAATAAAAATTTTTAATAGATAAACACAGTTGAAATATAGAAACTAACAAAGAAAAGATCTCGCACCAATATATAGAAATGGTTATATAATATCAAGAGAAATCAAATATGTTTTCTTATTATTCCCGGGCCCATCCACTCCAAATATATTATTCCTTGTATAGTATTTATATAGTTATGGAGGTGCTACCTTGAAATCCTATAATCAACATGAATAAAGGAAAACAAAAGACAAGATAGGATTTACTTTGTGCACTGATGGTGTCTGAATACTTTCAGTTTCAAATGTTTCTCTGAATTATCTTAAAACATCACTTTTATTAAGTATGATTAAAATGGTAATCATTAGGTCCAACAAATTGGTGAAATATATATTAAATCAAATAGTTACAGTAAGAAAATATATAGATGTGTTGAAAATAGAAAAAAGTGATAAAAATATCGTCTGGTGCCGGACTGCTACACGTTTACTCTAGTATGTATCCGGTATTGGGCTAAAATGACTTATGATGTCTTAATGGAGTAGTATCAATATTAGATTGTTAAGTTAATCACACGTGGGGGTGTATTCTTTATTATTTGCGATCTTTAACTGTCAATATCCAGGGTTTGTTAGTACCTGGATTAAGTATGTACTGTATAGATCACTTAGTGCATACTGTGAGATTAGTCACACGTGGAAAGTGTGTCTTTTTATCAGTATTTGTAAGTTGTTTAAATCCGGAGCTCGTCAGTATCCGGATTAATATATACTGTGCTTTAAGTATATGGTATTCTTAAGTCATTTAATATATATTGTTAGATGTAGCCAACTGTTAATTTTATAGTAATGCAATAATGATTCTCTTCGGATTTTCAATGGTTAATCCTATAGTTGGCAAATAGATCTGCTTTCATATATTCACCTCACGCTATCCTGAATCTTATAATCAGTAATAGTGCAATAATAGTATCACTAGTACATTGCCAGTGACTTAATGTTTATTAACACTTATCAACACTTTGTATCATCTTACTATTCAATGTTATGTATGCTTGGATATGGCCACAATGTAGCAAACACTCCAGGTTAGCAAGATAGCGTGTGTCAGAGTGTTTAAACCAAACAGTCTGGATAGATTTCAATCACAATATTGACTCTCCCCACGTTAGCGTATTGTTTAACATCAGGCAGTGCCTCGATAAAGCAGTAACGGCGAAACGCGCGTCGGCAAGCACGCTGCCGCCGGACTGCAGTACTATCATATACTAGACACATTGTTGATCGTAATATTGTATATATTTATACCAAGTATTAGGGGACTTGCATGTAAAATAAGGAGTCATATTATAAGCGGTCATACTGTTAAACAATACCGCTAACGTGGGGAGATACTATTATTGCACTATTACTGATTTTAAGATTCAGGATAGCGTGAGGTGAATATATGAAAGCAGATCTATTTGCCAACTATAGGATTAACCATTGAAAATCCGAAGAGAATCATTATTGCATTACTATAAAATTAACAGTTGGCTACATCTAACAATATATATTAAGTGACTTAAGAATACCATATACTTAAAGCACAGTATATATTAATCCAGATACTGACGAGCTCCGGATTCAAACAACTTACAAATACTGATAAAAAGACACACTTTCCACGTGTGACTAATCTCACAGTATGCACTAAGTGTTCTATACATACTTAATCCAGGTACTAACAAACACTGGATATTGACAGTTAAAGAACGCAAATAATAAAGAATACACCCCCACGTGTGATTAACTTAACAATCTAATATTTATACTACTCCATTAACACATCATAAGTCATTTTAGCCCAATACCGGATACATACTACAGTAAATGTGTAGCAGTCCGGCGCCAGACGATATTTTAATCATTTTTTTTCTATTTTCAACACATCTATATATTTTCTTACTGTAACTATTTGTTTTAATATATATTTCGCCAATTTGTCGGACCTAATGATTACCATTTTAATCATACTTAATAAAAGTGATGTTTTAAGATAATTCAGAGAAACATTTGAAACTGAAAGTATTCAGACACCATCAGTGCACAAAGTAAATCCTATCTTGTCTTTTGTTTTCCTTTATACAGTTGAAATATAGGTCACCCAGATAAGGTGCAAATGTAAATTCCTCATTTAGTCCATGGGGAACCATGGTTTCAAGTTTATAAATCCACATACACTCTTATTTCAAGAGCAATTTGTCTCTGTTGCCACCCCTCCTTAAAGGGGGCACATGGTCAATGGGCATAACAAGAAAGTCTTTTATCAAATGGCCCTCTGTAACAAAGTGCCTAGCCACTGGCGGTGTGGCAGGCTCCATTTTTACAAAAGCTTTTTTAATAGAGGATCTGTGTATAGCAATCCTTTGATTTAACATACGGATTGTTTTGCCCACGTATATTCATGCGATGTTTCAGAGGATACACAGTTCCTTTCATAGGATGGACAAATGTACTACCAGTCTTCATGTAATGTCAGTTCACACATCCAGTACACTTGAAGGACCCCTTCTGTGGATTTAACCAATTATCGACTGAGTTTCCTGTTGGACCAATATCGGCGCATGAGATTCTCTCTTTTAAATTGCTACTCCTTTTATAACAGAACAGCGGTGGATTTCTACATATGTCCTTCAAAACTGGATCTGTCTGTATTATATGCCAATGGCATAATATGGCTTTCTTAATTACCCCTGAGGTGATTGAAAAAGTGCTGGAAAAGATTAGTCTCATACCTTTGTCCTCTTCTTTAGGAGATGGTTTCAACAAATCTTCTCTTTTAAATGACATACATCTCTCGATTGCTTTCTTGACTTCTCTGGGTAGATAACCCCTTTCAATTTCTGCTTTCCAATTATATATGTGTAATCTATATTCCCTGCTGGTGATTTAGCCTGCTAGTTATGTCACATTATAATCTATATATACTTTTATGTTATGTATACTCAATTTGATTGAACCTTGATGCCTTCCCCATTGCTAAGATGGTGCACGATGGTTCCATCTGTTGTCACTTCCGGTGCGACAGACGGAGCTCATGGTCAGCGTGAGGCATGGAGTTGGTGGGGTCCAGGCGTGGATATGACGTGAGCGTTGACACTACACAGGTGAGTTATCTCACAATTTAGAATGTGGGGTAATTAACAGGCTATGGGTGCAGTGATGTTTTGTGGTTCCCTGAGGAAGACAACCTGAAACAGCTGTTGGAACCATCCGGGTTCAGAGCTTGGCTCCCCATGCCCTGTGAAGGCTACTTATCAAATATATGTGCTGAGTATTAAATTTTTTTAATGGCTTTATGGCTTGTCATTATTCCCTGATGGTAATATTTTAACTATTATAGTTTTTTCTGACTATTTTCAAAAAGGTGTGCTGGATGTTGTCCATATAGGACCAGTTGCTATATATTTATATATATATATATATATTTCTAATTTAAGTTTAATTCTTAAAGCAGTGTAACTATGGTGCATATAAAATGTATTTGCTTAATGTAACATATTATGTTTTTCTGGTACCTTATAATAACATTTTAGGAAGGACACTTAGCAGAATGCACAGACAGCTTCCGTACAGTATTTGTATAAACATGAACAGCTGCAGTGTTTTGCATTACTATTTGCATTATACAGTGAAATAAAGAGACCGTCCAGTAACTCAGCAATCACCCGTATTGTCCTTCATTAAGAGAGATCATTTCTATCACTGAAGACATGAACAGCTCAATGGAAAATTACAAATTGCAACATCTGAGTTTTGCTGTTGGAGCAGGAATTACCTGTATTGCAGGAATAATGATAAATGTATTTATAGTTGCTGTGAATGTCACTGACTGGATGAAAGGAAGACCAGTGACTGCAACTGACCAGATTCTCACCTCCCTCGGGATCACAAGGATGCTCTATCAATCTGTCTGTCTGCTGGACATCTTTTGTCGTAGTTTCTTTATAAAAAATCATAGAATATTTGCGATGATTGTTAACGGTATTTTTACAATTAACTTCTATGCCAGCAAGTGGTTATCTAACCTTCTGGCTGTTGTCTTCTGTCTGAAGATCTGCAACTTTCACAGTGTCTTCTTCCTACGTATGAAGACAATTATATTACAGAGGGTGGTCCATCTGATTATTACTTCTGTCCTGTTTTCCATTTGTCACTTTTCAATGTTTGATTTGATCTTTATCATTGAAATTCCTAAGAATTTATTTAACACAACATATATAGGGTTAATAAGTGAAATACACATGTATATGTTTTTATTGTGGGAAACCGTGCCATTTCTCATGTTTCTCATATCATCTCTACTTTTGATTTTCTATCTTTGTCAGCACATGAACAGGATGAGAGGTGACCGGACTGTAACAGGACAACAGGACACCTATTACAAGACCATAAAGTTTTCAACTTCATCATTGTTAAGCTATGCCTTTTATTTTGTTGCATTTGTTATAATGCACTTCTATCAGGAATCATTTGGTGGTGCCGGAGTGACTTTTGTTTTAAACTTTTTTTCAATTCTACAATCTGTTTACCTGATCTATGTAACAGCCAGGCTAAGGAACCGGTTCTCTGCCATTCTCCAACATGGAACCAACTGCTGGCTCATTTGCAAAGGCCGTTATCCCGAAGACGGGGGTCCGGTGGAGACAATCACTCAAAGATTTTAGAGAGGTCCATACAACTAATGAATGAGTGGGATCAAATTGTAAATTGTAATATATTTTGTGTATGATGAATTACAATACCCCAATGATCAAGAACTCATAATACTATATATCTGGACTTAAGGGAAATATGAAGTGTGTAATTCAGGGCTGATTTGGAGTTACATTTAAGTCAGTCACATTGCATCCATGTAAGTAAATATGGATCTTTACCCATGCACAGTTGTATGTGTGTTTACGGCCATGCCGCCCCCTATCCATCTTCTTGTGGAAGTAGCAATCTTCTGTATCAGTACAGACTTACACCATTCCTATAATTGTTGCAAGACATCCCTTTGACTCTGTTCAAATGTCCCATTGCTGTTCAGTTACTCCAAATTAGCCACAAATGGAGCTGGGACTGTGATTTGTACATAGATGCTCGTGGTTGTGATTGCTCAGCTGCGGAGCATGTGCAGTGTGAGATATTTCAGGATATGTCCACAAAAAGGACTCGCAGGCATCTCTGATTAAGTCCCTGTGTGTCTTACTCCTGATGACTCCAGATGTATACAATTATTATCCTGGAAGTATAGACCCATCTTTTGTATACAATTATGTAAACTTGTGTTAGTTTACAAAGCACTTTTCTGTCTATCCTTAAATTATCCAAACCACATGTGCTATATCTACTATATGGCTCCCATTAACCTAGATCAGGGGAAACACCTACTAACTTACAGGGCATACAATATAATTAACAAATATATCAAATCTATATCAATTAGCTATTTTAGTTTATTTCATGGTTATGTCATAATCTCCCATTTATCTGCACTGACAATTTTTACATTTTTATTCAGCATTTATGCACATGACTTGTGTTGGATCCTACATTCTGTATAGTAAGTTCCCTGGTCAGCTGCTCAATAGGCCTGAAGATCTATTGCTGCATAAATGCTACATGAGATCCTATTGTCTACATGATATCAGTTCTGCAATATGGTCCATTCACAAATGCCCTGGTGGGAGGCAATTCATGTTGCTTGTCACTAGAGATGTGCAGACCTGGAATTCTGATATCCAAACATACCCGAGGTTAGGAGTTTCGAGTAGAACCGGGTTAAAGTTCATATTTTCTTTTGTGACCCGGTTTGAACTGAGTCCCAGTTCGGATCTGTTGCCAGTTCGGAACTCGGATTTAGAAACCAAACTCAGATGATGGGCATTTTAGCTGCTTTTATCTATTTTTAACATTTTTATTCAAATAAAAAAAACCAACTCTAAATTACTTGAGGGTGGTTTTGCAAAATCAAAACAAAAAATGAATCCAAATCCAAAACCAAAACATGGGGTCAGCACACATCTCTTCATGTCAGTAAGTGGGAATAAATATGCTAACAGTGGATTTTATTGTCTAATATGTACATGTATATATATCATATATATAAGACTTTAAATCAAACAGATGAACACAAGCAAAGATTTCAGTAATCCTACTCAAGTAACATTTGGCATAACAGTGCTCACCAGCAACGGATTCATGTAACCCTCTGGAAAACCCCATATACATTCTATATGGCTCTTCAGTCTGGAGAAAGAAACCAAAGCAGGTATTTAATTAAAAAAAGAAATAGGGATTTCTAACATATGGCAATAAGGACGTACAAATTACTGCCAACTGACCACAGTACATCTATAAATGCCATGGGAACAATGAATAAATCAGATGTCCATTTGTATTCAGCAGTTATGTACATGGCTCCTGCATGATCCTCCTGTCCCAACCATACAGTAATTCTGCAGACAGCTGATCCATAAGCCTGAAGACCCTATTGCCCAGAGGAGACTGGTTCTGCCATATGGCCGATACACAGATGTCCTGGTTGGAGTCAGCGATTTGGATTTCAGTGTATAATATGTACTTGTATTACATGTAATTATGTTGTAAATAATAAGATCACCAAACACAGATCTCAGTAATTGGCCTAAACAACATTTGTCAGGACAAAACTCATCAGCAACAGATTAATATAAATCTTCTAATAGAAAGACCCATGCACCTGAATTATATTGGGGGTTTTATAAGATGAATTTCTACTGGGGACTTTGGTCTGGAGAAAGAAATTCAAAGTTGATGTCTAACTCACCATGCAGAGTATGGGGCAGTGCCAGTGAGGGACATGTAGATTACTTCCCAACTATGTGCTGTTATAGCTGGACAGAAGCGTTCTAATCTGGGATTTTGAGCAACAAGCTGCAGTAACGGATCATTCATAACTGATTTTCACAACAATGGGTCAGGTCTGGTAAGTACACATTCTCATATTATGGGATAATAACACAAGAGGACCACATTTGATTATACATAAGAAGCTGATCTGTAGGATTACATAGCATGCTTCAAATACCACAGTTTTAAATGTAATGTAACCCATTGTAAGTGAGGTCAAAGTCTTTTAAACTTTTCCTAAGTACTGTATGTCCAGGAATCTTGGTGAGTGTGTAACTGCATTATTCCTTGGAAGGACCCTTCTACAGTAAATAGGGCTTGTATGTGACTTTGCCAATACCAGATTGGTTTAAATTCCAATAGATTGTTTATGTAGATATGTTTCTTGAATCACAATAGTATTTGGATATTGTGTATGATCATTTTATTACAATAGCAACAGTTGTTAAATTATCCTTCTCAGGCGGCCCAAAGCTAATCTCTTATTTCTACAGTAAATATACTATATCACATCATAGCCACAAATATAATCAATATAATATGTAACAGTTCATTTTACTCACGTTGCTCTTTTACTGATTACATCAATTTTACATAGTTTTCCTGATACGAAGCAAACATACATTGAGTAAAGCACTGTAGCTCGTCATTCTGAGTGATTTGGGTGGTACAATTGTAGCAGATATTAGCACATATTAAAGGAAATGTATCAAGATTCAGAGAGAGAGAAAGTGGAGAGATTGTCCAAAGCAACTAATCAGCATCTAACTGTCACTTCATAGACCAGTGTTGGCTAACCTTGACACTCCAGCTGTTGTGGAACTATATATCCCAGCATGCCCTGCCACAGTTTTAGCATGCCCTAATAGCAAAACTGTAGCAGTGCATGCTGGGTTATGTAGTTCCATAACAGCTGGAGTGTCAAGGTTAGCCAACACTGTCATAGACTGTGCAAGAGAAATTACAGAAGTTGATTGGCTGCTTTGGGTAACTTCATCACTATATCTCTCTCCAAGACCTGATACATCTCCTATATTGAGTTGAAAGTATTTGTGCCCTGAATGTAAGCAGAAGAAGAATGTAAAAATGCGCATTTACAAACATGTTTAGTCAGATGCATCTCAGCATATGTCCAGCTGTATTACCATAGGTAGATTGAGGGTTTGGGGAAAGACTTGTAATGTACAGGACTGAAAATGACAGTAGTATGCTGCACAGGAAAAAAGGGGGTATCAGAATAGATAAATCGAATATGAGTTTCAGAACCAACTATCTTAAACTATATTGAGACAGAAAATCTCATGTATATGATAAACACTGTTGGTGGTGCTCCCACAGGTTAACAACAATACAATCACATATTAGACGAGTATCAGAAAACCTAACAGAGGAGTTTGCAGGTATATCAAAAAGGAAGAATCCTCTGTGGGGACACAACTTCAAAAACAATGTACATAAATGATGATTATTAAAAAAACTTTTAATGTATTTATAATAAAAGTCACAAGGCACATATAGCCTAGTGAGCACTATCTTCTGCAAAAAACACTCTTAAATCTAGCCATATTGTGGCAATAAAGACATTTTAAAACATATAGTAAAACATCAACAACTGTTTATAAATATTGGTTGATGTTGATTGACATATATATGGTCTCACAGAGTATTACTGAGTGAGAGAATGTATCCCTTGCAGTGATTAGAGCACAAGATATATTATACATTCATAAACTCACAGTTGTTACATCTGGTAAAATTAGATAGACTGTGACACATTGTTGTATTCTTCTACATGAAGATTGTATAACAGACAAAATATTATATATTAAATCTGATATGATTCCCAGAGCCATAACTAGGGGTGTGCGAGCCATAAATAGGGGAAGTAAACCACAATTACTCCAATTAAGAGCACAAATATAGAAAAAAAGAAGAGAGAAAAACCCCTAGTGAAATACTGTATTATTTATTTATTTATTAAAGATCCCCCCAAAATATAAAATAAAATACAATAATGCAATCCACCATACACAAACATGCAAGACAGCATACCATATGGTCGGGGTGCAGTTTCCAAACACCCAGAATAACTTAAGCAGAAAATTTATTTATTTATTTATTTATTTATTAACAGTTTCTTATATAGCGCAGCAAAGTCCAACCAAAGTCTCCTGGGATGGCTTGTGGATCTGCTGGTAGTCTGGAAAAGACCCCTACACAGTCTCCTTGCAATCACCAATGCGTTTTGACTCCAATTTTAAAGTCTTCCTCAGGGTGTGTGTGCATGGTGCCAATCAAGGCCTTATATCCTCACTAATGGCTTTTCATTGGTGCATTGGTGACAAGTTGTAAATATCATACAACACAACACAATTTACCTCTGTGTCCATCAAGGATATTGACACAACATCAAATGTGTATTATTATAAATACATTTAATATAAAAAAATGAAAAATCTGTTAAACACCCTTCATTGTGTTTCACCATTGGAACGCATTAAACTTCTGGTTCTGGTTCTTAATGAATAACATTGTGACCATCACCATGGGTTATGGCGATTCTTCAAAGTCACATGTCATGATTGTGTGCATTCTGTATACCCTGGGTAAAGTGTGCTCACTTTAATATGAGTAACAACCTGGCTGTGAGCATAATGTGTATTATTATAAATTCCCCTATAAAATATATATTTCCGGAATATCTGCTTGCTATGAATTGGTATAGTATGTCAAAATTGGTTCTGAATTGCTTCAGTTCTTGAGAACTAAGTGGCCAGGTGCTACCTAGTCCTTGAAGACACAAACTTCATGGAAGTAGAGAGTTACATTTTTTTACTTTAGCTTATCAGCTTACCTACCATGCTAATTTACATATACACAGACCTTGGGAGAACAAAGGGCTAGTCCTTTTGAACATGAAACAGTTGGGGGCTGCTGCAAGAGAGGGAAGTTGTGGAACTATAAGGACCAGCATCCTGCACTACTCAGTGTTCACTCTACAAAGGAGTAGCTTTGTGCTAGGAGTGCTCCCCATCTTCTGTCTCTGGTGGTCTCCCTCCACACAGATCACCTAAACCTCATAGTAAGACAGTTTAGGGTTCTGACTTTTTATCCTTTTCTTATATTTGAAATCAATCTGTGCATTCTATATCTGTATGTCTTGTTTATTCACCTGTTTTTTACTTGTAACTTAACCTGGAGATGTTTTCTCAATAGTCCAAAAAAAGTATCAGCATACCTTTTTGCTATATGAATTCTCGTGCCTGAAGAGGCCCATGCTACATTTGTGTAATAATTGTGAATTATTAAGTGTGATTTAACGGTCTGGCGATTGCAAGAGCGCTATTCTTATACTCTTCGTGGTGGCAACTCAAGTAAAACCCACATCATAACTGCCCACCTGTGTCAGGTTGGCATATCTGAGCGCAGGCTGGGGCGTGGTGCTGTGACAGCCATATATACTTATTTCTATATGTTCTTATTTAACTTACGGTCTCTTTGTTTTTTGTACATTATTTATTGTTGTCTCATAGATTACTAGCAGCATCATGTTAGGATTTAGGGATTAATGCAAGTTATTAATTAATTCAGTATTTTATGTAGAGGGAATACAATCTGAAACACTTGAGAAACATGGAATTTAAGAGGACAAAAAAGGATGCACAATAAAAAATTAGAATGTATCCTTTCCAAAGAAAGTCGAATATGGTGGGAAGCAGATACTTTAGAAAAATAACATTATTGCTGAACGCATCATACCAAGAGGTCTTAGGATAGAGTAAAAGGCATCTTCACAACATGAGCATGTTGAGTTTAATGGAATGGAAAAAAATTCTAGACAATTGTTTGTTTTCATTAATAGAATTTTTTATACAAGAGAGAAGGAGAAACTTACAGAAAATTGAGGTAGAAATAGACTCATTAACTATCCTTATAGAACCCTTCTGTAAAATTGAAGAATATCAGTCTATGAAAATAGAAATGGAAAACAAAATTGTCAGGAAAGAAATAAAAATATTCTAAGTAAAAATAATACATTTAGAAGGGATAAGAATGAAATGAAAGATGAAGAGGAAGAAATACAGGATAGAAAAAAAAGATTTAAGATTTATAGAGTAGGAAGAGAGGGATTCCATAAATCACAGATAAAAAGAATCCCAGGGTAGAAGAAATTCCCCATGAGGATGTGAGATAAGTCATGAGAGATATAAGAAGAAAGATAAGAGTTTTAGAAAATGATTCTATTCTAGAGGGGGAGAAATAAATAAAACCCAAAAAACATAGAGGGTATAAATCTAGATATTCAAACTATGAGACTGGATGGAACAATTACCATCCAAGGCAAAGAGATATAGGATGGAGACAAAATAATTATTCATCAGATAGAGGGAATGGAACCACTCTGAAAGGAAACATATTTTGTGAAGGATGAGTGGTATCCTGAGGAAAGAAATTTTCATTATTCATTAACATCTAGGAATAGGTTAAAAATCTTGAGTGATGAGGATTTTTAAGGGAGGAATTGGAAGCAGAACATAATTTATTAAACCCAAAAGAGAAGAAATGGGGTAAAAGATGGAAGGGGAATACTAAAAAATGGACATGTGAAAATGAGGTGAAAGAAAGAAACAATATGGATGAGGAAAACACAATTTTTTTTCATTTACGTTCACATGTTTTAACAAAAGATGAGGAGCTGGTCTAGAAAAACGGGCTCAAATTTGCCCCTAAGAATAAATTGAATAAATGTTAGAATTATTTGGATATCCAAATGTTTGTTAGGAAAGTGTCCTTGATAAAAAATATTGTTTAAATAAAAAGAGAATAGTAATCATGTAGTATCATGTAGTATTCAAACCCAAATCCACTTTTAACACTACTTTTAATCAAGGATGTTTTATTGTCATTTTTAATAAAGCAGTGACGTCAGATATAGATAACATCAAACCAAGCTGGGGAAAAGACCCAACATCTCTTCCAAGGAGAGGGAAGTGTTAAAAGATTTTAGTAATAACAAGATAATTAAGATTAAACCTGCAGACAAGGGGGGCAGTATCATTATCATGGATACAGCATCATATGAAAAATAAATAGACAGCTGAATGATAGAGAAACATATGCATTACTAAGGAATAACCACAGTGAACAATTTAATAAAGAATTAGTAGATTTTTTAACAAAATATAGAACTGAGGATGTGATATCTGAAGGAGAAGAGAAGTATATTGTGATAGACAATCCCAGTCTTCCTGTTTTCTATGTTCTACCCAAGGTTCATTAGAACTTAGAAAATCCTCCAAGTGATCCAATTGTGGCAGGAACCAATGGGATTATGTAAATTTTTTCCCATTTCATAGATTATCACCTACAGCCAGAAGTACTGAAATTAAATTTTACAGTATATTAAGGTTACTAGTGCTATATTGAATAAACTGAAGGAGTTGGACTGGCAAAAGGATTTTATTTTAGTCACTGCTGATGTCAGTAGTTTATACACTATTACTGAACATTCTTTGGGCCTTGAAGCAGTGAAGTATTTTTTAGAATTGAGTGACATGGATAGAAAGAAAGTTGATTTTATTATTGATGGTATTCATTTCATTTAAAAAATATATATTTTTTGGCATAATGGCAAATTTTATGAACAGATAAAAGGTACGGCAATGGGTACGCACTTTGCCCCTAATATGCAAATCTTTTAATGAGGTATTGGGAGGACCAAAAAATATGGGCAAACATATTAATATATTTGACTGTTGTCAGATGGTATCACTTTATTAATGATATTTTATTTATATGGAAGGGTAATGAAGTGGATTTTAATTTATTATGTAAAGAATGAAACATAAATTATTTTAATATTTTACTCACTTTTAATGTTAGTAAGGTTGAGTGAAGTTTTTAGATTTTGTTTTATATGTGGATGATTACATTTTAAATACCAAAATGGTTAATAAACCCACAGATAGCAATGCATATATAGATTGGTGGATCAACCACCATCCTTTATGGTTGGAAAATATACTAAAAGGACAGGTGAGAAGGATTCAAAGAAACTGCATGTATGTAGAGGTTTTTAAGGAACAGTCTGACATTTTAAAATGGAAACTCATCTCCAAAGGATATAAACAAGTTGATATAGATGGCTCAATTAAAAAAATGATTGAAGTGGATAGAGAAAATCTTCTTATACCTAAGGAGGAAAATAAGAGGACACATTTAAGTTTCCCTTTATCTCCACTTTTCAATTGCCAATATAAGGAGGTGGGGAAAATAGTGAGAAAACACTGGCATCTACTTGAAAGAGATATTATGTTTAAATCCATTTTACCTATAAACTCCATATTTGTCTATAGAAGGGCTCTGAATATCTAAAATAGATTAGTAAAAAGTGTGGTGCCACCTAAAAGGCCAGGTGTATGATGTGTAAAACCACAAAACTCAACAAAGTAAAATGGAAGGTTTTATTTCCAATAAGACTAAAGTGTTGTATAAAATGACTGATTTTATTACCTGTAATAGTAAGAACTGTGTGTACATGATTGAATGTGAATGCGGCCTGCAGTGTATTGGCTGCATATCTAGATCTCTGAGGAATGTTTGGCAGAACACCTTAGGAACTTAAAAAAGGGGTTTGACAAGCACTGCTTGTTGAACTATTTCAAGGACTGCCATGAGTGTTCCATAAAAAGTATAAAAACAGTTCTAGGAATTAAACAGGTCACTAGTCTTTGGAGGAAAAGAAATATAGAAGAAAAATTGGCCTGTGTGGAAATTAAGTGGATATGCTGTAGGAAATTAGTATTTCACAATGGCCTTAACAGTGACTTTGAGTTAATGTGGTTTTTATGAATTCTGCTTTTACTACAATTTGTGATTTCTCAGAAGAGATATATTTTATAAGAGATATTTTTATATTTTTTTATAACTATTGTTTCTATTGCACTTTTTGATGCTACAGTATTTATTTTGGGGCATTTTATAACTGATATTTATGTACATTGGGTTGGATATCCATTCCTTTTTGTGTAATTATTTATAATTATTTATATCTTAATTAGTTATGACTTTTTTGGAGTGTTTTAAAAGTCTTTCATCCTATTGTGTAGTACAGGCATTGTAGAGCCCAGCAGGGACTGGCAACAAGGTTACTTCCGGAATCTCTATTGTGACACCGAGACCAGAGGTTTTAGCTGCCAAGGAACATCCGGAACCTAAGTTAAATAAGAACATATTGAACTAAGTGTATATGGCATTCATTTTGAACAGGAACTGGAAGTTTAATGCATTTAAAATGGTGAAACGCAATTAAAGGTTTTTAAAATATATATAATAATGCACATTTCATGTTGGTATAATGAAGATATATGTGTACATGATGGACACAGAGATAAATTGTGTGGTGTTGTATGATATTTGCAACTTGTCACTAATGCACCAATGAGAAGCCAGTAGGGGAGATATAAGGCTTTGTTTGCCACCATGCACAGACACCCTGAGGAAGACTCTGGAATTGGAGTCAAAACGCATTAGTGACTGAAAGGAGACTGTGTGGGGTACATTTGCAGACTACCAGCAGATCCACAAGCCACCCCAGTAGACTTTGGTTGGATTTTCTGGTTATGTTATTGTGGGTGTTTGGAAACTGCACTCCAACTTTATGGTATGCTGCCATGCATGTTTGTGTATGGTGGATTGCATTATTGTATTTATTTTATATATTTTTTTAAACTTTTTTTTAAATACTTCTGGTCTCAATTGGAGTAATTGAGGTTTACATCCCCTAATAAGAGAAGAGTGTGGAGAATTACTATATCATTAAGAAGAAAATTCTGAAAAGTGGAACATTGTGCAAATGAACATTTGTTATTTGTCTATATCCTATACTTTTGGCGCAAGGACTATATATGTATGTTTTTTTAATTGCTTTTTGACAGGAGTGTTTGAGACCACCCTGGTATAAGATTTGCATCCAAGTGTTTGGAGCACTGGTAATATTTTAGTTTTTTGGTATATTATTACTCATGTCATGAGCTAGAATTACATGAAGTATACAACATCTTTTTATCACATATTCCTGTATAATCACATATATATGACAGTATATAGATTGAGGGTTTGGGGAAAGACTTGTAATGTACAGGACTGTACTACAGTACAAGAGGGTTTTTTAACATTTTTTTGCACAGGACGACAACTGTGCCAGCACCATAGCAGACAGGAGGAGGTGGAAGAGGAGGAGGAAGAGGTTGGCCCAAGCACCAATGTGCGTAAGTACTGTACTACTGTACATTGTCTCCCTCCTGCACTATATTGTTGCTTATTAAAACCCTTTCCATCAATCAATTTGTCTTTTTTACCTTAGGGGAAGTCGGGGCTAGATTTTACAAAAATACAGAAATTCAAATATCTCAAAAATCTTTAATCACAACCAAACAGAAAAATTTACAAACAAATCACTATTTTTTCTTCTCTTTATTTGGGTGTAAGTTACATCCTTTAATTATTATTACCAATTAAAAACATGTTTTTTAGAACAAAAATAATTGTAACAACTGCCCCCGATGGGGTTGGGGCAAATTATTAACGATAGAATAATCTATATAAAATCATAATACTGTATAAAAGCATTCATTAGAAAACTTTGTACGTTTATCACAAAATCACATTTGGAATAGTGTATATTTGGTATATAGACTGACATACTGGTCCCCCCCACCCAGCTCACTGACTCCTCACCCCCAATTCCTCCCCCCTACACTGCCCCTCTACTATACACACACAGTGATTTAACAAGTTATTCATTGATTTACAGTATACCCTTAAGTGGATGAGTCTACTTATGTCACATATTAACACTATTAGCAAGTGGTGCCCCTATGCATGTGCCTCACGTACTTTATAGTACATAGCGGGAAATCTGCAACTGACTACGGGGCATGTTATTACAAGTAACAATGTGCCTCCAATATTGTGTAACAACTTCCCACAAGTGACGTCAGGTAAACAAAATGGCCATAGTTTGATTTCTGTGCTTCAAATCATGATTATAAGAAATGATAATAAATACACTAATGGTATGAGATTCTAACAAAATGAATAATAAACCCTTACCTTTACCAGTCCAGCCAAGATACCACTTCAAATCTAGATGAAAAATATTACATTGGAGCAAGAAAAACTATTTTTTTATGTACCTATTATATAAATACATCTGCATTAACGTCATTTCACTGATGGCAACTGATGATGCAACCTAGGCATGGTTTTAGATTCATTGTAACAACTTGCCTCTGTAACAACTAGCCTCGCCTTCCCCTACTGCACTTGTAGCAACTACTGTAACAATTATTTTTCTACATGTATTAATAATCTTAATTATGGAAATAATGTATTATTTTACTAGTGGTGATGGAGGAAGAGGTAGGCAGTGGTAATGAAAAGTACTGTTACGGACACAATAGTTAACTCACTATATATTTTTTTATTTTACAATAACTTTTTTTTCTTTTACACACCTTCCTTCCAATAATTATGGTAATTGAGGAAGGGTCAATGGACGAGACAGCAGGGCCCTCCTCCATGTCCCAGTCAAGTAAGTAGTCTACAGTACTGTACTGTACATTGTGTTCTACCAATGTACAGTAAATCTGATTCTTCTAAAAATGTCTCTCTACCTCCTGTACTCTACTGTATTTCCTGCAGTACTGTACTACTATAAAGTACTGTATGCATTGTACGGTAGTTGATACTACTTTTGTAAAACCCACTGGCATACACTGTCTCTGCATTCCTGTATTTAGGGTTGGCAACCTGTACACAATGTACTGTACAGTAGTACAGATCCAAAAATTTATTTTTTACCCTGTCAGTGGAAATGTGTGTGTTTATTTTTTATCCTGTCAGTGGAAATGTGTTTTTTTTTTCATGGGGGAGAAGGGTGGCTATTGTGTGGTTATTGTACCCTGACACTGTGTTGTACTGTAGGAGTAACTTTTTGGAGTTAAACTTCCATTAGTGTTTTTTTTACAGTGCAGTGATGTGACCACCCTCAAGTGGTTGATGAGCTTCAACCGGCCCCTGACAGCCCTACAGCAGCTAGCAAGTACTGTTCATTATACTGTACAATATATTATTCTTCTGTTCTTTTTAAGAATGTCTATCTCCCACCTGTACTCTACTGTCCTGCTTGTACTCTAATGGAGCATACACACTGGTCGATATTACTGAGCGATTGCATGATTACGACATCGTAATTGTGGAGTCGCTTAGTAATCATGCACAAATCGTGCACTATTATGTCAGAAATGACCAGCAATGCGCTCTTGCTGGTCGTTTCCGACATCAATCATTGCCCGAACATGCAGCACAATCTGCCAATAATGATAGATTGGCATGTTCAGGAATGATTGTCTGTGCCTGCACTAAACAACATATCATTCAGTGCAGACACTACAGGTGATCAGGAACGAGGTACGATTATGATGTATGTAAAAGGCTGGGTACACACAAAGATTTTCTGTCCAACCAGCCAACTAGGTGATTGGTTGGAATGAAAATCTGGTAACATATGGGAGTAACTGACAATCAGCAATTTGCACCCAAATGCCAGAAAATGGACAAAAACTGTTGTTTGAACAAATTGTTTAGATCAAACATTTAACAAACTTGTCTGAACGACCATTTTCATTTGTTTTCTGGCATTTAGGAGCAAATTGCTGATCATCAGTTACTCCCATACCTTACCAGATTTTCATTCCAACCAATCAACTAGTTGGCTGGTTGGACAGAAAATCTTTACGTGTGTACCCAGCTTTTGATATGGGAGGAGTGTGCCCAAACTGACATCTAAATTGCAGTGTAATAATAAAGCTCTGTAGTATTTGTGGGCTACATTCAAGGGCAACCAGTATTTACCCCACATGCAAACAAATAAATGTATCTACAACTATTGCATTGCAATATGGTTTGTCCAGGTACACAGTTAGTTGCTATTTCTCTCTTTGGGCCTGATTCAGACCCACTCACAAGCGGCTGTCCGCTCGCAAGTGGGTCGATGTTGTGCACTGCGCATGCGCACGATGGTGGGAGCTCCGTCGTGCGCATGCGCCAGACGCGACGAGCGAAGGACTTTCCTTCGCTCGTTGTGACTGATCAAAGGGGGCGTGCTGTCAATGCTGATTGACAGCACGCCCCCTATGGTGGGCATGCCGGGGGCGTGCCTCCCTGACGGGGGCATTCCCAAGGGAACGCCTACCGTCAGAAGCCGGCCCACTGACATCACTAGTGATGTCAGTGGGAGTGATTTTGGCTCTGATAGAGCCAAAATCACTCCGGGCCTTGCAGTTGAAAAACTCAACCGCAGGCTCCGGCTCGCAGTGGCGATGGTCGCGATGGTCAAGACCATCGCGGCCATCAAACTGCATGCTCGTATTGGCTGTGGGTGGTGACCCACAGCTATACGAGCATCCAGGAGGACGCTCCATAATTATGGAGGGCTGCTCTCATTCAGAGCGTGCGCTCTGCTCAGAGCGTACAGCTCTGAATGAGGGCCTTTATTCCCAAACCTGAATCAGGCCCTATATCCTTATCCTCAAACACAGCCAATACAGTGACAGTTACAGTAAGAGCTGATTGGTTGGTACTGTAATTTATCTCTCTCCCCCTTTACTGTATATCTCCATGCTGTACTAAACCAACCCCTGAGTACCAAATACTGTATATCTCCATGCTGTACTAAACCAACCCCTGAGTACCAAATACTGTATATCTCCATGCTGTACTAAACCAACCCTTGAGTACTAAATAGTGTATATCTCCATGTTGTACTAAACCAAACCCTGAGTAACAAATACTGTATATCTCAATGCTGTACTAAACCATCCCCTGAGTACCAAATACTGTATATCTCCATGCTGTACTAAACCAACCCCTGAGTACCAAATACTGTATATCTCCATGCTGTACTAAACCAACCCCTGAGTAACAAATACTGTAGTACCATATCACAAACTTATGTTCTTCATTGCAGCTAATGTACTGTATAACTGCACACAGATCCCCTTCCTTCTCCGGCCCAACAAACTGCATGTTACTCAGTTTAGTTGGTCAAATGTTCAGTGCATGGTGGGAAAAAATTCAAATAAATACATACATGCCTACTCTCCCGGGAGCCACGGGAGGCTCCCGATTTTTCAGATAACCCCCTGCAACTCCAAAAGAGTAAGCATATCTCCCGCATCCTGCCCACTTCTTAGTGAAGTGGGCAGGGTGGGTGGGTGATTTTAGGACAAATTTGTGGGTCCATCTGCAGGGGCCTGGGTTAAATGATGCAAAGAGCGTCATTTAGCCCTGCCCCCTCCTTGCGGACCCGTGAATCACAGGCTTTCTAGCTAAGGGGGCTGGGCCTAATAACCGCTGAAGCCTGGTCCTGAAACTGAGGTGACTGGACAGCTCCCTGAAAAGAAGTAAGAAAAGTCGGTAAGTATGAAAAAAATATTGTTACAAGTACAATACACTCCTGTTCATCAACATTGGACAACAATGCATACCAAAGTTATTCTCTAAATCTCACTCCTCATTAACCCAAACAGTACTCAATTTCCAAATCTCCAAGCTGTTGCTCATGTGTACAGTATTTGTGTCACATAAAATGTAAAACATCCATAATGCCTGTGGATGTTTTAATTGTTGTGAGTGAAGAAAGACCATGAGCTCTCTTGATCCTTCTTCACATTAAAAGCATTATCAGGTCATGTCAGGACATGTTGATACCACTGTTTGAAGGTTGCTGTCCTGTCACCAGTACCCGGCTTGTTACCATTCTCTATGGTTGTTTTCTGGGCATCCGTAGCAACCCATTCATTCAAAGTGTCCTTTAGCTTTGTCAATTCTTCTTTCTCTATCCTGAATCAGGCCCAGCATCTTGATTGTATATCCTCTATCAATTTCTTGGGGATCAGAATTTTATTCCGATGTCCATCAAAATGCATGCGCTTGGTCCGATTCAGGTACAGAACATACAGCACATGTTCCTAGAATATGGCTTGTGCATACTGATGCATCTCTCGATTGGATGTTTCATACAGAGTGTTGTCAGCCCCATTGGTGATTACACTTAATGGGATGTCAGACAATGGGGTTCCATATATATATATATATATATATATATATATGATAGACAAAATACCTTATGATTTCACATGTCCCATTAAGGCTTCTTAGACATGAGCTGAAATTTCACAAAACCTACTAAATTTCCATCTCATTCAGAATACACATTCAGCTCTCAATTTGCTAAAACTATAATACTCTACACTTGTTCATTTTCTTCCCCTATATGCCTCCATGCTGCTATATCTTCCCAAATCCCTAATGCTGTATGGTATCATAACTGTGCTAGTCTGTGTTCCCTCATCCATACCAATCTGTCTTTCCTCATTCTTGCTGCCCTAACTTCCTGCATCCATGCCACTCTATTTACTTCCATCTACACCACTGCCCTGCCCCTCAGCCATGCTTACTCTGTCTTCCCCTCATCTGTGCCACTCTTTCTTCCTCCATCTGCACCACTCTGTCTCCCCCAACCGTGGCACTTTGTGTTCCCCCCAAGCCCCACCACTCTGTCTTCCCCATCCGCACCAATCTATCTTCCCCAATCCCTACTACTGTATGTTCTCCAATTGAGCTAGTCTGTATTCCCTCATCCATACCTATCTGTCTTTATCCATCTGTGCTGGTCCATCTTCCCATGTCCATGCCATTCTGTACCCCCCACCCACGTTGCTCTGTTCTCCCAAACTGTGCCACTCTTTCTCCCCCATCCATGGGAGATCAAGACATCAGGGATATCCATGATGTCTGCATCTGTGTGTTACAAAAATAAACACAGATGCATGGATGGATCAATGAGATCCATCTGTGCTGCTGTGTTTAGAAAGAATAAATCATGTGTAAAAAAACCGGCGTGACCCCCTCCCAAAAAAAACAACAAGCACAGGGCTTTGGACCCCTACAACTAGTTGTACTAAATACAAGGGACAAACAATGTAGGGGTCCCCTGTATTTAGCACAACCAGCTCCAGGCTATTCAGAACTAGTCCTAGTTGGCAAAGTACATGGGACAAATGACGTAGGGGTCTCCTGTATTTAGTGCAACCAACACTGGGCTCTGAGCCAGTCCTGGTTCTGGAAATACAGGGGAAAAAATGTGTAGGGTTCCCCTGTATCATGTAAGGACATTTTACTGTGCAGTATAGACAACCCTGTAATATGTACAATGCATTGTCTATACCAGTGGGTGGCATACTGTACAGTAGCATAGAATGACAGGTGCTGGGAAGTTGGGAGAAATGTATTGATTTTGGCAGAGTTCCTTAAGAATGTTGAACTTAATTTGATCTGTCTTTATTTTTATTATTCAGTGTGCGTCTTCTTGCCAATGCAGATATGTATTTTTATAAATGACAAAACTCCGGCACCAAATGATTTAATTATTTATTTAATCCTGGAATGAAGATTAAAAAAACAATAAAAAAGGTAAGCAGGAGTCATCTGTGATATCTCCTGCATTACCTTTTCTAATTAATGGCCTCTATACTTACTTTATTCAAAAGTACTTTTGTAGAAATTAGGTGATGAAGAATAGCCCCTGTGTCCCTTCCAGCACCCACCGACAATGGTGAACCATTCCACACACCTGTCAAGCTCTTCCTACTGCCCTGTTGTCGGACTTTTGTCTCACCCCAACCCCTCCTTCTGAGCAACACATTATGTAGTGTCTGATAGGAGAGACCAGCTTGGAGACAGGGTGATGGCCCAAATGACCCCATGGGAATTGAGGGTATGTGTTCGGCATCCCGGCAGAGGGGATGCCATCGCTTACAATACCGATGCCAGCATCCCGACTGCCAGGATGCCAAAAGTAAGTAGTGGTGTGAGGAGGAGGGTTAGGTTTAAGGGTTAGAGTTAGACACTAGGAGGAGGGTTAGGCACAAGGAGGGAGGGTTAGGTTTGTGGTCTAGAGAGGGGAAGGTTAGGTTCAGGCACTAGGGAGGGAGGGTTAGGGTAAGGACAGGAGTGGGGTTAGCATACTGACTGACTAGTGTCGGTATGTTAACACTGTCGGGATCCAGACATCAGGATACTGACTTCCTGGGTGTCATGTGTCAGTATTACATACCAATTCCAAATTGCAGACCTCAGTTGCCTTCCATACAGTGGTGTAGTGGTCTCTGATAGCACCAGTGAGCAGACTAAATGGTAACCTGCATCACCGAGGTATCACAATCATATAAGTAGTCATCACTGCAATATATTTCTTTTTATAGGTATGGTTAAATCAGTATACATATATATATATATATATATATATATATATACATATACATAGATAGATAATTCTGACTTTAAATGTAATTCTTATACAGGTCTAACTATGGTGCTCATAAAATGTATACGCTCAATGTAACATATTATTTTTTTCTGGTACCTTATAAAAACATCCTAGGAAGGACACTTAGCAGAATGGACACACAGCTTCCGTACAGTATTTGTATAAACATGAACAGCTGCAGTTTTTTGCATTATCATTTGCATTATACAGTGAAATAAATAGCCCATCCTGTAACTCAGCAATCACCTATATTGTCCTTCATTAAGAGAGATCACTTCTATCACTGAAGACATGAATAGCTCAATGGAGGAAAATTACAAATGGCAACATCTGAGTTTTGCTGTTGGAGCAGGAATTACCTATATAGCAGGAATAATGATAAATATATTTATAGTTGCTGTGAATGTCACTGACTGGATGAAACAAAGACCAGTGACTGCAACTGACCAGATTCTCAGCTCCCTCGGGATCACAAGGATGATTTATCAGTTTGCCGGTCTGCTGGACATCTTTTGTCATAGTTTCTTTATAAAAAATGATATAATATATGAGATAATTGTTAACTGTATTTGTTCAATTACCTTCTATGCCAGCAACTGGTTATCAAACCTGCTGGCTGTTGTCTTCTGTCTGAAGATCTGTAACTTCCACAATGTCTTTTTCCTACGTCTGAAGACTATTATATTACAGAGGGTTGTCCATCTGATTATTGCTTCTGTACTGTTGTCCATTTGTTACTCTTCAATATTTGAATTGATCTTTTTCATTGAAATCCCTGAGAATTCATTTAACACAACATATATAGGGGAAATAAGTCATATATATGTGTATATGTTTATATTGTGGGAAACCGTATCATTTCTCATGTTCCTCATTTCATCAGTCCTTCTTATTTCCTCACTGTGTTATCACATGAAAAGGATGAGATGTGACCGGACAGTAACAGGACAACTGGATCCCTATTACAAGACCATAAAGTTTTCAATTTCATCAATTTTTAGCTACTCCTTTTATTTTGTCACCTCTGTTACTACCTACTTCTATAATGGATCACTTGGCAGTGCGGGATTAATTTTTGTTTTTAACTTTTTTCCAACTTTACAATCTATTTTCCTGATCTATGTAACAGCCAGGCTAAGGAACCAGTTCTCTGCCATTCTCCAACATGGAACCAACTGCTGGCTCATTTGCAGAGGCCATTATCCCGAATCTGGGGGTCTGGTGGAGACAATCACTCAAAAACATTAGAGCAGTCCATACAACTAATTAATTAATGGGATAAAATTGTAATATATTTTGTGTAAGATGAATTACAACACCCCACTGATCAAGAACTCATAAGATTAAATATCCGGACTTGAGGGAAAACTGAAGAGTTACTGTACTGCTCTTTTAGGGCTGATTCGGAGTTACATCTGATTCGGTCCCATTGCATCCATGGAAATAAGTATGGACCTTTGCCCATACACAATTGTATGCATGTATACGGCATACAATTGTGTATGGGCACCCCCTATCCATCTGCTTGTGGAAGTAGCCATCATCCGTATAAGTGCACACTGTAGATGCTCGTGGTTATGTGCGCTCAGCTGCGTAGCGTGTACAGTATAAAAAATAGCAGTATATGTCTGCAGAAAGGACTTGCAGGCATTTTTGAATAAGCCCCGATGTGTCTTACTCCTGACATCTGCAGATATATACAATTATTAACCTTGCAATCTAAATACATATTTTGTATACAATGATGTAAACTTGAATTAGTTTACAAAGTAATTATCTGTCACGTGCTATATACACTACATGGCTCTCATTGACCACTCTAGATCTGGGGAATCTCCAATTTACCTATAGGGCATATACCATAATTAACAGATATATAAAATATACAGTACTGTACAGTATATAAATTAGGTATTTTAATTGTTTTCATAGGATATACCATAATCTCCCATTTATCTGCACAGCCAATTTTTCCATTTGTATTCAGCACTTACGCCAATGACTTGTGTTTGATCCTCCATTCTGTATAGTAGGTTCCCTGGTCAGCATCTCCATAAGCCTGAAGATCTATCACTTCATAAATGCTACCTGGGATCCTACTGTCTACATGATATCAGTACTGCTATATGGCCCATGCACAATACCCTGGTGAGAGGTAATTAATGTTGCTTGTCAGTATAGATGTGAGTGTCCGGAATTCTGAAATCTGAACACACCCGAATTTAGGTGTTCCGAGTAGAATTGGGTCATGTTTCAGATCTGTTGCCGGTACGGAACTCGGATTTAAAAAACAAACTCTCAGTTATCATACTCAAGTGACATTTGGCACCAGCAGCAGATTCATGTAACCTATATACATTCTACATGTCTCTTCAGTCTGGAGAAAGAAACCAAAGCAGATATTTAATTAATAAGAAGAAATATAGATTTCTAACAATGCAGCATATATGGCAATAAGGATTTACAAATTACTGCCAATTTACCACAGTACATCTATAAGTTCTATGAGAATAATAAATCAATCAGATGTCCATTTGTATTCACCAGCTATGTACATGGCTCCTGCATGATCCTCCTGTCCCAACCATACAGTAAATTCTGCAGACAGCTGATACAAAAGCCTGAAGACCCTATTGCCCAGGGGAGACTAGTTCTGCAATATGGCCAATAAACAGATGCCCTGGTTAGAGTCATTTTCTATTAAGTGTCAGTGAATTGGATTTCCGTGTATAAAATGTACTTGTAGTACATGTAAATATGTTGTGGATAATATGATATTAGAATAAAATCACCAAACACAGATCACAGTAATCAGCCTAAACAACATTTGGCAGAACAGAACTCATCAGCAACAGATTAATATAAATCTTCTAATAGATAGACGCATGCGCCTGAATTATCTTGGGTATTTTTCATGCTGCATTTCTGCTTTGGACTTTGGGCCTGATTCAGAGCCGGACGCTATTTGCGGACGCTAGTTCAGAAAAAGGGGTTGGCTATTTAAATTGAGCGCTCGCTCTTTGGAGACTGTTGACGCCTCTATGTCAGAGCGAGTGAACGAAACATGCGCTCGCTATTTTGTAAAGATGCCCCCTGGCCGCTCGCATCATACGTCATCTTTGCTATTTATTAGATTAATCGAGTACATCGAAAGGCGTATGAACTGCTTGCTATTCTTGTGGTAGCATTTTCCTACCACAATCATGTGAGCAGTTCAGACTAAAAGACAACCAACTGACGTGGTCGATGACGCTGCTTTGTTAATTATGCACACCCTTAAAACGCCCGTTTTGACTGTTTGGCACGCCTGTGTTCAGATCTCCACTCCCTGTTTTCAAGCACCGTCCCCTGTTACCACCCACAAACGCCTCATCCTGTCACTCAAATTAGCAGGCATTCGCTATTTTGCGAGCACACGATTTCCGACCGCACTGACTGGTTAGCGTATGTGCATTACGACCCATACGCATGCGCAGATGTGCGAACATCGCTTGGAGCGAATGAGCGGCCACTTACGAGCGGCTCTGAATCAGGCCCTTTGTTTTGAAAAAGAAATTCAAATTTGTTGTCTAACTTTTGATGAAAGAAGTAGAGACGACTCTCCATGCAGAGCATTGAGCAGGGCCAGTGAGGGACATGCAGATTTGTTGTTATACTGTAGCTGGACACAGACATTCTGCTCCTGGATTACGAGCTGCAGTAACGGATCATTTGAAATTAATTTCCACAACTATGTCCCAGGGTTGGTAAGTACACATTCTCATACTCAGTATTATTGGATAATAAGACAAGAGGACCAAATCTGATTATTTATAAGAAGCTGACCTTTAGAATTACATAACATGTTTCCTGTACCACAGTTTTAAAAGTAATGTAACCCATTGAAAGTGAGGTCAATGTCCTTTAAAATTTTCCAAAGACATTATGTCCCTAAATTTTGTATGTTCTGGAATCTTGGTCAGCATGTAACCCTCTCTAACCTGGCTCTTGTGCATCATAACTGCATTATTCCCTGGCAAGACCCTTCTACAGCAAAGATATTGTACAAAATTGGTTTAAATTGTAATAGATTGTTTATGTAGATTTTTTCAGGAATCACACTAGTATTTGGATATTTGATAATATTATTACACTAGCTACAGTGGCAATTAAGAATTGTCCAACTCTACAGTTAAATTTTCCTTCCCAGATGGCACAAGGTTAATCTCTGTTTTGTACAGTAGATATTCTACATCACGTCTATGTAAGCTTAGTGCATAAGGAACATTATATTTTACATAATTACATATATTTACAGTTCGTGTATTCATCACATATATAAGGAATATATTTTACAGTGTAATACATGAATACAGTGTAATGCATGACCTTTATGCACACTTTATACTTAGCAGAAAGATGTGTTGCCCTTTAATAAGTGCGTTGCCCTAAATATAAGGAATATATTTATATAGTTTAATGAATGACCTTTATACACACTTTATACTTAGCAGAAAGATGTGTTGCTCTTTAATACAGATCGATACAGATCCTTACATAACATTATTTTTCAGAGAACACCAGACAAATATCGTCAATGTGCACAATAGAATTGGCCAATGGTAAGAATTAGCCCAATATGGTTAAGTTGAAAACAACAAGCATCCCATGAAGGAAACGTCCAGACCATTCCATTTGTATTGCCAAGGACAAATTGAGTTAAGCAAGAATAAACTTTGTCAAATTTGATGAATATTATATTTGAAATTGCAAAATAACATTACATGTTTGCATAAGAGAGATTTTAAAAAGAATGATGTTAGTGGGTGTATTAAAGGGGGATCACAATAAATGAATGGTATAAAGTGGCTGTTAAAAAAAATGTGTTACTCGCATTCTAACCCTGGGAAAAGTGCACTCTAACAGTCAGGGCTTCATCTGTTAATTAATAAATTACAAAAGGTGCATACACACGTAATGATTTTTTGAATGATTTTGACGTTAACAAGGTCGTTATCGTTCAATCATTCAGTTATGACCATGAATGAAAATCGTTCAAGCGCGCTCACATTTGTAGTTTGTAGTTCATTTCAGACTGTCTAACATAACATTTCATTTAGGAAAGGAACATTTTTCGTTCATCGTTGTAAAATTCGTTTATTACACTTGAAAAAATTGTTCACTTTTTCAAGAGAAAATCTGATAGAAAATATGACAGAAAATCGTTGGTTACAAAATCGTTACTTGTGTATACACAATAATTCTTCAACACATTGGATTAAAATGAATTATCTTATCTAACCTTTGCCACCTACCTAAGGTCTCTTTCTGTCCCTCAGTAGGTGGGTGTTCCAAGTCATTTCAGGCTTCAGTGGAAGATATTAAACAATTGTTGTATTTTTGTGCAGAAGCAGGTCACAAGGTTTCACAAGATCCAATTGTGTACTGACAAGGCTAAATACCTATATTACTAGGCCAAAGACACTTAGATCCTTCAATGGTTGCTTTTATTGTTAAGCATCCCTTGCCTAAGACTCAGAAAGATGTGAATGCATGTTTGGGGATGTTACAATTTTGCTGACAATGGATACCAGGGTTTTCTTAAACAGCATTACCCTTACAAAAGTTAATTTCTCAGGATAGGCCTCAGCTTTTGCAACATACCACTGAGTCTATTGAGTCATTTGAAAAAAATTTAAAGACTTTTGGCTGCAGCTCCATCTTTAGGTACTGAACTGAAGATAAAAATACAGCTTTAGGGTTATTGACACAGATTCATGGAGACATGCATAGACCTATACAATATTTTAGTTCCCAACTAGATGCAGTGGGAGCTCTGCCAACATGTCTCAGAGCTGTAGCAGCAGCTGCTCTCCTGGTAGAAAAGACATAAGACATTGTACTGCAGCATGAATTGCATCTACAGTACTTGTTCCACATGCTGTTGCTCAGTCATTTATTAATGCACAAACTAGACATGTGTCTACAGCCAGAATTTCTTGGAGGGAAATTCCACACTTTTGACTCCTACCAACCTCACAATTCACAGTTATCATACTCTAAATCCTGCCACATTGTTGCCTTCCTCTTCCTCAGCAGATGGGAACATGAGTGTTGATGGGGAGGAAGAAGAAGACAATGAACATGATTGCAGGAAATTCTTGAGTCATAACTTTTCTGTTAGACCAGACATTGCTGAACTTCCATTAGAAAATCCTGAATTGGTTATCTTTGCTATTGGTAGCTGTCACAGACAAACACAAGATGGATCCTTGTGACAGGTTATGTAATAACCACACATGAAGAGATAATAGAGGCCAAACCATAGGGCCCACTACACTCAGCACAGGTAGCTGAACCTCCAGCATTGATTAGAACATGTCAGTTGGCAGAAGGTAAAAGGGTTAATATCTAAACAGACTCCAGATACAGGTTTGGAGTTGTCTATGATTTTGGTGCTATTTGACAACACAGGGTTTATCTCACAGCTTCAGGAACTCCCAGTTCACATTCACAAATAGTTAATGAGATACATACCAAAAAAACTGATATTATTTCCATGGAGAATAGATTAGCTGACAGGGTAGCATTAGTGGCAACTTTGGGTACATGCGTTAGAGACAGTCACTCAGTTGATGCTGTTTAATGATATCACATTTGACCAATTTAGACAAAATTAAGAGAACACTTCTCACTATGAAGTAAATACTTGGAAATGAAAGCACTGTCACAAAAAAGAAGATGGCATTTGGGTATACCGAGAGGGTAGACCAGTGGCACCAAAAATGTTACTATTAGCCCTTGCAGAAAATAATCAAGGATTAGTACATTTAGGAGCAGGCAATATGAATTGCATTGTACAATCTTACAGGTATGCACCAGGAATTATATTAGTAGTCAGATAAAAATGTGAAGGTTGTGTAATTTACCAAAGACAAAATATTGAGAAAGCAGGTCCTTTCCAGAGACTGCAAATTGATTTTATTCAGATACCAAAGTCAATGGGATTAAATTATGTTCTTGTTTGTGTTGACATGTTTTCAGGATAGCCAAAGGTGTGGCCTATGAATTTAGACACTGATCTGTTTACTGCCAAAATTATTTTGTAGGAATTTTTATGTAGGTATTATTTACCAAGTGTTATTGAAAGTGACCAGGTAACTACTTTTACAGGGAAAGTTTTTCAAAGAGTGTGTGAAATGATGAAAAAGTTTCTTATGTTCTGGTTTCTTTACAGATCTATGGGATTGTCCTTGGCAAGTACTGCTGACAATATCTACAGCCATAAAGGTTGCTGAGAAGGACACTTGGTTTCACAGCTTGCATTACAAAAAGGTCTGAGATTCTAGCTAAAAGTGGCTAAAAGACTCAGGGCCTCATTCAGAGCCAGTCGTAGGATGCAAGCGGTCACTCAGAAACAGGACGGCCGCTTGCATCCTGAACGGCCGCCTCCACGTCGGTCATTAGGCTGTGGGTTAACACCCACAGCTCTAACGACCGCTAAGGAAGATGGTCGCGATGGTCAAGACCACGGCGACCATTGGGGCTTACGATGATACCCTAGGGTAGGGTCTCATCAACTTAAGCCCCAGGGAGCTTCCTGCTCTAATCGAGCAGGAAGCTCCCCACTGACGTCACTGATGATGTCAGTGGGGCCACCACCAAATGGCAAGTGTTCCTACTGGAATGCCTCTGTTTGGCCAGGCATGCCCCTGGCCCGCCCAGCAAATGGAGTGAGCTGTCAATCAACATCGATAGCTCGCTCCATCTGCTTTGACCCCGCTAATGACGGATCACCTGTCGTTAGCAGGGGCTCGCGCATATGCACAATGGAGCTGTCTCCATCGTGCGCATGCCCAGTGGACCAACATCGAGTTGGTTGCGAGCGCTCAGCGCTCGCGACCGACTCTGAATAAGGTCCTCAGACTCAAGTGTTGATATAGAGACTGAGCTGCATTTACAAGAACTCTTTAACTAAGATGGAGATAATTGTTTACAATAGACTGCATGCCTATAAGCTGATGACACAGAAAACTTTTAATTTCATTAGCAGCTAAAATGGAGCAATCTTGTTTATTGTAGCATTGGAGGGTTATTTACTTTGGCGAGAGGGCGAGTAGAGGTTTATGTTATAACTACACATTCATTAATATGGATGATGGGGATTATTCTAATAAATCCTTTCCTTAATTTTTTCTAAGCAGGAAAGCAAGAGCATTATATGACCGGTGAGATGAAGCTGATTTTACTCCTGTTGACAAGTGCATTTGCGATTATTGTACTAAACCACCAGAAGAAAGGAGCATACTCTGGTGAATGGATAATATAGGTTATTACTCAAAATAATATCCAATCCAACAATATCATTCATTGATAGGAATGGTATTAAATGCTAATAATTGCTGGATTTGTACTAGAACACCATTGTTGAGTCGAAATATGCCAATGTCCAAAATACATGTTTCTGCTCCTGAAATTATTAAGATAGTTAACATAGAAAACTGTGAGAATTTGGGGTTTGACAATTGTGGACAAAAAGTTATAGGTGCCTTTAATATGACAAAACCACCTGTGATTGTGATAGCTCTACAGGTAATACAGGTAAGGGAACACTCACCATTTTGTTTCAATAAGAAAGTCTATAAAATGAGACAGGTTCCAACCCAGATTTGGACAACTGCAGGGATGTTTACTATTCCAATGCCTGAACACCACATACAAGAAGTAAATGTTTAGTTAGGATATTGTAATAAGACGATTACTGTGTACAAACCTTATGGCCCTCATTGTACTGGACAATGTAAGGAAGATCTTAAAAGTGCTGCATGCATATCATGTTCAATAGATTTTTATAATGAGGCATTTGATTATACACTAACTGTGAGTGTTCCCCATAGTGAGACAGATCATAAAGTTCAGATATGTAAGGTAGGAATGACAGTTGCCACCATGTTATTAGGGTATGATGTCCCTTTCTTACTACTACATGATATTTATTATATATGTGGGAAGTATGCTTGCAAATGGTTGCCAATTAATTTTGAAGGTGTTTGCTATTTCGGTAGATTGATGCCACAATTGTTATAATATGTTATAACACTTGATAATTTGAGAAAAGTTATTTGCAGTATACCAAACATTATAAGACATATTGTTCTGGTGAATAAGAAATACATTCCCCTGATTGATACCTCAGCGAGACATCATGTTGGTACCACCTTTGCAAACATCTTTACATTCTGTATGGTAATTGGGGTTATTTGGATAATCAATATGAAATTAGTAGATTGGACAAATTTATTGACAATGTGACTTTATGGTGAGACATTCAGATATGTTGGCCATGAGTTAAACGCATTTAGGAATAAACTGTTACAACATCACCTGGTTCTTCATTACTTAACTGAGCAGACTGGAGGATATTGTTTAACCCCTAAAACAAATCTTGAAGTTCACTGTTGCAGAAATTTGACCAAGGATACTACCGATCCAGAAGCTATTGTTACCAATTATATGAATTAGGCTCATGATGTGAAAGAAGAATTTCAGTGAATGCATTATGATAAGGATTCATGGTGGTCAAGGTTAGATCCTAGTACTTGGTTTTCAGGATTGGGAAAATGGTTTTCAAACACATTTTATTCATTGATAAAGTTTTTTTCTTATGATTGTAATCCTGAATCTTCTTATCTCTGCATTTTATAGATGTGGCCTATGCTGTATTCAGGTGGCTATTTCAAGGATGGCATAAAGTGAAAACATACAAGAAATGATACAAAAATGATAGGGTGGGGTAACTTGCGCCCCCTTACTGCAGCTCAGCACCAACTCAAAAGGACACCAAACCTCATAAGCATACAAATAGAAGAAAATGGAGTGGTTCACAAGCGCTGTAAGGAATCAATTTATGATGAGGACACTTGGCTTCTTCTGTAGTAGATTTCCTATATTCTTCAACCGATTAAAGAGACAATAGAGAAAATCAGTGATGCATCCATGTAATAAAAATTTTTTTTCTCAGTATTTCTTCTGTATCTCCAGACTCACCGCAAATCAATGGGATGTGCACATCAAAAATGATCTTTAATTTTCTCTATATACACTGAATACCATATAGCACCCCCAATGGTATGAAACTTGCCGGTTAATAAGAAGCTACATTCATCAAAAGGTTTCTTTTCTGACTGGATGAGCTGGCTACAAATGGATACTCTGATATACTCCCTAAGGGGAAACCAGACCAAAACCGGTTCAAATAAAAAAAGGATTCCATGGAATCCCAAAAAAGGTATTTATTCACATATACCAATTATAAAAAGACAAAAAAAAAACAATAGAACATCCCCCATAAGGATATGGTTTGTTCTCCTCTACTTCATTGGAACCATGTACATATTCCTCTCAACACTCATATCCCAGGAATAGGAATGGGACATGGAACATTCTCCAGATAGAAGTAAAACCAGTGGGTAAATAAGGTAGGTTCAAACCAAGGGGTCCTCCAAGTCACCGACGCATTTCAGAATATGTTTCCTTCCTCAGGGTGTGGAGATGAACAATCCATAATTGCTTTGTATACCCTAAAACCCAAACCATGTGATCAGCCTCCAATCAGAAACCACACATACAGTAGCAAAAAGTGTGTTTGGAGAACGAAAACTGATACCTAAATATATAGCCCCCATAAAAGATGTTTCCACATACTATCTTAGTTCACAATACATATCAAAAATATTATATACACACATATAGATGCTAAAAACATAATAATTGGAACAAACAAATATATGGGAAGATCCCAAAATTGGGTTTCATAATAACTGCTTATGTGCATATACCAGGGTATTCAATCCTTAATCAGAGTCTGGTCCATAGTTGGCTCAGAGCCATCTTTGCAGTTCCATCCTCCAATCCAGTGCACTTTCTCACAATTAAAAGTGTCCATCCACAGTGCTGGACTGGGACATGAAGGGCCCACCGGGGAATGCAGTGGTAGGGGCCCTTGCTTAAGGGATGTGGTCACCCTCCAGAGGGGGTGTGGCCAGCCACCACAGACACTTGGTTAACCATCAGGCATAACTTGGTGTAATTTCTATAGAAGAGAACCAAGCCCCCATGCTGATCACTGGTCCTGCTTTACCAGGTAACTGACTGTCTAATAGAGTAACAGTCTATACTTTGAGGTCTGCAACCTGACACCTAGAAGAGGAGGATAGGTCCACAGGCAGTGGGGCCCACCAGGGTTTTCCCCTGTACCCCTGTGGGCTAGTCCAACCCTGTCCATCCATCTCCCTATTGGTGTAAAAAGGTGCCTAGCCTGTTATCAAGGGGACCGCTGGTATACAAATCCCGGGCGTGTGACGCTTTCTCAATCCATGTCATCCGGAAGTGGTGTTTTGAATCACTTACGGTATTTAATATGCAAACCGGAAGTTCACAGAGCTTGTTGTGAAAAGCAAGCATCATTGTTAGGCTCAATTCGATTCAATCCACATGTAAATTAAGCAAAACTTATTAGTACAATGGTACCGAATCTCACAGAGGGCCTGATTCAGAGCTGAACGCTCTGACCAGAGTGCTCGCTCTGAATCAGGGCCCTCCTCCATGAAAATGGAGCGTCCTCTTGGACGCTTGCATAGCTGTGGGTGACCACCCACAGCATATGCAAGTGACCATGATGATGGTCGCGATGGTCTTGACCATCGCGACCATCGGGCTTGCGAAGGAGACCCTGCAGTAGGGTCTAGCTGCCGCAAGCCTTGGAGTGATTTTGGCTCTATCAGAGCCAAAATCACTCCCACTGACATCACTAGTGATGTCAGTGGGGCCGGCTCCAGACGGAAGGCATTCCCATGGGATCACCTCTGTTTGGCAGGCACGCCCCCGGCACGCCCACCAAAGGGGGCATGCTGCCAATCACCATCGACAGCATGCCCCCTTTGGTGCGAGACCCGGAGTGACAGCTTGGCTGTCACAGTCTGGGTCTTGCGCATGCGCACGACGGAGCTCCCTCCATCGTGCGCATGCGCAGTGGGGGAACATCCGCCCATTTGCGAGCGTCCTTTGCTCGCGAATGGGTCTGAATGACCCCCAGAGACATATACATGTAAATCATCTGGTAAGTGATATATGACAGTTTTATGTCAATTAGCCCCATGCTCTAAGAGATAGATTACGGGTCTCTTAACATGTTATTGATTTAATTTACATTTGCAAAAACAATTTATATTTATTATCAGCAACCCCAAGTGGTTGGAATAGGTCTGTAATATAGAATTAATATGGTTAAGATACATTTCAATAGCCATAAAATAAATCATAGAAATCACACTGAAACTTACTATACACTGTGGGCAAGCTGAATATGGTTTAACTGTATCTAGCAAATATTAAATATGTCATGATTAGACTTACAGAAATACTTAGGGCCTGACCGAGGTGCACACAATGCGGATGGTCACATGGCTGTGCAATTATTTGCAACTGCACAGACACAAAATGTTCTGAAAACCCCCCATGGTACATAAGTTACCCTGTGTGTATGCTCAGATGCGCTATTACATACAGGACTGCTAGTATGAGAACTAGTGAGGGAAAACCATGGGAATTCCTAGGAGGTGACTATGAGGCAGCCTTAACTGAATGTAAAAAAAATTAATCTCATGGGCTTGTTGTTATGGGAGTATTGCAGGCATGTCAGTAATAGCGGCTGCATTCTCAGATGCAGAGGTGCAGACACAGAGGCCATGTTTAGTTAAGAAGGGGACGCTGCATCTGCCATAGGCTGGTGAAAGGGACAAAAGTGAATGTAATTAATATCAGGGTTTGCACATTTTGGCACATACAATTACACAAGGGGAAGGCTGAAGCTGCCATTTGCATATGATTGCTGCTGCAATTTCTCAAACAGATGCAGCTGCAGCGGTGACTGTATGCACCTCTGTATCAGGACATTAATGTGGTTTTCAAGATAATACAGAGATGTGATAATGTGATTTCCAAAGATTTTGTATACCTACAGAGTAGAGATGTGCGCTGACCCCATGTTTTGGCTTTGGATATGGATTAATCTTCGTGTTTTAGTTTTGGATCTGGGTTTCTCAAAAAAAATTTAAAAAGTGTTTAAAAACTGCTAAAATCATGTAATTTATGCCATCCAATATCTGAAATTCAGATTTAAAATCTCAATTCCGAACCGCAAAAAATATTGGACCCGTGGCACAGATTTACAAAGAAAGGATAAGGCCTTGGCCTTTATTTATGATGACTGCTGCTTCTGATAGCTCTTCTGCTTTTAGTAGTAATGGTGGTGGTACCATTAAAAAATTTAAAGTTGTTAAGAAGAGTAAGACAGCTTCGGAAAAACCAACTGTGTGCCCTGAGAAATCGAAATCACAAATCCCTGATTACAGTGCAAGTGTGTCTGCGGTTGCCATGTGTGAGACAGACCAAAATACTAGTGTATTGGAGGATCCTCCAAATTCCAACATTTGTGTGCCCTCTGTAAATGTGGGGATGGGCAGTCAACATCTTGCAGACGTAGTCAGTGAGGATGCTTCTGTGGAATTGCACATGGAGGAGGAGGATATTTTGGTAGTTGAAGGCACTAAGGATGATGAGGATGTTGATGATGAAGATGTTGGTGATGAAGATGTTGATGCCGAGGATGTCCTTTGTGTATGTAAGGCAACAGCTGTTGCCCATGGATTGAAAAAGCCAAAGCCCATTGTTGTCATGCCAGGGCAAAAGACAAAAACTCCACTTCTCATGTGTGGAATCATTTCCACCCCAATCCGGACAACAGCTACCAAGCCATATGTAACAATTGCCAAGCAAGAGTGAGTAGAGGGAGGGACCTAAACCACCTAGGAACCTCTTCCTTGTTACATCACTTGGAGTGCATTCATCAAATATCAAAGTGTATGTCACCAAGTTCCAAAACTCAAAACGTAACAAGTCCAGTGTCACCTACCTGCTCCCTCTCTGTGGGATCCAAGCATGTTTGATCTCCACCACCAACACCTGCATCATCAACATCTTCATTTGTCATTGGGAGTATTCCTGCTACATCCAATGTTGTTATTCGAAGCATGATTGACTCCTCTCCTATCCGTGATTCCTCAGAAGGATCCTTGATGACTACACCTGTTGCTGCTGCTGTTGCTGTGAGTGGATCTTCATCCCAGAAGGGGACCAGGAGGAAGACTACTTGTAGTGTATCCTCCAAAAAACAACTAACTTTGTTAAGGGCAAACAAGTATGACAGCAATTACCCAGTTGCACAGTGGATTACTGACACCCTAACAGCTATGCTGGTATTAGATGTGCATCCAGTATCCACTATTACTGCAGTGGGTTTTCAACAGTTAATTGAGGTACTGTGTCCTCACTACCAGATCCCTTCTAGACACCACCTTGCTAGAACAGCAATTCCAAGTCTGTACAAGGACATAAAAAAAAACCTTATTAATCTCCTTAGAAATGCCGTTGTACCCACTGTCCACTTGACCACTGATATGTGGACAAGTGGGACAGGGCAAACTAAGGATTACTGGGATATCCCACTGGGTAAGTGTATTGCCTACAACAGCAACAGCAGCAACAACATTTACCAGTAGACAGTTGATACCAAGGCAGGCTACTCTTTGTATAACTGGTTTCACTATGAGGCATACCACTGAGAACCTCTTAGAAAAACTGAGGAAAATCATTGCTAAATGGCTTACCCAACTTGCACTTTCCTCAGGATTTGTGAATTCAGACAATGCCACCAATATTGTGAGAGCATTACATGTGGGTGAATTCCAACACGTCCCATGTTTTGCTCACACAATTAATTTGGTGGTGCAACATTTTTAAAAAAATGACAGGGGCGTGCAGGAGATGCTCTCGGTGGCCCGCAAAATATCTGGACATTTTAACATTTTAGACATTTGGCAACTGCTTGTCGAAGATTGCATGACCAGAATGTACTGTTAAATTTTCCCTGCCATCAGCTGAAGCAAGAGGTAGAAACCTGGTGGAATTCAACCCTCTTCACTGGATGGAGGAACAGCAAAAGGCCATCCAGTGCTATACAACAGCCTATGACATAGGCTGTGGAGGGGGAATGCACCTTATTCAAGTGCCGTGGTGAATCATTTCCGTGTTGTGCAAGGTTCTCAAACCCTTTGAACTTGCCACATGTGACACCTTGAGTCAGGTCATTCCCCTCATCAGACTTTTGCAAAAACAGCTGGAGAAACTGTGGGAGGAGCTAAAATGGAGTGATTACGCAAGGTATATCGGACTGGTGGATCAAGTCCTTTATTCACCTCACCAGGATCCAAGAGTTGTCAATCTATTGAAATCTGAAAAATATATTTTGCCAACCATTCTGGATCCTAGGTTTAAGTCCTACATTGTGCGTTTTTTTCCAACAACTGAAATCTAAAACTATGCAAAGAGCTGTTGGTAACAAAATTGTCAGCTGCCAGGAAAAAACTAAATTTTCCTCACAGAATTCCTGCCGGTCATGCAGATCGTTCACCAAAAAAATGACATCTGGTCAGGCCTGAGAGAACTGCCTACTAGTGACATGTCTACCGTGACTGTGTGATATGGTCTCCATTCACAGAATGGTGGAGGACTATTTCAGAGATAACACCCTAATAGGCAAGTCAGACAGTCCCTTTCAGTACTGGCAGAAAAAGAGGCAATTTGGAGTCCCATACACAAACTGGCTTTGCATTACTTTAGTTGCCCACCCTCCAGTGTGTACTCTGAAAGAGTTTTCAGTGCAGCTGGCAACCTTGTCAGTGATCGGTGTAGGAGGTTACTTCCTCAAAATGTGGAAAAGATGATGTTCATTAAAATGAATTACAAATTCCACAAGGAAGACCTCTACCAACAATTACATAAAAAAATGACAGAGGCGCCTATGTTGGATTCCGTGCTGGGACATATTAATATTGTGTGAAGAAGAGGATGTACACACTGATGGGGATGATGAGGATGAAAACAACTTGTAATGTAAAGCCAATTGTTTATGGTATCATTTTCATTTCCATGTCCAATGCACATTGGTAGCTTGTTTTATGGGGATCCAAACAAACCAATTATTTCAGCCACAATTGTCAGTCCTTGTCGCTGAAATGATTGGTTTGTTAAACTGTGAATGTGCTGTTTCGTAGACAACATAAGGGTGGGTGAGAGGGCCCAAGGAGTATTCCATTTTGCACCTTTTTCCTTTCCATTATGTGCTAGTTGGGGCATTGCTGCCTGACATTTTAAATTAATGTTATGAATGGTTTAGGAACCAATGATTTGTTTTTAAATTAATTTATTATCAATTTTACAGCCAGTGGCTGCACCAATGAATTTCTTTTTATTAATAATTATTCAGCCCGGGGCTGCACCAATGAATTGTTTTTTATTTATTTATTATCAATTCTACAGCCAGAGGCTGCACCAACTATCAACTATCAATTATTCAATGCTCAAGGGTATCCCAAACATCATCTTTGCACAGTACTCAACTCTATCAATAATTATATCAATCAGTTTTGAGCCAGCAAGCTGGATGCAACCTTTTGGCCCTTTAACTAAATAAAAAAAAATAATATTGTGAGCTGTGAAGTGGTCAAAATTTACTGGAAATGAGTGGAAATAAATGTTATTGAGGTTGTTAATACTATAGGAACAAAAAAAGGCCCATTTCATGTGATTTTAGCAGTTTTTTTATTTTTTAAGAAAAAATCCAGATCCAAAACCAAAACCCGAAAACAAAACACGGACATGAGGTTTTGGCAAAACTAATCCAGATCCAAAACCAGGCGAGATCCAGATCCAAAACCAAAACACGGCGGTCGGTGCACATCCCTACTACAGACCTACTCCATGTGTAATTTACTATATCTAATATGGAAATTAAAGGCTTACACATATTTATATTGTACTCTAATCATATCTTTCTGGTTCAGTTAATGTTCCAAATAAGAAGACAGTTATTCTTTATTTCAGAAGAACAATATCCTGGTAATAATACAATGCCCTAGTAACTATTAAGGTGGACCAAATTTTGGAGACCCAGATTATGGTTAACTCTTGGTATTAACATTGGGGCCCCTAAAGTGTTTTAATGAATATAATAAATGTATTTCCCTTGAAGTGCCAATGTTGCTGGGCTGTTAGATGGACCATAGAAGCAATGTCTATATCACACTATGGATGCATTTGTTTATGTGAAATTATTCGATTTCTCTCAAAACACTGATGTCACTAAGGGTACAGCTTATCCTCCAAATGTAGACAGATCATACTGTCTGTGATGGCTCCACTCTTTCACTTTGCCTTTTACACTAGGTTACTGGAGCTGGGTGGTTCACTACAAGTCTAAGGCAGGTTTCTAATTAGCCGCGATCGGTGAAAAACTGGGTTATTTATCTGATTATCCCCATTTTTTCCCACTTGCTATTATTTCGGATGAAATAACAGGATGGCACTTTTTGTGGATTATTTTTCTGGACACATCAGGTCCCTTAAGCAATCCATGCTAAGTGTCAGTGCCGGGCAGCACTTTGGGACTCAGCAGTGAAACTTTGCACTGCTGAGTCTGACTGCACTATGTTTGTGCCCCTGCATGATCTGGGGTTCATGCATGTGTACAGAGCCCAAATTAAAGGAGCCAAACAGGGTTGGAAGAATCTGAGAGGATTCCTTTTTGCAACCTGGAACAGCTTCTCATAAGGAGTGGGGTGTTATCCTCTTGTCTCAGCCCTTCAGGGGTGGGCTGGGTCAGGTGCCATGAACCCCCCAGGCCTCACCATCACCTAATGTCCTGGGTTACCTCCTTCACAAACTTAGCAAAAAAAGACTGTGGTACTGCCACACATAGGTGGCCATATGACCACTGAAGACTGCTGTCTGTGGTTGTGCTCACTGTTCAGTGAGTCACAGCTGACAGCCCGAGCATGCCAAGCAGGGGGATTGTGAATCACCTGTTGAGTATAAAAACACTTTTTGAGATCAAGGCTTCCAGACAGGGGGCGTGATGTGGGCATAGCTGCACTCGCGGCTGCCGAGATGCCCACACCATGCCCCCAGTATAAAGGCACTGATTTCACAATGTGTTGGAAGTTCAGCAGGTGATCACCCCTATGGATAGGTGAGAGCTATGATAGTGAAGATAGTGATCAATGATAGTGAGGGAAGGTGATCTGTGTTACTGGGGGGGATCTGTATGTGTGTAGCTCTGTATGTGTGTGAGGAAGTGATCTGAATGAATGGGGATAGCTGGGTGGGTGTCTGCGAGGTGGGGGATCAGAGAGAGGTGGGAGATCTGTATGAGTTGAGTGCTGTATGTGTGGGGGGGCTGTATCTACATTTTTTCACGCACATCATAGTACTGTAGCATGCAGGGGTATATTTATAATGGTCCACGGGGGGCCCATACTGCACACCTTGCACAAATATTATACTTGCCTCATGTATCATAATGACCATTAATATGCGTAACACTTGGGGTGGGATGCATCAAGCCTCTGGGAGGTTTTATATATATATATATATATATATATATACACACATATATATATCTATATATATTTATATATATATATATATATATATATATATCTTTTGGTTAAACAATACCATGTCTTGTTTTGTCTTATAAATATATGTTGTATGTAAAAAACATTTAAGGATTGGCCGTCACCTATGTGCCAGTGCTCTGTACTTACCTCCAGGCTAAAAGTTGCCAGCCAGCCCCTACACCCCATCCCCTCCTTTTGTGCAGCATATTCTGTGGTGTCCCATGGGAGAGACCAGCTTGGAGGCAGGAAGATGGCCTACAGACTCTAGCCCAATGGCCTCCTGGAAATTGCAGTCATCAGCTGCCTTCCATGCAGTGGTACAGTAGTATCTAACAGTGCCTGCAAGCAGACTAAATGGTAAACTGCATCAGTGAGCTATCACAATCATATCTGTAGTTTTCATTGCAGTATATTTATTTTCATAGTTATGTTTAAATCAATATATGTTAGATAGATAGATAGATAGATATGATCTAGATAGATAGATAGATATGAGATAGATAGACAGACAGACAGACAGACAGACAGATAGATAGATAGATAGATAGATAGATATGAGATAGATAGATAGATAGATAGATAGGTAGATAGAAAGATATAAGATAAATAGATAGATAGATAGATAGATATGAGATAGATAGACAGATAGCTAGATAGATAGATAGATCATTCTAACTTTAAATAAAAATAATAGCTCTACTCTACCCACAAGACAGTCAAAATCAGAAATCTTTATCCTCTCTGAGAAGATCTTATCTTCCCACAGATCGCAGATTTAGATAAAGGCCTAAAATTTGCCCATGACCACCATATCGATAAATTTAACACTTTCTAAAGAATCCTATCCCCAAATATGAACCTAACAAAAAACATTGATTTCCTTGCAGTCTAAGTTCTACCTCGTGGGATCATGAGGAAGTTATTTATATATATTTTATGAATCAGTCAAAGACAACTTTAGAAATATAAAAATTCAATCTAATAAATATAAAAACAATCTGTAAAAAGTTGAACAAAAAACAGTCAAATCGTAGATAGGAGTCTAGTGATAAAAAGTGCCGATAAAGGAGGAGCAGTTGTGGTACAAAAAAGAGAGTCGTATTTACAGAAGGCATCTAAGTTACTGGATGACACAACCACATACAAGAAATGATAAACTAATCCAACCTTAATCTTCTAGGAAGTATTATTTCTATAACTAAGTGAAGCCAAAAAACAAGACCTGATTTGTAATGAGGAATTAGAGTACATATATATTCTAAACATCCCATATATCCTTTATTTTATCACATCCCGAAGGTACACAAGAATAAAATAAATCATTTGTGGAGGCCTAATATTGTAGAGGTAAATTCACTAACTGCTAACCTAATCTCACTTTATAGATTTAAAGTTATAGCTCTGTGTCAAAAAACAAAGAACTCATTTGAAGGATTCCGCTAGTCTCCTTTGGTTACTTAAGAATGTTACTTGGACTCCAGATAGTTATTGGCTCACAATCGATTTACACGCATTGTACTCCTCCATCCCCCATAAAAAGGGATTAGAGGCTGTACTTAATATATTGCAAAATGATCCAGAAAAATCACCTGTGGAAGTCACTTTTATCTTGAAAAGCATAGTTTTATTCTCGAACATAACTTTTTTGAGTTTGAAAACTCTTTCTTCCTTCAACAGCAGTGAACTGGGATGGGGACCAAATTGCCCCATTGTGTGCGAACCTGCTGTTGGGAGATAGGGAGCAAATTAATCTTTTACACAGAACTTAAGGAGAATCATGTCATCTCATATTGGAGATATATAGGTTACTTGATTTTTATTTGGCAGGGACATGAACAAAGAATAGAAATTGTCATTACTCGTCTCATATACATAATAATGATTTCAATTTAAAATTCACATTCAAGAGTCATATGAATAAAATATATTATTTAGATTTAGTTTTAGAAAGTGATTGTAATATGAACATTAACTCCCGTAAATTCTATAAAGAAATAGATGTGAACAGCTATATCCCTTCCAATAGTTGTCATCATTCATCATGGATCAATAATGTTCCGTTTGCCCAGTTTTTAAGGCTTAGAAAAAACTGCAATGCTACTGAAGACTATGAGTCTCTATCTCTAATGACAAAGGAACAATTTGTAGATAGAGGATACGATCTCATTCAAATGGAAAAAGCTAGAATAAGGGCATATATGAGAAATAGAGAAAAACTACATGAGAAAAATAGGACTGCATCTAGAAAATGGGATCAAAAGCCACTTATTACTCAATTAATAGAGAAAACTATGCTATTAAAAAATATTTGATAAATACTGGAATTTACTATTTAGAGACCCTTTCTTGGGTCCACATATCCCTAATAAACCAAACATTTTGTTTAGAAAAGCAAAAATTCTAAAGAGTATCATAGCTCCCAGCAAATTGAAATTAAATACTGTAGACAAAACCAATAAAGGAGAAACAACTATAATCCAATTTTTTCTAAAAAAAAGAAAGGTTTTCCATTTTACCATTATAATTGATGTAGACTGATGGATAAAAAGACATGTAGTTGGAAACAAGAAAATGGGTCTACTTACACAATTGGGGAAGCAGTCACATGTAATATCTGTTTTGTGATCTACAGAATTACATGTAGTTGCAATTTTATATATATATATATATGAAAACAAATAAAAAGTGCAAAAATATGCATCCAGGAACATCTTAGAAACCTGAAGCATAATATAAAGATGCATAGCCTAAATATGCATTTCACTGAACATCAGGTCAGACATCAATAAACTTTCCTTCACTATACTTGAACACAAAAAAAAAACCTAACCCTGGAGGGGGTAGTAGGGAATTAGATCTCTCTAGGAGGGAATCCTATTGGATTTATACTCTCAATACCCTTTCAACAAAGAGTCTAAGGAGCATATTCAATTGAGTGCATGAATAGCAAAAATCCCGTACCAGCGAGGTATTACCTGCAGGTGCAGGATTTTTCACTATTCAATTAGGTGCAGGTTTTTGTGCCCTGAGAAGTTTTTTATCACGCACCTCCAGAGCAAGTGTAATTTTTTCCAAAATCGTTATTTGTGGGGAAATCAGTAGGACTTGCTCTGGGACTCCAGCGACACTGCCCCTGAGGAATAATTAAGCAATTAGAAGTAATTACTCTTCTGCATGCAGGGTGAGTATGTCAGTGTGTGTGAGTGTTTGTAAGTGTGTATGAGTGAGCATGTGTGTTTATGAGTGTTGTGTGTGTGACCCCTGGTGTGTGTGTGCTCCCCCAGTATCTGTGTGCCCCCCCTGGAATGAGAGCGCTGGGAGAACAACATCTTCTACCTGCCGTTGCCCCTCCCACCAGCCCCAGGAGCTTACCAGCAGCCCCCAGGACTTCCAGCAGCCCCCTCTCCAGTGAGAAGATGGAGAGGAGGCCACCGTTAGCTGCAGAGACCACCGGAGGCCCCTGAGCCAGTAAGTGAAGAATTTTTTTTTTAATTTTTATTGTGGTCTCTGGGTTTTCAGCACTGAAAACCCAGCAACCACTTTTTTAATATTGGATAGCATGGATATTAGGAGCGAGCATACTCACAGTAATCCAAAATTGGGTGCAAAACCTTGCGCCTAATTGAATATGAACTTAAATGAGGGAATCGACATTATATCTTTCCTATAGGTGAGAATATTTGGCTATATTGTTACATATAGGATGTATAGTGTTATAATAACAATGAATTTTACAAAATAAGAGGTGGTCACAAATGCCTCTTTGTATAATTTTTATGTATTTTTCATATTTTTATATGTATTTTATATGTATATATATATATATATATATATATAAATTAATGAACATTTTACACATACTTTATATTAATTGTGTTCATTTTATTTGTATAATATACAGTAAGTCACAAAATGTAAGTAAAGAATATAAATAAATATAATTTTTGTACTATGAGCATTAACACTATTTGAGATGATAAGGACAATTCAATTTTAACACATATAATGAGGGAATTAGTAATAATCTTACACTTTTTAATGAAAATAAGAGGGTCATCTGAGACACATAAGAAGTATAATGGGTGTATCTTAACGATACGCATCATATAATAATAGCTTTAAATTCACTATATTAATATCATGGTTAAACCATGTCATTTTAAGCAACATAGGCTAATAGGTCATAGCAATAAGTTGATAATAAATTATAGCACATATAAATGTCTAAAAGAATATGTCGTAGCTAATTAAGTTGGTCAGGTAATCCAAAGAAACCAGTTGAACCTTAAAAGTACATATAGTGCTAATCCTCATTTAGAATGTTTGGATACTCTGGTTTTAAGCCAGACTGATGCATATGCGCAGTACCCCATGCATTCCACAGACAAGCAGCATGTGCTTTCCAAGGTGCCACACATTTCCTAGTTCTTAGCTACCTGTTGTCTTACTTATATAAGGGGGAAGAGTATAGGACCTTTTGCCACCCAGTGAAAACAGTGGTGGAATGCACAGGGATGTGAGCCCTATTGCGTTCCAACTTTGCAAAGCAATACAAAAGAGCAAAATGTTTAGTGGCACATTGTTCCTCAGTTGGATGAGGTGCACATGACATGCGTTCCACATACAGGAAATAAGTGCATTCCACGATGCTAAGTGCCTTCAATTCAAATGCCACTAACTCCCTGCCTATAGATGGAAATCATTTACCAGCAACTCATGAACATTATAGTGCCAGGTAGGCAAAGATCACATTCTGACCAGCTATTAAGTTAGACATAACTTAATAGCTGGTTAATTGAACGCAATGGGAAGTAAGCCCTTATGTGTTACAATTGAGCAAGTGCATTCTGGAATAAAGGGATAGGAGATAGATAATTAGGAGCATAAATGGAGTTCTGGACAAAACAACTGTCCATCCTAACCCCAAATCACTTAATAGGAACTATCTGATTTCAAATCCATAAACCCCTTTATTTTGAATTTTAAACCCACATTTAACACATTCCCTATCACTAATAAGGGAGGAAGTGATGATGATCAGGAGGCATAAATACACAGCACTTAGATCCCCTGTCATTCATTGCTAACAGAGGGAGACATACACAGCTTCAGACTGGAATAAGTAAGTAAAAGCCTTTTTGGTTAACCCTTGTTACAAATATCTAACTTGTAACTGTTTTTGCTAAAATTGTAGCTTTATCTATGTAAACCATTGTTGGTAATGATTATTTTTACAATTAAGGTTTTAACTGCATAATAAATGTATAATGTGACTCTATCTGTATGTAACCATGGTTAAGGGTTAAAAGAAATATTGTATTAATAACAATATACTGAGGTAAAATATAAACTACTGTATATATATTTAATGTACGTATATGTTGTGAGGCAAAACTATGTACACAGATATATGTTAATTTAGTTAACTATATTGTTTATTGAGGTGACTTGTGTTTAAATGAATGTACATTTATATAACTTGTGTATATGTACCCTTTTGAGGTAAAAATATTCCCCAGTATATGGGATACACATGCACTGTAGAAGAAGGGGTGGAGTGATATGGCTGGGAGTGACTTGGTTCCTGTCAGGAAAAGAGGGTCCAGTTATAGTGAGGTATATAACAGCTGTCAGCAGCAGCTGACAAGTAGTTGGGAGTTCCATTCCTTGGTTGCTCAACCCCCCTGTGCCCTGCCAGGCACAGGGGGGTGGAGCTGGAGAGGGAGCCTGTCACCGGAGCCGGCCCTAAGCATAGGCATTCTAAGCAAATGCCTAGGGCATCAGGAATGCCTAGTGGCATTCCATGGCTCTGCAGTCATCCCCTTGCCGCTACCGCGATCGGAGCTCAGCTTCAATCAGGTAGCACAGTAGTCAGACTGTCAGGTGACAGACTGACAGCAACAGACAGGTCAGAATGAGCTTCTGAATAGAAGCTCATTCTGGCTACAAGTATGGTCCTAATCCAGCCTAATCCATCAGGACCATACTAATCAGGTTCTCACACCACCCACCACAAACGGTAACCCACCAGGAGGAATCACTTTTTGCTTATTTGCACATATATATTTGTCTTTTTCCTATTTATATTGATTGATGTTCATTTATAAAATACACCTTTTTAATTGAGATATTCTACTGTGCCATTCTAAGGTGGTAATTATTGTGTGGTATAACACACTATACATCTGTCAAGTGGGAGCGCCCTCTGTTTTACAGATATTCTAGTGTCTTCCCAGGGTAAATTATCTCAGTATTACACACAGTATTGTGCACAGAGAGTGGTGCAGACTATATATATATATATATATATATATATATATACAATAGAAAAAACAGACAGCGGCACTGGAGGTCTTGAAAGTGAATAATATATTGTCACCAACATTTCAGGGCTAATCTTCCCTTTTGTATACATATATGTGTGTGTGTGTGCCCTTTTGTATATATGTGTGTGTGTTTATATATATATATATATATATATATATATATATATGTGTGTATGTGTATATTTATATATACATGTAAGTTTGTGTGTATGTGTACATATATATATATTTATACATATATATATACACATATATATATATATATATATATATAAATATATACACATTATATATATACGCACATTATATATATATATGTATGTCTTCTTATCTCATCCGCTGAGATGCCTATGCATATCCCGTACACACAGTATGTCTGTGAACAATGTAAGATATATCTGCTCATCGTGCAAAATGTGTACGGGCATTCAGCCGATCGCCCTTACACTTGCTGTAGTGGTCAGCAGGAAGGGTGTCACTATTTGACAGATGGCCAGCAGGGCCCCAGGTGATGGTTGTTCATTGTGTATGAACAACCATAATCTGCAGATATATTGGTCAGGTGTGTACCCACTTTAAAATTGGTGGTGGGATTATTTTATAGGGGACACCAGACAAAATCTTACCTAAGGCACCAACTTGGCTAGGGTCGGCCCTGCCTGTCACAGCAGGAGCTGCAATGCTAGTGGGAGCAGCGCAACACTCTGCAGGAGAGGTGGCTGACTGGGCTGCTGGATGCGAGAGCTGGTGACTGGGAGTCAGAAGAGGGAGGCCAGTGTGATGCTGTCAGCGGGTCTCCTTCAGCTGCCTGCATGTTCCAATGAGCAGAGGTAGTAGTGAACAGCTAGTCACAGACTACAGTCAGGGAGCTGGTCAGCTGCTACAAGAAAGTGTATACCAGCTGTCAGAAGGGGAGTCCAGAGGCCCTGATTCAGAGCCGGATGCTATGACAGAGGACTCGCTCTGAATCAGGGCGTCGTTTTTCTTTTATGGAGCGGCCTTCTGGCCACTTGCATTGCTGTGGATTGCCACCCCCAGCTAATGCGAGCAGGCCAGGATGAAGGTCGCGATGGTCAAGACCATCACGACCATCGGGCTTGCGACGAGACCCTTGTGGTAGGGTCTCGTGGCCGCAAGCCAAAGAGAGCTTTCAGCTCAAACAGAGCAGAAAGCTCTCCCACTGACATCACTCATGATGTCAGTGGGGCCGCCACCAAATGGTAGGCATTCTCATGGGAATGCCTCCATCTGGGCAGCCACCCTCCCGGCCCACCCACCAAAGAGGGAATGCTGCCACTCAACATCGACAGCACGCACCCTTTGGTGCGAGACCCGGAGCAACGGATTGCCCGGCGCTATCTGGGCTTTGCGCATGCACACGACGGAGCCGGCGCATCGACCCGGTTGTGAGAACTCAGCTTTTTGAGCTTTTGTCCCTTGTCCCTAAACTAAAACTTGTTTTTATTCCACAGGATAAATCCCATGATAAGGGATGTTAATAAAGTAAAGAGAGTTGAACAAGTACGACGGTGGATAGAGAGTGGAGAGAATTTTAATGATGTAATTTTCACAGATGAAACTTCGGTTTCTCTCAAGAGGTTCTCAAGACTGTCCTTCTGGAACCAAGCACATCTCTCACTTAAACCACGTCTGAAGCATCCGTTAAAGGTCCATGTATGGGGAGGTGTATCTCGTTGGGGTGCAGGACCGAACTATACTTTTGAAGGTGCAGTACAGTAATGTTTGTTGTAAAAATTATTTACAGTCCTGTACAGTGTACGCTTGTTACTGACAATAATTTCTCATCTCTTTAGGCATCATGTATAAGACCTTCTTCCAAGAAAAAATAGTAGATTGCTGTATGGTGCCATTTGTGAGAAAATGCTTTCCATCAGGACATCGATTATTCCAGGATAATGATACAAAACATTCAGCTTCAGTAAAATTCATGGAAGAGAGAGGGATAAATTGGGAACGCACACCACCAGAGTGAGTATTGTCCTATAGTACTGTATTAACTGTGTATTGTACAAAAAAGTATGTACAGTACCATGCAGTGATTATTCTAGTACACTTTTTACTAAAGTACAGTACTGTGACTGAGATGGAGATTTGCCTGTGAACCTCAATGTGAGTGACTATCACCATTTCCAGTTTTGTCCCCGTTACGTTCCAACACCAGGCCATTGCACTCCGGAGACCGCCACTAGTTATTATCCAGCACACCATGCTGGATGCTCATCTGCCACAATTAGCTGCCTTTCTGCAGCACCTGGGCCCCTGATTAAAGCTGACTGTCTATAGCGGCACAAACTGCTTTGGAGCAGAGGGCTAACACATCACAGAGCTCTAAGGATGCTGATCTATTTGATTGCCATCTATGCCACTTGGTCTTGAAACTGCTAAATGTGTGTGAACTACCATGTGAGTAACCACAATTGATTACAGTGCTGCCCATATTACTATTCTGTCACCGACAGAGATACAGAGACCCAGCTACCTTACTCTGGAGCTACTAATTATCACACTGGAAGTTTATCTGTTATAAGCAGCCCCCTTTTTTTGCTGTATCTGGGCAGTTGTTAAAGGTGCACATACCTAAGAGATGCCAATGAAATTACTTTGACATATACCTTGCACTGACTTATTGTACAGGACTTATTTTCAGTATATAGCATTGTGACTGTTATGTGCATGCCGTACACTTCAGGTCAATGGTATTACTCCTGCTTTTCCATTTATGAAAAGAAACATTGTTACTTAGACCTGAATTCTTAAGGATCTCCAGGATTATTGTTCCTTTCTAGTGTAATCTCATACTAGTTACAAGTTAACACTAGATTGATTATTATCAAGAATCATCTTTGTTTGTATTGTTTTTTAGTGTCTGTGAATGTATATGGTTTTAAATGAGAGTCTGATCAACTCTAATTTATATCTATGTATTGTTCTATATGTATTATTTTCTAATGATTGATGTAGTGTGACTTACCGTACTTAGTCCTATGCAATAAATTTGTGATTTTTTATTCATGTGTGAAAGACTGGTGTCCCAGCAGAGACATTAGAGCGCAGTCTTTCCTTGTCTATTTTGTTTTCATAAGGTTTGCAATTTCCTTATCTTGACTGCTGAGTTAGTGTTTGATCCCTCTGCCTCACTAGCACTGGTTTTTTTTATATATTTTCTCTCATCTAACTAATTTGTCATCCCAGCTGTCTGTTTGACAGGAGGGTCAATATGACCGAATTGTCATGGATTAAAAGTAGGAGAACTAGGAGAGAGGAACTCTTATCGAGATTTGATGTTGAAATTGATGTTGTTGATTTAACACTAGATATGACTCGTAGTTTCTTGGAACTTGAATCTCTCTTATTGACTGAGAGTAGGCATTGGCTAGACAGTGTTTTTCTGTCGAAATTTATAGAATTTGACAGGATACCTAAAGGTTTGCAAATAAACAAACATCTTTCTATTACTGATGACCCAGAATTAACCAAAGAATGGGAAATGGCACTTAAGCATTGTTCTCTTTCCCTGGTCAAATCTCATATCAGTTATAGATAGGAAAATAGAGAAAGTTACTAAAGAAATTGAACAGAGTCAAAAAGACCTATTACAATTTAAAGATGACCCAGATTTTAATAGGAGAAAATTAGAATTAAGCCAGACTTTAATGATGTATGAGGAAGAGTTATTAGCTAAGAAAAAGCAAAAATTATCAAGAGATGATAATATATCATACACCTATACCAATAGATATCAAAAAAGGTCATACTCTAGACAGAGATTTTTTTCTAATCAGAGATTCAATTAACCACAAGAACCTCCCTATAGATCGAGACCAATTAGAACCAATATCAACATTAATCCTAACAATGAATCTACTAATATGGATAGAAATGTTATAGCCCCGATTAGATCTCCTAGATTTGATTTAGGAGCAAGACCCAAAAATAAGACAAATCAGGCACATCAATGGGATTTTCCCAATCGAGACAAAGATTGGAGGGCTTTCCCATATCGCAATCGATACCTACCCCTCCAAATAAGATCCCCAAAAAGAACAAGAGAGCAAGGGGAAATAGGGGAATGGGAGGAAGGGGACCTCAGATTTACAAGATTTCACTAAACAAGACTGGTATTTTTAATTAATCAACTTGAGTGAAACTGAAACTTCTCTTCTTTCTGAGGGTCTGAATTTTGCTCCTAGTACTAACCCTAACTTATTTAATCTATTCACGGAACTTAACCACTATGTAAGATCCCTCTGTAGACAACGTTATTTTTTCTCCAAGCTTAAAAAAGATAAATTGGACAAGAATGATGATCCAATTGTTTTGGATACGTATGATCTGGAATATGTGTCTATTTTAGAAACATTAAAAGCCGAGGGTGGTATTAGAGAGGAAGAAACAAAAATGTTTGACATAAAAGGTTTTCCTCCCTCCATAGATAGAACTAAATTCAAAAATAAATCTAACTTCGATCCACTCAGCCACAAAAGTGCTAGTATACAATTATTCTATAAAAACACATTTAAAGAGTTCCAAATCCTATGTAATTCTAATTCTAATAGGGATCATGGGTGGAGAAATTTGACACAAGGTGAGAGGATGGCTTTAAGGAACCTTCAGGATGACGGCTCCATCATTATTAAGCCCACAGATAGGTGCGGTGGAGTCATCATCCTGAATACTGGAGATTATATTAAGGAGGCTCTAACTCAGTTCCATGACACTTGTTTTTATCAGATCTCAGGGTCTGACCCAACATCACTTTTTCAGAAAGAACTGAAAATCCTATTAGATGATGCTATAGACAGAGATATTATAAATAAAGATGAATTTCACTTTTTGTTTATTAGTCACCCTACTATACTGGTGTTTTATTATTTAGCTAAAATTCACAAATCTTTCATTTCACCACCAGGGCATCCTATTATTTCTGGGATTAATTCACTCACATCTAATTTATGGTTTTTTGTTGATCACTTTTTACAAAAATATGTTGTCACTCAGAAGTCACATATTCGAGACACCTTGGATCTCCTAAATAAATTGAGTACCATTACCTGGTGTCTGGGGTATGCTTTCTTTACCCTGGATGTCCAGGCTCTTTATACCAATATCCCACATGAGGCTGGGCTCATGGCAGTAAGAGCATTACTAGATAAAGGTGTAGAGATTTCTCATGATTTATGGGATTTTTTGGTGAAGTGTGTTCGGTTCATTTTAACACACAATAATTTTGTTTTTGACTCCACTCACTACTTACAGATTCATGGAATGGCCATGGGCACCAGATTCACTCCGAGCTTTGCCAACGTATACATGGGCACATTTGAGGATTCTTTCATCAGGGATGGATTAGCCGGATGCAAATCTGGTGTTCTAAGGCCGTTATATAGATGATTTATTTTTATTTGGAATGGGGATAGCTTGTCTGCCACTAATTTCACCTCTTTTCTTAATACTAACACTTTTAATTTGCGGTTCACTTTGCACTTTAGTCACACCTCTATTAATTTTTTAGATGTCACTTTGTCGGCTGCAGATGATAAAATCATCTCGACCCTTTATACAAAACAAGTGTACTCGAGTTCATATCTCCACTACCAAAGTGGATATTATCGTCCATGGATCGATAATATTCTGAAGAGTCAAATGGGCGAAATTGCATAAGAGACAAGGATTTTCACCTGCATGCTAACCAATTGAAAGAAAACTTTTTGATGAGAGGCTACCCCCTTGGACTAGTTGAGAGTGCCAAAATTCATGCAGAAACAGTATATAGTTCCAAGTGTAATGACACTGCCTCTCATGTCAGTGCCATTATCGAATCATCTGATGTTTTAGAGAACACTGATATTCCTATATCTTTAGAAACAACTATTAAACCTATGAAGAAAGCCACCTCTTTATTATTTATTTCCCAATACAATAATGAATCAAAAAGAATTAAGTCAATCATTAATAAAAATTATAAAACTTTATTATGTGACCCAATACTTTCACTCAATATTGCTCCCAAACCGAATATAGTTTTTAAAAAGAATAGGAACCTAAAAAGTTTCCTTGCCCCTAGTACATTCAGTCGATATGATATAGAGACTATTAAAAGCAATATTTGGCCCCCAGGGAAACCTAAAGGGTGTTTCCCTTGTAATCATATAAGATGTCTCACATGCAAACCTATCATTAAGAGTAAACACGTCACAGCAATAAAAACAGAAAATGTATTTGACATCACTAGCTTTATTAACTGCGAATCCACTTATGTTATATATGTACTGAGATGTGAATGTTCTATACAATATGTGGGCCGAACAACTAGGACCCTCAAAGAACACAGACTCAATGTCCTTAAAGGTTTGGTGACACACAGTGTCTCCAGACATTTTTTTGAGGCCCATCAGAATAACCCTGCCTGCTTGAGAATCATGGGGATAGAACATAAAGATGTTATGAAGAGAGGTGGCGATAGATATAGAAGACTATGTGAAGCTGAGTCTAAATGGATTTTTAAACTCCAAACACTTTCTCCAGATGGTCAGAATGAGGCACTGGAATTCTGTGATTGATGTACTATGTGGGGTCTGGAGTGGACCATCACCGATCTCTATGTACGGTCCGGTCAATTGATCGGTCTTATTTCATCTATCCTTAGGGACCCCTTCCAATTAAATTAACAACACCTTATCCATTTCTCCAATTTCCTTAATATGCCATTTTTTCCTTTTTCTTACTACATGCCATACCATGGTTTGATAGTTAGTTCTATACTTCTAGATGTTGCTTGGTTTACCTGGTTTGGATCCCGACTATTAACTTTAGGTTCCGCATATATTATATGTTTTATCTATGTTGGTTCCTCCATCTACATGTAATGTATCTCTATATAGGTGTGTATGTATATATGGTTGTGGAGATTCATTTATTGATATATCTTCCATGTTGATTAATTTAGGTTTAGGTTTGTGTTATGTGTTATTATGTTATATTTGTGGGGTGGAGATATAGAGGGGTGCTATTGTTACTTAAGTGCCATTTGGCTGGGTCAATGGCAATATTCCACTCCCATTTCCCTCATTGTTCCATCAAAATTGGGCTAATTTTAATATTATTTTTAGTTTACTTTCTCTCCTATAAATTTTTTCTTTGGAGATCTGAAACCAGCAGTGTGTACATATTATTTTTCTACTGAATGGCCACTTATTTTATATTAATTATACCCTTGCTTCTATTGCTAATATGGCTAGTAACACTACTATGATTGTTATCCACATTAATATTGGCATCGTTGTTAATGCTATTAATAGAAATATGGTTAGTGACTTTTCCTTATATTTCGTTACTGATATTATTCGAATATCATTTATTATTTCTGTTTTCATAAACATATCAACGTAATTTATTTTTTGTTTAAATTTTCTTTCTAATATATAGATATTTATCGAGATAGACAGATATATATATTCATTTTAATAGAATTATCCCGATTTATTGGGTCATATTTATGCTGGGACACTAGACTGATTATTATGTTAATTACGTCATAATATTTTTGAATAATGTTATTATTTATATATATATATATATATATATATATATATATATTTTAGTTTTTTTTGTTTTATATATATTTTTATGTTTATTAATTGTTTTATGATATATACTACTTGGGCCAGCACTCCACGGACTTCACAGCAACAGTAGAAAATAGTGCAATGTTTCAGATTTATTAAAATCTTTCATCAATTGTTGAAATTATGACTTGCCTCTGCCTGCCATAACGGAGCTTGCACCCCGGCTGTTGCACCTTCTATATGGAGTGCCAGTCCAATTGCAACATATATATATATATATATATTTTAAACAATTGGTTTAACCAGTATGATATATTTAAATTGCTCTGTAATTAGCTAAGGCTATATGTGGTTAATTACAAGTTGTGCTGGATGGAACCTTGAATGAGCTATTGTGGGTTAAAATAAATTAATGGATTGATTGACTGACCAATCAATCCCACTCTAGGGTTATTTAAACTAAATAATGGATACAGGGGAACAACTAGGCTTGAAAAAGGCTCCAGCAGTAGCTGAAACATTTTGCCGTTCCCAACAAGGAGACTGGAGATCCTACTTATATCCAGTGCCCATCTCTATACCTGATTTATATTATGATTTGCTCCTCATCTGTCGTGACAGAGATGGTTCTGTAGATGAGGACTAACGTATACCACAGAGCTGTAAGGACGCTGACCTATTTGTCTGTCATTGACACTGCCTGGTCCTGAGATGGAGATTTGCCTGTGAACCTCAATGTGAGTGACTATCACTGCTTACAGTGTTGTCCCCATTACCTTCCGACACCTGACCATTGCACTCCAGAGACCGCCACTAGTTATTATCCAGCACACCATGCTGGATACTCATCTGCAACAAGCAGCTGCCTTTCTGGAGCACCTACGCCCCTGATTAAAGCTGACTATCGTGGCACAAACTGCTTTGGAGCAGAGGGCTAACACACATCATGGAGCTTTAAGGATGCTGATCTATTTGATTGCCATCTATGCCGCTTGGTCTTGAAACTGCTAAATGTGTGTGAACTACCATGTGAGTAACCACAATTGATTACAGTGCTGTCCACATTACTATTATGTCACCGACAGAGATGCAGAGACCCAGCTACCTTACTCTGGAGCTACTAATTACCATGCTGGAAGTTTATCTGTGATAAGCAGCCCCCTTTTTTTGCAGTATCTGGGCAGTTGTTAAAGGTGCACATACCTAAGAGATGCCAATGAAATTACTTTGACATATACCTTGCACTGACTTATTGTACAGGACTTATTTTCAGTCTATAGCATTCTGACTGTTATGTGCATGCCGTACACTTCAGGTCAATGGTATTACTCCTGCTTTTTCATTTATGAAAAGAAACATTGTTACTTAGACCTGAATTCTTAAGGATCTCCAGGATTATTGTTACTTTCTAGCGTAATCTCATACTAGTTACAAGTTAACACTAGATTGATTATTATCAAGAATCATCTTTGTTTGTATTGTCTTTTTAGTGTCTGTGAATTTATATGGTTTTAAATGAGAGTCTGATCAACTCTAATTTATATCTATGTATTGTTCTATATGTATTATTTTCTAATGATTTATGTAGTGTGACTTACTTAGTCCTATGCAATAAATTTGTGATTTTTTATTCATGTGTGATAGACTGGTTTCCCAGCATAGACATTAGAGCGCAGTCTTTCCTTGTCTATTTTGTTTTCATAAGGTTGGCAATTACCTTATCTTGACTGCTGAATTAATGTTTGATCCCCCTGCCTCACTAGCTCTAAGTTTTTTTTATATATTATTTCTAGATAATGTAATTATTCTTTACATTAGGCTTCACTTGGTTCTTCTACCTGCTGGGAATATAGGACACGTCCCTGTACTTAAAATTGTTATAGAAGAACCCAGTATGTATTTTTTTTATATTGTAGTATTTAAATAATAGAGTGATATGTAACACATCACTAAACTAAATACCTTTAAGAGTTACTGAGAGAAAAATATATGTTTTTTTGCACATTAGGCTTTAACGATTGGTTATGAATATTTGATATACCGACACATGGTGAAGGGTTAAAACAATTGCCTGGTATGTATCTAATGTCTAAAGAATCTATTAAAATTCCATAATAACTAATTAAAATCTTTTTTTGGATAAGAATGTAATTAACAAAATTAATATTTATGAAGTAGAATTAATATTTTGCATTTCAAATTAGGCCTTTAAAAATGTATTGAAAAATCCCATCAGATTAAAGGATAGAAAAAAGGTCCACATTGCTGAGTGTGTATTCAGACCAATTCTATTTGGTATGTATAATTGAGAAATGTATATTGTGGGTAGCCATTGTTTATCTACTACTTTAGGCCCTTTCTGAATATAATATTTTATTAAAATGGATTTACATCTGTCTTTTATTGAAAAATGGGATTTTTTTTATTTAAAAATTGTTATTGTATTTATTACCATATGTTTGTTTTTTTAGACATTTTGTACCCCTGAAGAAGTCCCTTAGGTGGGCAAAACATGTAGGGCCATCAATTTGATAGCCTGCACCAATCATATGAGGGGTCCTCCTAAGAGCTCACACCCGTAAGGGTGCAGGTGGTGAATAACATCATCTCTTCAGTATTGGGGCAGATTATAAAGTCATTTTATGCTACTCATGTATTTATATATATTGTATTTTATGTAAACTATGTTACCTGTTGGTATATTAAGAATAAAATATTCAGGTATAAGATTCATTGTTGCCATAAGGCTTTTACTTTTGGGTGATATTTTAAAAAAAAAAGGGTGTATCAGTTAATTATCAGCAGACATTTTAAAAACTTGTTATAAAAACTCCCCTATAGTGGAGATTCTTCCTACAGATGAATATTAGCACACCCAAGGTACCCCAATCCTTGTATCTTTATTTTATGGCCTCTACTAGCTGAAGGCCACCTGCAAGGTGCTGCTCATGATATATGTTAGCGGGATATACATTTTTTTCTCCCAATATATATACAGTATATAAATAGATAGTTCTAACTTTAAATATAATTCTTAAAGCAGTATAACTATGGTGTTTATAAAATGTATTTGCTTAATGTAATATATTACATTTTTCTGGTACCTTATAATAACATCCTAAGAGGGACACTTAGCAGAATGCACACACAGCTTCCATACAGTATTTGTATAAACATGAACAGCTGCAGTGTTTTGCATCGTCATTTGCATTATACAGTGAAATAAATAGCCCATTCTGTAACTCAGCAATAACCTGTATTGTCCTTCATTAAGAGAGATCACTTCTATCACTGAAGCCATGAATAGCTCAATGGAGGAAAATTACAAATTGCAACATCTGAGTTTTGCTGTTGGAGCAGGAATTACCTGTATAGCAGGAATAATGATACATGTATATATAGTTGCTGTGAATGTCACTGACTGGATGAAAGGAAGACCAGTGACTGCAACTGACCAGATTCTCACCTCCATCGGGATCACAAGGATGCTCTATCAGTCTGCCGGTCTGCATGACATCTTTTATAATGGTTTCTTTATAAAAAATCATAGAATATATCAGAAGATTGCTTTCTGTATTTTTTTAATTACCTTCCATGCCAGCAACTGGTTATCAAACCTTCTGGCTGTTGTCTTCTGTCTGAAGATCTGTAACTTCAACAATGTCTTTTTCCTACGTCTGAAGACTATTATATTACAGAGAGTCATCCATCTGATTATTACTTCTGTGCTGTTGTCCATTTGTCACTTTTCAATTTTTTATTTGATCTTTATCATTGAAATTCCTAAGAATTTATTTAACACAACATATATAGGGGTAATAAGTGAAATACACATGTATATGCTTTTATTGTGGGAAACCGTGCCATTTCTCATGTTCATCATATCATCAGTCCTTCTTATTTCCTCTCTGTGTCATCACATGAACAGGATGAGATGTGACCAGACTGTAACAGGACAACTGGACACCTATTACAAGACCGTAACATTTTCAACTTCATCATTGTTTAGCTACACCTTTTGTTTTGTTGCATTTGTTATTATGCACTTCTATAAGGGATCACTTGGCGGTACCGTAATAACATTTGTTTTAAACTTTTTTTCAACTCTACAATCTGTTTACCTGATCTATGTAACAGCAAGGCTAAGGAACCGGTTCTCTGCCATTCTCCAACATGGAACCAACTGCTGGCTCAATTGCAGAGGCCGTAATCCCGAAGCCGGGGGTCTGGTTGAGACAATCACTCAAAGACTTTAGAGAGGTCCATAAAACAAATAAATTAGTGGGATCAAATTGTAAATTGTAATATATTTTGTGTATTTTTAATTACTATACCCACTGATCAAGAACTCATAAGACTAATTATCCGTACTTGAGGGAAAAATGAAACGTGTAATTTAGGGCTGATTTGGAGTTACATGCAAGTTGGTCACATTGCATCCATGGCAATAAATATGGATCTTTGCCCCTACAGTTATATATAGTTGTATGCATGTATATGGCTACGTCACCCCCTATCCATCTGCTTGTGGAAGTAGACATCATACATATCTGTGCACACTTACACCACTGCAATAATGGCTGCAAGAGATCCCTTTGCCTCTGTGCAAATGCCCCATGGCCATCCAGTTTTACCCAATCAGCCACAAATGGTGCTGGTACTGAAATCCATGCAAGTCTGATTTGTACATACTGTAGATGCTTGTATTTGTGTATGCTCAGCTGTGGAGCATGTGCAGTGTGAGAAATTGCAGGATATGTCTACAGTAAGGACTAGCAGCATCACTGAATAAGCCCCTGTATGTCTTACTCCTGACGACTGAAGAAGTATACAATTGTTATCCCATCTTTTGTATACAATGTTGTGTTAATTTACAAAGCACTTTTCTGCCTACCCTTATATTATCAAAACCAGCACAACATGGCTCCCATTCCCCTCTTTATATAAGGGGAAACGCCTATTCACCTACATGGCATACACAATAATTAACAAATCTATCAAATATATATCAATTAGTTATTTTAGTTGTTTCCATAGCAATGCCATAATCTCCCATCTATCTGCACAGCCAATTTTTACATTTGTATTTAGCATTTGAGCCCATAACTTCTGTTTGATACTATATTCTGTATAGTAAGTTCCCTGGTCAGCTGCTCCATAGGCCGGAAGATCTATTGCTGCATAAATGCTTCATGAGATCCTACTGTCTACATGATATCTGTTCTGTAAAATGGCCCATGCACAATACCATGGTAGGAGACAATTCATGTTGCTTGTCACTAGAGATGTGTAGGTCCGGAATTCTGAATTTTTTTGTGACCCTGTTTAAACTAAGTCCTGGTTCGGATATGTTGCTGGTTTGGAACTCAGATTTGAAACCAAACTCAGGTTTTGGACATTTTATCTATTTTTATCAAATTTCATTGATTTTGATTCACTTTTCTTCAATTTTTATCCAAATCCAAAACCAAATCTAAATTTCTTGAGAATGGTTTTGCAAAACCAAAACCAAACATAAAGATTAATCCAGATTCAAACCCAAATCCAAAACTTGGGTATTGGTGCACATCTCAGTAACTGGGAATAAATATGTAGCTGACAGTGGAGTTCATTGTATTATATTTACATGTAACTATACCATAGATATAAAGACTTTAAAACAAAAAGATGAAACCAAGCAAAGATCTCAGTAATTATGCTCAAGTAACATTTAGCAGAACAGTGCTCACCAGCAACAAATTCCTGGAACCTCTGGAAAAACCCCATATACAGTCTACATGGCTCTTCAGTCTGGAAAATAAACCAAAGCAGATATTTCATTAAAAGGAGGAATAGGGATTTCTAACAATGCAGCATATATGGCAATAAGGACATACAAATTACTGCCAACTTACCACAGTACATATATAAATGCCATGAGAACAATGACTCAATCAGATGTCCATTTGTATTCAGTAGTTATGTACATGGCTCCTGCATGATCCTCCTGTCCCTTCTATCCCAACCGTACAGTAATTCTGCAGACAGCTGATCCATAAGCCTGAAGATGCTATTGCCCAGGGGAGACTGGTTCCACAATATGGCCAATACACAGATGTCCTGGTTGGAGTTAATTCATATGTGTCAGCTATTTGGATTTCATTGCATAATATGATCTTGTAATACATGTAAATATGTTGTAAATAATAAGATGAGAGAAAAACAAAGTGATCACCAAACACAGATCTCAGTAATCGGCCTAAATAACATTTGGAAGAACAGAACTCATCAGCAACAGATTAATGTAAATCATCTAATAGAAATACCCATGTGGCTGTTTTATAAGCTGCATTTCTACTGAGGACTTTGGTCTGGAGAAAGAAAGTCAAATCTGATGTCTAACTTTTGATGAAGGAAGTAAAGAAGACTCTAATCAAGCAGAGTATTGGGCAGTGCCAGCAAGGGGCATACAGATCAGTGCCCAACTATGTACTGTTATAGCTGGACAGAAGCGTTCTGATCTGGGATTAACAGCAAAAAGCTGCAGTAACAGATCATTCATAACTGATTTTCACAACTATGTCCCAGGGATGGTGAGTACACATTTATCTTACTCAGTGGTATGGGATAATAAGACAAGAGGACCACATCTGCTTATATATAAGAAGCTGATATTTAGGATTACAGAACATGCTTCATGTACCACAGTTTTAAATTTAATGTAAACCGTTGTAAAGTGTTTAAACCTTTCCAAAGAAATGGTGTCCTTAAGTGTTGTATGTCCTGGACTCTTGGTGAGTGTGTAACCCTCTCTAGCCTGGCTCTTGTGCGTGATAATGGTACTATTCCCTGGCAGGATCCTTCTACAGCAAAGATGGCTTCTACCTGACTTAGGTAATAGCAGATTGGTTTAAATTCTATGAAGATATTTACCAGGTTTCACAGTAATATTTGGATATGTGATAATGTTATTACACTAGTATTTGGATATGTGATAATGTTATTACACTAGTATTTGGATATGTGATAATGTTATTACACTAGTATTTGGATATGTGATAATGTTACTACACTAGTATTTGGGTATGTGATAATGTTATTACACTAGTATTTGGATATGTGATAATGTTATTACACTAGTATTTGGATATATAATAATGTTATTACACTAGCCACACATGTTGCCATTAAGAATTTCCCAAGTCTTCTGTTAAATTATCCTTTCAGGTGGCACAAAGCTAATCTCTATGCTGTATAGTAAATATACTATAAAACGACATAGTCACATATTTAATCAATATAATTTGTAACAATTCATTTAACTCCATTAATTCACCTAGATCTTTTACTGATTACATTTATTTGACATTGTTTTTCTGATGTGAAGCAAACATAAGTAGAGTAACACAATGTAGCTCTTCATTCTGAGTGATTTGTCTGGTACAATTGTAGAAGGTATTAGCACATATAAGGGGAAATGTATCAAGACTCAAAGAGAGAGAAATTGGAGAGATTGTCCAAAGAAACTAATCAGTGTCTAACTGTTATGAGCTGCTGCAGGAGCAGGAATGTTAGGGTACTATAGAGGATGACGGAATGTGCAGGATACATGGAATACCCGTGTTTAGGGAAGAAAGTACAGAAATAAGAGAGTGTTAGGATGGTGTTGGGAAACATAATTATTGGCCTGGATGTTGTAAAATAATTTGGAATGAAAAGATGAAAACATTTAGTAAAGTTAGAGATATTGAGCTTTTTTGTGTTTTAAAGAAGGATTGCAATTAAACACAAATCAAAAATAAGATTTACATAAATTAATAAATATATATATATATATATATATATATATCTGTTTCTTAGTTTTTGTCCTGCTCTATTCCATAGAATGTAAGTTCTCACAAGCAGGGCCCTCCTCTCCCATGTGCTTCTCCTTTCCCTTACTATCATATACTCCCTGCAATGGTGCCTGACCTTTGGTTGCTGCCGCCCTGCTGCTTATATGAGTGATATGATCACGGATGCAGCAATCCTTGTCCTGCATTGTTTTGTACTATAAGTCACTGTTTTCTTGTTATCCTCAATTGTAAGGCACTGCGGAACACTTTTAGTGCCACAAAAAACAAGGAAATTCATAATAATAATCAAAGTAATAATAATAATCATAGTTATAATTTATACTATGGCTTCCATATATATGGTTCAGTTGTGAAGGTATAGGATGTTTTATATTCCTTAGATACAATGGTTATACATACCCTGTGTGAACACATATTGCTACTTATGCTGTTCGAATCTGGAGAGCAAATGATTTAAGATTGTAAGAATAGTAACCAACAATTATTGCACTGTTCATGGTAACTGTAATGTCCAGGCTATCGGCTGCTTTTGATTCCAACCCAGTAGTCTTCTGGCGCATTTCATCTTGTATGTATGACTTTTCCACAACTGTTCATTGCAACCAGGAACTTTCCCTTAAATAGTATCCTGGGGCAATGCTCCTATGTAATTTCATTTTTTAATGGGCAGCTAAAACGGAGCCACATTGTTCACAGTATTACTCATTAACCTTTTAAAATTGCATAACAATCCAGTGCAATTATTTAAATAGTCTAACAAAAAGAGATTCAAATTGCTTTATATCTTCCATAAATATAATGTCATACATAATAAAATTATTTTAAACATGTGTTTTCTTTATGCCAACCCTGTAAGTTTGAAAACTCTAATTAGATCACAAATAAATTATTTAAGGATATCGAGGAGGTGAATTCCTTACTATAAATGTCACCCCTTGATCATCTGTGGGTGATGCAGGTGCATACTGTATTTGTGACAGATGTGTGTGGACCCTGTGTTTTGATTTTGCCAAACCCAACCCTCAGAAGTTTTGTTTTTGGATTTCTTTAAAAATTGTTAAAAAAGCTTAAATCATTAAATTTTGGCCCATTTTTGTTCCTACAGTATTTTTAACCTCAATAATATTAGTTTCCAGTCATTTCCAGTTAATTGTGACCACCAATTTGAAAAGAGGAAAATGATATTCTGCAATAAGGGCACAGCCCTAATATTTCTACTAGGATCAGGTTACAAAATTAACTTTTATTAAGAACCATATAAAATACACCTAGCACTCTAGTGACATGGGACACAATAACACAAATATACAATAAAATAGTTTAGATGGGGAATTTTGACCTTATGTATAATAAAAAAATAAACCAAAATGAAAAAAGAATGAAGAATTTTGGTGTAAGTACCAAATAAAGGGTGTACGTGGACGTAACGGGTGAGTGAGAAAAATGAGAACGCCTCTCAAAATTGGGAGGTGATAAGTGTCTGATGAAATTAATAAAAAAGATGGGGATGGTCACAAACAGAAAACATGGGTATGGTGATAAACAAAAAAGTGTTTTAAAATGGTGGCACCATAGAAAGTGTCTGTATCTAGTAGGTACACTATATCCTGCATTAACGCTATTATGCAAATGTGATACACATTTCCATAAATATTGACAACAGTTATTTTGTATTTATGCATATATCCCATGGGCATGATTAGTTAGTAGTGCCATCATTTTAAAACACTTTTTTGTTTATCACCATCCCCATCATTTTTATATCTTCACCAGGACCCTTTAGTTGTCAAGATCTTGTAATTGGATCACTACATTTTAGCATCAATGCTTGATCCTAGATTTAAGTTTTATGTAATATCTCTATATCCAACTGACACAGATCTTCAGAGCTGCAAAGAGCTTCTTGCCAGCAATTTGACAGTTTACATCCACATGGCACATGATGACATGATGATATCTCCTGCTTCAGTTTCTCCTGCAGATTCTGCTGCCAGGAAAAAACTGACCTTTACCGAGTGACCCACTGGGGGAGTGGATGATGAGTAATTTTGACATCATATCAGGCTTAGAAAAAATGCCCACAATTATTGACACCTCAACCATGATTCAATCTGTGGCACAAATCTTCAGTAGAATATTAGGTGATTATTTTAATGGTAATGTAAAAATGAGCATGTCATGCAGTCCTTTTAATTACTTGGAGGTAAAAACACAATTTGGATCCAATTTACAAGATAGTTTTGGCTAACTTAACATCCCACCCTCCAGCGTGTACTGAGAAAAAGTGTTTAGCACAGCTGTGAACCTTGTGAGCATATGATGTAGGAGGCTACTTTCTCAAAATGTTGAAAAACTCATGTTCTTAAAATTTACTACAAATTCTGTGAGGAAATCCTTTGCCACCCAATGCAACAATTCCAGTGGGGATGAACTAATATTGTGTGATGATTATGTTGTTAACATTGACACTGATGAGGGTGAGGAGAATGAGGATGCTAATGATGATAACATCTTAAAGATGGTAAATAACAACAATAATGTTAGCCACCTTAAACCGAATGGTACCTAAGTTTGTGGGGGCCCAAACAATTCAAGGACTTCAGCCACAAAAGTGGCAGTCTCTGTATCTGAAGTAATCCCTGTCACTGAAGTACTTGAGTTGTTAAACTGCATATTCTTATTAATAAACAACATAAGCGTGGGTGGGAATGCTAAAGGAAAATTCCATCTTGTACCACTTTTCTTTTAATTATGTGCTGTTTTTATGGTTGGGCATTGGTGATGGTCTTCTGTTTACCAGTTCATACTTCATTCTTATCATGTGCTTTACTGGCAGCATATATTAAAATTAATAAACAAGAATTGCGTAATATTGTGTTTTTGGGGCTCATTGTTTTTGGTCTTTTTTGCATAGACAAACATTTTTATTGTGTGATGCCCTAATACATTTACTATACATTTTTGAAAATATAATAATAGTAATAATACAATGTTAATAGCCAATGGCCAGAGAACACAAATATTAGGAGACTGACCTGCTGGCAATATTACCCCCACACACCCCCTTATAAATTTTCTTAGTCAGTCAAACAATTAAATTACCTAACTAGTCAATCATTCCTTTTTCCTTAGCCTGCATTCCACTACATACATACTCCTTTTCCATTTCCCTGTACTACCCTCAGGCCTCTGATCTAGGTCATAATTAAAGAAAACATTCTTTCTAGGAGGTGTTTAGCATATTAAACTGCCATAATTTCTGCCAGTGCATTGCCATTCCTGTTTCCTAGATGTGCCATGTTTGGATTTGAACAGTAACATGTTTTTGCTGCCCATTGCTGTTGCTTAGCTTAATCAGCCAGCTAGCTCGCAGCCTTTGGCCAATATTGGTGACAACAATGAGCTGGGAATACTGGAACTGGGTGTTGCAGTACAGCTATAAGCCTCTCTCCTTCTTTTTTAGCAGCTTTACTTTGGAAGGGACAATAACAGGTTGCAAAGTTTCTTTCTCTGCTTGACTTGTCATGCTTCTTAATATGTCTACAGCCCACCTATCTCTCTGAGACTTTTCTTAGTTCCTTGCTGCCTCTATCTTTGCAGCAGTTCTCCCCAGCTCTTCTTACTTGCTGGAACTTCCCTGTACCAGTGGCTTACTCTGCAAAGGGGAAGCTTTCCCTGATTATAGCTCTGTGTCTCTTCCAGCAGCTACTCACAATGGTGAACTGCTCCACATGCCTCTCAAGCTCTTTCTTCTCCCTCCTGTTGTGGGACTTTTGTCTCACCCCACCCCTCTTTTTGTGCAAATCATTCTGTAGTTTCCCATGGGAGACACCAGCTTGGAGGCAGGAAGATGGAATCCATGCTCTTTAGATGTATTTTCATAGTTATGATTATATCAGTGTACAGTATATAGATATATACTGTATATTGATAATTCTAATTTAAAATGTAATTCTTAAATCCCCTGGTGCCTCTCTCTTGGGATCTGACTAGTGATGTGTAACCTACAGAATTCCCAGCAGCACTGGAAAAAGGTTTAAACCTACAAAAGACATCCCTGTCTCCACTGCAGCTGCCTTATTAGTAGGATCCACCACTTTGTTTTTTGTTTTCACTATTTTAAAGCTGGACAAGGTCTGTTATGGAAGGACCCTAGAACAGGGGAATACAGCTTTGAGAAAGCAGCTTATTGCTGAGCAACGCATCAGCGACACACCTACAGTGATGTCAGAGGAACTTGTTGCACTATTTCTACCTTCAACGCCACCTTGCACCACTCACCGCTATATACAGTCCACCCGCTGAGGTGCACGTATTTTCAGATACCTGCCTTCCCTCCGGTGGCTTCACATTCATGCCAGAACCTCCCCTGCCAATCTGCACTGCTTAAATGCTGGATGCAACCCACCCGCTAAGGTGAACTTAACCCTGGTATCCGCCACCCCTGTCAGTTTCACCTATATGCCGGACCCACTTCATCAGTGTGGGCGCATACTGTTTCAGGGGTCTGATCACCTTTGGAGACCTTACATCACTCACTTAGATGATTAGAGCCTCCCAGAGTATCACCAGTCCGAGTAACTTGGATTTTTCAACTAAAGCAGATGCCAAGGATTAACAGATATTTGAGTACTAGGTTTCTATAACATTATTATGTCGAGACCTGCGGCTGTTACATTTGACTATTGTGATGCTAAATATTTTAAAGGTGAAATCATAGCGGTGTTTTGTGGTGGAAAGGGCCATTAATGGAGAACAAGACTTTTGACTGTTCCCAGGTAATTTTAATTATCAGCTTGTTTTCAGAGAGATTCTGGGATTAGTGCATTTTTTTAGTCCAATTGGAACTGTTGCATTGATTAAAGACTCTCTAATACCAACTTAAATGATACTTATATCTTATTCAAGATTGTTTATCATTCTGCTACAATAATTACTAGGAGACTATCCAACAGTTACTCTTGTGGATTATTGCAAGTGACTCAAGCAGCTACTTCCTACTGACCTTTTAAGATTGTTTCTTTTTTATTTGTTTACGTGTCTTTATGCCTATTTATATGATCTCGGCTGCATATATAACTTTAATAAATTTATTTAATTTTTTTATACAGCTTTTTTAAGATTAAATTTAATCTATTGATACAGTTCTGAGAAGTGATTCTGCGCTTCCATTTTCTGCCTTCAATTCATAAAGCAGTATAACTATAGAGCTTAAAAAATGTATTTGCTCAATGTAATATATTCTGATTTTTTGGCACCTTACAATAACATCCTTAGAGGGACACTTAGCAGAATGCACACACAGCTTCCGTACAGTATTTGTATAAATATGAACAGCTGCAGTGTTTTGCATTATCATTTGCATTATACAGTGAAATAAATAGGCCATCCTGTAATTCAGCAATCACCCGTATTGTCCTTCATTAGGAGAGATCACTTCTATCACTGAAGACATGAATAGCTCAATGGAGGAAAATTACATACTGCAGCATCTGAGTTTTGCTGTTGGAGCAGGAATTACCTGTATAGCAGGAATAATGATACATATATTTATAGTTGCTGTGAATGTCACTGACTGGATGAAACAAAGACCAGTGACTGTAACTGACCAGATTATCACCTCCCTCGGGGTCACAAGGATGCTCTATCAGTCTGTCTGCCTGCATGACATCTTTTGTCATAGTTTCTTTATAAAAAATGATGATATATATAAGATAATTATTGACTGTATTTTTGCAATTACCTTTTATGCCAGCAACTGGTTATCAAACCTTCTGGCTGTTGTCTTCTGTCTGAAGATCTGTAACTTCCACAATGTTTTCTTCCTACATCTGAAGACAATTATATTACGGAGGGTCGTCCATCTGATTATTGCTACTGTCCTGTTGTCAACTTGTTACTTTTCAGTATTTATTATTATTGCTATAATTGAAATCCCTGAGAATTCATTCAACACAACATATATCGAGGAAATAAATGAAATATATGTGTATATGTCATTACTGTGGGATACCGTGCCATTTCTCATGTTCCTCATATCATCAGTCCTTCTTATTTCTTCTCTGTGTCATCACATGAACAGGATGAGAGGTGACCGAACTGTAACAGGACAACTGGACGCCTATTACAAGACCATAAAGTTTTCAGCTTTTTCATTGTTTAGTTACACCTTTTATTTTGTCACCATTGCTTCTACCAGCTTCTATCCGGGATTACTTGACAGTGTTGGAATAACTTTTGTTTTGAACATTTTTCCAACTCTACAATCTGTTTACCTGATCTATGTAACAGCCACGCTAAGGAACCGGTTCTCTGCCATTCTCCAACATGGAACCAACTGCTGGCTCATTTGCAAAGGCCGTAATCCTGAAGACGGGGGTCCAGTGGAGACAGTCAGTCATAGACATTAGAGAGGTCCATACAACTAATGAATAATGGGATCAAATTGTAAATTGTAATATATTTTTTTGTATGAAGAATTACAATACCCCACTGATCAAGAACTCATAAGACTAAATATCTGGACTTGAAGGACAGTGTATTTCAGGGCTGATTCGGAGTTACATGCGAGTCGGTCTCATTTCATCCATGTAAATAAATATGGATCTTTGCCCATACACCGCTGTATGCATATATAAGGTTACACCGCCCCCTATCCATCTGCTTGTGGAAGTAGCCATCATCTGTATCAGTGCACACTCACACCAGTCCTATAACTGCTGCAAGAAATCCCTTTGCCTATGTGCAGATGCCCCAAAGCCATCCAGTTATTCCCAAGCAGCCACAAATGTAGCTGGTGAAGATGTATTATAGCGGTATATATTGTGCTGCTATAATGCTTCCTGCTTCATCTCTTTACCGAGGAGAAGCAGGGAGCACTAACGATGAGATGTAGAAATGTATAAGTAAAAACTCCCCCCCTTCCGGTGATCCCTAGCTGGGCACACAGTGCATTAGCCTAGTGCTGATTCGCTATCTCACTTTCGGCTGGTTCCACTGGGCATGTGCAGGATATCACACCATCACAAGAAAGTGCTGTCCCTGCTGTTGATATTGATAGCAGTAGCTGACAAAACAGTCAGGCAAACTGCCTAGGTTATCAGCACTGCTATATTGTAGATAGCATCACCAATAATGACAGGGGTTCATAGCACCCCTGTCATATACCACCCAGCCCCCCAGTACTACATGGGGGAGAAGCGGTATCAGTGCATCAGTACACAATATCATAAAGTGTGCTGATACCACTTCTGCTGTTCATACATCTCCCATTGAGTTCCATGCAACTTTGATTTGTCCATAGATGCTCGTGGTTGTGTATGCTCAGCTGTGGACCATGTGCAGTGTAAGAAAATGCAGGATATCTCTGAATAAACCCCCGATGTGTCTTACTCCTGACATCTGCAGATGTATACAATTATTACAAAATGCAAAGATAGTCCTGGCACAGTAAATGATAGCATCTAAAAATTGTATATGTGGGGATCATAACAGATGCTCAAGTCTACATGAAACTTGTATTTATTTAAAAATGTTTCAAATAAGAATAAAAACAAAACATCAATATCCAGTTCTAATGGTTAAAAAGTGCTGATATAATAAAATATGACACCATACCATTGGGAGTATTGCACTGTCCCCAATATTGCACTTATATGAATAGTGAAATGTCACAAAGAAAAGTCAGAGCATTATAATAATAGCAGCAATACAAACGAGGGGGCGTGGGAATCCTTCCTCTTATAGGTAAAATACACAGTCAGTTCCAGAATCCGGTCTCTGTACAGAGTCAGGTGAATGGTATAAACAGCATCACTGTTCCAGAGTTCAAAGCTTACCTGTAAGCCTAGTCTGGTAAAGTCCACTTCTCTTCCCACCACTCGGTGGTCCCGATGTCTGTCATATATGCAGAGTTAAGTTACTCATAAGGGTAGGTTCCATTGCAGAATAGTTAGTAATTCATAGCAGTTCATTCATAAATATTATTGGTAGAAATGTATCACTCTTGTGTCTCACTTGGCTCTTTTGATTACATACATGTTACATTTTTATACTGATGTGAAGCAAACATACATTAAATAACACAAGGTAGCTCGTTATTCTGAGCGATTTGTCTGGTACAATTGTAGCAGGTATTAGCACATATAAGGGGAAATGTATCAAGACTCAGAGAATGAGAAATTGGAGAGATTGTCCAAAGCAACCAATCAGCATCTAACTGTTATATCATAGACTGTGCTAGAGAAATAACAGAAGCTGATTGACTGTTTTGGGCAACTTCTTCATTTTTTCTCTCTCCGAGGTTTGATACATCTCCCCCACAGAGTTGGAAGCGTTTGTGCCCTGAATGTAAGCAGGAGAAGAACATGAAAATGTGCATTTACAAACATATGTTCAGTAAGTCGCCTCTTAGCATACGTCCAGCTATATGATCATAGGTGCCAGTGTTACATCAGTAGTAACAAGTGACTATACCTTTACTTACCCCACAGCATTGGGTAGAGAACGCATAGAGATGTGGGCTGAGAGTGCCAGTGCTCAATGTGAAAGTTTCATTACCTGATTTGTACACATTATAATAATGTAATAAAGTGTGATACACTCATGAGTGATCCTGTTATTAACAAATGCAAAAGTTACATTTACCATATAAAATATAATTACACACAAATACAAGATACAAATAAAATTGAATTGCATTAAATAAAACCATCTTTAATTTTCCTGTTATTGAACAAATAGAAATGAATGAATGAATCAATCCATAACATAGGTTTTAATTGAAGGATGCAGTACATCAGTGTGCATAGTATAGATGCATTTATCAGAGCCGTAACTAGACTTTTTGGTGCCCTGTGCCAGAGAGAGCATTGGCACACCCCCCTATTTTTCAAATAGTGACATAAAATGTGCACCCAAAAAAGGGCCATGGCTTCATGGGGAAGGGCCAGGGATGAAAAATGGGAGGCCAGGAGATGCTGGGGAGCTATAAGTGAGAATGATAATAAACAGGAAAATTGACAGGCCCAATCAGTGCCCCCTGCCCAGGGGCTGGCTGGCAACTTTCAGCCTAGGGGGCAAACAAGAGCAAGTGGCCCAGTTTTTCTACCAGTGAATGCAATTTTAAAAATGGGCATGACAATAATGTTGGGGGTGTGGTTTGCGTAATGTGGGTATGGTTTAAATAGCAAATTAAATCTGAAATTTTTTTATGACAAAGAGCTATAGTATAAACAAATATATCATATACCAGCCGCATATGACTAATGCTTGTTGCACACTGACAGATATATTGCCTATTCTATTGAACAGGCAATATATTTGTAGAGCATGATCGGTGAGTGTGTAAAATTGATATGTCTATTACCTATGTCATTCACAGGCATATCGCATCTGCCTTGCAGCACAGTTGATGCCGATATATCTTACAGAGTTATTTACATGTGTATGGGTGACCTGCCGACTGACCTTACCCTTGCTGCAGGGGTATGCCAGTGACTGATATCTCAACTGGGTGGGCAAATTTAAATGCCCAACCATTTGTCACGTCAGTGCAGACACGTCGGCCTGAACGGTTGGCAATGATCTATGCACTTACCAATCGTTAGATAGGTCGACCTGTCGGCCAAGTGTATGCCTAGCTTTAGCTGAGACATGAACATCAGGGCCAATTTAAGGCTGTTTATTATGGTGGCCAGATATTTTCTTTAAAAAAGCTTACACTGTGCTTGGGTCACAGTGGAAATAAGGGCCTCTTCATGGTAAAGTGCTATCCAGCTGTGGCTACTACCGTCTGCCTGTGTCAACCCACTGGTCTGCCCTAGCCTCTGTTTAAGCCTCTCACTAACAATTATAAAATGAGCAGCATTGTACCATCAAATAATGCCTGTCCGGGGGATACTGGCCCAAAGTATTCAGTTTGCTCCATATCCTTCAGATAAAATCATGTGCTGTCCTGACTCTGGTATTTCACAGTCACAGGGGTAAGCTGTACATCTGGGTGTTCCTCTCTAGCTTGTGTGGATTGGGCTGCTGGAGGCATGAATTGGGACCCTGGGTTCCACCTTCTGTTGTGTGTGCCTCCCAGGGGCTGGGTTGAGTAGTTGCGCTCGGCCCTTTATTCCACCTCACCTTTTTGCGTTGTGTGTGTATGCTTTGGAAAAGGCGGGGTGCAAATCATCTATTACAAAACAAGCAGGGTGATTTCACAATTAACAAAATGTATATGCAGTGGTCAAAGTGGGAATTTTGAAGTGGGGGTGTGGACAATTTAGAAGTGGTGGCAGCGGTGTAAGTAGTAAAAATGTGCCAGTCACAATATAAGTGTGCTTGGTCATGCATCACAAGGGGCATGTCAGCATGATACACCACCCGTTTCTTGTCACTCTGGGAGCATTCCTGTACATTCCATATGGTGGTTTCTCGGCAACGGGGAATATATCTGAAGAAACTGATCCACCCTGGGTAGATAGTGTCTTCAGTCGGTATTCACTATTCATGTAGGAGATCACATGGTCTGAAAGATGCCTGTTTGTGTAGGAATATATAAGTTATAACCAATGTCATCATCATACAACAAAGGTTAAACCAGACTCGTGCCCAGTGTCACCTCCTGCACCCTGTATCCCCACCAGTCTCCTGTCCCTTGTCTTTCCAGCTTCCTGCCACCTGCCCTGTTACTCCAACCACACACATTGTCCCCACAGGAAACAAAAAACACATGGTCTTTTTATAAAAAAATAAAATACATACACATAGGCCCCACAGGAAATAAAATTAAAAAACATAGGCTTCATACAAAAAAATACACATTGGCAACGATAAAAAAAAACCACATAGACCCCCACAGGAAATAAAAAAACCACATAGGCCCTCACAGGAAATAAAAGAAAAATACATAGGCACCAACAGGAAATAAAAGAAAAACACATAGGCTTTGTTTAAAAAAAAATATGCATTGACCCCCACAGAAAACTAAGGAAAAATACACATTGGCCCCCAAAGAAAATAAAAGATAAAAACACATATACCCCCACAGAAAATAAAAGAAAAACACACATACTATAGGCTTTGTTTAGAAAAAAAAATACACATTGGCAACGATTGGAAAAAAAACACATAGGCCCCCACAGGAAATAAATAAAACACATAGGGGGAATTCATTTCTTCTGTGTGGTGTCAAAGCTAATGGGCGGATGATGGAGCAATTCAATTGCTGCTCCGTCAGGTGCCCATAAGCTGTGGGAGACACAAATCTGTGGATTAGGTGCCCAAATGGCATGGGTGGTAGGATACACAGGGGTGGTGGGGTGTACAGTTATAATAACTGATGGTATTACTCACAAGTTGCATCAATCTGACTGAGACGATTATAGTGATGGGGTGGAGTGGGATCTTGAGGCATGATGAGCAGGAAGCAGTGTGGCAGCAGAGAGGAGGACGTGGAGGGGGGGTCAGTAACTAAGAGACCTTGGCATCAGGAAGATGCTCCAGCACCTGCTTTGCTTGGTGCAGGTGGCACTGTAGGGCTCCGCTTGTCAGCCTTGCTGCAGGCGGGCAACATCACAGGAAGGCTTCGGACTCGGAGCAACAGTATTGCTGGGGGTGGGTGGCACAGCAAGGCTCCACAATTCCGCTTGCTGGGGGTGGGGGGGTTACAGATGACACATCAGGGATCCACAAGTCAGCATTGCTGGTAGTGGGAAGGTATTCCAGCGGTGCAGCACCACTGCCCTTAACCTCAGCCCTGCAGTCTGTGTAATAAGTGTGTGGAAGCTGAGACTATAAAAAAAATTTTTAAGTGCTTGAACGAAGTGTCGATATGGTATAGCGATGCATACCGGCAGACTTCAAGCACTGTGTATATATATATATATATATATATATGTACACAGACAGACACAGACCAAGACACACATGCATACAACACAGACAGACACACACATACATGCAACACAGACAGATGTACACATACAGACAGACACACACATACAGACAGACACACACATACAGACAGACACACACATGCAACACAGACAGACACACACATGCAACACAGACAGACACACACACATGCAACACATACAGACACACACATACATGCAACACAGATGGGTGGACACATACAGACAGACACACACATGCAACACAGAAAGACACACACACACATGCTACACAGAAAGACACACACACATGCAACACAGACACACACACACATGCAACACAGACAGACACACACACATGCAACACAGACAGACACACACACATGCAACACAGACATACACATACACACACATGCAACACAGACAGACACACACATGCAACACAGACAGACACACACACACATGCAACAGAGACAGATAGACACACACATACAGACGCAGTCAGCACACACATATTTGAAATCACAAAACAACACCCCCCTGCAAAATGTATGCCACTGTGACATATAAATATGCCCCACTGCACCCTCCACTTACCTGGTATGGGTGGAGAAGACAGGAAGCAGGATCTCCCTCACAGTAAGGCACTCCTCATCCAGTCTGCCCTCTCTAACTCTCTCCTTCATTGGTGCGGTGCCATAATTTTTTAGCTCCTCTTCTCACTCCCCCGAAAAGCCACGCCCCTTTTCCCATTCTCCAGCCTCTTGGGTTTCTAGGTAGGGAAACCTTGCTCCTCATTGGTTGATAGCAGCCTTCTTTTTGTAGCCTGATATGGGGGCAGCCATTTTCTAAAAGCCGTTGCTGCTACTTATATCGGATCTTTCTCAAGCTGGGCAGCAGCTGAGGTGCATGAGAATCCTCTGCCTGTCGGCCCTGAAATACATAATTGTAGTGGCCCAGGGGGCAGTTGGCACCCTGCCCCCTGACCCAGCCCACCACTTCCCCTGCGCTGTGGTGCCCTGTGCCATGGTGCCTAGTTACAGCCCTGCCATTTATGGCTGGATGAACACTGTGTAGACTGCAAAGGAATAAGGAGGTCATTCAGACCCGGTCGTTAGCGCCGATGTGCTCAGACCGGGTCGATGGCCCCCCACAGAGCATGTGTGAGACCCGCTACGACCGACAGCGCCGGTCGTAGCGGGTCTCGATCCAAAGGGGGCGAGCTGTTGATGTTGATTGACAGCTCGCCCCGGGGGGCGATTGACAGCTCGCCCCAGGAGGGTGAAAGCCCAAACGGGGGTGTTCCCATGGGAATGCCTGCCATTTGGGGGAGGCCCCACTGACATCACTAGTGATGTCAGTGGAGAGCTTCTGGCTCAGACAGAGCCAGAAGCTCTCTGGGGCTTACGACAAGGGAGACCCTACCCTAGGGTCTCGTCGTAAGCCCCCATGGTTGCGATGGTCAATGACCATCGCGACCATCACCCGAGTGGTTGTTAGAGCTGTGGGTGTTAACCCACAGCCTAACGACCACAACAGAGGCAGGTGGTCAGGATGCAAGTGGCCCTAAATGGTAGTCGCCCTAAATGTGGTCAGAGAGAACTAATGAGTTTACCTCATTCGTAACCTTCACAGCTATATTACAGCAATTCATTAACCTATTATCTATTTATATAAAATTAATTGTCATTTGCATATGAGCTGCTGCAGGAGCAGGGAAGTTATGGTACTATATAGGATGATGGAATGTGCAGGATACAAGGAATATCCATGTTTAGGGAAGAAAGTATAGAAATAAGAGTGTTAGGGTGGTGTTGGGAAACTTAATTATTATCCTGGATGATGTAAAATTATTTGGAATTAAAAGATGAAAACATTTAGTAAAGTTAGAGATATTAAACTTTTTTGTGTTTTAGAAACGGATTGTAACAATAAAACCAAACAAATAAGATGTAAATAAATCAATATATATACATATATATATATGTATATATATATATATATATATATATATATATATATATTAGGGATGTGCAGGCTCGGTTCTACTCAGTTCCGTTCGTTTTTTTTTACCAAATCTTATTGGGTATCAGCTGTCATGAGTTTTGGATAGCCAATAAGATTCGGTGAAAAAAAACGAACGGAACCGAGTAGAACCGAGCCTGCACATCCCTAATATATATATATATATATATATATATATATAAAAAAATATCATACAAACTCGGCACTCACATGCTTTTCAAACTGCAACTCCTTTGAACATAGGGAATGTTGGTTCCAAAATATTGCAATAATTTGTTAAGCTGGCCACCGCTTCACGGTCATTCCCATCTAGCCAGTCCCTACACTGATTCTCAGATAAATGAACTTGATCTGCCATCTTGGCCTCAAGCTTGCATACATTTTAAACAGAAAACTGGGTCCTGCCTTAAAGAGACAGGACCACACCCAGGGCTATCAGTTAATAAGCACCTGGAAAAAGATAAAAGTTTGTCTTACATTTGAAAAACAGGGTGCCCTAGCAAGTGTGACCACAAAATTTAAATAAACGACAGGCTCAATCCACGGCACTCGACCATCTGGGGTGCCCTTGGTATGTGACCACACCATCTACATAAAAAATATCATACAAATATAACCTTAGTCATTTCTTAGTTTTTGTCCTGCTCTATTCCATTCACAAGCAGGGCCCTCTTCTCCCATGTGCTTTTCCTGTCCCTTATTATCATATACTCTTTACAATGGCACCTGACCTTTGGTTGCTGTTGCCCTGATACTTATATGAGTTTTATGATCATAATTATTATTATTATACTTTATTTATATGGCGCCACAAGGGATCCGCAGCACCTTACAAAGTACAGAAACAAATGAGCACACAAGACAACAGTTATTAACAGTACAGAGAATGCAGGACAAGTACATGATTTATAAACAATGCTGCATAACACCTAAATAAGCAGCAGGGTGTCAGTAACCAAGTTTTAGGTGCCGTTGTAAATGAAAGTAAAAGTAAGGCAAGAAGAAGTACGTGAGGAAAGAGGGCCCTGCTCGCGAGAGCTTACATTCTGAGGGGAGGGTCAGACAAACAGGAGTGACATAGATGGGCAAGATAGTGAGGAAGGAGCATAGAGTAGTGGGTTAGGATGAGCGCTGAAAAGCATTGAGGAAGAAATGGGTCTTGAGGGCCTATATGAAGATTATGAGCCAGGAAACCATGTTCTTGTCCTGCATTGTTTTCTACTGTAAGTCACTGTTTTCTTGTTATCCTCATTTGTAAGGCACTGCGTAGGGGTGGATTGGGCCACTGGGACAGTGGGAAGGTTCCTTTTAGGCTGGTCCCATCCCCTCCTCTGCCGGGGTGGCTGGCACTGTCTGTCAGCCAGGCCGCTTTATAAATTTGCCAGTGCCAGCAGTGGGCAGCTGTACTTGGAAGTTGTCATCACGCTGCTGCGGGGGCAGGGCTAGGTGGGTGGATGGACTTTGAATTTTAAAGAAGCTCCAAGTAGTAGCAGGCAGCAGCATCACAGCAAGAGCAGGAGCAGCCGGGAGGAGCAGGAGCACGACAGCAGGTCAGTAGCTTAGCCGGGAGGAGGGACATTGGGGGTGGACAGATGCTACAATGATACCAAACCATCACACTGCTGCACTAAGATGCCATTATTATGTGTAACAGAAGCTAGGGATTTGTCAGACAGAGGGCGGAGGCAGTATTCAACCATGAGCTTCATAGTATAACAATACTATAGTATGAAGCACATGATTATGTACTGACAGCTGCTCTCTCTGACAAACCCCAGAAGTATTGGAGGCAGGGCAGGCTCTCAGTGGGAGCTGAACTGCTGAATTATGAAGATCCAAACCCAGGAGAAGATGGCCACCACCAGGTAGGTAGGGGTGTGGGGGGAGGTGTATGCAGAGTATGGGCACTACCATGTTGTGTGTGTGGTGGGGGGTCTATGCAGAAGATGGTCACCAGTAGGTGAAAGAGTGTGTGTAAGGGGGGGTGTATGGGCACTACCAGGTGTGTATCTATAGGGGGAGGGGTGTTTGCAGAAGATGGCGACCACCAGGGGAAAGAGTGTGTGTTTGTGTAGGAAATGGGGGTATGGACACAACCAGGTTTTTGTGTGTGTAAGGGTCGGGGAGGGTATATGCTGAAGATGGCCACCTCCAGGGGAGACAGAGAGTGTGCATAGAGGGGGCAGAATCTGGGCACTACCAGGTGTGTGTGTGTGATTGGGGGGGTGTATGCAGAAGATGGCCACCACCAGGGGAGAGAGAGAGTGTGTATAGGTGGAGAGAATATGGGCACTACCAGGTGTGTGTGTATGTGGGGGGGTGTATGTAGAAGATAGCCACCACCAGGGGAGAGAGACTGTGTGTGTGTGTGGGGGGGGTGTATTCAGAAGATTGACACCACCAGGGGAGAGAGAATGAGTGTGTGTAGTGGGGGGTGTGGGCACTACCTGGTGCATGTGTGTGGGTTGAGGAGGGGGGTGTATGCAGAAGATAGCCACCATGAGGGGAGAGATAAAGATTGTGTGTGTAGAGGTGGAGAATATGGGCACTACAAGGTGTGTGTGGGGGGTGTATGCAGAAGATGGCCACCACCAGCGGAGAGAGACTGTGTGTGTGTGCATAGAGGGGGTATGGGCACTACCAGGTGTGTATGTGTGGGGGGTGTATTCAGAAGATGGCCACCATCAGAGGGGAGAGTGTGTGTAGGGAGGGAGGTGTATGAGCACTGCCAGGTGTGTGTGTCTGTGTGTGGGGGGGTGTATGCAGAAGATAGCCTCCACCAGGGGGGAGTGTGTGTGTGTGTGTGTGTGTGGGGGGGGGTATGGGCACTACCAGGTGTGTGTGAAGGGGGGGTGAATGCAGAAGATGGCCACTTCCAGGAGAGAGAGAGCACAAGTTTGTGTGTGTGTAAGGGGGGTTATGCAGAATATGGGCACAACCGTGGGGGAATGTATACAGAAGATGGCCACCACCAGGAGAGGGAGAGAGAGTGTGTGTGTAGGGGGGTTATGCAAAATGTGAGCACTACCAAGTTTGGGGTGGTGCATACAGAAGATTGCCACCATCAGGAGAGTGTGTGGTGTTGGTGAGGGGGTATGCAGAAGATGGCCACCACCAGGAGTGTGTGTGTGTAGGGGGGTTATGCAGAATATGGGCACTACCAGGTGTATGTGTGGGGGAGGGTAGAGTGGTATGTAAAAGATGGGCACCACCAGGAGTGTTTATTGGACGGTATGAGGAAAATAAGCATCACCAGGATTGTGCAAGGGGGTATGCAGTACATGGGCACTACCAGTTATATGGGTGAAGTGAGGGTTACAGGAATGGACACTATCAGGTGTGTGAGGTCGATATACAGTAAGAGATGGGCATTACCAGGAGTTTGAAGGGCCTACAGGAGATGGCCATTAGAAGGAGTGTAGTCGGGGGAGTTTAGGAGTTGAGGAATGTGTTGCGAGTGTAGGAGATGGGCACTGCCAGGAATGTGTGGAGCACTGTGGTCATGGGTACAATTCCCACCATGGCCCTAAAAGGTGTGGTATACTCTCCCTGTGCTTGGGTGGGTTTCCTCCGGGTACTCCAATTTCCTCCTACAATCCAAAAATATACTGGTTGGTTAACTGGCTTCTGATAACCCTAGTGTGTACATGTGAATGTGTTGGACAGACTAGATGGGCCAAGTGGTTCTTATCTGCCATCAAATTCTATGTTTCCATTACCTCACCCTCCATGTTTGTCTCATCCTATGTCATTAACTTCACTCTCCCTATGTGTTTGTCACCATGTTTATGTCTTTTTGTCAGCAACATACATGTGAGCTACTCTGTGTCCCCCTTTGTCTCCCATTGTCTCACCATCCCATATGTTCCCCTTCTATTTCTCCCATCTGTTCCCACAACACACTGTCAAACTGCCACACACCTCCTACTCCTCCCTTGTCTTCCACTTCTCCCCTCTTTACAGTGTAAGATCAGCACAATTTACCCTTTGAAGAGGGTGATAGATTAATAAGAGCAGAATGTTATATTTATGTGGATGAACATTTGAGTCTCAACTGGTGACAGGAATGTTAAAGACATCTAAAATGTACAGTATTTCACACTATCAAAATTCACTATAGTTTCTGGGGGCCTAGGTGGCACCCAGGTCCCTATCTGTTGACTGAAATATTCCATTCATGAATGTTGTGTTCATTTCTGTCATTTTGATGTTTTCGTATTGCCCTTAAGCTTCCCTATTTTTTGTTTCCAGTATGTATTTATTTTATTGTAAATGTAAGAATTTTACAGAACAGTTTTCAAGGAGTTCCATTTTCTTATTTGTCCTGGGCACCATCAACTCTAGTTACACCTGGTGCTGGGAAAATGAATGTCGTAATAGGTGCTGGGTGCTTAATAGGTGCTATGTGCAAATTTAGTAATAGGTGCTGGGAAAATGAATGGGTGCTGTGGGTAAATGTAATACAGGTGGTATGTGTGAATTTAGTAATGGGTGCTGGGAAACTTATTGGGTAAATGTATTAATGTGTTTTATTTTTTTCTTGTGAGGGTCAGTGTGTTTGGGATTTTTTTCTAGAGGGACTAATGTGCTTTTTTCCCCATGTGGGAGCCAATGATATTTTTTCCTGTGTTTGCTAATGTGTTATGTTTTTTCCTGTCGGTGGCCAATGTTTGTCTTTTCCTATTGGGACCAATGTGTTTGTTTTTTTGTTTTTTTTGCATCATGCATCCTGATTATGTTCAAACAGAGTCACAGTACAGATTCTGGCACATATATGAAGAAGTATATTAAAAATGTGTTTGGTGGGGGGCGTGGCCTGACTCTGGAGCTGAATGGTTGCAGTGTATGAGAGCTCTGCAGTTTTACCCCTATTTTCCCTGGTTAGCAATCACAGTACGGGGTAAAAATACCCTAAACAACAGCCCCTAACCTACTCCTGGGAGTCATCACCCCTCTGGGAGCAGTCTGGGGGACCTGCGCATTTCAGGCCTTCCCAGCAACCACATGCCGCGGCCTTGATTTTGAAGATGGCTGCTGTTTGGCCGCCACATACAGAGGCCCAGGAAGCAAACCGGCGGCAGCTGCTGACTAGCAGGGATGGGTCCTACCTTCTGCTCCTGCTTTGGGGCTCACACGCTGCCGCAGGGAGCCGAGAAGCGGCTGGTGGCCTGACAGCTCCGGACTCGAGACCCGAGTGTGCACCGCAGAGCGGCCGCACATTCCTGAGCCGCCTGCTCTGCTAGGGTTCCTGGTTGAGTGGGTTAGCCCGCGCATTTTGCATCTCCTGTGCCCTCAGGTAAGGCCCAATTCTGGGCTCCTATTGAGAGGAGGCCACCATCTCGGCTTTCCTCTCACCTCTTGCTGCCCCATCACTGCATCCAGCCCACTATACTGTGGAAGACACCAGCAGTAGTGTTCATTACCGGCCTCCTCAGTCCCATCAAATTCTCACTTGGATACCAGGGAGGATACTCATTAGGCTGCCCGGCCCAGTCCGGGAACCTCGCCTACTATTAACTTTTGGCCTTTCCTAGCAGCCAGTTAATGTTGACTGTCATCTTCACCTCTGGCACTGCCGATAGCTTGTATAGTTAAGGGTTCTCTATTGCTAAGGATATTTGGCACACTGTCCATTGCCAATCTATGGTGGCAGGAGCTGCATCCACAACACTCTTAGACTGCACTCCAAGTAATACATACCTTTGTTGCTACGAAATGTGGGCTCACTCTCACTAATCCTAATTTGGCCCTCCGTCGCCCGTTTATATATTGAGTAACAGTACAGACTCCTCTTTCTATTTTCATAAACATAACTACAGGCCTCCGGCTCTTCCATGATGGCACCTAAACGCCCAAAGACCTCAACTGTTCCACCAGTTTCTTTCTTTAAAGCATCTCCTTCTTCACAAATGGACAAAGCAGGCCCATCAAATAATAAAAGCAGTAAACACCAGTCTGCAGTAAATGTCTCGCCTGATGGCCCTCCACAAGCTACGTCCAACCACCTGGAAGTTGCAGATGATGCCCCACTCACAATGGGCTCTATGAAGATGCTCTTAGCCTCCTTTAAGGACGATATTACATCCGAATTTAAAGCAGCGTTGCAATCTTGTCAAAGCTCGGTGGACCAGTTGAGGTCTCGAACAGATCATTTGGAGAACAAGTTAGAGAAGGTAGTTAAATCACACAATGAACTGATCTCGCTTCATGAAGAGTTACAGTCAGAGGTAACATCACTGAGGATCAAGACCGCAGATCTAGAAGATAGGTCTCGGCGAAATAATCTCAAGCTTCGTGGAATTCCAGAGACAGTCCCAAACTCAGAGTTGACAGAACACGTAACGTATATATTTACGAAACTTCTACCAACTACACAGATTTCGGACTTTTTGCTGGACCGTCTTCAGAGACTGCCCAAAGCTCGTAATGCTCCTACTGATGCTCCTAGGGATGTCCTGATGTGAGTACACTTCTTTCATATTAAAGAGGCAATCCTTTGTGCAGCAAGGTCAGCAGATGCTGCCACCTTGGGAAAAATCCAAATCTTTGGTGACCTCTCTGCTGCTACACTAGCATCAAGGAGATTATTTCTGCCAGTTACAAGAGCCCTACAAAAGGCATCCATCAATTATAGATGGGGTTTCCCCACCAAACTAATAATCAATAGAAACGGCTCTACCACGGTCATATCAGACCCAGCGGCAGGTATCCAGCTCCTTGTGTCTTGGAATCTTGAAGACATCTCACTAAAGCTTCCAAGCGACCTGCATATTAACAAGGACTGGTCATAACTGCTCTCAGAGTCTCAGTATCCTTTATCATAGCAATGTACCCACCCAGGGTTGTTAGATATAATTGACTATTTGCTGTAGGATACTCCTTGTTCTGTGACACTTTATAATTAGTTTACTTAACATAATAAGATGTAAAATATGGAATAGAATTGCCTTTTCTGTTTGGGTCACAGTTTTGAGTATCATGTTCTTGTAACGTTTACTTTACAGTTTGGATCCCTGGGTGTGTTCCTATATACATGCATTTGAGACCATCTCCTCTCTATGTTTTAACTTAAAACAATAGATATTGGTAGCTATATATATGTTCTATACTCTACATTGAATACTCAAGTTTAAAGCAACGTATTCTAGCCCCGGGCGACGGGGGTTAAATGTTCTTTTGGTCACTCACCCCAATGTACCACCTAAGAAGGTGGTCCCCGATAGTTCCTTTACGGATCTATTTTCTTTTTTCTTTTAATCTGTATTCCTATCTTTTTTCTCCTTTTACCAATTTAACTAGTTCTCAGGTACCTCATTTGCCTGACAATCAGTTCTTATTGTTGATACATTTAGGTTCGGAACAATTAATGCTATGCAAAGTGAAACTATTTCCAAATGGTTAAGATATTATCTATTAATGTTAAGGGACTCAAGTCTCCCAATAAAAGAACACTCGCATTGAGATATTTTGATAAATGTAAAGCTCACATCATCGCCATTCAAGAGACCCATTTCCAACAATCTGCCCCCCTCGATTTTCTAATTTGAAATTTCCTACCTGCTATACTTCCAACGGCCCTACCAAAAAAGCAGGAGTGGCAATTCTTTTTTCTATACTTCATGTTGGAAAAACAAATACAGGATAAGGAAGGTTGTTACCTTATTCTTATAGGTAAGTTAGATAATGCCCCAGTGACAATAGCATCAATCTGTGCCCCAAACATGAAACAAATATCATTTATTAGGAAATTTTGCACGACTCTCCATAAGTATAAAAAAGGGATTTTGCTATTATTAGGAGATTTTAATATCGCCCCGGACCTGGTATGAGATAAATCCTCATATAAAACTAACTCCCAAGATAAATCTCAGAGCTTCAGATGAATACTTAGCGAATATGAGCTCTATGATGTATGGAGGCCGGGACACCCAGGCGAGAAGGACTACACCTTTTATTCGCAGGTGCATAAGTCCTATTCCCGCATTGATCTCACCCTGGTGAATAAATGGTCTTTGCCTTACATTAAACACTGATTAATTATTCCTGTTGCTTGGTCAGACCATGCAGCTCTGTCAATTGAATGGGACATAAATAGATTGAGACCTCCTCCTGGCCCCTGGCGTTTGGCAGAATTCCTGCTGGCTCATACGGAATCTATACAATTAATATCAAATGCTCTATCCTTGTTTCTGGAAACCAATAAACCAGAGGTCACCTCTCCAGTCATTTTTTGGTGCTCGCTAAAAGCAGTTCTCAGGGGTTCAGCCATTCAAGCAGCAGCTCGTCTACATAAGGCGTCTATCCTCCAACAAGCAAATATCGAGTGTCGAATAGCAGACTTAGATTCAAAACATAAACTTAACCCAAACGACGATACAATTTATAGAGAATTGCTGAAAGCCAGAGATGAATGGAATGCTTTGGTACTTAAAAAAGTCCATCAGACAATGTTCAAACTGCGCCAAAAATTCTATATGCAGGGAGACAGAGCGGGTCGTTTGTTAGCACGAAAGTTAAGAGGGAAAAAAGCGAAAGACAGCATAAGAATGATTTTTAATATCAGAGATACCAAACTCACAGATCCCTTTGCTATAGCAGAATCCTTCACGCAGTATTACTCCTCCCTTTACAATCTAAAAGATGACCCTATGACTCCCCAATCATCATTAACCCAGATTGATGACTTTCTTAGTAAAGTGAAACTACCATCCTTGGATGCCGACACTTTGAATGCACTAACGGTTCCCTGGTCCGAAGAAGAAATATTATCTGTTATTAAATCCCTTCCCTTAGATAAGGCTCCGGGTCCAGATGGTTATATAAACAAATTTTTCAAAAGTTTTCAAGATACTTTATCTCCTATTTTAACGCAATTGTTTAACAATATTTCCTCTGGGAGCTCCTTCCCGAGAGAAATGTTAGAGGCAAAAATAGTAGCTTTCTCCAAACCAGGTAAGAATTTGACATCCATGGCTAATTACAGGCCAATTGCACTTCTCAATACGGATATTAAAATATTCACTAAACTCCTAGCAAATAGACTTAACCCATTACTACCAACGTTAATACATCAAGACCAGGTGGGATTTGTGACGGGAAGGCAGGGACCAGACAACACGAGGAAGGTGATCAATATAATAAAATCCTTTTCCAGCTTAGACCAACCCCTCCTACTTCTATCACTAGATGCAGAAAAAGCGTTCGATAGATTGAATTGGAAATATTTAAAAGCAGTATTGGTCAAATTGGGTATTAAGGGTAGTTTTCTAACATCAATTCTTGCATTGTATTCATCGCCTTCAGCCAGAGTCTTTGTTAATGGCATTCTGTCTTCCCCTTTCCCGATCACAAATGGTACGAGACAAGGATGTCCCTTATCCCCACTGGTGTTCGCTATGGCGATCGAACCATTAGCAGAAGCCATTAGAAATTACCATAATATTGCAGGCCCCAACCTCTATGGCAAAATATATAAATCAAGCCTGTTCGCAGATGATATCCTGCTGACACAGATCTGAAGAATTCCTTAGTTGCTCTTCATAGCTAGTTGAAAGAATTCTCTGGGGTCTCTTACTATAAATTGAACTGCTCCAAAACTGAGGCACTCCCTATCAATTTCACACAACATTTATTGGATTCCCTTAAAACAAATTATACATATGCTTGGCAAGACCATTCTATTAAATATTTAGGAATTCACATAACAGCCACTACCAATAGTTTAATAGCAGCCAATTACTTACCATTGATACAACAATTGTCAATATTATTCAAAGATTGGATGATGTCCGATATATCATGGATGGGCAGACTTTCTGCCCTAAAGATGGTGGTTCTACCAAAGTTATTGTATTTTTTTTGGACATTGCCAATTCTAATCCCTCATTATATTCTCATTAAGATTCAAAAACTCTTCTCTTCATATATTTGGAAGGGTAAGAAACCTAGGCAAGCAAGGACAACAATGTCTTTACCCAAGACAGAGGGAGGCTTGGGATACCCGGACATACACCGGTACCAAATAGCATCTGTATTAACACAAGAACTCTTGGTTCTCAAATGGGAAGTAGATGCCATGGGTCCAGTTAGAGTGGGATATGGCCTCCCCTTTTCCACTCACAGACTGTCTCTGGTTACCACCTCATGTTAAGATCCCGTGGATAGAAAAATGTACAGCGATATCCACAACCAGGAAAGCCTGGATAGAAATTATTAAAAAGACACCAGAGGTTAGTCTTCCCTCCACGGGTTTTTCACTGGCGGGATTGGCCACTTTAATACCTAATTTAAGGTTGGAGACCTGGAGATCACAAGGTATCCTATCACTTAATGAAATTACATAATCCGGCACTCTTCAACCATTCACTCATATTAATGCCCAATTTCACATCTCTTTTAGAGAGTTTTATAAATATTTACAAATCAGACATTGGTTACAAAGTATAACCCCACCCCCATATATCATTTATGATCCACCAAAACTTCTAACTAACCAATTAAATAAACTCAATAACAAAGGAGGTATTACATGGTGGTATACACAACTAATGACCCCCACTGCATTTAATAAACACTCAACTTTCGTGTGTCTTCTCCGAGGAAGAATGTCGTATAATTTTTGAAAATATTTATAGGATTTCAAAATGCATGTCGCACATTGAGCAATACTACTGATTACTTCACTGACTATATTTTACGCCTAATCTAATGCACGTTATCTCACCATCTCACTCCAATTTATGTTGGCGGAACTGTGGCCATTTAGGCTCGTTATTCCACATATTTTGGGCCTGCCCATTTATTTCCTCATTATGGAAAGAAGTATTCATCTTAATATCATAAATATTAAAAATCACTATCTTTCCACATCTGGTTATAGCTATTTAACATCTAAATAAAGTAGATATGACCCCAATGATCGTTACTTAATGGGACACATCCTTATTGCCACTAAAATAATGCTAGCCAATGATGGAGATCCCCCATAATCCCAACTATGGAGGAAATAGTAAAAAAAAGTCCATGCTCACTGCGAATTTGAAACTGCTGGGGTGAATTATGCCTCAGCGTCATCATACCTGCTGATCCAGTGGATTAACTGGTCTGACTATTGGTCCGCAGGATCCAAATCTTAAGATCCTAGAATTTTTATTTGAGGATAGGTCCCAGAATTTAAGTAGATCAGGGGTCACTACTCGGAGAGTTCTCTTGTCCCTTTTTCAGCCCTGACCATTTGGATCACCCTAATCTACCTAGTAGTCTATATATCATCAGTCTAGTGGCCCACCATCAACGACTACTGGATTAAAGTATTGTATTCTTTTAGTGACGGACGTGAATAGTTGTTAGTTCCGAACTGTATTAATATTATTATATTAAATGTTAGCTCCTCTAAGCAAACAATGTACCTAACTCCCTTATTCTGTTTCTGTGTACCCCCACCCCTCTTTTTTTTTGCATCCCAAACCCAACCTCAATAATTTTTTTAAATAATAAAAATTTAATGTTAAAAAAAAAAAAATGTGTTTGGTGTACTGTACCTGGATGCAGGGGCATATCTATAATGGGTGCTAGGTGTGTGGGGCACATGGGACCCTGGGTCCAGGGGGGCCCCGCACCACATACCCTCCACCCATATGGTTACTTACCTCTACGGAGTCCCACGTCGGCGCTGTGGTCCGGCGCTGAAAAAACGACTGGAAAATGACCGTGTTGGCCATTTTCCTGTTGTTTGCGCAAGCACAGTACAGGGAGGATGGCCACCGCAGCCATTTTCCTGGTGACCTGCACATAGTCTATAGACTCTGGGTGCACTCTAGTGCCCAGAGTCTATAACTCTGGCGCTGGCCACGCAAACCTCAGTGCACTGCCGGCTGCCAGGCAGAGAGGAGGGGGCCCGTGTCGGAGACTGCATATGGGTCCCCTCCTCTCTAGAAATACCCCTGCCTGGATGGTTACATGCAGATGTAACATAGAATGAGACACATAGAGTACCATAGAGTGACACAGGCATGTTGTTGATAGTGGCTGTGTACAGAGACATGAATGGTGCTGTAACATACATCAATAGTGCAACTGATGGGGGGTCTAAAATGCACATAGAATGATTGCAGCATCTGTAGACATTAAAAGTGGTCATCTCAGTCTTGCACATTCAGACACATGGAAGTACACCAGGGAAGGGCTCTATAGCAGCATTATGCTGCCTGCGCAACTGCAGCAAAAGACGCAAAGAAAGCCACCACTGAATCCAACTCAGAGTATCCCGCCACCTCCCTCTTGACAAATCCTGCCCCCCTCAATAGACTCCTCCCCCATTAGGGCTGCTTCCAGAAATTTCACAGGCTGGTTTTCCATCCCAATCCACCCCTGCACTGCAAAACCCTTGTGGTGCCATACAAATTAATAATAATAATAATAATAATAATAATAATAATAATAATAATATACTATGGCTCCCATACATATGGTTCAATTGTGAAGGTATAGGATGTTTCATATGTTTAAGATACAATAGTTATACATGCCCTGTGTGATCACATTATGCTACTTATTGTCAGGTTGCGGCCTAGGATTGGCCATTACTCACCTCAGCACTGGCTTCCCCTGATCTCTAGAGTGGTCAGATGCCAGGTGTGGTGGCGAGTGTCACACTGAAGATTATACAGTGCCTGGGATCTGCAAGGACATCTATGTGCTTGCTTCATGATGTAGTTTCTGTAGTTACCTTCATGGATGCAGCCAGGACAGTCTGTTTTCACTTCACTAACCCATTACCCAATGGTAGCATTGTTACTGTCAGCTGACTGTGTCCTCCAATGGACTGCTACCTTAGGGTATATATACCTGGCTCTGGACAATTTTGTTGCTTCCAGTGCAAACTTGCTGTTGCAGCATGCCAGGTTTTAAGCTCCTGTCCTTCTAGTGTCTTGTTCCTAGTGTTTTCCATGGTGTGTGTACTCAGAATGTACAATCTATTAAGAGTCATCTTCTGTGCTAGCTCCACAGCTGAATCCTCAGCATGTGTACTTAGTTTATCATTCAAGTACCATCTTGTGATACCAATCTACTATGTCAGGGCTGCATCTAAAGCCACAGTGTGTGTACTTAGTACATAATCCAAGCACCTGCTCATTACATGATTCTCCAGTGACAGCTCTGGGTCTGAAACCATCAAGTGTGTACTAAGTATGTTATCCAAGTACCATCTTCTGTGCCAGCATTATGATTGAATCCACTAAATGTGTTCTCTGTACATCACTTCATTACAATCCTCCAATATCTTTCTCCTGTGTTTGCCCTTTGAGAGTGTTTTTCCATTTTTTCCCACTTGTGCCGGATACCTGCCTACTGGGTGCAGCTTAAGCCCAAATCCTGTTTGGAGGGGTCACTATGATAGGTTTTTGTGGTTCCTTGGACAGGCATTACTAATTGATTACTTTTAGAAAGTGTCTGTATCTAGGAGGAACACTGTATCCTGCATTCATGCTATTATGCAAATGTGATACACAGTTCCCTAAATATTGACAACCATTATTTTGCGGTTATGCATATATCCCATGAGCATGATTAGTTAGTGATGCCATAATTTTTTATTCAATATATATATAATTAAGTAATACAAAATGTGATATGAAAAGGAAAATACAGGGTTAAATAACTACTTAAAAACCATTTAAAATAGACCAGTTGTGTTTGTAAACACAAAGCTTTAAATACATAAATTTACTTTAAGCAACATGTTTAAAGCTCTTTATGTGAGAAAATTGTGTATTTGAACGTTCCCTGGAGCTGACATAAGCGGCTGGTATAGGATAAGCGGTTTATAGACACTTGCCCTACCTTTCCCTAGTCACGGTGAATCTGCCATCAGCCTTAAACCTTGCGGTGGTTGCACAGGATCCTTACCATTACTAAACCTTTTCTCCCATAGTGGGTGCAACCCAGCTCTGTACCGAGGATTCCTCCTCTACCTAGACGTGAGCACATTGTTGGAAGACCTAACCAGATTTCTGAGATCCCACCATCATTTCCTGCTTCAGCCGTGACATGAGGGTTTTTTGTCATACTTTGTGATTCAACATTTTCTGTTCTGTAATTGACATCTACTGCTTTCTCATGCAGGATGTCGCAGTTTCATTACTGGTCTTTATAAAATATTATGTCTTTATATATATATATATATATATATATATATATATATTTTACTTGCCATTTATTGGCTTAGTAATGCTTTGTTTTCAGATAATGACACTATGCCATATATTATTTTTTCTATATTTGTGGAATTACTGGTCCATTTGTTAATTTCATGGAATTGTATATGTCTGGGGTCCACTCTATTGTGGTCACACCACCTGTTATTTTCGATAAGGTTAAATCAGTGTTGTGTACAGTCGATAATTCAGGCTATCTGAATATTTGTTTTCCTTAAGATGCTTAGTTGCTACCATACCCCAAGTTGCTGTCTACCTACCGCTGACGCATAGTCTAGCCATGGGATGGCTTCTCTACCCACGTTGCTTAGAGTGGTTTCTTTTTTGCGGGACTCTTCGGATTCCCAATTTTAATTTTTTTTTTCATATTGTTTTTTCTTATGTTTATCGTTTTATTCTGTTTTTTTTTCTTTTTTTTCGTTTTAATGTTCATTTTATGTTTTGTTTCCTTTCCCCCCTTTGTTTGAGTTTTTCCTCCCCATCTTGCCTGATTTTTCCCCCCCTTTTCTTCTAGGTCAGAATTGGGCATGTATCGTCTATTTCCAGTACCCCTCTCCTGGTATATAGATGTTTGTGGATAATTTAAAAATTGTATCCATCAATGCAAAAGGTCTTAATGTCCCTGAAAAGAGATCCCATGCACTTCATCGTCTTTGTTCAGGAAACACATTTTAAAATGGGTTCAGCTCTAAATTTTTCCAATTCCTCTTATCCCCATGTTTATTTTAGTGATAATCCAGAAGGGAAAACTAAAGGAGTGGCGATCCTTTTCTCTAAAAGACTTCTAATTTCAGAGATCTCCTCTCACATATTGGAGGTGAGATGGGGCCTTCTGGTAAAGGGGAAATTGTTTAACCATGATTTTACATTAGTTTACCTCTATGCCTTGAATCAGGGTCAACTGACATTCTTTTAGAAGACTTTAGATCTGGTTTAATTACTTCAAACAGGAGTGTTGGTGTTGGGCGGAGATCATAATTGGTTTATGGAGCCAACAGTCGACTCATCTAATAACGCTTCTAGGGTCTCTTTCAACTGTCTCCATCAGGTAAGACAGTTGTTCCATCTCCATCAGTTGATTGATACATAGCGTCTACACCACCCCACTACCCATGACTATACTTTCTTTTCTCCCCCCGCACCAAATTTATGCATGCATAGACTATTTTTTTCTTGGACATAGACATTTGCTTTGTTGCAGGACTCTGATATAGATCATATATGCTCAGATCATGCTCCAATCTCCTGTACTATCTCTGTCCCCCACTCCTCTCCCAGACAATGGACCTGGCTTTTGAATGAATCTCTACTCCAAAACCCTACTTGTAAGACTCATTTAGAAGCTGCATTATCTGAATATATAGAATTGAATGATACTCCCAATGTTTCTAAGGCCACATTGTGGGAAGCACATAAGTGTTTCATTGGAGGGAAGTGCATTCAATTATGGACCTTTGTCAAGCAGCAGAAAGCTACACAAACGCGATCCCTTTTAGATAAACTTGCAGTGCTTGAAGCTTTTCACAAACAATCACTCTCTCCAGGAACACTTGCTGAACTGTTTGTGACAAGGCAGGCACTTAGTAAACTCAGCTAAGACAAGTCTAAATTGGCCCTCTGTAAATGTAAAAGCAATTGGGCAACCAACCTGACAAATTATTAGCCCATATGCTATGCCAACAGCAGAGGTCAACCTTTATTTCTAAGCTTAAAGACAATACTGGCTCACTTTATCATATTTCAACTGATATAGCCAATATTTTTTGTACCTATTATTCCCATTTGTATAATTTAAATTATGATCTGCCCACCCCCGAAATACAGACACGGACTAAACTAATAGATGATTATCTACAATCCATAGATTTTACCAGTCTGTCGGAGGAGATAGGGGCCTCCCTCTAGATCCCATTCATCCTACTGGAGCTTGAGGCTGTTTCGGGTAAAAGTCCTGGGCCTGATGGCTTCACCATTGCTTATTACAAAATGTTTGAAGACAAATTGGCCCTGCTCTTATTACAATAATTGAATCAAATATCTGACACACATCCCTGGTCCAGACAACCTCTTGAAGCACATGTTACAGTCATCGAAAAAGAAGGTAAAGATCCTATACAATGTTCTAGTTAATGCCCAATATCTTTGTTGAATGTTGATTACAAAATTGATGTCAAATGATTGATACTTGCCTCCATCCTCTTCTGCCCGATATTATCCACCAGGACCAAGTGGGATTTATCCCTAGAGATAATACCGCCAAGGTTGTCAATCTCATTCACCATGCTAACAACTCCTCCACCCCTATGATTCTTTTGTCCACAGATGCTGAAAAACCATTTGATCGGGTGGACTGGCAGTTTATGTCCACATTACTACACCGAATTGGTCTGGGTCATAACTGTCTGACTAAATTGATGTCCCTTTACCATCATTCCAATGCCAGAGTCAGGGTGAATGGGATACTCTCTTCCTCCTTTGATATTTCTAATGACACCAGGCAAGGCTGTCCCCTATCTCCTCTGGTGTTTGTTTTATGTATGGAGGCTTTAGCAAGGACAATTTAGCTGAACACAGGTATTGGAAGTATACAAATACAGTAGGTTCCCACATCCATAAACTGGTGCTTTACGCAGATGACCTTCTGGCTTTTGTTACTAAGGGGTCTATTTACTAAGCAGTGTTAGGAGACAAAGTGAAAAGTGATAAGGTGCCAGCCAATCAACTGCCATCTCACAGGCTGTGTTTGAAAAATGTCAGTTAGGATCTGATTGGCTGGCGCCTTATCATTTTTCACTCTGTCTCCTAACACTGCTTAGTAAATAGACACCTAAGCCTTCTGTGTCTCTCCCTAGTCTTTACAATGAATTTCATAAATTATTTTTGTTAACCAATTTCAAAATCAATTATGCCAAATCAATTGCACTAAATATAAACACCCTTTCATATGGCACCCCTTCCATATTAAATATTTGGGTGTACTTTTCACACAAAATAATTAAGATTTAGGTTAATTAAATTTTGACCCAATTCTAAGGACTATCAGACTGGATCTTCAACATTGGCTTCCTCTCTGAGTCTTCTGGTTAGGGTGCATTAATATCATTAAGATAAATATCCTACCGAGAATCCTCTATCTTCTACACACTACCTAAGATCTTCCTAAATCATTTCAAGATTTTATAAGGGGTATCAAGTGTCCCAGACTTAAACACAGTACCCTCTTCAGATGTATACACCAAGGTGGTTTGCAACTCTCTAATTTTTTCCATTATTATCATGCTGTTCTTCTCTGTCATATAGTTGAATGGACAAGAGGAACATATTCTAAACAATTGGTCTGTATTAAAACATTTTTTTTATCTATCCATATTAATATAGGTCCTTGGATACAGACTCCCCATATCCCTGACACATCTGATGATTTCTCCTACACTATCATGTTGGCTAAAACACAGGACTCTCAGAAACATTTCCTCTTCACCTTCACCTCTCACTTCCCTCTTTTACGATTATGATTTTACACCAGGTCTCCATTCCCATTCATTCCCATGTTAGTGTTTATCTCACCTCCTTCGCCTTGGTCAGCTGGTGGAGAATGACACTGTTGTCCCTTTCCCCATTCTTCAGGAAAGACGAACTCTGGTGAATGGCGAAATATGGTGATACCTACAAGTGAAACATTTTATACAAACATATCTTAGGAAGTTCTCACTCTCTAGTGCTATCACTCCCTTTGAGGCATTATGCTTCTCTTCTGTAGCACATTAACACATTATTTCTGATGTATATAAATTGTTATCTGAAATGCCTTAGTGTTCTCTTCCCAACTTTACCACAGTTTGGCAGAGGGAAATGGGTCTCACTATTTCTGACAGGCATAGGGAAAATATTTTCTTTTTACTCAAGTATCTTCTCCAAGTATATCTGTGATCGAGATGCATTTTAAATTCCTTACCAATGATATCAGAGTCCATGGGCCAAATGTAATAGGGTGAGAGTTTAGAAAAGTGAGAGTTTCTGACACTTTTTAAACTTTGCCAATGTAATAGAGTCCAAAAACAAAGTAACAGAGCAAACTTGCATGTTTTTTTAGACTTAAAAAACTCTCACGATTTAAAATCTCATTCAGATGTTTTCCCATTTTGAAGATAAAACTCAACCAATGTGAGTGTTTACTGCTAAACTCTCACATTTTCTAAACTCTCACCCTATTACATTTGGCCCCAAGTGTTTTGTGTAAAATGAAACCGGGTCTTCCCAACACATGTTGGTGCTGTGGAGATGTACCAGGGTCTCCCTTTCATATTTTCTGGTCTTTTCTAAGCTCCATGAGTTCTGGAATATGATTATTCAGATTTCTAGGGTTGTTGTTGGAGACTGGGTGCTGGCTGACCCTGGTTCCTGGTTGTTTAATTTAATAGATTTACCTATCTCTAGATATAGGAAATCATTATTTAAACATTTTTGTGAATGCAGCAAAGCTATTATTCCAGTTTATTGGAGGGCCTTTCAGCCCCCTCCGATATCAGCTTGGTTTCATAGAATAAAAAATATATTCAAAGGACTTCACTAATACAAATCTTTAGATTGTGAAATGGCAGAAAGTGTATATACAGCAGTCAAGGCTCCATTAATTATAAAGCATATTATTATATTTAATCACAACTAGATTATTAAAACATATATATCTCTCACAATGTACAGTACGTGAATACACAATCAATACAAAAATAATAAAAATGTAATAAAATGAGGAAAAAGTAAAAACAAATAATAATAATCATAAAAAGTGTCTTGTGTGTGCACACATCACTATGCAACATTGAATTGGATATAAGTATTTCCAGAATCGTGATGTTTGGTCTGGTTTAAAAGTTCCACAATTATGTCCAAAGTGACTATTATAAGTTGACAAGCTGAAATTTCACAATGAAATAAATCCAAAGTACCTGTGGTTATCTGTTAGCAAGATTAACCTTTACACTGTTGCACAGAATGTAGTAAATCTGGCTTCTTGTGTCTCTTAGGCAGCCGTCAGAGCTGGGCTGACGCTGCACCAGCAATTCCTCCATTTCCCATGCTCACCAGCTAAGCATGCAGTGATGGTCAGACCAAAGCCTATTCACAATCCCACAGGTTTATTGGGTGCTCGCATTGGTAATTCCGCTTGGTATTTCAATTGAATTCCTTCAGGAAAGCTTGTAACACTTAAAGGTGCTATCAACCAGGGGGACCCTTGACACATTGTGCCCCTATAGAATGGGTGCTTTTTTAAAGAATAGATATGTATATGGATATGGAAGATTTATGTCTTTCCAACCAGGATATACAACAGGAGTTTACCAACATGTGGTTTGCTTGGCTGGAATATAAGGTATCTACTGAATATCAGGACCATTTGTCCAGGTAGACCAGGTGGATAAGGGTACTCTACATATTCTACCTTTCCTTTTTTGGGGGGTACAGTATTTTATGTTTAATAGTTTAATATAAATAGACTATCCTATCTGAACTCTTTCTATTCCCCACTTGACCCCTTTTTGCCCTGATGTTTCCTATATCCCTTTTTCCCTTTCACCTTCTTGATATTTTTATTTCTTTATGTTATTTTTGAAAAAAGTATTCACAGTGTGCCTGATTTTGTCATATATTTTGTATAATCATTATCTGGATGTTATTGTGATTATTAATAAACATTGAATATACAAAGAATATACAATTTTGAGATGAATGTTATATATAGTTGTCTATGGACAAATATTGTACTATGTATTATGTAAATATTGTACTATTAGTTATGATCCAATTACTTTTGTTAGTTTTTCCTATTAAGAAGGTATTATAACCTCTAGCATATCACCTATTACATATTTATATAAATACGTCTTTGAGGGGAGGTGTACAGAGGTCTGAAACTCACACAGTTAGTAAAATTATAGTCAATGAACTACTATTTATTTATTTGTGGTTGGCTTCTGTTTGTCTTATAGATTTAGGGATATTTTCCCTTATATGGAATATTTATACTGACTAAAAATGTTACCTTAGCTTCAGCTACATCAGGAACAACTAGGGATGGTGTCTCTTAAATTAAGATATTGGTACCTCCGATTATTGAATATATCTATATAGGTTTTTGACCACTCTCTGATGTACATTTTGATGCAAAATAAATGACCGCTTTTAATAATAATGCTTTGTGTATTATAAGGGTACAGTCATGCCTTTATATTAAGTCTGCATCTAAAACAAGAGATTTCTCCATAGAGAATTCTGAAGGGAGGGTGTTTAAGGGGCTATACCTCAAAAGCTATAGGAGGTATTGAGTTGAAATTTGGTAGGGGTGGGTAGAACTGTTGCACAGTGCTGCATGTCACATTGCAGGGCATAAACATAAAAAATGGGGATTTAGGAGTAATCTAAATCTCCAACTGTCACTTTTTTCTGACATTCTCATTTAGGACCACTTTTCTGCTGTAGTCTATGGTTTTTTTTGGAAGGCAAAACTCAGGGTAGGGGTACAATTTAGACTTGGGGTTTGTTTTATTAGGTAGCTATTGTGCCAGGGTACGTGCTTTTGGGGTTCAGATAAATTAGAAAGTTAACATTTTTAAACTATTATTTCAAGAATGCACCAATGTAGAGATAGGACTTTTCAACTTGTTGTGCAGCCTCAGCAGGAGCCTCCAGAAGGTGTAGTCATAGTGGCTTCACTTGGGTGCAGCAAGATGGCCATTGTTTGCGGGCAGTAGTGGGGTCTGGGACTGGGGGGCAGGAAGCTGGTGTTTGCTGTTGCCAGGATATGGGGGAGAGGGGGAAGGGGTTAGTGGGCATTAGCTGTGGCCAGGAACCGAGGATGATAGTGGGCATTAGTGGCAGTAGTGCGGGTGGTGGTAGTACATGTGTTACCTGTACCAGTAGTTGGGCTCCATAGCCCGGGGCTGGTTGGTTTTTCTGGGAGGGGCCATGCCATTTTTTGGGGGGGTTTACAGAGAGTTTCTGTTTAATCACATAAGCAAAGACAGGTCTCACTGATCCCATCCGTACTTCTGTGTTTATTTACACACAGATGCAGGTATCATGGATTTTTGAGATCCGAGCCTGCATCTGTCTGCTGCTACCTCCCCAGTTTGCCTGCACCACCACCAACACCCCCGGGTCCCAGCCACAGATAACACCTGCTGACCCCCTGGGATCCTGTCGTAACTTTGTTTCCTTCCCTCGGGCCCATCCACTGCTACCGCCTGCACTGACCTGCCATCTTGGTGCACCCAAGTGAAGCCACAGTAAGTACCTGATAGAACCTCTGACTGAGGCTGCGCATCAAGTTGAAACTTCCTATCACTATAATGGCGGATTTGTGAGGTAATAGTTCAAAAACTGTAACTTGCTCAATTACCTAAACCCCAAAAGCACCTACCGTTGAACAATAGTTAGCTCTGTCACCCACTGATGCTTCTGTGCATGGCCCTGTTTCTTGCCACTGCTCCATACCCCCGCTGCTGCCACTGCCCCACACACTTAAGCCTGCCCCCACAGCCCTCTCTTCCTCTGCACCCTTAAAACACCTCATGGGTGCTGTCTGCTACTCCACCCGTGTTAGTGTACCTATTTGTTGTCCTTCTGCCCTGCAAGAGGCCTGGTTTGCTCATCAAAACCCTGATGGTTAATACATTTTTAAAAACGCTATGAAATTCCATAGACAAAAAAAACCTTACTGTTTCACATGTCCCATTAAGGCTGCTTAGACATGATCTAAAAATTCACAAATCTATTGAATTTCTGCCACTCAAACTCCAAAAAGCAATTAAATTATGATAATTTAGTCTGATGCCTTAATGGATGTGTTCCTTGTGTAATACAGATATGGTATGCTATGACACCTTGTGGTTAACTGCAGATTCAGCACTCACACAGAGTGAGATTGCTGTCACTCACAAAATGGTGGAGCTGCTAATTCACAGAATTGTGTGCTCATTCATGTCACTCTGGTCCCCCAAACCATGCCACTCTGTCTCCTCCCCATGTGCACAAATCTGCATCACTTTGGCTCGCCCCCATCTGTACTGCATAATCTTCCCCTCTACATGCCATTCTGTCTGCCCCATCCACACAGCTCTGTCTTCTCCACCCACAGTGGCGTAAGTTCATCCCAGATGCTCGGAGGCAAGTTTTAATTTGGTACTCCCCGTAAAAAAAGGGAAAATATATATTGCGCATATCTATCTATCCTTCTATCTCTCTCTCTCGCTCTCTCTCTATCTATTGCACAAAAACACTAATATAAAATAGCCTTAAGCGGAGTGAATATATTGCGTGCAATGGTGGAGGTGCCTCTTCAGTGCTGGCACCTGACGGCAGGAACCTCCATTGCTCCCATAGTTCTGCCCCTGTTCCCCCATCCACCATACTCTTATCCCATCTGTGCAGCTGTGTGAAGTGCTCAGACCTCAGTTGCATAGACTGCATGTGTGTATTGCAATGAGCTCACAATTCTGTGAATTAGCAGCTCCACCATTTTGTGAGTGACAGCAATCTCACTCTGTGAGAGTGCTGAATCTGCAGTTAACCACATGGTGTCATGGCATACCATATCTGTTTTACACAAGGAACACGTCCATTTTGGAATCAGCCTTAATGACTGGAATTTCATTGCTTTTTGGAGTTTGATTGGCAAAAATTCTATAGGTTTTGTGAACTTTTAGATCATGTCTAAGCAGCCTTAATGGGACATGTGAAACCGTAAGGTTTTTTGTCTATGCAATAATATCATATGTATAAACTTCATGGGTTTTGCTTCCTAGGATTGTTTTATGGAATATTAATAAAAGTTAAGTTTTATCATTATAGGTAGAATCTTGTGTCTCAAAATAGAGAGTACTGTCTTTCCTTTTACTACATTGTTGGGAGTGCAAAATAACTCACTCCAACTTCATCCTATTTATATCTTCACCAGGACCCTAGAGTTGTCTAGATCTTGCAATTGGATAACTACATTTTAGCAACCATGCTTGGTCCTAGATTTAAGTCTTATGTAAGATCTCTATATCCAACTGATGCACATCTTCAGAGCTGTAAAGAGTTTCTTGCCATCAATTTGACAATTCACATGGCACTTGATGACATGATGATGTCTCCTGCTTCAGTTTCTCCTGCAGATGCTGCTGCCAGGAAAAAAACTGACCTTTCTAATTGGGGGAGTAGATGATTTTGACATCTGGTAAGGCTTAGAAGAAATGCCCACAATTGTTGGGCATTTATTACCTCAATTGTGATTCAGTCCTATACACAAAGCTGCAATAAAATGGTAAAGGATTATTTAATGACAATGTAAAAATTATCATATCAAGCAGTCCTTTTAATTACTTGGAGGTAAAAGTAGGGAAGTGCAGGCTCAGATTAGTTCAGATTTTCCCATCAAATTTGGATTATTCCTGCCAAAAATTGGGTCTCAGAAAAAGGCAAAATGTCATCTTTCATGGACAAACATCATCTTTCATGGACTTTTGTCCAGGAATGATGATGTTTGTCCATGAAAGATGACATTTTGCCTCTTTCTGAGATCAGATTTTTGGTGGGAAAAATCTGAATTAAGTGGAAAAATTCAAACTAATCCAAGCCTGCACATCCTTAGTAAAAAGGCAATTTGGAGCCAATTGTACAAGCTAGTTTTGGGGTACTTAAGCTACCCACCCTCCAGTGTGTACTTGGAAAGAGTGTTTAGCACAGTTTGAAACCTTGTGAGCAATCAGCATAGGAGGCCACTTTCTCAAAATGTGAAAGCACTCATGTTCATAAAAATTAACTACAAATTCTAAAAGGAAGACCTTTGCTGCCATTTGCAACAAAGTACAGAGACTTCTGTAATGATGCATTCCAGTGGGGATGAGCTAATATTGTGCAGTGATGATGTTGTTAACAGTGACACTCATGAGGGTGAGGAGGATGAGGATGGTAATGACATAACATAACATGTTTGTGCTGCCCATTGCTGTCACTTAGCTTAGACAGCCAGCTAACTCACTGCAGCCTTTGGCCAATATTGGTAACAACAATGAGCTTGGATTACTGGAGTTGGGTGGTGCACTACAACTATAAGTTTCTGTCCTTCTTTCTTATCAGCTTTACTTTGGATGGGACAAGATCAGGATGCAAAGTTTCATTCTCGCTTCTGTGGTGAATGGACCTTTATAGTAGCTATCTCTTAATGCTCTCTGCTTGACTTATCATGCTTCTTTACTTCACTACAGCCCTACTATCTCTCTGAATCTGTTCTCAGGGCCTGATTCAGAGCCGCTCATAAGCAGCTGCTCGTTCGTTCAGAGCGATGTTCGCACAACTGCGCATGCATACGGGTCATAATATGCATGCGTGAACCAGTCAGTGCGGTCGAAATTCATGTGCTCGCAAAATAGCGAATGCCTGCTAGTTTGAGTGACAGGATGAGGCATTTGTGGGTGGCAACAGGGGAAGATGCTTGAAAACGGGGGAGTAGAAATCCGAACGCAGGCGTGCCAAACGGTCAAAACGGGTGTTTAATGGGAGTGCATAATAAACAAAGCAGCGTCATCGACCACGTCACTTGGTTGTCTTTTAGCCAGAACTGCGCGCATGATTGTGGTAGGAAAATGCTACCACAAGAATATCGAGCAGTTCAGACGCCGTTCGATGTACTTGATTAATCTAATAAATAGCGGAGATGACGTATGATGCGAGCGGCCAGGGGGCGTTGCAGGTTTTGTTTGCTCGTTCAGACTTAGAGGCGTCAACAGACTGCAAAGAGCGAGCACTTCATTTAAATAGCCAGACCCTTTTTCAGAATGACCGTCCGCAAATAGCGTATGGCACTGAATGAGGTCCTTAGTTCCTTGCTGCCCTTATCTATGCAGCAGTTCTCCTCTGCTTTTCTCACTTGCTGGCACTTCCATGTACCAGGCTTACTCTGAATAGGGGAAGCTTTCTCCAATTAAAGATCTGTGCCTCTTCCAGCAGCTATTAACAATGTTGAACCACTCCACACACCTCTCAAGCTCTTCCATCTCCCTCTTGTTGTGGGACTTTTGTCTCACCCCATCTCTTCCTTTTGTGCAATACATTCTGTAGTGTCACATGAGAGAGATCAGCTTAGAGGCAAGAAGATGGCCTCTGGACTTGTTTGATTTATTTTCATAGTTATGATTAAATCATTATACAGTATATATAATTCCAATTTTACATTTAATTCTTAAAGCAGTTTAACTATGGTGCTTATAAAATGTATGTGCTTAATGTAACATATTATGGATTTCTAGTACCTTATAATAACATCCTAAGAGGGACAAATAGCAAATGCACACACAGCTTCCATACAGTATTTGTATAAATATGAACAGCTGCAGTGTTTTGCATTATCATTTGCATTATACAGTGAAATAAATAGGCCATCATGTAACAGCAATAACCTGTATTGTCCTTCATTAAGAGAGATCACTTCTATCACTGAAGCCATGAACAGCTCAAAGGAGGGAAATTACAAATTGCAACATCTGAGTTTTGCTGTTGGAGCAGGAGTTACCTGTATAGCAGGAATAATGATACATATATTTATAGTTGCTGTGAATGTCACTGACTGGATGAAACAAAGACCAGTGACTGCAACTGACCAGATTCTCACCTCCATTGGGGTCATAAGGATGCTCTATCAATCTGCTGGACTGCTGGACATCTTTTGTCGTAGTTTCTTCATAAAAAATGATATAATATATGAGATGATTGTTAACTGTATTTTTGCAATTACCTTCTATGCCAGCAATTGGTTATCAAACCTCCTAGCTGTTGTCTTATGTCTGAAGATCTGTAACTTCCACAGTGTCTTCTTCCTATGCCTGAAGACTATTATATTACAGAGGGTTGTCCATCTGATTATTGCTTCTGTGCTGTTGTCCATTTGATACTTTTCAGTATTTATTATTTTTGCTATCATTGAAATCCCTGAGAATTCATTAAACACAACATATATAGAGGAAATAAATGAAATATTCGTGTATATGTCCTTACTGTTGGATACCGTGCCATTTCTCATGTTCCTCATATCATCACTCCTTCTTATTTCCTCTCTGTATAATCACATGAACAGGATGAGAGGTGGCCGGATTGTAACAGGACAACTGGACGCCTATTACAAGACCATAAAGTTTTCAGCTTTTTCATTGTTTAGCTATGCCTTTTATTTTGTCACCATTGCTACTACCAGCTTCTATCCGGGATTACTTGACGGTGTTGCAGTAATTTTTGTTTTGAATGTTTTTCCAACTCTGCATTCTGTTTACCTGATCTATGTAACATCCAAGCTAAGGAACCGGTTCTCTAAGATTCTTGATAATTGAACCAACTGCTGGCTTAATTGCAGAGGCTGTTATAACAATGCTTGATGTCCAGTGGAGAGAATCACTCAAAGACATTAGAAAGGTCCATACAACTAATGACTTAATGGGATCAAATTGTAAATTACATTATCCCAATGATCAAGAACTCACATCACTCTTTTACTGTTTCCATTATTGGACATTGTTTTTCTGATGTGAAGCAAACATAGATTGAGTAAAGCACTGTAGCTCATCTTTCTGAGTGTTTTGGGTGGATCAATTGTAGCAGATATTAGCACATATAAGGGGAAATGTATCAAGACTTGGAGAGAAAGCGCAGAGATTGTCCAACACAACCAATCAGCATTTAACTGTCATGTCATAGATAGACTGTGCTAGAGATTTTACAGAAGCTGATTGGTTGCTTTGGGTAACTTTTTCACTTTATCTTTCTTCAAGGCTTGATACATCTCCCCCATAGAGTTGTAAGCATTTGTGCCCAGAATGTAAGCAGGAGACATATGTTTAGTAAGTCGCCTCTCAGCATATGTCCAGCTGTACGATCAGTAGTAACAAGTGACTATACCTATACTTACCCCACAGCATTGGATAGAGAACATTTAGAGATGTGCCCTGAGAGTGCCAGTGCTCAATGTGAAAGTTTCTTTACCTGATTTGTACACAATATAATAATGTAATTAAGTGTGATATACTCATGGTGATATACTAATGAGAGATACTGTTATTAATAAATGCAAAAGTTACATTTACCATATAAAATATAATTACACAAACATACAAGATACAAATGAAATTGAATTACATTAAATACATTAAATAAAAAATATTTAATTTGTCCTCTTAATAAAGAAATGAAATGCCTCCCCAGCCTACCCTGACTGCACGTCCCTGCTATAGAGAATGATGGAATGTACAAGATACAAGGAATACCTGTGTTTAAGGTAAAAATAATAAAATTAAGAGAGTGTTTGGGTGGTGTTGGGAAATTAATTATTGGCTTGGATGATGTAAAATAATTTGGATTGAAGAGCTGAAAAAATTTAGTAAAGTTAGATATATTCAGCTTTTTTGATGAATTGCAATTAAAAACAAATCAAAATAAAATTTCAATAAATCAATATATATCCTGATCTGTTTCTTAGTTTTTTTCCTGCTCTATTCTGAATCCCAACTGTTTGCCTGTCCTGATAACTTTTAGAAAGTTCTCACAAGCAGGGCCCCCTTCTCTCTGGTGCTTCTCCTTTCCCTTACTTATACTGTCATATGCTCATATGATTGTTATGGTTGTGGATGCAGCAATGTTTATAAACCATGATTGTCCTGCATTGTTTTGTATGGTAAGTCACTGATTTCTTGTTTTGCTCATTTGTATGGCACTGTGGAGCCCTTGTGGTGCCATGAAAATAAAGAATAGTTTTAATAATAATAATAATAATAATAATAATATTCATAGTATTAATAATATACTGATCACATGGTTATACATGCCCTGTGTGATCACATATTGCTATTTTTGCTGTACAGATCTGGACAGAAAATATTTAAGATAATAAAAATAGTAACTTAAATGGATCACACAGTTCATGGTAACCATAATGTTCAGGCTATTGGCTGCTTGGAGTTCCAACCCAGTAGTCTTCTGGCGTATTTTGTCATGTATGTAAGACTTTTCCACAGCTGTCCATTACAACCAGGACCTCGCCCTTAAATAGTATCCTGGGGCAATGCTCCTACTGTATGTCATTTCGTTTATTAATGGGCAGCTAAAATGGAGCAACAGTGTTCACAACATTACTCATTAACCTTTTAAAATCACATAACAATCCAGTATGATTATTTTAATAAAGTCTAACAAAAAGAGAGCAGAACTCTGCTCTTTATTTAAATTGCATTATATCTTGCTGAAATTTAAATCCATACATATTAAATTATTTTAAAAATATGTATTTTTTTATACCTTGTGAGTTTGGACCATAGTGACCCTAATTAGATCAAAAATAAATTCAACTAACTTACTATCACTTCTTAAGGATAGCAAGAAGGTGAATTCCTTATTATAAATTTCACCTCTTGATCATCTGTTGGGTGATGTAGGTGCATATTTCCTGCCACCTACTATACCTCAGGCAGTCCTCATAATCAAAATCCAGTCTCCTTCTTCCAATTTTGTCTATTCCAAGTGCTAATTGCTAAGTGCATTGGAATTATTAATTTGTCTCCAAACCTTGATTAAAGGCAGAAAACCAATTATACTCGAATGCATCGCTGTGCTGAATTTTCATAAAGTGCTTGTCAATGGGGTGGGCATAGGATCCTGGCAGTCAAAATCCTGATGCCAGCCTCCCAACAGGGTTAGTATACTGAAACCTTTTGGTCGGTATCCTAACTCTCCCTCTCTCCCTACCCTAACCCTCCCTCTCTCTGAACCTAACCTCCCTCCCTAGTGCCTAAACCCAACCTTCCCCCTAGTGCCTAACCTTTTTCCCTTCTCCAACCCCACTACTTACCTTCAGGATACCGGTGGATGAGATGATGGCTTTAGGATTCTGACAGGTGTTGGGATTCTGACACCAGTGTTCTAAGTACTGGCATTCCATGTGTCTGGATACTAACGTATGCTCTTGTCAACAGATCTCACCTTGCAGTATCTCAGAAAGGCATTGAGATATCAGGAAGTTTAAGGACCCTCTCACCTAATAGAGTGTTTACGCCTGAGAATTTAGAGGTCAGTCTCAAGCTAAAAGTCTCCACACAAAGAGGCATTACATAGAGATACACATTAAGTCTTTCCCACTTTTCATGATTTATTAATTGCAGACCTAGTTAAAGAAGAAGACAGAGTAGAACCAGGTAAAAATGGGGATTAAAATAACCAACCCTGCCTTGTCTATAAATTAAAATATCAGCCAGCTCAGCACTTTGAGGAAAGTAAAAAAATACTATGGGGAGTATTTACTAAAGTGAGAGTTTTTAGAAGTGGAGATGTTGCCCATAGCATTCAATCAGATTCTACTTATCATTTAACTAGCACCTTCTAGGAGATAATAGCTAGAATCTGATTGGTTGCTATGGGCAACATCTCCTCTTCTAAAAACTCTCACTTTAGTAAATATACCCCTATGACTGGGATGATCACCATAGGAAAAAGGTGTTCAACCATCAAACCCATCACAATGTCTGACTATGGTTTCAAAATAAAGGATTAGTGCTATAAGAGATCCCAGGGCAAGGACTTAAGCACTTTAATAAAGGTACAAATGTTTCAAGAAGCTACAAAGTACTTTACATAATAATATACAGGAAACAATGTGGTTGTGTTTAAGTCTGAAACTGTTTATCCTACTCTGAGAACACCTAGAAAGTTTAAATTTGCAACTATTGCCAGCTATTGCCAGGAACAATATGAAGTCGTGTATTGTTCCTTATAGCCACTGCTTGAGTCTATGGATCATTCATTTTTCCCTGTAAGAGGTTATATCAGTACTTAATTTCACTGGGGAAATATAGAAATGTAGAGATTGTATAGTGGTGTAGGATTATTATATATGTAGAGAGGGGTAAAAAAAAGTATCACAATTGTCTTAAGGAGCCGAATATTAACACATCAGTTTCAAGTTTAGATAGTATACAATGTATCACAGTAATAGCAATGTTTGTATCACATTGTAATAATCAGTTTGATATACAGTAAATTCAGACTCGGACAAAACATACAGAGGTGTTACTTTATTGTTTCCTTTATGCCTTTATGGTGCATGTACGGTATTATGTATTCTTGTACTCAGAAGTTTGTCTATCAAATGAATATCTGAAGGTTGTATTTATAATTCTTATCTGGGTGGAATATGCTCAATTGTCACAGAGTCTATAGCAGTTGAGATATGCAGGTGCCTATATAGATGGTACACAAATGGCTCCAATCCCTATGTAGTACTCCGAAACTGGTATATAGGGTCCCATTTAACAATGAGACAATTAATCACTAAAGGGCTTATGTCCTTTGTTCAGTATTCAACAAACAGAGGTAATCTAAGATTACAGCGGCTTGTCACTGTATCGCTTATGCCATTTATAGATGGCGAGAGCGATACGGTCCCCATTGCTGGCAATAGGGACCTGGTTTGCGACATTACCGGCTTTAGCAAAGCCTTTCGGGCAGTGCTTGGACTTCACCCAGTGAAAGTGTCACACGCATGTGCAGACTGATGGTCCAACAGCAATAGGCTGCCAACAGCTGAGCGGAGGATCACGTCATGGAGGGGGATGTCGCTGGACCTCACCGGTTAGGTAAGTAATGTTAAATACCAATGGAATATATTCGTTAGTATCTCTACACTACTGAACTAAATATGCTGCCAGCATTAAGATTGGTTATTAAATGGGCCCCATGGTGTGGTGAAAAGTGTAAGAGAATGTGTGGCATCCTGCAGCGCTGAAATGGTTTAACAGCCTTTTAATCTTCATTATATATTATAATTAGCCTTTATACTAATTATGTTGATGCAAAAAACATTATTTTCAATTTCATTCATTGGTTATTACACGTCAGCTTCATCCTAATGGCTGCATAGTTTATTTTCACCCTTGACATTGTGTGTTTTGACATTTTCATTGTCTTTAATATTTTTCAGGTACATGGAAAAAGAAGTAGAGTCAAGCTAAGGATTCATATCTCTAGGATTCTCCATGTGGAACCAGATTAGTAGTCAATATTACATGTTCAGAATCCAACTCCAGTCACCCGATGGAGACAATCCCTGGAAGACATGAAATCTAATGTTGCTTTTTGAAAAAGTTCGATAAGGTGCATCTGGTTCATATTCAACATTATCGCTTTGCAAATAGTTTATCATATCAGTATTCTACAATTCTGGTACAATTATTTTGCTAAATTATTTAGAGGAAATTGTTCAAATGAGATCTGTTTAGTCAACCAAAATAACTCCTTGAGTAACAGTTCATTATAAAATGTGTCTCTTTGAGCCTTATATAACATTTACTTGTAGATGTATTTAGTTGTTGTTAGAGATAAGCAAAACTTCACTACTCAGGAGTCGAAGTGGAAATTTTAAAGCGAGTGCAAGGAAAAAACAAACACATAAAGTAGCCCCCACAGGAAAAAGAAGGGGTAAATGTCATAGGCTGCAGGATATTGATCCTCGGGATCCCAAGCACCAGCATCCCCTACATAACGCATCCACAGTATTCATTGCAATAAATATTGTACTAGCATTTGCCCGCAGCTTCACTAGTGTGTACTGTGCATACACCACAGTGCACATGCACATTGACAGCATTAATATCACACTGCGTTCACACACACACATAGAAAGCCATTGCAGAGTGAGTGATAGGTTGTGAGCATTTGGGGGTGGTGATGGGAGAGTGGTTGGAGAAACACAGGCATGCCTGTCTATTTGAACACCGTTGCATTGGCGAGCATAAATTATTCACTGCGATGACATATGCAGCTTGTGTACTCATTGTGTGCAATGAGATTTGCAATTTCTGAGACAGGTCTGAGCTGCTGTAATTGTGTGTCATGGGCTGATTTTCAATGTGTAAGCAGGACTACAAGGTATTACAGATGTGAGAAATATTTAGTAGCCATCTCTATGCTGGCTGAGCTGTTGCAAACATTAGCATATTTTTGCAGTAGAACTGCATGTGATAACACATCCGCGATCGCAATAGCGATCTGTGCTGAATCAGGCACAATATTTGCAGTTTTCATTCAGGGATTAACCCAAAAAAATGCTTGGAGTGCTACTAACTCATGGACAATCCATGTAAACCTGTCCAAGGGAGAAGCAGTTGGTCCTGAGATCTACTCCTGCAGCTATAGAAGGTACGGATCTAAAATTTGGCATGGCCAGGTACAACTGTCACTGGGTACTACATGCCAAATTTCAAGGCAAAAACATAAAAAATGAGGATTTGGGAGTAATCTAAATGCTCCAACTGTCAGTTTTTATGACATTGCGAATTAGGAACCCTTTTGTGCAGTAGTCTATGGGGTGGAATTTAGACTTGAGGTTTGTTTTATTAGGTAGCTATTGTGCCAGGGTATGTGCTTTTGGGCTTCAGGTAAATTAGAAAGTGACAGTTTTTAAACTATTACCTCAAGAATGCGCCATTATAAAGATAGGACTTTTCAACTTGTTGCGCAGCCGCAGTAGGAGCTTCCAGCAGGTGTAGTCACAGTGGCTTTACTTGGGTGCAGCAAGATGGCCATCATTTGTGGGCGGTAGCGGGCAAAGCAGCGGCGGGGACATGGATGCGGCGGTGGTGGTGGGCGGTGGGTCGCGGTTGTTGGCGAGGGACGTGGGTGTCGGCGGGGGCGTGGGTGTTGGCAGCGGTTGGTCCAGTGGTGGTGGTGGTGGTGGAGGGTCTGACAGTAGTGGAGGGTCCAGCGGCGGTGAGGGCATTGGCGGCGGGCCTGGACTGGAGAGGATTCAGACCCCTACAGCCATTATGGCGAATACGGCAGAGGTGCCCATTTAAAAAATGGTGCCTCAGTGCTAATTTTGAAATTCAAAGATGGCCACCGCTAGAAAATCACGGTTCACGGCGGCCATCTTTGAAATTTAAAATGGGTGCCACTGCCGTACTCAGCAGAATGGCTGGCGGGGACAAGATCTTTTCAGATCCAGGCCCACTGCCAACACTCGAGCAGGCACCAGTCCCACAGATGCTGCCGCCAATTACATCGCGAGCTGTGATTGGCTCGCTGCGACCATCTTTGATTTTCAAAATTGCCCGCCGTGAGCCAATCATGACTCATGACGTCATTTAGGCGGCGGCACCTGCAGAGGACCATAGAAGCCCTGGGGAGGTGGTAGCCACCCGCCAGGTGAAGACGCCAGAAGCCCTGGTGGGTGGGCGCCAGCCAGGCAAAGGCGCTGAAGCCTTGGAGGTTTGGCGCCTGCCAGTTGACGACGCCGAAGCCCTGGCGGGTTGGTGCCTGCCAGGCGAAGTCACCAGAAGTCCTAGTGGGTGGCATCCATGCAAAAGAGCTGACACAGGCTGCTGCCCACTATGTGAGGATTCCAGATACCCTGTTGGGTGGGCACCCACCAGGCGAAGACACCGAAGCCCTGGTGTGTTGCCATCCACTGGACGAAGATACCGAAAGTCCTAGTGGGCAGTGGCCATGCAAAAGAGCTGACACAGACTCCTGCCCACTAGGTGAAGAGGTGGAAGCCCTGGAAGGTTGGTGCCCAAGGTGAAAATGCCGAAGACATGGCAGGTTGGCGCCCACCGGGTGAAAAAGCCGAAGCCCTGGCAGGTTGCTAAGCACTGGGCGAAGACACCGGAAGTCCTAGGGAGCAGTGGCCATGCAAAAGAGCTTACACAGGCTGCCGCCCACTAGGTGAAGAGGCCAAAGCCCTGGTGGGTTGGAGCCCACCAGGTGAAAAAGTCAAAGCCCTGGTGGGTTGCCAAGCACCGGGTGAAGACACCGGAAGTCCTAGTGGGTGGTGGCCATGCAAAAGAGCTGACACAGGCTGTTGCCCACTAGGTTAAGATGTGGAAGCCCTGGTGGGTTGGAGCCCACCAGCTGAAGATGCCAAAGCCCTGGCAGTTTGGTGCCCAACACGCGAAGACACCAGGAGTCCTAGTGGGAGGCAGCCACAAAAAAAAGCAATCACAGGCTACCGCCCACTAGTTGAAGACACCAAAGCCCTGGCAGGTTGGCGCCCACCAAACGAAGACACCGGAAGTCCTAGTGGGTGGCAGCCATGAAAAAGAGCTATCACAGGCTGCCACCCACCGGTTTGTGCCCACCAGGTGAATATGCCAAAGCCCTGGTGGGTTGGTGCCTGCCAGGTGAAAACGCTGAAGTCCTGGTGGGTTGGCGCTCACCTGGCAAAGATGCCTAAGTCCTGGGGTGGCGGTGGCCATGCAAAAGAGCTTAAAGACTGCCATTCCCCAGGTGAAGACCTGTAAAATAAAATATTACAATGTTAAAGTGTGTTGTGTTATTTTAATATTTTTTTTTTACAGGTGGACTACAGGTGGCAGTGGGCCCTAATGCCCAGCATGCTGGTACTTGTGGTTTTCCAAGTACCAGCATGCAGGGAGACGTACTGGGACATATAGTTCACCTGCAAAAGAAAATATTCTTTAAAATGCACCACACAACACAATTAACCCAGCACCCACCACCCAGGGGTGCTGGGGATAGCCCCGGGCTATCAGCCTGTGCCTGGGCAGTAGTGGGGGTCCCCAGCTCCTCAGGGATCCCTGGCCTGGACTCACTAGTGGTCAGGGTTGATGCTGCAAGTGGGGGGCCCGGTGAAAGGGCTCCCCTAGCTGTGGCATCAGCCCCCCGTTAGAAATAGTCTGGTGCTGGTACAGAATACAGGGGGACCCTACTAATTTTTCCCCCCTGTATTTCCAGAAACAGGACCAGATCAAAGCCCAGTGCATTTTATTCACCTGTATTTCCAGAACCAGGACCGGCTCAGAGCCCTGTGTTGGTTGCTCCAAAAACGGGGGTCCCAAATGTCATTTGTCCACTGTATTTTTGCAACCAGGACAGGATCTCAAAAGCATGGTGATGGTTGTGCTTAATGCAGGGACCCCTACATCATTTGTTCCCTGTATTTAGCACAACCAGTACTGGGGCTCCAAAGCCCAGGGCTGGTTGTTTTCTGTGGGGGTGGCTATGCTTTTTTTTTTTTTTACACATACAATTTTTAACATAAATGCATAGATCTCACTGCTGCATTTGTCCATCTGTGACTTATTTATTTGATTTTCTCAGGTGTATACTTGCTACCAGTGAGCCCTCTGTCGCCCACTGATGCCCCTTTTGCACTGCATTGCTGCCACTGCTCTACACCACTGCTGCTGCCTCTACCACACACGCCTACAGCCATCTCACACTCTGCACCTCCCAAACCCATATATCCCAACATTTAAAGATGTTGAGGAGGTACAGGTCATGTGCTCGAAAAGTGGGCATGGCTTGCTGTAAAAGGGGCAGATCCTTGCGGCTTCCCCATTTTTGTCACTTTGGGGGCATGCCAAGCACTCTCCGAGATGCTGGCCAGCCCCCAGGCTCTCCCTACACAAGAGAACAGATGTGCACGGCATGTTCTCCTCCTGCACACCCGCTGCTCTGCTATGCAGAGCAGCAGTTTGTGCTCCCCCCCTTCCCCTCCACCGCGGGACACTGCACCATACAGGTGGGACAGTCCCAGAAAAACAGGACTGTCCCGCTGGAAGTGGGACAGTTGGAAGGTATGCAAACCAACCTCCTGTGTGCAGTCCCCTCTTCCACCCTCTGTCACCCACTGATGCCCTCTTTGTACTGCACCGCTGCCACTGCTCTGCACCACTGCTGCTGCCGCTACCCCACACACCTACAGCGGTCTCACACTCTGCACCTCCCAAACCAACCTCCTGCATGCTGTCCCCTCTTCCACCTGCATTAGAGTACCAGTTGCATAGACTGCATGTGTGTATTTCAATGAGCACACAATTCTGTGAATTAGCAGCTCCACCATTTTGTGAGTGACAGCAATTTCATTCTGTGAGAGTGCTGAATCTGCCGTTAACCACAGGGTGTGATGGCATACCATATTTGTATTGCACAAGGAACACGTCCATTAAGGCGTCAGCCTTAATGATTGTAATTTCATTGCTTTTTGGAGTTGAGTGGCAGAAATTCAATAGGTTTTGTGAATTTTTAGATCATGTCTAAGCAGCCTTAATGGGACATATGAAACCGTAAGGTTTTTTGTCTATGGAATATATGTATATATTGTATATACTGTATACTAGAGATGTGTGGGCTCGGTTTTCTGAGAACCAAGCTCACCCAAACTTCTTCAATTCGAGTGAGTCCGAGTGGCAGCTCAGGTGTTCTCACCTTACTCAGATTCCAATTTGAGGCAAAATGTCATCATCCCGGAGTCAGATTCTTGCAGGTTTTGGATTCTATATAAGTCCATCCAGCTGTGATTTGGGCACCATTTAACACTAAGGGTCTGATTCAGACCCGGATGCTATCAGCCGTTCACCCACAGGAGGCACGTCCGTCCAAATGTCAAACCAAGCACTCGCTCGTAGCGAGTCTTCTGGCCCATATTTCCACAACCCCTCCTCTAGCTAACGAGCGTCCGAAATAGCGAGCGCACTACTCGTTTTTGGATGAAGTGTTTGCTCACACAATTCCGACTGGAAGTAGGCCTGTAATTTGTCGATTGCCTTGTTTTTCCTTTGTCAAACATCCGTGAATCGATTGGTGCCAATCATTACCTTAATTTACTTAATTGTTGTTCTCAAGTTTTCAATCTTGTTTTTTTTTGGAATGTCAATAAACTTTATTGTTTGTTTTGTGTTCATTTTGGTCCGTAGAATCCATCATTTTTTAATGGCAAACTTGTTTTTTTTCAATCCAAAGGCAGTTTGTTTGCTTTTTTAATAGCTATAATTTTGTAATTGTTTTATTTCCAGCTTGTTGCTAACGCATTCAAATGCAGCAAGCCAATCATAAGTCACAATATATTTTTAGGGGTTGTTCACATGACTCACACATTAACCAATAGAATTCTTCATGTTATTTAAGAAAGTACGTTAGAAAATCAAAATTTAGGGGTCCCTGTAAAAAACTGATTTGTGTAAAAAAAAAACCATTGCCATCATGAAAGCCAGTGCTTTTACACGGGTTGAGCTGCTGGTGCTCACTGAAGTGATAGATCGGCGAGTAACTGACATGCCGCCCCCGTCACCAATCAATGCAAGTGCTAGGCATACGCAGAGGTGCGGTGCAGGTTGCGGGCCATGGGATTTCGTCGGACCATCGGCCAATTAGAACGCCGGTGGTCGAATTTACGATGCCGGTCCCCACACCTGCTTGCGCATCTTTGGATGAGGATCCATCGGCATAAGTGGATATTTGAATGTTTATATATCTATGACAATCTGTTGTTACTTTCTGTCTTTGCTAATGTAAATTTGCATTAATACGTGTGCATGTGTGCAGTATGCGTTTTTTTCGAGCTAAATGAGACCTTGTTTTTTTTTTGTTTAAGATTAATATTTTCTTTTTTGTTAATGTTTTACATTAAAAATGTTTGTGGGTATACATATTTGCTAATATTACAAACTATACATCATTTAGGTCAGGAGCGGATCCACAGATGGAGATGGAGATGGAGGCCTGCCCGACCCCTCTCCCCAACTCCCACCATCTCCCCCCCTGCCCCCTCCTCCCAAATTTCCCCACCCTCCCCTGACCTGGACATCCCTACTTCCCCTCCCTCTCCTGCTCCCCAAATCACCCCTCCCTCCCCTGTCCTACCCATCCACAATCCCACACCCTCCCCTGATGCACCCACTCCTGAATCCAACCCCTCCCCTTTATCCCCCCGTCTTCACACATCCACTGGCCCACTTCGGAGGAAGAGGATCTGGGCCAACCTGGCCCTGAACCTGCAGGTATTTTGTTGGGGTTGTTTGCAATTATTGTGTTAAAATGTGCCCTATATGCATACACTGTTGTATCCCTGCTTACAATCTAAGGGCAGTCCATTTTTTTTTTTTAATTATTTTGGGTGGTATTTTTTAAAAAACTTTGCATCATTTTTTTTTTTTTAAACGATTTTTTATTTCTTTGTGAATTTTTTTTTTTAAATTTATGACCAATTTATTCATGTTTCTAAACAAAATAAACTTTACAATAACCACATATGCCAGAGCCAAATACAAGTTTCATTGTTTTTGAATACATTTTTATACTAAAGTCAATATACAAATGGTGTAAGGATTAATTAAGCTCCCAAAGTGATTGTTCCAACCACAATTCTCATGTTCATGTTTTTTTGGTTTTGTTTTGGTGCCAATTGTTAATTTAGGCAAATTTATGTTACCACTATAGTTTTGCCACAAAATTAGCATGGTATGTAAACTTTATTTAACTGTAAATAATCTTGTTTTTCTTGTATGTATTTTTTTAAAAATTCACATTTATTTGAAACTCATATTTGTCTTTCTACAGACCCAAGGAAGCGAGATCAAGCCATTTTGGGGCAGATAATGGCAATGAGGGGACATTTGGTCCAGCTACTGGTTACAATGGACCATTTGATTTTGTTTTTGCGACAATAATTTTTTTTTCTTTTGTTAATAAAAGCTGTTTGTTTAAATCAATCTCATTTATTGACTCCAAAATTAGCTCACAAGGTCATTTTTGTTAAAAAATTTGGGTGTAAACATTTTGGTTTATGGATTTTGCATATGAAAATGCAAACAATGTGGCATATGAAATTTTGGGAGTAAGCATTCTTTAAAAGTAATTTTTTTTTGTTAAAGTGGTTTCCCAGACTTTAAATACATATTTGTACATTCCAATAATTGGTCCAATTGACATTAACTCCATAATGTTTTTACAAAAATCCCTTATGTAATTATTTAAGTTATTCAAAAATATCCATGCAACTCCCATAATAATTTAAAATAAATTAAAAAAGGTAGGCCCAACTATGCAAACATGTTGTTAATTGTTATGTTGTTTTTAAAATTGTTTTAAAAAAAAATTAAATTTTTTACAAAACACTTGTAAATTAAGTTAAAAGGTACTGTCCATTTGCTGGTTTTTCTGGTAAAAAAAACAAATAATTTTAAAAGTAGTTTATTATACAATTTTTCATAATAAAAAGCAAATACACACAAAGAATGGGAACAAAAAATCAAGAACTGAAAGAATTGAAGATGGTGCATGCCAACATGTTGTCCCAAAATCAGGTAAGAAACACATTTGTCTAGGTGTAAAGGTCATTTTGGAGTCATTAATGTCACAGGTGAGCATTTTCAGGAAGTAAGTAGGTTCTTGTTTGGATTTTGCCAAAAAAAAAAAAGTTAACATTCGAAACATAGGATAGTAAACACACATAATTTTCTGTTTTACCAATGTCAACAAATGTAAAACCAAGGAAATTCAAATACCTGAAAAAGTGGAAAACGACATCATCATGTATGGCCCCCCCTGACACTCTCCTCTGATCAACCTCGGGGGGGCCATCCTCTGGCAAGGCATCCTCTGGCTGCATTGGGACACCACTCCTTATGGCGATGTTGTAAAATATCCCACACAGGACCACAATTTTGGAAACCATAGCAGGTAAATACATGAGGTCGCCACCAGAGCGGTGGAGGCATCGAAATTGGCCTTTTAAAAGGCTGATACAATGCTCCACCACCTGCCTGGTGGCAGTAAGTGCAGAATTATATTGAGTTTGTGGCCCTGGTGTGGGAACCAAAGGAGTGAGCAGCCAGGGCATGCAAGGGTAACCAGTAGTCAGTACCATTTCTAAGTCAACAGTGTTTGTTTTAAAAATCAGGGGTACCACTTACCCAGAAGCCACATGTCACCAGCTTGTAGGTTGTTTAATTTGTGCCAAAGCCCTGATTGCCGGATGACAAATGAATCATGTGCACTTCCTGGAAATTTGGCATTCAGGAACAGGATCTGGAGGGAGGCATTACATACCACCATTATATTCATCAAATGGAAATGATTGCGGTTCCTAAATATGGCCTCCAGAGCTGCTGGAGGCTGAAGTGGTATGTGAGTGCCATCCACAACCCCTATGATATGTGGGAAGCCTGCAATTTGGTAAAAATTCTGCTTCACCACATTAAGGGAACCCATATCCAATGGCATATCAATAAAATGATGTAGGTGCTTAAACAGTGCATCCATGACCGCCCTCAGGATCCTTGAAAAAGAGGATTGAGAAATGCCTGCAACAATCCCAACTGTGGCTGGAAGGATCCTGAGGTGCAAAAATGTAACATCAACATTAACTGTGTAAGTGGTGGTATTGCTGTTGGATTGTTAATTTGCCTTTCAAGATCACTCTCTATTAATGAAAGAGTGTCTAGGATGATTTGGGGTGGTAGGCGATAACGCCGTAAAACCACATCATCAGGTATTCCAAAAAGGGTGACATGTGTTCTAAATATCTGGGGCCTTGCACGCCTATGATGCCTATGCCTAGGAGGATGTTTAGGTTGGTCAGGGTCGTGGACCATTTCCACTATAATTCGCCCAACATCAATCTGAAATGTTAGACAATGTAGTTATTTTTCAAATATTTTAAAATAAGAAAATATACTTATCTTTTTGACACATTAAGAAGAATCTTACAGGGTTAGGTAGTGACATCTTGATCCAAACCTACGAATTAGATTTAATATAAATAAAAACTCTAAAAAAAAAAAAACTGCCTAAGGCAAAAATATAAAGAATGCATGCACTACACAGATGTTGTTAGTGTCTGATTTTATTCTATTAATCCAATGTACGCTAACGCCACAGACAGAAGCTGTGCAAAATATGCACAATAGAGGACAAAAAATACCGCTAAATGGTATGCTAACGCCACAGACAGGAGCTGTGCAAAATATACACCGGACATTTCGCATTTTTGATGGCCAAATAATCATTTGGGCCCAAAAAAAGAAAAAAACATAATGAGATCCCTTAAAAAAACATGATAAATGTTAATAAACAGGGTCTAATGTATCTCAATAAACACTTACCGTACAAAGACGATCCTGAAACTCGAAATGCAGTCCACCAGACGAAAGGAGATAAAATGTATAAAAAAAACCTGAAATATAAAAAAAATATAAATTAAACTAAAAAATAAAACAATTGAAAAAAAAAAAAAAAAAAACGCAAAAAAGCGAACCACCAAACTTATCTCAAAAACCAAAAAAAGGCTTATTACAAAAATGCGAACAAAAAAAAACCACTCGACAACTCTCAGCAAATCCAAACACCTTCTCAAACAACTCCGCAACTAAAACATCCAACAACCACTTCTATCAACCCACCCGAAAACAAGGCCACCAAAAAGCCTTAAATAGACATAACTTTCCCGCTCAAATCAATGACGCTCAATAGATGCACCCATAAAATGCACACGCATCTATAAAAACGTCATGAGAGCACACAATGGGTCTGCTGAATTCAAGGATTGAATCATGTCCACAGAACAGCGGCAAAGCCAAAATCCTGGACAACAAAGTAAGTAGCTTCAAAATGAAAGTTAGCAACCCAAAAAAAAAAAAAAGGAGAAATGTAATTTTGTTTTTTGAAGGTGTGGAGACTGACAATGAGGAGGCTGCGGGGCCTAGTACCCAGGCCAGGCCTAAAAGAAAAAGGCAGCTGCAATTCACAAGAAAGGAGATGGAGGTTTTGGTGCAAAACTGTATTGACAACCTGGCACAGGTGCCACGAAATATGGGTGCAAGCCAGAGATGTAAACTGTGGGAGGACATAGGCAGTGTTGTCAATGGGGTTGATGACTTTGTTCGTTCAACCAAAGAGGTCAAACGCCGGTACGTAAATGCTCTCACCTAAGTCCCAAAATGTTGAGGAACATTTCAAATCTAAAATTACTTTTTTTACCAACAGATGGAGTGACTTCAAATATTGTCTCAAGCAAAATTTGGCTTATAGGGCTAGGCATGCAGGGGGGACAGGTGGTGGGCCAACCCCTGTGTCACTGGAGCTGACCAATTTGGAGGAGCTGGAACAGTAGTGTGTGCAGGAAGAAGAGGTGTTCCGCGTGTCCAGACTTGCCAGACTTTGCGGCTCCACATGTTCCCGCAGGTCATTGAGATAAAACTGTGTAATTTTATTATTTTGGAAAACTTAAAAATGTACTAATATTTGTATGATCTCTCTTTTTCACACAGGCACAGAAGAGGACGAGTGTGCTCCAGAACTGAGTTTTGGCCACAGTAGATCTGCTGGCTCCACAGGGGAGGAAGCAGTATTTCCATCTGGGGACCCTGTGGTGGACAGTCCAGGGCCTTCCCCCTTGCAGGCAGTGGCCCTTCTCTCAGATCTCAATGAGAAAACGGAAAAAAACACAGAGATTCTGATGAGGATGGATGCCTATCTGCTACGGGTGGTGGACGCCCTGGAGGAAAACACTGCGGCCAATGTCAGAATAGCTAATGCCCTGGAGCAGCTCATCCACCTGCACATGTTGGAGCCGGCCTCCCTTCCTGCCGGAACATCAGGGCCCTCCACCTCTGGCACAACATCAGCCAACCCTCCAAATGTGCCTAGCCCTATTCCTAGGCCAGAGGAAACAAGAGCTACCTCTGGCCAGGCAAGGTGTTCGACCAGACGGACAAAGTCATGCTCCCTCCAACATCAAGCCAAGCGGGGGAGAAGGCGTTGACAGCACTGGCAAATTTCCCCACATTCCATCTGTGTTTGCCCCATATTTTTGCACCTCAAAACCTCCCTCTCCTTTCTTGTAAATAGTTTTTTTTTTATCATTACTTTATATATTTGAAGTCCCCTAAAAATATTTGGACTGTAAAATTACTCAAATTTTTGCAAAAAAATGTGTACATTTATTTATTTACAAATAAAAAAAAATAACCCAATACAAATTGTCTAATTCATTCTCAAATGGCTAAAATGGACTGTAACAACCATAATTAAATACTTAACAAAGGTCATATACTTAAAAAAATGTTTACGTAAAAAAAAACCAAAAGGTAACAGGTAAGTAAACAATAACACAAGCCAAGCAATTAGTAGCTGATTGTCTTTCTGGATTTTAACAAAAATGTTACAAACCAAAATTTAAAAAAAATGTGTTGGGCTTTTTAAAAAATAAAAAAAGAAGGTGTTGGGCTTTTTAAAAAAAATAAAAAAAAGGTGTTGGGCTTTTTAAAAAAATAAAAAATATGTGTTGGGCTTTATAAATAAAAAAAAAAGGTGTTGGGCTTTTTAAAACCCCCCAAAATTTCTGACAACACCATGCGTACGGAATACAGGAAAAACATCTAACATTTTTACCTTTATTAAAACATTTATTTTGTGATTGCTGTGATTTCTAAAAACAAACAAATAGGAACACAACATGCATTCCAAATTTAGCTAATATATCATGGTCATTGCAAATCACCTTCTCGCAAGTGAACCAATTATTAGGTGATTGGTGTTTGTGTCTACGAAGAGACCATCGTCTTTGCGAGATCCAATACCCTATCACAAGCTGAACGAGCAGTCATAATGGAAACTGGATCACACAGTGACGTATCCAAAAAACCGTTCAAATTGGACGTTCGCACAAAATACTACATGTACACCCAAAAAACGGCTGTACACGCCTGCGTTTTCTCATCTCCACCCCTGTTACCACCCATAAACGGAACATTCTGGCAATCAAATTACTTAGGTCACTTCCTGATGCCTGTGTAAATGAGCGAACAAAAAATGACCGCAATGATCCGGCCGCACATGCTCAATGAGAACCGGACGCATGCGTGGTTTAAAACAATTGAATGCGTACGAGCGAACGGCTGATAACGTCCGGCTCTGAATCAGGCCCTAAGTCCACTCTATGCTAACATGTCCAGTGACTGCTGTGCTGTGTCCATCCTTTCCACCTCCAGTGGCTGCTCATGTGCTGTGTCCACTCCAGTCAAAGGGCCTGATTCAGAGCTGTTAGCAATTTGCGGACGTTCGTTCAGGAAAAGGGGGTGGCTATTCAAATGAACCGTTCGCTCTTTGCGGTCTGTTGATGCCTCCATGTCTGAACGAGCGAACAAAACCTGCGGCTGCTATTTTGTAAAAAATGCCCCCTGGCCGCTCGCATCATACGTCATGTCCGCTATTTAATAGATTAATCGAGTACATCGAACAGTGTATGAACTGCTTGCTATTCTTGTGGCTGGTTTTTCCTACCACTATATTGCGAGTAGTTTGGACTATAAAACAACCAGGTGACGTGGTCAATGACGCTGCTGTTTAAATTATGCACACCCATAAAATGCCCGTTTTGACCTTTAAGCACGCCTGCGTTCTTAATTCCACTCCCCATTTTCAAGCACCTTCCCCTGTTACCACCCACATACGCCTCCTCCTGTCACTCAAAGTAGCAGGCATTCGCTATATAGCGAACAAACGATTTCTGGCCGCACTGACTGGTTCGCGCATGCGTATTAAAATCCGTACGCATGCGCAGATGTGAAAACATCGCTCCGAACGAGCGAACGGACGCTCTGAATCAGGCCCAATGTCTCCAGTGGCTGCTGCTGTGTCCATTCAATCCCTGTGTCCAGTGGCTGCTGTGCTGTTGTGTCTATCCTCAATACCTCCAGTGGCTGCTCCTGTGCTGTGTCTACTCCAGTCCTACTCCAGTGGTAAACTGTTAATATTGGCAAAAGCTAGATTTACAGTACAGGCAGATAGAAAAACATTGTTTAATATTTCTTATAGTGCAGGAATTAATATAGTATTATTACTAATCTAACTTTCACACAGTGGTGCTGTCCTGTGATTCCGCAGGCCAAACTCCACTGCGATATAAGCAGTGTGACTCCACAGTTGTTATTTGTGGAAAAAGTAAAAAAAAAAAAATCTTTTTTTTTGTTTATACAACCTCTGTGCACTGTCCCCCAGTGCATTTATTCACCAACATATAAAAGTGCTGTGTCTCTCCACACAGTGTGAGCTGAGCTGCGAATTAAAGCCAATTTTTGTTTTTAACTGTTGTTTGTACTACATCTGTGCGCTGTCCCCGGGTGTCTTTTTGTTCACCTACATATAAGGGCTGTGACTGCACGCAGTGTCAGCTGAGCTGCAAATTTTAAAAAGTGGAAGAAAATGATTCTATTGTTATTTGTACTACATCTGTGCACTATACCCCAAATGCATTTTTGTTCACATACATTTAAGCGCTGTTACTGCAAGCAGCATCAGCTGAGCTGCAAATTTATAAAAAATAGTAAAAAAAATAATTCTTCTATTGTTGTTTTTAATATGTCTGTGCGCTGTCCCCAAGTTCATTTTTGTTCATGTACATGTAAGTGCTCTGACTGCACACAGTGTCAGCAGAGCTACAAACTAAAAAAGTGGAAAAAAAGAATTTCTTCTATTGTTTGAACTACAGTATGTCTGTAAGTTGACACACAGTGCATTTTTGTTAACGTGCCTATAAGGGCCGTGACTGCATGCAGTGTCAGCTGAGCTGTGAATTTAAAAAAGTGGGGAAAATGCTTCTATTTTTGGGAATTATTTTTATATTGTTTTTTGTACTGTCTGTGTATTCTTTGATGATGCAATATGAATAATGATCATTTGAAATGAGGATGAGGATGTTGATAATGAGGATGTTCTTTGTGTAAGTAAGGCACCCATGGTAGAAGTTCTTGCCCATGATAAGAAGAAGGCCATTATTATGCCTGGGCATAAGATGAAAAAATCCACCTTTTTTGTGTGGATTTATTTTTATCCAAATCCAGACAACAATTGTCTTGCCATCTGTAGCATTTGTAATGTCACTGTAAGCAGGAGTAGAAGCTTAAAACATTTAGGAACCTTCTCCCTGTTATGTAATTTGTAGCACATGCATGAAGAGTTTTTGTCAAAATCAGAAACTTATGCTAAAAAAGTAACAACAAGCAGTCCACATCAGCTAGCTCCCTTCTCTCTGCTAGATCCAAGGACCTGCAATCTCCACCACCAAGACCTTCATCATTTATATCCTGAATCATAAGACTAAATGAGTTTTCCCCAATTCAGGATTCCTCAGAAGAATTGTTGAGTGCTACGCCTGCTTCTGGGGGTGGATCTTCATCCCAGAAGGCGATCAAATAAGCTACTACTAGTAGTAGTTTAAAAAAACAATTGACTGTAAAACAATTCATTTGTAGAGAGAGCAAGTATGACAGCTGTCACCCAGTTACACAACGGATCACTGACACCATAACAGCTATCCTGATATTAGATTTGCATCCAGCATCTGCCATTAGTGCAGTGGGTTTTAGACAATTAATTGAGGTCCTGTGTCCTTGCTACCAAATCCAATCTAGATTCCATTTCAATAGAAAAGCAATTCTTCTTCTGTACATGGACATTAAGAAAAAACATAGTGTCCTCCAAAATTCCATTGTACCCACTGTCCACTTATGGACAAGTGGAACAGCGCAAATTAAAGATTACATGACTGTGACAGCCCCTTGGGTGGGTGTATTGCCTTTAGCAGCACCAACAGCAGCAGCATCTAACAAACACCAGCTCATTCAGAGGCAGGCTACTCTCTGTATCACCAGCTTCCCTAAAAGGCATACTCAGGGAAGTCATTGCAAAATGGCTTACCCCTCTATGACTCTCCTTTGTATTTGTGATTTTTGAAAATGCTACAAATATTGTGAGAGCATTACAGCTGGGTGATTTCAAACATGTCCCATGTTTTGCTCACACAATTAATTTGGTGGTGCAGATTTTTTTTTTAAATGACAGAGCCATGCAGGAGATGCTGTATGTGGGCTGAAAAATGTTGGAACATTTTTGGCATTCAGCAGCTCCATGTAGAATATTGCAGCACCTCTAAGAACAGTTTCATTTTCCCTGCCACCAGCTGAAGCAAGAGGAAGTTACAAGTTGGAATTCTACCCTTTATATGCTTCAGCAGATGAAGGAACAGCAAAATGCCACCAAAAGCTACACAATGAACCATGATATAGGGAGAATGTACCTTACTCCAGCACAGTTGAGAATACTTTCTGTGTTGTGCAAGGTGCTGACATCCTTCAAAGTTGCCACCTGTGCAGTGAGTTCAGACACTGCCAGCTTGAGTCAGGTGATTCCACTAATTAGACATTTGGATAATCAGCTAGAGAAACTGAAAGAGGTGCTGAAACTAACTATTCCGCTAAGTACATCAGGATTCAATGGTTGTCAGCATCTGAAAATTGGATCAATACATTTTTATAACCATGCTTGATCCTAGGTTTAAGTTATACATCACATATTTCTTTCAAATGGACACAGATCTGAAGAGATTCAAAGAGCTGTTGGCAAGCAAGTTGTCAGCTCAAGTTGCATGTGACACAGCGATGTTTCCTTCTTCAGTTTCTCTGGCAACTGCGGTTGCCAGGAAAAACTCAGCTTTCCTAAGAGACCCACTGTTGATGCAGATGAGTCAACACAACATTCAGACATCTGGTTGGGTCTAAAAGAATTGCCTAAAAATTGTGACACGGTCAACTGTACCGCAACTTCATCTGATACAGCCACCATTCAAAGAATGGTTGAAAATTATTTTCATGGCAGCATCCAAATAAGCTTGTCAGACAGTCTGTTTGTCTTCTGGCAGAAGAAAATGGCAATTTGGAGGCCCTTGCACAAACTGGCTTTGCTCTACTAAAGCTGCCCACTCTCCAATATGTACTCAGATTGAGTTTTCAGCATAGCCAGGAATTTTGTCAACAATTGGCATAGGAGGTTACTTCATCAAAATGTGAAAAAATTAACTACAAATTCCATGAAGAAGACCTTTACTGGAAAGTACATCAAAGTCCAGAAGCACTTAATATTGTGTGAAGAAGATGATATAAACACTGTTGATGAGTGTGAGGATGATAATGGTAATGACATCTTGCATCTGTTTGTACACAGAGATAATTGCCAGTTGCCTATTGGTAGTGTGTTTTGTGGGTGCCCAAACAAACCAATCACTTCAGCCACAAATGGCAATCCTTGTCGCTGAAGTGATTGTTTTGTTAAACTGTGCTTGTCCTGTTTAATATACAATATAAGGGTGGATTGGAAGGCCCAAGGACATATCCATCTTGCAACTCTTTTCTTTGCATTAATGCACTGTTTGGGGCATTGCTGACTGTTTTTTCATATACTGCAAACATTTCTATAGTTTACTAACCTGCCATCCTGTCTTGCACTGCCATTCTGTTTCCTAGATGTGCCATGGTGGAAGTTGAACTAACACAGTCAATTAAATTTTCTACATGCAGTTTATGAATGCAGAAAATGTCCAGAATATTGTCTGCCCATAGGCAGCATCTCCTGCATGCCCCATTAATTTTTTTTAAATAATTATGAACCACTGAAGAGCTCCATTGGGGCAGAGACTGACGTGAGTGTGAAAATATCCTCTGTATATGCCTCCCCTCCTCCCTCAAAAATTTGCTTCAGAATCTAAAAATTTAATTAAATTTACTACCAATCAATCCTTCCTTCCTTTCCCTGCCTTCAACTAAATACATACTGCTCCATCTCCCTTTGGCCCCTGATCTAGATCTTAACTAATAATTAATAAAAAAACATTCCTGGGTTTCTATGGGGTCATATAGTTTATTAAACTGTCATCCTATCTGTCACTGCAGTGCCATTCTTTTTCCTAGATGTGCCATGTTGCATGTTGAACTGCCATGTGTTTATGCCACGCACTTATTAAACAGAAAATAAAACATTGTTAATAGCCAAGTATTCTTTAGAAGGGTTGACAAGAAGTCCTGAAAATTAATTGTTGCATTGCAGAGCTGGAAACTCCAAATCAGTCTATCTTACATGAACAAATTACATAATATAGATTATATATCAAATAATTTAGAAAGGCTGACAGCTGGTCATACTAAACCCCTCCCTTTAAATTTTCTTCAGAATTCAAAAATTAAATTAAATTTACTACCAATCAATCTTTCCTTCTTTTCCCTGCCTTCAATTACATGCATACTCCATCTCCCTCGGGCCGATGATCAAGCTCTCGATTAATGAAAACTTTCTTGGGTTCTTTCCATGGGGTCATATAGTTTATTATACTGCCATCGTGTCTGCCACTGCAATGCTATTCTCTTTCCTAGATGTGCCATGTTGCAAGTTGAACTGCCACGTGTTTGTGCCACCCACTGTTGTTGCTTAGCTTAGTCAGCTAACTAGCCTGGTTCAACCTTTTGGTCTAAACTGAATGAAAACAATATTGTGAGCTGTGAGGTGGTCAAAATTGACAGAAAATGGATGGAAATCAATGTTATTGAGGTTAATAATACTATAGGAAAATAAACAAGCCCAAACTATAAGATTTTAGCATTTTTATAATTTTTGGAAAAAATACATAACCAAAACCCATGAGGGTGATTTTGCCAAAACCAATACACAAAGTTAATACAGATCCAAAACCAAAACCAAAACACGGGGGTTGTCGCACATCTCTAATATATATATTTACAGACATATAGTCATTTTGGACTTGAGAAGCACGTGCAAATTCCAATAAAACTTTTTTTGTTTCTCCATAGTTCATAAACAGTCCTTAAATTTATATTTGTCCCACCCAAAAATATATTTATATACATCTACTGTAGTCATTTTTGGCTTGAGGAGCCTGCACATGATGAATGTCAAGCGTCTGATTTTTCCTTTATTGCTCTTCTCCCTGATATCTCATTGAGATAATACATACCTCTTTCTTTCTAGGAGACTAAGCAATGCAATATTGAAAATGTAATCCAAATTAATTTTGTAGTTTTTGCATGATGCTGGAATGAACAAACAGACAAACAATAATTGAGAATATTTTTTTTGTCTCCACACAGTCCAAAGTAGTACATTTCTCAAAACAAATTATATGTACAGACACAACCATTACAACTTTATTATAAGTATAGATTTTGTTATTATTAAATTAATATATAAACCATGCTGAGTTAAAATTTAAATGAATTTTAACTATAGTGCTTTCATAAAAAAATTTCTGTTACCTTATAATAACATCATAAGAGGGACACTTAGTAAAATATAAACACAGTTTCCTTATTTGTATACAGATAGTTGCAGTGTTTTGCATCCTCATTTTCATTATACTGTGATATAAAAGGAACCAGAATGCAACTCAGCAATAACCTGTGTCATTAAGACAGATCAATTATATCATTGAAGAACATGAACATCTCTAGGGAGGAAGACTATAACATACAACATCTGGGTTTGGCTGTTGGAGTAGGAATTACCTGTATAGCAGTGCTAATGACAAATGGATTTATAGTCACTGTGAATGTCACTGACTGGATAAAACAAAGACCAGTGACCAGGACTGATCAGATTCTCATCTCCCTCAGGATCACAAGGATGCTCTATCAGTCTGCTCGCCTTTTGAAAATTGCTTTTCTTCTTTTCTTTAAAGAAATTCCTGAAATATATAATAATATTGTTTTATGTGTTTTTACAATATCCCTCTATGCCAACATGTGGTTATCAAACCTTCTTGTCTTTTGCCTGAAGATCTGTAACTTCCACAATGTTTTCTTCCTTTGTCTGAAGATTATTATATTACAGACGGTCATCCATCTGATTATTCCTTCTGTCCTGTTTTCCATTTGTTATTTTTCAATATATTATTTAATCACTCTCATAGAAATCAATACAAAGTCATCAAACACAACCTATAATGAGGAGAAAAGTGAAATTCACATTCATTTGTTTTTATTGTGGGAATTTGTGTTATTTCTCATCTTCCTCATATCATCAGTCCTTGTTATTTCCTCTCTGTGTCATCACATTAACAGGATGAGATGTGACCGGATTGTAACAGGACAACTGGACACTTATTATTACAGGACCATAAAGTTTTCAGCTTTGTCATTGATTCTATACACCTTTTATTGCATCACCTACATTACTATATGTTTCAATATGGGCTCACTTGGTGGATTAAGAATGATTTTTATTTTGGATCTTTTTCCAATTCTGCATTATGTTACCTGATCTATATAACAATCAAGCTAAGGAACCGGTTCTCTGCGATTCACCAATATTTTGCCAACTGTTGGCTCAATTGCAGTAGTTGTTATCCTGAACCTGGATATCCTATGTGGGTAATCACTCAAAGATTGAGAAGGTTACATGCAACCAGTGGAGGCTCCAGAGGGGGGCTGCAGCACAGTTAAAAATTCAAATAGGGGAGTCACACCAACTGCCAGTGAGTCCCAGCCAGTGATGTTTGGTTTTGTTTGAAATGACAGTTGGCATGACTCCCCTATTTGAATTTTGAACTATGCTGCAGCCCCACCTGTGGAGCCGCCACTGCATACAACTAATGAATTAATGTGAGTTTAAATGACAATATATTATGTCAGATGAATTACATTATTTTGCTGATCAGGAAATCATATGTGTAAACACCAGAAATTGTTAGAAAACTAAGGTGTTACACTACAAGTGAATGCAGTACAGGGCTGACTCAGAACTGCAACAAGTCGGCATACCAATCATGTAATTTTATGCATCTATGAGCCCTCTTGTGGAAGTAGCTGCAATCATTATCAGCACACACTTGCAGCAGCCCTAAGACTTCTAATTAAACCGGAGTAAATAGGTGCACCTATTTCCTTTGAAAAAATCCAGTATAGTCATAAGAAATGCATCAGGAGGGTCTAATTGGGACATTAACATCAAAAGGTTCCTCATTATATTATTGCGGAGACAACCTTATTACAACTTTGCTACAAAGTTTACCTTTATATATTGCTTGCTCTGGATATCATCACTGTGGATTTCTAGATTCAACAGCCCCATTTGGTAGAGACTGGCGTCTGGAGGACAGCAGTGAGTGATCTCAACAGAGCTTATATGGCATGTCACAAGCCAGCTCTGCCGGTCTCCACAAATATCTACTGAAGGTGGATGCAGCTGCCTTATTGGAGAAGAATACTCTCAAATACAATGGGGGATAAAAGTCTTAGGAACAGCGGTGAGTGGTCTCACCATAGCCCTATTGGCAGGTTGCAGTTGGTTCTGTCAGTCTCCTGTACTGGAACAGACTGCTAATGCATATATATTAGGAACCTTATTTGAGTGGCCACAGACACATAAGCCGGCTCTTTTTGAAATCATTACAGCACTATATTATACTGTTGGCCATGTGTCACACACTTCTGTTCAATCTGGTATTTGTTCCCGTTGAACATTGAGGGTTGTCAAGTGATATATTTTATGAAAAACACTGCACAATATTTTTTTTTATTACAATTCAATGAGTATACTTACATTCAGTTGTTATGAATTGAGTGATGTTTATTGTGGAATATTACAACTGAGCAACTTATTGATATCTGTATATATATTTTGATAAAATCTTTATTAGGTCAAATAAAGTATCTTTTTAGGAATGCTTTTTTTCTAGAATGAATCAATATATTGCTTTTTAATACTATATGCACTGTGCAAATAAAATGTTACAGTTATTTATAAATTGTCTGCAGTAATCATTCACCACTATAGCGCTTTGTTTTTTTCCTAGGGATTGTTTGTGGTCAGCATTGGAGGGTGTCGTTTCAAATGCAAGGGTGTTGCAACCACTTTCAGTGCTATAACTGCAAACCCAAATGCATTAGAAATGACTCCTGCATCAGAGCTCCCGTGGCCATTCTGCATGACCATGTAATGAATCTGCCCTGTATTTGTATAAGTCCCCTAGAGTCACTCTAGGAAGGGCTTCTACCTATAGCAACTTGCTATTGTTCCCATAGAGTATGATGCACTCACTGATACTTAGGATTCTGCCAGGTCTTAACCTCTGGAATCTCTGAGCTTATACAAACATCGAGAGTTTGCATAGTAAAACTGGAGTAGTAGTACAAAGGAAATATTAACTGTAGAGCAGCCTGCAGTCATGGACACAAGCAAGATAGAATGCACACTAATAAACAGGTAGCGTGAATATCAGAAATACTAAGTAATAATATTGCAGGGCAATTACCAGAGTTGCATGCACTGTGGACAATAACAGAATACAAATTTTGTATGGCAGAATAGAATTACAGTATAACATATAATGCAGAATAGAATTGCAATACATTAACCAGCATGTGTTTTGCAGAGTGTAATAGCAGAAAAAGATATGTACATATATTGCAGGATGGAATAGCAACAGTACACAACATGAGTGGCATGCAGAGTGGATTTGCAGAACAATTAATGTTCCAGGTCTACTTGCAACAGGTACAGGTAACACAAGACAGAGCCAGGACAGCAACCAGGAATACCAACAGCAGATACAGGAACAGGGACCAGATTGCTTGACTACCACAATAAACTATCTCTGGCAAGGCAGGAAAGAACTGGCTGCCATATAATAGAAGTCATTGCCAATCCTGTGTGAGCAAATGAGACCAGCCTCTGGTAATTACCACTATGAGCAGCTGAGTGCTGCATGTTCACAGATGCTTCCCATCTGAGAGCAATCAGCCTGGACCAAACCTCACTGTGGCTATCTTTGTCTGTTAACCCTCTTAGCTCTGTCCAGAACCTGCAGCAGACATGAGCTGTCATGTTGTCTCATAACAGGCCATAAGGATTCTTAGAAGGACAATTATCAACTGATATGTGGCTGATGTTACATCTTTGTATGCAGTTGTTTGGATTTGTGAAGCTGCTCAATAGAAATCCAGATGGTTGCAACATTTGCAAAAATGTGCACACCTGCTGTGTACAGAATCGGTACAAAACAGCATTTGCATCCATCAATGGGGGTCAATGCAATTAGCTGTGAGACCCATCATGGCACGATTCAGGGCTGCAGCAGTTGCACTTTACAGAAGGCCAAACTGCAAGAAAAATTGAGTGAATTCGGTCTGGGAATAGTTTGAGAGGGGTGTGAGATGCCAGATGATTGGATTGACGACTTTGAAACAGGCCCAGAGATAGTTCCTTGCTTTTCCTTTTTGGTTACATTTTAAGCTATTGCCTTCTGAGTAATAGACCTACTCATTTCACTTCTGAAGCAGGTGTGTTTGTGGTGCACTGCACTCATGACACCCATCCTTACCATCCTGATAATGTACTTTTAACTGATGATGGATTCTCTTTGCATAGTCTGCTTAGATAGGTTTTACTGGTAGTGTGGCTGCAGCTCATGGAGGAAGCCATGCCATTGGCAGGGGGTCTGGAATAGCAGAAATATATTGTGATGCATAGAAGGTACACTCTACTTCACAGTGGTGTATTAGCTGTTATCCTCTATTCTGGAGGCTGGATTGGTCTCCCCTTGTAGGTGTTGATATGAAGGAGATGTTATTTTTGAGATGTGCAGTGCACTGGCTCACTTTTAACATCTTGAGGCTGGTGTGGGGTAATGCCTAAAAATATATCCTGATCTGCTTGCCCACTTATATCCTTATTTATCATAGTTTAAGTTAACTTGTTTATGTTTAGAGTGTTCTTTTATAAGGGTATAAGTCATTATATGCCATACGTAGTTTATGCATAGAGATGTGGTTTGAGAGAGCTAGTATTAAATATGAAAGTTGCATTACCTTATTTGTACACAATAGAGCAATATAACAAAGAGTCATATACAAGAGAAAATACTATTGTTAATAAATGGAAAACCTGAATTCACCATATAAACTAAAACTAATTACAAACACAAATACTAATTAAATTGAATTACAACAAATAAAAGCATCAGTTATTTTCCTATTGAAAACAAAATGGAGATATCATGTAATTAATATATAATATATGTTTGAATTTGAAGGCACAGTAAAACGGTTTATATATTTACATTTATGGCTTGATGGATGTTATGTAGATAGAAAATGAGTAAATGTGTTTTGAGAGAACCAATGATTTACATCATTCCTTACCAGAGCTCCTATATTAGAATATATTAGAATAAATACTTAAATTAATTAGTGGAGGGCTAGTTGCAGAAAACAGTTTCCGGTTTGGATGATGAAGAAGAATGTGAAATCTTCGGGGACATGACAAATGCCCAGATGCCCTTAGGTCACAAGTAGAATGCTCTAAAATGTTGACTAAGGTTTGGAGCTTTACAGCTAATCTTTACATTCTTCACAATCCCTGTGAGTGCCAATATGTATATATATATATATATATATATATATATATACGCTTATCTGAATGCTTAAGATTTGGCCTGCTCTGTTCCTGGCTGGTGTCTGTCTTTGACCTTTTGTTTGTACCCGGAATACTATTGTTTTTTTTTATTTTTTACTTTGCTTTCAATTGTTGTTGCCAACCTTACTGTGAGGCTTTCACAAGGTAATAATTCAGGCATGGTTAGTTATTGCAATTTTGTATTTCTTACAAAAATCTTCTAACTACTAATATAATATATAATCTTTCTAATTCACTTTCTCTTTTGTTTTGATTTTGTTAATAATACTGTACATAATCTATGTGATATTTTAACTCCTACTTTAGCCTATGTAGCTGATGCCTCTCTGGGAACATATCTTCAGAAAACAATATGCTGGGCCCATTTACCAAATGCTTTGGGTTTACCTGGAGCTAAGGATCCCTTGGACATTATTCACATTGAAGTAATGTACAAAAATAAAACACTTGGGTGAGTGAAGAAAACCAAGCTTACTGAAAACAGGAGCTACCAATCAAGTAATTAAACAGGTAACATCCAAGCATGGTCATGGTCATGTTTAAAAATTCTGGACTGCCCTGGTTATTTATAATTATCGTTGGTGTGTCTGGAAGATCATACCTTAATCAATTTTAAATAAAGGTGATTATTGAAGTTTTGTTTGACCAGAGCTTTAGTGAGCAAAACAGCTAAAGTGCTAATATTAATAAATACAATATGGAAGCTGAATGATCAGATTAAGCACTTGATTCAGAGGCGCATACTATTGCAGCTGCATCTGCGGCAAAGGATGCAGCACAACTGCATCTTTATGTTAGTGCTGTGGCTGATGGTATTTGTATGGAGATGCTCACCAGCTGTGGCTCTTATCCACCACCATGTGTATTAAGATGCACCATGGGTCACACCAATGAACATTGCACTAGCCCTATGGAGACTGCCATGAGGGGGAATATATAAAGAACTTTAATTATCATATGTTGTAAATAAATCTGGAATATAAGGCTGATTAATTTTTTATTTGGCTTGCTCTGTATGGATGTACAGTACACATTGTAATAAATGTTCAGAAGACTCCTTTGTTTATTGTTATTCTTCTATAACATTTTGTGGCATTCTCTGCCAATATTTAAAACCACCATTGATTCATGAAGGAGAAAGGAGGATCTGCAGCTGGGATACTTCAATCAACAGTGGTCACAAAGGTGAGAGATTAGACTGCTCTGTTTCCAATCATCTGTGTGTCATTGTTGGCTTATGAAATATTCTTAAAGATTGTGCATTTGTAAGTTTTTATTTCCAGATTAGTTTTTATAATAAATGGTTACATTTAATTATAAGTTGAATGTTTTGTCTGCTGTATCTTGATAAAATGGAAGTGTATCAGTGAGTGCTTGTGTGTGTGGGATTGGCCATACCTCGATGGTGGCAGCTTCTGGACAGGGGCTGGTATAGGGGAGAGGCTATGGTGATACTCATGTATACTAGATAGTATCAGGAATGCTTCTTACTGTGTCAAAGTACCTTATACAGAGCACTATAAGTCTGCAATTAGTAGAGTGTGGAACAAGTGTGTTTGCTATAGGCCATTTAACCTGACAAGGTTTCAGGGTGCATAAAAGTGGAGCCATTTTTCCTTTAACAGGGCAATGACCCTATAACCTTTGTATTGGATCCTGAAGGCTGTACCATAAAATAAAGATAAGCCTTTACAATGAGTCAAATAAATGCTTAGCTGGAAAGTAAGTTGTAATGTTAGAGAGCAGTGCAATGATTGTGATACATCATAAATGAGGTAGTACAATTGCTTTAAAATTTCCCAGGATTTGACATTCCTCCTGATAAACTATTAATAGGAGCCTTTGACACAAAAAGATTAATATATTAATTAGTGGAAAAGTCAAATGATTGTAAGGCAGATACATTGTGGTTACACACATTTAGTTATGTTCCTGCTCCAGTGTATGCAGCACAAACAATGTGTAATACAACAATAGAATCAGAGAGTCTGTACTCACTGAAAGTTATTCTTCCTGCAATAGTGGCATTAGCTAATTAAAGGAAGGATATATTATATGCTCCTGTGACTTTGGCAATTGCATGTAAAATACCTACAGTATGGGTGACATAAAAGAAGGAAAGAAAAATTCTATATAATTAAAAGAAAAATGTTTGACACATGCCATCCAGATGAAAAGGGGATTTTACAAATACATGACAAAGCGTATAATTCTCTCTTTGACCATGAAAATTATGATAATGATAAAGAGTATAGACTTATAATAACATTAGCCACAACTATAACACAACATATACTAATAAGGATGATAATGTCATCTTAATAGTGTCAACTTCTGATGAAGGTAAGTTAAGATCAATTCATGTCCCTTGTACTAGACCAGAAAATAAGTCAGAGATGTACTGAATTAGAAAAATATAGGAAAGGCTGGATGAAGTAGCTAAACTAGAATGTCTGTATAGGACACACTCATCAACATAAGCTTTCATGGTAAATTTCTTCCCTGGTTTACCAACCTCTGATGAATATATAGTAAGACACTTATTGCAGTAGCAAGACAGAAATGTAGAAAGTTGTCAAAGGATACAGACATAATAAGCCAATAAGAGGAGTGGGGATGGGTAATGAAGCATCTCCAATCTTTCATGTCAGACTAACTGGTGAAAAAAGATAATGACTAAACAAGGGCCATCAGGATCAGTAAGGAAATGCTGAGTCAGGATTAAAACTGAGGTACAATACTATGGAGGAATTGAACAAATATTTGTTGAAAGTCTGAGACCCAATATAAAAATGAATTTCACTTTTTATTAGCCCTGTGGTGCACAAAAGGTTCAGAGAATGTAGTAACCTTGGCAGTACATCATGAGGACTCCTTGGTAACCATAAAAAAATTAAATACTGTACAGAAACTAAGCTCATGAACTTACAGTACAAGTCAAAGTGGTGATATGGCTAGGCAACAAAAATAAATAATACCTGTTGGAAAAATTTGATAAATCTCAGATCATATGCTATAATTGCCAGGGAAGGCTGGTGCCCAAAAAACCTAGAAGTATATTTTTTAAAGTTCAATTTTGCATTCTATTTTATATTCGATTTTGTTCACAAGAAATCTAACCAAATATAGATATCACTGTCAAAATCCCACATTTACAAAAATTCTATTCTGCCTTTTGTAAATTGAATTTGATGTGGTTTGATTTTGACTAGTGATTTCTTGTTCAATTTTGGTTGACCATGTCCAAATCGAACACCAAATTGAACACAAAATCAAACTTAAATTCACCAAAATAATAGACCTGCTTTATGCTGGCAACTTTAGCATGAACAGGTTCCAGTTACAAAGAAACAAGAACAGATCCATGAGATATGTGCATGTTTCTGTGTGAAAAAACCTACTAAAAGTATAAAATAAAAAAACGATGTGTCGGCAAGCATCTGTCACGACACCTTTCCCCAGCCTATGCTCAGATACACCAACCTGACACAGATGGGTGGTTGTGACATGGGTTTTACTTAAGCTTCCACCAAGAAGAGTATTAAAATAGTGCTCTTACGTTTGCTAGACACTTAATTTTCACTTAAACTCACAATTATTACACAAATATAGCACGGGCCTCTCCAGACACATGAATTCATTAGAGCACAGAGATAATGCTGATAAAATTTTAGGATTTATTGAGAAATATCTCCATGGTTAAATTACAAGAAAAATAGGTGAGTCCACCAGGCATCATGATGGGTAGCACCAGTAGCTTCCAGCTACTCCATGAGAGTGAACAACTAGCAGTGTGGGTTGCTGGGCCTTATAGTAACATGAGCTTCTCTCCCCCAGCAGCCCCCACCCTTTCCAGGCTCAAAAATACTGTCCTTTGTTCTCCCAGGGTTTGTGTAGATGCAAATTACTACAAGACCTGACACTCATATAACTCCCTGGACCTTTAAGGTATTTTATGATAGGAAGACTGATAGCATAAGGTGTTACAAATGACACATCTAGCAGCCAGTGTGGCTGTGTACTGGACTTACACCATGACCACCTAGGGTGAGAGCAAACATTACATCCAAAAAGCTTTGTTTTCACAGGCTAGTTGTCACTTAGCCATTTGTTCTGATTAGCTTATGCAATCCAGTTTTGACACACTGTACCCAATCCTAGCAAACAGACATTCCTGAAATATAAAATTATAATAACACACACTTTATCCAGAGCACACAAAATATGTAAAGTCATAACATGGGGCTTTGATGAATCGCCGTTGCCCATGGCGATGGTCACAGGTCCCTGCTAAATGCACAACCAGCACTGGGCCTTTTCTGAACCCAATTTGGTTTTGATAATACAGGGAAAATAGGATGTACAGTTCCACCATATTTTCAACAACCAGCACCATGCTCAGTGAGCCAGTCCTGGTATTGGAAATAGGGGGAACAAAATGAGTAGGGGTTCCCTGTATTTTCCAAAACTAGCATTGTACTCTTTTTAGTGGGGGTGTAATGCCACAGCTGGGGAACCCTTTCACCGAGTCCCCTGGCCAAAGCATTCACATATGACCGCTAGTCAGTCCAGGCCAGGGATCCCTGGGGAGTTGGGGAGCCCCCATTAAAGGGGTTCCCACTCCCCAGGCACCCCAGACCTGGGTTGATATCCTGGGGCTATCCCCACCATCTCTAGGTGGTGGGTGCTGAGTTATTCTGTCAAAAATTAGATGAAGAAATATTGTCTTACAGTAGAACTTGGAGAACAACAAGTATCAGCATGTTGGGCATTAAGGGCTGCTAGTACGTATAGTTAACCTTCAAAATAAATATTATAAAAAGACAAGACTCACACACCGTGAGGATAGAGAAGAAGAAAGTGACCTACATGCTCAGCTTATTCCCTTAAAAAAGCTTCCTTTAGTCAATAATACATTGTTGCAACATGTTCCAATGAGGTTGAAGAGATTCTTTATGTTGCACTGGTTAGTTCAAATTTTGTGTTGTTGGTAATACAAAAACTGCTGAACCAAATGATCAAGACACTGAATGCAGCAAATATGCAATGTTTCCCATATGCAAGAGTGGTGGGTAGGGTTACAGATTAGTGGAAGATCTTGGACCAATTCATATAATTATTGCATCTGGTAGTACCAAATATTGCCCCTATTTTGATAAGGATATCTTCAGAAAGTACACATTTTTCTGTAATTGACTTAACTGCTTTTCTCCCCATTCAAATAAATCCATATAGTCTATACCTCTTTGCATTCTAATACCACCTCACACAAAACACCAGGACCAGAATGCCAAAGGTATATGTAGATTTTTCCACAATTTTCAATCCAACCAAAGCCAAAAACATACAATCTTTCATTTTCTCAGGGACTCTACATTAATTCAAAGAGTTGCTTAGATTATGTACTACTATGCTCTCCAGAATTTGAAACAAAATTATTTAGATGTGTTTGTGTGTACCGAGTCACATATGCCAAAGGGCCTATATGTGGATCAGCAACTACACATACAAACAACCGGGCGCTAAACCATAGAACTGTCCAACCAATAAATTCAATAAATAAATAAGCACCAATGTAATCCTATAACCTTATTATGTTGCTCCCCAAAGACAAACATTGGGGATGCTGACCTCCACAAAAATACCTAGTGAAAAAAGAGGATTGGGAGTGCTAGGTAAAGAGGATATTATTATTTTATTATAAAACTGATATAAAATGAAAACTAGGATCATATTAAAATATGCAAAAACAACACATACATTATTGATGTGTAACATATCAGGCTAGTGAGACAGATAATTACAGATAAATTTATATTCTCTATAAACAGTGATATATCACCAAAACAGATCTAAAAGAGGAAAGATGATACAAGAAATTAACCTGTTATAATTAGTATTGACCAACAGATCTGTAATTTAAATACTGTAGGTGTTTAAAAGTCCGTCTTAATAACAGATGCTGTTAGTAAGCAAAGCGTGTGGTCTCTGAAGAAACGACACATGTCATTGGTCAAGAAATGCATCAGTGACTTCGGCATACCAGGAAGTGTTTCACAGATCATCAATACACAGCAGCATTTACACTGACTCCCTCACAGCCATGGGATTCCCCTCCCTGCAAGGAGTGTGTAGCCCGGAGACTCTCACACAATAGGCCACATGGCTGCACATGGTTTATGACCTGTCTCCATACTCACACTGGAACCATCCTAATCAGTGTCAATTCATAGCAGCAGCGCTGAATTGACCTGGACTCCAGGAATCACAATCTTGACTGCCTAGACAGTCCCTTGCAGCTGGCCATGGCTGATCAGGGATGACAGACCTATATCCAGGTAATATTAAGTTTATCTTGCATATACTACTAACCTGCTTTTTAATAATATTATGCTTCTCTGACTGAGACTGCATGCATTGTAATTGGAGACTTCAAGCTTTGCCGATTCTCAACACTAACATTATCTGTGACTATGTTTACATTCAAATGGAGACTGCATGCTTTGCTCTAATGCCAGGGACACACTGACAGATACATTGGCTGATCAATTGATTAGCCAATATATCTGCTGCACGTCGGCCAGCATATACCTGCGATATGTCGGTGAATGTTGTTGTTCACCAACATATCGCATTGGCTGCGCTGCACAGCCCATGGACAGATATGTCTGTCCATTGGCAGGTGTGTTTGGGCGGTCATCAGACCGCCCGTACACCCACAGTGGGAGCCACGAGCAGGGGGGCAGGACAAGCCCCCAATATGCCCACTGGCTACCAGCACCAACAGACACAAGCAGATGATGGCTGTTCAGTGTGTATGAATGACCATCATCTGCAGATATATCCTTCAGGTGTGTACCCACCTTAAGACAGTAACTGTGATTTATTACACCATTCATGATCTATGACCTGTTTTTTTGTCTATTTAGGAGACCACACGCTTTTGCTTTTGGATACCTAACTACTTACACATAACTGCACCATTGCTGTATATAACTAAGGCTAACACATAAAAAAATCTTGGTATATATTAAAATGCTAAATTGTACTTTGAAGTTCTGAAAAATGATCACATAGAAGACCCAACAATACTGTTTCCTAAATGTATGATGGCTTTTTCTTAATTCCATCATGAAAATCACATTAACCAATGTATGCCTATTGGCAGAAGGTAAGAATATAAATACATATGCAGATAGTAAATATGCTTTTGAGGTGGTACATGCTTTTCTGGAGCTAATGAAACAAAGAGACAGCTACTGTACACGCAGCCCAATTTCATATGTGAGAAGAAATGGAGTTTTAAAAAGCCTTAAAATTACCATTCTATATGCCTGTTATCATATGCCAAGCCCTTATGATGAAATTACTAATGGAAATCACAGAGCTGATGTTGCGCAAAACCAGCAGCTGAAAGATAAATCATAAAATAAATACTTGCGCTATTAATAATGATATAGGTATACCAAATCAGCAAACATTAATTAAAATGAAAAATTCATGTGATATACAGGGAAGAACTACTTTGGAAAATGCAAATAGTACTCTGAACAAAAAAGGCTTTTGTTAAAACTCTGAAGGTACAGTACAGTAAGCCAGTTGCCCCAAAATTGCTATTTCCAGTATTGGAAATATATCACATGGACTGACCAGTGCAGGTAAAATGGCAATATAAGATTGTTTTGGATTTATGAGAATGCTCCTAGCTTTGTATCAGTTGCAGCTAGATAACAAGCATCCTGTATATATAACAATAGCCTAACAACTTCCCTAAGCAACACATCCTTTACAAATCATACAAACTGATTTAATTCAGCTTCCAAAGGTTAGGATGCCCAAGTATGTTTTGGTATGTGCAGCTTTATTTTAAGCATGAGTTAAAGGGTATGCCATTGCTAAGGCAACATCATCAATTATTGATTAAAAAAATAACACTGGAGTTTGTTTGAAAGTGTGGTATACCTCATGTAATTCACATTTTACTGCACAAGTTTTAAAAAAGATGTGTAATTACTCAGCATAAAACAGCCACACACCATAACATCAACCGTTACATGGAAAAGTAGAATGATGAAATGGGACAATTGAGAAAAAACAATAAAATCCAATGCAAAGAGATTATCTTGTAGTGGACAGAAGATTTGCCATTAGTACTACATTATATTAGCATTACTAATAGAGGAGAATTAAATATTTTATGATATGAAATATTGCTTGGAAAACTGTCAACTTCGTTGTTGCACCGCATGTGATCGCAATAATTAACTGTGAATTATCTAATCTCACAAAACAACCAACTTAAAAAGATACATGCTGCTATAAGTACACAACATACCTGTGGAAGGTGCATGCCATGATCTACAACCGGATGATGAGGTGATGATCTAACTTCCTAAGAACAAGCTCGCTGACAGACCAACTGAAAACTCCAACTGCTGTTAAAGTGAAGGAGAAGACAATGTGAAATCAACTATAAAATCTCCTTAGACATTCAGCATGTTGACACTGATGAAATGTTGAAATAGTCACAATGTAATTTCCTTTTTAATGGTTCCCTAACTCTTAACCCTAACCATATAGTTGTCATTTTAACTATACTGACTCGTCATATGTCAATATTTTTCCATGTTAACATTTTCCAGATTTTAAACATGTCAACCAAATAACTGACAACATTCTTTTATCAGCATTATAAATGTTGACAATGTGACAGCATACTGAGTGGAAAAGGTGAGCTTAAACGGTAAACAATTTTTAGATTCAGTCGGAATAAATTGTATTAAATTAATTTCAGAGTTCTGTGTGTTACAATAGCATCTTTAACAGCCTTTAACATGGATACATAGATTTTTGTTCCCAAAACAGAAATAAATTGTTTTGTTTAATATAGCAAATATAAAAACAGAACATTTACCGTGATTGTGAATCTTGAGTGGTTGAAATACATCCATTGTATGCTATTTTTTTTTAAATGTCATTACACAATACAGTATAACATGGATAGATAGATAGATAGATAGATAGATAGATAGATAGATAGATACTGTAGATATCACAAATTTTTAATCCATCTCATTTATTATTTGGAGATAAATTAAAAGAAGGATAAATGCTAAAAATTAACTGACAAAATTGATCTTGAAACTGGGATTACAGTATATTAAATGAAAGTGTACCAATATCTCCAAACATAATGGCAGCAGTTATTTAGGATAAAGCATTATTAAGAGGATGCAGCCGATCAATTCATTAGAAACTATTAAAGTTAGTGATGTCACTATTACCTAGTTAATTGATAAACTGCATTATCCTGACTATTTATTCATCTTAAATTAAATCACTGTGTATCGACATAGGAACACTAGCCAAATTAAATTTGAAAGCGTATTACTCAGATTTGTACAGTGTTTATATTGTTACTGTCAAACAATGAATGCTAGATAATTATATACATTTTTCAACTATTAACAGCAACTTAAGAAACACTTCTTGCAATATCACCTAACAGTAAAATAATAAATAAAATAATAATATTGTGATAACATTTAAGTTTATTGCCATATAATGTAAATTTGCCATTACTGTATGTTTTCTCGCTTGCACTAATAATCAGTGCCTGCCCAATTTCTTGAGACAATGCAAGCCAGGTAACTCTGGTTGAGCATAATTAAACCCATAGGTGGGTCCGGCATAGGTCCTATACTTGACCCTTTGTAAGAACTAGTGGGTGCTTCTAAATTGTTTGTGACAGAATTTGATTGAGGAGTTTGGTAACCAAATGAAGTCTTAGTCTGCAAGACGGCTAAGCAATCCCCGTGGCAGATCATTTTCAGAGTTCCAAAATTGTGGCGGGCAGCACCGGCTCTACAAACAGTCCCCATTACAGAGGCTTCTGCCTCCTCCAATGTCATGCAAGCTATGCCTCCTGCCACCAAGGTCAGTAAACTCATTCCCAATTTGGGTTTTTCCCATGCCGTAGGGGCTGTGTGATCATTGTGGCATGGCAGTTTTAAACTTTGCCCAAACACACTAGCATCAATTTTTGTCACAAGCTTAGTAACCTACCAGTATTTTTAGGACTATAGGAGGATACTGGAGTACCCAGAGGAAAATAAAACACTGGGATAACAAACAAACCCAGCACATATAAGGCTTTAGTCAGAATCTAACCCACAGCCCCAGTTTTATGAAGTAACAGTGCTAACTACTATGCCACAGTCCTGCCTGTTAATCCACATACTTCATTCTAAAAAGCATTAATTGTATCTGGCATTGTGGAGCAATGTGGCAAATCATTGAAATAATAATAACAACTGTAATCTGTAACATTTTGCATGACTGGGATTTACCTCTATTGTTTGTCACTTGAGTGTAAATGTTTCCATATTTTAAGAAAGTTAAATGTTAAATATGCTATTATTCTTGATGTACATTAGAAAATACTACATTCACTTTACATATATCTCAGCTGAATAAACATTGGAAACAGTCTGCATCTCAGCCTGACCTCAAAATGCTATAAATGAAACATGACATGAAAATAAATCAGACTCATTTGCAAACAGTGTCTCTTCATGGTTATCTGCAGGTGACAACCCTGGCAGAGCATTACTGTATATGTGAATGTAGATACATTCAGATAATTAGAATATCCATGATCTTTTTAACAAGTAACAACATTTGTGCAGAGCAGACACTGGAGGGATTGGTCATGCTCCTGTAGTATCTGGATGGTGGCCTTATGCCACTAGGTCTAAGGTGCTCCAAACTACTGTACCTCCAATGGCAATGATCCAAACTTAGTGAAAGATTGGAATGCCACCTCGATGGTTGTTGTAACAATCTGATACAGTTGTTAATATGATACAGTGTAAGTTAAGTGTATAAAAAAACTGGGGGGATAGAGAAGTTAATAATTTGTTTTTTTTACTTCAGTTACTTTTTTAAGGAGGATCAATCAATTGTCCCTATGTAAAAAAAGGGGGCAGTACCAAGAATTATTGGTTCCAAGGAGGATAAAAGAAGCAGCACAAGCAAAAATGTGTCTTTCCTAAATTTGTATAAGAATGATATATTTAACTTTTCCTTTAGTAACTTGCAATCTAAATTGTCACAGACCAGCCCCATATTCATTTCTATGGAGAGTGTCCATAGCGAGTACTCCATCACTATCGAATTGTTGAACATTATTTAGGAATATGTTGCAGGCCTACAGTTAATTTCTATAGAGAATATCCATAGGGAGCACTTTATCACTCAAAAATGTTGCACACTGTAAAAATGTTGCAAATCATTCCTGAACTTGTTGCACACAGAATACATTTATGTAACCACTGTACAGTGTATATAAGAAAATAAATAATTTGAAAAATAATAATAATGTGGGGGTCGGACCACCATCATTCCACCAACCATAGCCAGTTGGCACCAGGGCCCACAAAAAGAAACAAAGGTGCACATCTCCTGAATCCAACCAGCCATAATGTAAAGAGCAGTAGGGTTCTTCTCCATACCTGTGGAGGAGGTGGATATGAAGGTAATGTTTTTTTTAAATAATAATATTGCTTTTTAAAGGTGAGCTACTGGTCCCAGCTAGCATGCTGGGCATCAAGGACTCACTGGCACCTGTATTCCACTTATTAAAAAAAAATAGACAGGAAACACACATGCACCATAGAGAAAAATATTCTATTAAATAAAGACTTTCCAGAAACCTTTGTTTACCCATTTATTATCAAGGGTCTTGCACTTTGGTGCATTAAAAATTTGATTTAATAAATGTTCACACCTACAACTGTTTGCTGTATTTTACTGGCCTACAGGAATGGCCACCAGACAAGGCTTGCTATATAGTAGTTCCATCTCTAACCACTGCTTTTATAAACAGTACTGTAGCTTTCATCAGTTAAGCTGTGTACTGCATGGCATGGACCTTCTCACGTTTTAGCATTTTACATGTTGCAACAAAGATACCTGTTTGGTGTGACTTGACCCACAGCACATAAATAATGTATCATTGTAGAAATAATGTGTTGAAATAAGAGGCTCATTGAGGGAAAAAATTAAAGGAGAAACCATCAAATGGAGAGGTAGGGCTTTATTTGCGAAGTGGTGGCTTTTGTAAGCCACTTCTTCCTGGTGGGTTGGAGGTGCAAATTTAAAATGGCGCCATTTTAAATTTACTATATGTTAGTTCTCCCTCATACAAATCCATTTACGGTACCTAAGATAAAGTTGCTTTGTTTACTCACACCACAGCAAAGATAAAACTATAATTGTGGCCATGTAACTGAGGATCAAAGGTTCAAATATTATTAATATTCCATTGACAAAAACCTTACGATTTCACATGTCTCATTAAGGCTTCTTAGACATGATCTGAAATTTCACAAAACCTACTGAATTTCTGCCACTCAAATTTAAAAAAGCAATGAAAGTACCGGGAAATGTTCATATTGCATCATGAGCACATCGTTCCATGTGTAGGGGCCTAAAGAAACAGTTCAGGGCTGGGACCATCAGTGTCAGTGACCCCCTCTGTCCCCTGCTGCTGCCCATATGCACTGCCCTGCTGCTGCCACTGCTCTGCAACCCTGCTGCTGCCCCTGTGCACTGCCCCACTGCTACCACTGCCCCGCACACTTGTAGCCTGACCCCACAGCAGTCTCTTCCTCTGCACCCCAAAAACTCCTCCTGTGTGCTGCCCCTCCAACACCAGTGCTAGTGTACCATTTTGTTGCCCTTCTCCACTGCAGGTGGCCCGGTTTGCTACTCCCACCCTTGTTGGCTAATAAATTCTAAAAAAGCATTTCCATAGACAAAAAACCTTACGGTTTCACATGACACATTAAGATTTCATAGACATGATCTGAAATTTCACAAAACCTACTGAATTTCTGCCACTCAAACTTAAAAAAGCAATGAAATTCTGATTATCAAGGCTGACACATGAATGGATGTGTTCCTTGCGCAATACAGATAAGGTATGCTACCACACCGTGTGGTTAAGAGCACTCTTACAAAGGTAATGTTTTCTAAAAATAATAATATTGCTTTTCATAGGTGAACTACTGGTCCCAGCTAGCATGCTGGGCATCAAGGACTGTCACTGAGATTGCTGTCACTCACAAAATTGTGGAGCTGCTAAATCACAGAATTTTGTGATTATTGGAAAACACACATGCAGTCTTTGCAACTGCTGTCTGAGCAGAAGATAGAGCTGCGCAGATGGGTTAAGAGTGGGGTGTATGGTGGGAGGAGACAGATCAGTTTGAATGGGGGAGACAGAAAAAGGCATGGAGAGGGGAGAGATTAAGCAGTAGAGATGGGGGGAAATCAAAATGATTCTAATGGGTGGAAAACAGTGGTGCAGGTGGGGGGGCAAAGTGATGCAGATGGGTGAAAAACAGTGGTCCAGATAGAGGGAAGACAACAGCCCTGGCCTGGGCTGACAAGCTTTCAGGGGTAATGCTTTGGCTGGGGAACCCAGTGAAAGGCTTCCCCTGGCTGTGGCATTACCTCCCCCCCACCAGAGACAGTTCAGTGCTGGTTTTGGTTAATACAGGGGACCCCTACTCATTTTTCCCCCTGTATTTGCAGAACCAGGACTGGCTCAAAGCCCAATGCTGGTTGAACTTAATACAGGGGACCCCTCATTGTTTTACACCTGTATTTTGGCAACCAGGACTGGTTCCGAATAGCACAGTGTTGGTTGTACTTAATACTGGGGACCTCTACATCATTTGTCCCCTCTATGTAGCACAACCAGTACTGGGTCTTCAAAGCCTGGGACTGGTTGTTCTTTGGGGGGCATGACATTTTTTTTAATACAGGTTTATTTTTTAAACACAGAAGCACTGATCCCTCCATGCTTCTGTGTTTATTTATACACATATACAGGATCCAAGACTTGATCTGTCAGTGCACAATATATCTTGTGTTAATTTCAAAAATGGCCTGGATCATCTCAGATCCAGGCCTGTCACCAACACAGCACCACACCAATGGGTGCTGCCACCTACACTGTCACCGCTAATGCCTGCACTGCCACAGATAATGCCCACTACCTCCCCGGTCCTGGCTGCAGCTAATGCCTGCTACCTCCCACTTGTCCCAACCACAGCTAAAGCCCACTACCTCCCTGGGGTTCTGGTCACAGCTAATGCTCACTTCCTTCCCCCAGGTCCCACATCTGCTAACAGTCATCAATTAAATTCTTGGTTTATTTAATATTTTTTTGTGATTTCTCAAGTAATAAGAACTTGGGAGAATTAAGATTATTATACATTACACTGCTTTTTTTGCTCAAACCACTTTCTTTCATTTAAAAAAATATAATAACCCTATAGAGTGATTTTATTTTGCTGTTCCATATACTGTACCTGTGTGTGATTCCTTTTGGAAGGGATGGTACATTGACCACTACACCTGAATTTTAGGTAATTTACAAAAGTAACACCCAGTGGACTACTCTATACAATCAAGCAGGGAGTTTCAGGTGGAGCCAGCACAAGAGAAGTTAGTTTGACCTCTCATCTACACCCCAACAGCAGGTGAGCAGGTTGCACAAAAGTATTAAGAAAGATCCTCCATGTTGAATCAAATAAAAAAGGGGGTCTTATTTATGGTGGTAGGGTGTCTATTTAAAAAAAAAATAGTTGGCCTTGTTGGGATACTGATAAGGGGTGTTTTTTTTCCTTTTTTCTATTTGTACACCCAGGCAATTGCCAGCTCGTTTAATCCCAATATATCTGAAGCAAATTATTTTATTTTTCATATAATAACTATCAGGTTATACGCAACATAAATATATGAACTTCGCAAAGTGTTAACCAGAATTATATACCTTTTAAATCAATTGGATAATTTCCTTTCATAAAGATAACGATGCACACAAAATGTTATACGTAAAATGTTTTATATTCTTCCAATCAATCTTAATAAAATCAATGCTTGTTAAAATACAATATAGATGATACAAAGATGACAGAGAGAGAAAGAGAGAGAGAGAAAATATGGCTGCTGTATGAGATTGTGTGTGGTGGTTGTTGTGACCCTTTGTCCTATTGTTCAAACCGCATGTTCACTGAACACAAACTCCATTTTGAAAAACCCTCATTGAAATCTCCGATAATGCCATAGTTAATTAAATATGCAAGCTGAATATCATATGCCAACACATCAGGCAAACACTGCACCATTTAATATTCCAACATGTACAACACAAGGTGATTCCAATATACAACAATACCATCCTACAACAGACCTCATCCAGTACCCACTAGACCGTGGGGAGGGGGAAGGGCCGAAGCTCATGTTTTTCCTTTGTTTGCAAGCCTCATGATCCCTAGGCAAACTCCATTTTGAAAACTCACATAATGTTGTAACTTCTGTAAATCATACATCCATTAATGATCATAATTATAATACCCATAACAACCTATTTGTACTATACAACACCAAAACTGGGTAGAATTATAACTATGATCACATGACTAGTAATTCCCAACTTCCATTGAATCAAGCTGAATTCAACTTGATTCCATTATATAATGTTTCACAAAGTATAAACTACTAAACAGTGTACATTACTTTTAAACTTAGTACAATGTAATTGACCATTACCGAGTTACGGGTTCCTTCATCATCAGCTGATATCAAACAATTATATATCTACAGATTGCAATATTTTACCCAATTTCCATCTTAGCACATGGGAAGGAAGTGGGAAAAGTATACCTATATCACAGCCAGCTATATGTATAAAACTGAACCCAAATCACTGCAAACTTTTACATATTGTCTACTACAGATTAACACAAACTAAGGCATAACCAAAGCATTACAGCCTGATAACCTGGCCGTTAACAAAGATTCCACTATGTACCACAATATTAATAACTACAAACTATCTATACAAGCTATAAACAGATCAAATCAAACTAGTTACAAATACCCATATAGGCTAACCACTGTACAGTTTACTTAGCCATTTCCAGGTGTATTTAGATCCATCTTGGCAGTCTTCTGGGGAGAAGTCTGCTGTCCTTCGTATCTCTCTGCAAGTGTATGTCTGCCTGCCTCTGGTGTGTGCTTGCAAGCATGTGTGTTTCTCCAAGTGTTTTTGTGAATGCCATCCTGCTCTCCCTTACCTGTGTCTCTGTGAGAATCCTATTACCTGATAGGTTTGTTCAAAAAGGGGTTGTTTCAATCCTTTACTTTGAAACTCATGTCCAATCACCTGTGAGGAGGCTTCAAGAGGAAAAAGCCTCTTGTTGAGGGTATGCTGTGGAGTTGAACACCTTAACAAATGTTAATTAGCTTGTAGTATCATTTAGCCATCTCTATTGATATGCTGGAATAACCAGTTCTGTGTAAACTTGTTTGGTTCCTGACTATCTCTGGAATATGTGAATTACATCTATATATATATATTTGATTCTAATTGTATAAGGAATTATTATTATTGATTTTATTATACACACTGTAACAGATACCATATTATTTCTGCACATAGTAAGATACAGTATAACATTGAGATGCTAATAGTTTGCAAAACAAAATTATAAATAGATTTTTTTGGTATAAATCTACTCAATAAAACCTGCAATTTGATATTTTGGAACATTGGCTAAATGTCAATACAAAAACCACAATGTGTTTCCTTGTGATGTTCATAAAAAAAATACAAAATCACATTTGAGTTTGGATCTATTTTTTGAAGTTTCAATAAAAAATAAATTAACACTTTCTTTTTACCCACTTTGGTTACATTTTATTTAATGTGTTAGTGCAGTGGTTTTTAAACTCGGTCCTCAGGACCCCACACAGGTCACATTTTCCAGGTCACCCAGTAGGTGCACAGTTCCACTAGTGGAGATAATTATTTCTGTGAGGATACCTATAAAACATGCACTGTTTCGGAAGCAGAAGACCAAGTAGCAGAATCAGACCCACTCTTTAGGAAGCGATCGCTTGTAGCTGGCCGATTCTTGCAATCTGCACATGTGTATGCATCGCAATGTGCGTGCGTGAACCACTGCGAAAGATTGGGAAGCGGTTGCTCGCCCAGCATAGGCAGCCCAGTTGAATGAGTGGCAGGAAAGGCCATTTGTGGGTGGTAACACGGCTGGCCACTAGAAACGGGGGAGTGTAGGTACGAATGCAGGTGTGCCTGAGTGTTTCAACACTGTTTCAGAGGCATGCATAATTAACAGGCAGCGTCATAGTACACGTCACCTGGTTGGAGTTCACACAGAAGTGATTGCAGTGCTTGTGGCATGGTATAGTCAACTTCAAGCGCTGCGAGCGCATACGATGGTGCTCGATGTACCAATGTTTTCATGCACTTCCAGGAGATGACATGCGCAAGTGGGCATCTTAAGAATGGCAGGTGAGCATTTGCATACACAAAGTGATCGCATGCCAAGACATAGTGGGCATGCTAATGCCTTGCTGTGCAATCGCCTGCCTTGCTGGGTGTGCGCTAGATTTGCATATGCTGGGAGCAAGTGAATGCATCTAGTAAGTGGGTCTGAATGAGCTCCCAAGTTTGATAACCTGTGTGTTAGAGTGAGCAGCAAGACTAATTGTATTTTCTATAGAAACAAAGACTATAGTTTATGTGTGGGTACTGCTTAAAAAACAGTGATGGTGATGGTGGTGTGTCACGTGATCGGATTTAGAAAAATGGCCTCAGCACAGGAGAAAACCTGCATCAGCGAATGGGTTCAATTCATTTACAATTCATGTAACTTTTTTGGTAATGTAATCGTATGATCCATAAGAAGAATGAATGTGATATGTATAATTCCAAAACCAGGCCTGGACCTGCAGGAAAGTTCTGCATTGTGGAAAGGATTCTGTAAGTCATGACCTAAGACAGAGGTTCTCAAACTCGGTCCTCAGGACCCCACACAGGTCACATTTTCCAGGTTACCCAGCAGGTGCACAGTTGTGTTAATTACTCACTGACACATTGTAATAGATCCACAGATGGAGCTAATTATTTCACTTGTGATTCTGTGAGGAGACCTGGAAAACATGCACTGTTTGGGGTCTTGAGGACCGAGTTTGGGAACCTGTGACCTAAGAGATGTTCTGATTCACCCCACATGTACCTTAAGTTCATAAAGAGCTGGTAATGTGATTGCAAAAATAAACTCATATTTACCATTATACAATTTGACTTGAAGTCCTAACTTTAAGTGATCAAATATTAATACAAGTTTGTGTATTTTGATACGTTTAATATTTATTTTTAGATTTTTGATTGAATCAGTTTAAATAGATAAAACTAAACTTTAATAGAACAATAGTGCTTACAACATGAAAATCCATAATGTAAATCCATAATATTTTTCTTTTATCATATAATAACATCCTTAAGCGCGATTGTAATAAAAAAAATATATATAAAAATAACATTTGCAAATTATCTATCTTTTTTCCATAGCCATGAACAGCTGCTGAGTTTTGCATTATCATTTGCATTATACAGTCAAATAAAGAGACCATCCTGTAACTCAGCAAGAATCTGTTTTATCTTTCATTTGGACGGATCACTTCTGTCACTGGAGACATGAAAATCTCTGCAGAGAAAGAACATAATGTTCAGCATCTGATTTCTGGTGCTGTTGCTGGTATTATCATTATATTAGGATTAATGGTAAATGGATTTATTGTTGCTGTAAATGTCACTGATTGGATAAAAGGAAGACCAGTGACAGCGACTGACCCAATTCTCACCTCCCTTGGGATAACAAGGATGATCTACCAATCCGTCAGCCTGTTTAACTTATTTTCTTATATGTTCTCTTTAGAAACTATTATCATATATGATATCATTGTTGAAGGTATTTGGGATATTTTCTTCAGTGCCTGTATTTGGTTATCAGCCCTTCTCTCTGTTGTCTTTTGCTTGAAGATATCCAACTTGGACAATGTCTTGTTTCTGCGCTTGAAGAATATTATATTACAGAGGGTCATCCGTCTGATTATCGCTTCTTTGCTGGGGTCCATTAGTTATACGTTACTATGTTATTTGGTCACTAACATTGCACTTCCTAAAACTTCATCGAATGAAACATACAGTGAATCAAATAAAATTAAACTTTACATGTTTTTAGTGTGGAACATTTTGCCACTGCTCATATATTTTACTTCATCAGTTCTTCTTATTTCCTCTCTGTGTCATCACATGTATGTTATGAGATTTGATAGATCTGTAACAGGACAATTGGATGCCTATTACAAGACCATCAAGTTTTTAAGTTTTTCATCCTTTAGCTATGCATTTTTCTTTTGCATCATTGTAGCTGCATGGTGTTATGATCAATCATTTGACATTTTAGGAGATTTTTGTATTTTTAATTCTTTTCCAACTATCCATTCGATTTATCTGATCTATGTAACAACCAAGTTTAGGACTCGGTTTTCTGGCATTATCCAACATGGACTCAACTACTTGATCACTTGGAAGCATTCTTAACCCAACTGCAGAGGTCTGGCAAGGAGAGACATTTGTTCCAAGATTCAAGTAAGGTTCATACAAGTACTAGATTAGTTGTGATCAAACTGTAAGTTGTAATATATTGTATAAAATAACTCAGTAGACTAAATGGCATGATTTTTGGGGTAGCTGATGAGTTTAAAGCACAAGTATTATCAGTATGTGGCTTATTACTGTAAATCTGAAGGCATCTAAGTTTAGTTACAGTAACTTGAAAAAGTACTGTATAACTTGTACTATCCCAGAACATAATTTTCTGTATTCTATACAGAAAACAGGAAATAATAAAGATATATAGTACACTCCCATAAGCAAGAGAAATGTCAGCAATCACAGGACAACTCACATAGGGGGAATTCAATTGTTTTTACAGCACCTGATAGAGCAATTCATTTTTTGCGCCGATTGCGCTGAGGTGGAGAGCAGAAATGTGAGAACAGTCCAGCTTTTGGGTGCCCAAACAGTAGTTGGGGTGCCCTAAGCAATACTTTAGACAGGTTTATCCACTTTACGCAGGTAAATCCGGTGCTTTTGGGTGCTAGAAGCGTGATAATTAAATTAAAACAATTTAATTGCTCCGTTGGGCGCCCATTCATTTTTGCTGACCAAAAAACATTTGAATCTCCCCCATGAGTTAATAAACATATTACGAATTATGTATTGAGAGGCTCAGACATTCTCACTACTTAAATGTACCTGAATCACTTTCACCCTACTGTATATAAAGTTAATACTGTTTCTAAGCAATGGCAGCAATGGCACTCACTGTTAGCAGTAATAAATTCTTCACTCCATTGCCCTCCATGATAGTTGAGACAGAAACAATAAGCTGAAGACGGCACTCAGGGAATTAATACAAATACTGGTAATAAATAAATACATAGGATCCGTTTTAAATATCAATGATTTCGATACCAAAGCATTTTCATCAGGATACAAAATAGCATGAACATCTTTCACTAAATAAAATGGATAAGTTGAACTATGACACACACACCGTATCAGCCCAATCCCACTCCTAAAATCCTGCCTATCAGGTAAAGCAATAATACAGTACAATATAATACAATAAGGAGAGGATCAAATGCTACACACAGGTCAATCTAACAGGTGGATAACAGCAAACCAGATAAATAGTCCAAAATCAAGGGAATGTTTCCAAAATCAGTCAAAACAACTCCTTCCTCTCCTTCCAAGGTGACTCCATGTTGTGGAAATGGAATATATAAAAAAAATATGAGAAAAAACACAAAATGTGAAGTACTGATAAATCAAATGATTATGTTCCCTTGTGATGGTGGTAATAGTGCCTCTATAGTCCCAGATATACACCAAACAGAAAGGAAAGGGCCTTGCCACCAATATCTTACAAATATAGGAGTACCAAGAACTCTCATGAGTGGTACATAGACAAAATACATAATGGTTTCTTTTGGAAAGGGTTCACTACTTCAAATCACACCCAGTAAACAATATGAGGCGTACCCCAACTCACATCTCAGATGGTTGGGATCCACACATAAAGGTTTCTTTATACTTGTAAACACTTTGTCGCATGTCACACATGGAGATTCATCAAAAAATAACAATATTTTATTACCATATAAAAAATTTTTAAATGTATATTAGGATAGTCTTTGGAAGAAATTCCAATCTTACAATTCAAAATAGAGTCCAGGATCAAATGTGAAGGAAATGGACAATATGCACTAGAAACACATTACAGGAAGTAAGGTCCGGACTTAAATCTGAATGTGAGCCACTGCATACCTCCAAGGAAATCCAAATCTCTGTAATCGTCCTGCTGGATGCCCACATGAACATCTTACCTACCTTTATTCATACATTTCTATCACCACAAGTGATGCTCACCCCACCAAAAATGGTTTGGAGGGTGAAATAACATTTCAACATGCAGCTATCGGGCACTGTAGCAAGCACAGAATACACATCAAGCAATGCTCAGCTATCACACCCCACTGGTTTGTTAATTGCCATGGAAACCTGCAGGAAACATCAGATATTAAGTCCTACAAATCAACCCAAAGGGTTGAATGCACAGGACATATTCGATTCAGCACATAATAGAGTGCATTTAAAAATTGGTGATGGTTAGTCAGTTATTCAGATCCAGCTGCCATATTGCTTAAGGATAACATATTTGAGAAAACTGATGCTATACAATTAGAGGACATCTAATGTATAAAGATTGGGTCAAATTCAAGAAAAAAAAGAAAATGTACTTTTATTTCCATGGGGTCATCCTCTCCAAGTACTATAAAGAAAAAAAATGACCCTGTAGTGTCTACATAAAAAATCTGGCCACACTAGGATGTCAGGATATTAATTTCTGCAAAAGGTGGGTAGCAATACTTAATAAGTGTTCCCTGGCCCTTTTCTCCTTGTCAATGAATAATCTTCTAAAGAATTAGTCATAACCAAAGAAAAAATTGTGGAATTTGAATGAAAACATAAGGAGCGTCTCACAGTTGACATAACAACAAATTGGCTTACTAAACTCAATAGCCACATAGAAACTTAGAAAGTTCAAACTGGAGAAATTCCTTAAAATAAACAAAGATTATGATTACTAATGATTACTAGTGTTTACAGTTGGCTTCCTGACGAACAAGTAAGACAAGCATATCAGGGGGACCACCGCTACCGAAAACAATTCGAAGTCTTTGATACTTCAGTAAAATCAGCAACTTAACAAAGTGATTTGGAATTACCCAGAAGCTATAAAAATAGGTGTTTTCCAAGTGTCCCTTTAGGGATGCGCAAACGTGCCTAACAGGAAGGCACAAGAGAAAGTTCACAAGGAGAGGTGGCCAATGGAAGAGGAGCAGACAGGAAGGCCCAGCTGCCCAGGACTTAATCTTTATTTTGCCCTCATTACAACTAAGTAAAACTGAACAAAAAGTATTGAATGACCTTACATTTCTATGACTAAATTTGATGCAGTCACTTAGAAAACAAAGTCTATAAACTATAGCATCAGTTAAAATTAAATTAGTATTTTATCAACATCAACAAGTCAGCTGCAACAACTAATTCCTAGATCAAAGTTTAATCCTGTTCCCATGAACGCATCTTTAAAGACCTTAATTTGTCTGAGAACACAATGAGAGAAACCCAGACCTCCACCAGATCATCCAGGAACAATCTTACTAAGGATCCATTTCAGGAGTTAAATGTTTTAAGTAAAGGCAGAGACATTGTTATGAGAACTAGGGACAAGGGGGGCACATTTGTGGTACTAAACCTATTAGACTATAAAAGAGAAATATATTTTCAACTAATTGATCAAACTACATTTAGGCAATTACCGTCAGATCCCAGGGCAGTCTTAAAAAGGAGATATATTTATTACTCCTAAAGGCAGTGGATGACAACCTTAAAACAAAGGGAATTCTAACTGCTCTGATAAGAGGCATTCCTGTGTGACTTATTTCATACATTACCCAAGATACTACAGGAACCCCTGGGCAGAATTATAATCTCAGCATGGGGTTCCTTGTTCCAGTCTACTTCCATATACACAAAAATATGCCACAAATGTGGCATGCAAAAGCAGGTCACAAGCTGAAATACCGCCCATTTTCTGTATTGACAACAAATTAAAAATTAAAGAGATACATGGTGGATAAGATGCAAAACACCACCAGGTGGCCAATGGCTGTAGCTAATCCCACATATGGATGGATTTAATAAAAGTTTTTTATTTAAAATAAGAATATTTATTTATGTAGTGGTTTTCTCCAAAAGAAAACAAAGAACATTGTATTTGCATTTGATAGTCCATATTACAAAGGAGACAGCCATCTTGGGCACACTACAATGGTTACATGGGAAAATACAAAATATGAAATACAGACTATAAAGTACAAGCTAGTCATAGGATGATCAATGCCTCAGATTTTTCATCCTATCCACGAAAGTACCAAGGAAGTCAGCCATCTTGGAAGCACTACATAGGTTACAATAGGTGGCATAAACAATAAGTGGAGATATGACACTAAGAAAGGATACACAGTACACACAGCAATATACAAACAACAAAATAATGGCATTACTCATTCTACCCATGAAAGTACCAGGCGAGGCAGCAATCTAGGGTGCACCACCTAGGTTACAGGTGTTGGGATAATACCTGGAGATGTGATACATGTTGGAGAGCTACAAATTACATTCAGTGAGTTAGATACCCATAGAATCATCTGATCCATGGCTTGTTCATCCTGCCAACATATGTACCATGATCAAAGGTGGGTTATGAGTCTGTATAACTTAATATAGACCAAGAAAGAGCCTTAAAGGATGTCATAATTATCTGGGCATTATACTGAATGCATAGGGGACTCATCCAAATCTTATAGTTTTTCTCATATACTTGATGAAAATCACAATAGTGTAAGATTATTTTTTTTTATTCTTCTAACATAATTACATAAAATGCCCATATATGATCATTGGACCTCAGCACATGGTCTGGAGATAGTCCACAGGCAATGTTCTTCTAAAGGAATCCAGCAGCAAAGCCCCAGCAAAAGGTGTCTCGTTTTGATTCTTCTGGTAATACATACTTCACCCAGGGGTGGAAATAAATGGAATGAACACCCAAATTTACACCCAGTTGTGACTGTCCATTATGATAGAAAAAATTTTGATTTACTGATGTTTCCTGAAAACCCTGAAGTGATGTCACAGTTCATGTAATCACTTCTGCCTATATGGTAAGCAGTATAATCAGTCATAGTTGTCCATAGTTCAGTGGCAGTACATAGTTCAGTAGTCAGTAAAAATCCCATAAAATAGTCACACAGCAGTACAATGTCCACAAAAATACAGCAGTCTTCAGTTTTTGTTTTTTTCAAATAAAAATCTGCAGACAAATAATGAATTATGAGTTTGAACATTTACTTTAAGAGGCTATTGGTCCGCAACAAAGAATACTGTCTGAAACAATCTCTGCACGTGTCATTTGTAATGCAGACAAATCTGTTGACTTTTTAGTGGGGTTGCACCACTGTAACTAATACTGTGGCGCAAGCCAGAGGGGTCTTTTGCACTATTTTAGCAAAGCTTAGTAAGGACATATCTGTATGAGTTATGTTCATGTAAACAAATCATTTGATCAAACATTATCTTAAAACTTTTGTTTGTTTACTTATTAAATAGCTAATAAAAAATTTCACCTGAAAAAAGTAGCATCATTACTTACTAACAAAATAACTGAAAATAAATCTGCAAATCAATGTTATATGTTTTTTTTCTAGATTCAGAGCAACCATCCACCAATGGGAGAACAGCAGGAGGAGCATAGCACAGAATTATATTAGCTGGCAAATCTGTGCACCCAGTAAATGCTTGTACAAGAATTATAAAATATTGCATTTATTTAAAAAAAAATATATGTACTACACAGACACTTTTTCAAACAGTGTTGAAAAAAACTTTGTATTTGTGGTATTTTAGATTAAACTAAATTATTGTCACACTAAAAATAAAAAATAGCTTTATCACATAATCTGGTGGGCTCCTAGTACAGGTGTTAGTGTACACATGAGTGACATTAATCAGCAGATTTATGTTATCAGCTACACTATGGAATACTTACAGTAATTTGTTAAAGTTTCAGTTTTTTTTCAATTAAGTTAAATGTAACAGTTGTATTAAATATTACATCTGCTAGTTTCATTGTGCGTGTGTTACATGACTAATACAATAAACTGAATTAACAACGGAAGTCACAGTGTGATTGCAGTGTTTGTTTTTAACCATGTAGTCACAGTACATTAGTGACACACACAAGTAGCTTTACCATAATCATACACAACATGACATATAGAAGTGTCATATCCACAAGAGGGAAGGGAACATTGTATTTACTGTAAACTGTCTGTATTAGTATTGGCTCCATACTTTATCTTTTACACTAGCCTGTCTGTTTCTTAAAGGTAAGTCTAACTTATATTTGCAACAAATGTTAGAGTTTGTGAGCTGGGCACATCCTGAGATGCATTGGACAAATCACATGTACATTGTCCCTACATACAGTATGTTCAGGCTATATATACAACCACCTCTAAATCAGCACAACAATGTATGTCACAGACGGTTACACTCATACTGCTTTTACATTTGACTGCTGGGTAACACCCGGGATTATGGTCACACGTTCATTCTGGGTGCGATCCAGCTGAGACCTCACACAGACAGGTGGCCCGATCCAACACTGATGCTGGATGGATGATGCCATTGGCATCATGTAATGAGCCAATCAGGGGCATTTCTAGAGAAGAGGGGCCAGTCTGCAGCCTCCGTCATGGGCCCCCTCCTCTCAGGCTGGTGGCTGCATGGCCAACACCGCACTTATAGATTCTGGGAACTAGAGTGTGCCCAGAGTCTTTAGCGCATGCGCAGGTCACCAGGAAAATGGCAGCAGTGGCCATTTTCCCTGTACTGCGCATGTGCAAACTACGGGAAAATGGCTGCGGTGGCCATTTTCCAGCCATTTTTACAGCACAGGCACCGACACCAGCATGGTACTATGGAGAGGTAAGTATACTATGAGTGCAGGGTGTGCACCCTGCATCCATTATAAATACACCACTGGAGCCAGTGCTTGGAGATGATCTCATCTCCAGGTGCCGGCTCTTACTATGCAGAGAACGGGACCTGGGTTACCTGTTCACACTGCATCATGAGCAGGATTGAACAAGCGTTGAAATGCCAGGTCACTCGACCCGGATAATTTCAACCCAACCCTTTCACAGTGCACAGTAACCCAGGTTATTGCTGCTAGTTTAAAAGGGGTATAAGAGACACAAAAAGTCAGATGGATACCCTTTTCACACATAGCCTAAATAACCAGGGTTTTGCTGATGCACGGGCACTGACTTCAGCAGGGACATAAATAGGACTTTGTGGGCCCCATAGCAAAATTTATAAGGGGCCCCCCACCAAGACAGGTCTCAACCAAAGTGTATACATACATATAAATGTATATATGTATATGTATATATATATATATATATATATATATATATATAGTGAACGCATTGATTAAAAAAAATTGTGAGTCCTGGGGACTCCTAAGTTTAAAAATTTGGGGTCCTACTCCACTATTTCTGGGTCCTATTACATATTATGGGGGGTGCAGGCAGGCAGCAGTTGGGACAGTGCTCGGGGCCGGTAGCAGTTTGGGTAGAGCTTGGGGTTATAGGCAGGGAGAAGTTAGGGTAGAGCTGGGGTAGAGGGGAGTAAGTGCTGGCAGTGTTTGGGATAGGGATCAGGTAAGAGTATATAACAGCTGGTGCAGTACTGGTGGCAAGGAGGGTGTTAGGGGCAGGCAGTGATGGGTTAGAGAGGAGGTAAGGGTGAATAGCAGCTGGTGCAATACAAGGGGCAAGATGAGGTTAGGGGCAGGCAGTGCTGGGGTATGGAGCAGGCAATGATAGATGGAAGCTGGGGCAATATTTTAAGAAAGCAATATAATACAATACACCAATATCACAATAAATTGTAGCTAAATAAATGACTAAGGTAATCACTAAAACCCATAGGTCAGATCAGTAGACCACAAGCTCTGTCTGATGCAAATCATAGCACCATAATTTCTTCCCAGAATGTGTTTTTTTTATTCCCACTTTGATTTCATGTCTCTTCCATAGGCCATTCCCCTATTATATATCCTATGAATTGCCAAGGCCCCACATGTCTGTATGTGATGTGTGAAGATTGTCCCCCTGTTTGCTAGGTATCCCTCTGTCATGAAGTGTCACTGAGACAACGTGCATTCTTACTGGAACAATGGGAGCCAACCAATGTTGATGAAGGGTATTGTGCATGTTAATGATTAGTCCTTCATCACATTAACCTATACCATGATTTTTACATTCAAAGCTGCTTCCAGGTATTTGGAACTTCCTATCTTAGAGAAAGGAAGTTGGGAAGGAGAAAGGACCCTGCCATACATAGACTTCCTGTCAGAGAGAAGAGTGGGGAAGGAGGAAGGACACTACCATACATAGACCTCCTATGTCAGAGAGAAGAGTTGGGAAGGAGGAAGGACACTACCATACATAGACTTCCTTTGTCAGAGAGAAGAGTGGGGAAGGGTTAGACACAAATAAACAGCCCTTCTAGTCTTACCACGCCATGGTGTGACACGATAGCACTGAGCATCTTTCCATGCAACTCTTTACCTTCAAATGTGTCTTATTTGCACAGTGATGCAAATAAGTCACACAAGCAGCTTCTGCTGATTAAAATGATATGTGGCATGCCTATATTCTGTGTGTGACTGTGGGTGTATCTACATGCAAAATGCAAGGTTACAGTGTCACAGCTGTAGACACTGTAACATAGTATATTGCATGCAGATAAACCCACAGTGTAGTGGTGTATGGGAATGTGAAAGGAGATCAGATATCTAATGGGAGATAATTGGATGAGTATTTTGTAAATGAGTGTGAGAAACTTGAATTGGGTTCTGAAAGGGAAGGTAGCAGAATTGAGGACAGATTGGAATGGAGAGATGTAGGAGTCAGCAAGGCCAGATAGAAGGAGTATACAGTAGTCCATAATGGAGATGACCAGTGAGTGGTTGAGGGTCTCAGCAGCATCCAGGGTGAGAAAGGGTATGATCCTGGAAATACTTTTGATATGAAAATGGCCGGACTGTGAGAGGTACTAAATGTGTGGTTTGAAGGATAATGAGGAGTAAAGGATAACTCCAGGACATTTGGGGGCTAGAGGAGATGGTTATGCTGTCAATAGATAATGAAATTGTGGGAGGTGAGGTTATGTAGTTGGAGTATAGAAGTGGTCCAAGAACAGAAACTTGGGGAAACCTACTGTTAGTGGAATTGCATGGGAAGCAAAGCCATGAAAGGAGACAGAGAAGGAATGGTCAGAGAGGTAGGAGGACAGCCAGGAGAGGGCAGTATCACATAGACCAAGGGAGTAAAGGATTAGCAAGAGGAAAGGGTGGTCCATATTGTCAAAAGCAGCTGAGAGGTCAAGGAGAATGAGCAGAGAGTAATGGCCCTTGGATTTGGCAGCAAGAAGGTCATTGCTGACTTTTGCAAGGACTGTTTCAGTGGAGTGGAGAGGATGGAAGCTAGACTGAAATGGGTCAAGCAGGGAGTGGGAGGAAAGACAGGTGGTATGGCAGTTGTAGACAATCTCCTCAAATTGTTTGGAGGTAATAGAGAGGAGAGGGAAACTGTAGATTGGTAGATGTAGAGAACGTTAGGATCAAGTGTGTTTATTTTAAGAATAGTAAAGTCAAGAGCATGCTTTAATACAGAGGGGGCAGTGCCTAATGAAAGGGAGAGATTAAGGAAGGGTTGGCAAGATGAGAACATACAAAAAGAGGTAGTGGTAGAGGCAGGAGGGGATAGTATCAAGACAGGAGGTGGAGGCGGAGGAGGGGTGGGCGTGGCAAGAGGGCCAAGACTTCATCTCTGGATATATGGGAGGAAGAAGTCAGAGTTGGCAAGATAGACATGGAGGTATACGTAAATTGGGAAAGGCCGTGGTGGGGTGTGGAGAGTCTTGTTGGATGTGATGTCCTGACACATGTAGTAATTTTTAGGTGTGTAGAGGGTGGCATATTCAAGGACAGAGATTGTTGAGGGGATATGTGGAGGGGAAGAGAAGAGTTAGTTGAAAGTGATGAAGAGACAATGAGGTTTTGAGGACTGAGGACTGGGAGGAGACCAAGTTCTTGAAACACAACTGTTTAGACATGGAGAGAGCAGTACTGTAGGTTGAGAGCATGAATTTGAATTGGAGGTAGTCTGCCTTGGAGCAGGTTCATGAGTACTTTTGCAGGTATCTGGTGTAGTTGGAGATCCAGGTTTGTGGATCTGCGATGTTGAGTAATGATTGCCAGTGCAACAGAGTCAAGAGCAAAAGTAAGGGAGGCACTGTATAAGGAAGTGGCTTCAGGGCATACAAATAATGGGAGGGTGAGGGGGCTAAGGGTGAAGTGAGGATAAGGAGGCAGAGGGGTTTGTAGGGATACTAATATGGATATTAAAGTCACCTAAATGATAGTGGGGGATGTAGTCAGACTCCCAGTGCACACAATGCTGGCAATCAGAATTCCAGCACTGAAAACCCAACAGCAGTCAGAATCCATGCTCAAAAATCCATCTGTGATCCCAATGGTTAGTATGAGGGTTAGGTTTAAGAAATAGGGGTAAGGATAGGCTGCAGGAGTGTTAGGGTTAGGCTGGTGAGAGGGTTAGGGTTATGGTGTGGGAGGGGAGGGTTAGAGATAGGCTGAGGGAAAGGAGTGTTAGCATTAGGGTTGAGGGAAGGGTTGCAATATTTACCTGCATGCATCAAGATATTCATTATCAGGATTATGCTACCGGGATTCTGACCACCAGCATTATAAGCAATGGGATCAGTGTACCCAACCTGATAGAAGTAAGATCTGAAGAGAGGGAGGTGGAGCCAGGAAGCAAAGTTGTAAAAAAATTTGGAGGGAGGGGTAGGGGACAGTAAGTAATAGCTACTCAAAGATGAACAGGATGGAAGTGACCTGAACTTTGAATGAAGATAATTAAAGGGAGAGTTCTGATGGAGAGTTGGTTGGAGAAATCAGAGGATAGAAGAACCCCAACACCACCATGGCAATCCCCAAGCTGGTGTGTGTTTGAGAATGTGAGGTTCACATAGGAGAAAGCTGTGGGAGAAGTGGTGTCAGAGGGGGAAATCCAAGTTTCGATAATGACTAGGAGATTCAGGAAGTTAGTGAGATCTGGCATTCCATAGGGCGCAGGAGAGAGGGGCAGAGTTTGTGAATGAGATTATCAGGGTTGCTGTAGCATTGGGGTAAGATTAATTTAGAGGATAGAGATGAAAAGAGTGTAGTGATGGTGCAGGTTCCTGAGCTAGGAAGGAAAACTGCAGGTGGTGGGCAGGTGGGAGTTTAGTGTGAAGTGGATGGAGGTGAGGTGAGGTGAGATGAGATGACAGGCAGAGAAGGGAGGGGGCAGCACAGTTGTGGGGTAGTAACATGCTGTGGGAGTAGTAAATGAAAATGGAGGAATGGGAGATGTGCGGGAGGAAAGCAGTGGGGGGGAAGGGAGACAGAGGATTGGGAGATGGGGAGGAGGAGAGGGAGGAGACTATGGTGGAGTATAGAGGTGGGAACAGGGGGTAGAATAAAGTATTAAGTAGTTGTGGCAGAGATGGTCATGTTGTGGATGAGGTAAATGGGAGGAGGAAAACTGGAAGTAGGAATGGAGGCTATATGAGAATAGAGACAGTGCAGTAAATTTGCAGAAATGCAAGTGAAAGTTCAGTGTTGGTAAATGTGTGTATTGTGTGCACAATAACTATAGTTTATTATTTAGTGAAATAATTGTGGAGATTTTTTAGTTGCAGAATTAATTATTGAAGTAGACAATATTAGACATGTGAGAATGTGTGGATAGGCAAACAAGCAATGATAATTGAGAAAAAGTACTGATGTAGAATGAATTTTTAACCTATCTGATAGGATTGTAGTTAGAATCTTATAATCAACATCCAATAGGAACATTGGTCCATATGAGCTAGTGATCTCTGCATCTCACCTGGGTTACTTCAAAACTTTAATAATCGCTGAATTAAAATAAGAAAACTTTTCTTGGCAATAATGGTATCATACTCATAACAGATCCTGAAGATTTAATAGGTTTGAGTTGCTTAAAGGCTCTTACAATCTCTTCTTTAGTAATAGTATGTCTGACTGAGACTGGAAAACTTGAGGGAGAGAACCCTTATTCCAAAACTCAGTCTCCGGAGCTAAGTCTTTGGAATCCCGAGAAAAGAGGGATTAATAACATTTCTTCAATACCTCTATAATAACATATCACAAGCCTTATTGACACAAAAGCCATCCAGCTAACATAAAACCATAATGTTGGTAGGGGTAGGATTGCCTTTAACTAGATTAAAAGGGAGGCATCCAGATTTATTGGCTAATTTCTGAAAGCAAAATTCCTTACAAAAAGTGTGGCAAAGCTCAATCTGGGTTACCAACTCCAGAAAATGTGCCTTAGTCTGAAGATAGGTTTCTCTGGAAGCAAGAGTGTAAGTGGACTTAAAATGTTGGAAGTTACAGTATCTGTCAATTCAGTTTGGGTCTGCAGGTAAAATGAAGAGCAATCTTAATTATGTTCAATTACAAATGAGATTATCTCTCCCCTGAGTACAGATTTGGCATCTTTCCACAATAGCAAAGAGTTGGTGACATGTTCAGAGTTGTTGTACAGATATTTTCACCACTTAGCCTCTAACATGTTATGGAATTTAACAGAATTAGATAGAAAGGAGGGAAATCTCCATTGTCTATAAGTGCTTTTCTCCATGGAGGTAGATATACTGTACAGAGGTGTCTACATACACCTTTCCTAAAATCTAGCCATACGGCCCAATTTGCCATGCCATGGACTCTGAGACTTTACAATGCCTTGTGATTTTTTTACATTTTGCTACATTAATCTGCTACTATATACAAATTCTATTACAGCAAAAAAAATTTGGAAATCAACTAATCACTACTCATGGTGGAGCATCTTAGCCATGCTAATCATACCTTGCCATATAAATCACAACAGGAAATGTGTGTGAAGACACTTCTGTAGATGTTCATATTAGATCATTGTCCAAGTAGCAAATGGGTTCTAGCTTTGAATCATTAACCCTAGAATAAATCTGAAACTAGGAGATAATCAATACGTGATAATGTACCATGAACATCTGACAAACAAGAAAGATCTCCTTCTACAATTAAGGATGAGTCTGCAAGAGGATACAGGTCATCTAAAATCTTTGGAAAAGAGCTTTGCAATACACATGAGGAGCACATAAATTACAAAGAAAAACCTGTTCCCATCAATAAAAATGGACCTCTGATGCCTGGAAGCAGACCATAAGAGTTCCTTATGCAAGTAAAAGAGGGCCTTATTCAGCAAGAATTGTAGTTGCTAATATGCATGCAATCGGCTGATCGTTGCATAATACGCATGTGTATGCATTGCAGTGCACATGTGTGAACTAGCCATTGCGATCGGGACTGTGATCACAATGACTGCACAGACCCATTGCAGAGTGATTGACAGGAAGTGTCATTTGTGGGTGGTAATGGGGGGGTGTTCAGGTGAACACAAGCTTGCCAGTGCATTTCAACACTGTTGCATGGGTATACATATATTATACACTGCGATGGCCTACACAGCCTGAGGCCTGATAGCGTGTGTGGAAGTTAGCAATTTCTGAGTAAGGTCAGGGCTTGTGCAAGTGTGTGTGAGGCTGCGATGGTGCTCGATAGTACCGGTGGTTTTGCAGTCTTGCTAAACATTACGGTTGTGTGCTAAGTAAAGGGTGCATCCTTGTGTAGTGCTGCGAGGGCATTGCGATCGCAGTGGATTAGCATACTATCGCAGTTGAGCTGCATGCATAATCACTATTGCATTCACTGGTGTGTTCCGAGGCAAATCAGACCCAGTGTCTGTAGAGTATAGTGACCCGAGGGCAGGCACCAGCCTTATCTCTGACTGGCCCAATATGATGAGCATGCTCCACCACCATGTTATCACAGTCTGCCCTGACCATGAGCAGTTCTGGAAGTGTAGTTCTAATAAAATGATAGAGAGAAAATCTTTATAGGTATTCAGGCAAACCAACTATTTTAAAGGTTACTCTTTCTAGAGCTGTTTTCAAAGCCATTAAGCTTTTTGAACAGGTAAAAATTGGATTTTTGTAGAGCAAAAACCTGATGCCTAAAATCAATCTAACTTTGGTATCCTGCACTCTTTGAGTGAGCTGCAATACACTGTATGCTCATTGGCTTCCTGGAAGGCTTGTTTAAAAGATGCTACCTGTTTCCTCAGCAGAGGAGACATAGAGGTAAATATACTAAGCATCAGTTTTGGGTCTATTTCAAAACCGAAGGACAATGCTAGGTATCAAAGTGGGATTGCTGTCTAAAAAAATAGGATTTACTATACATTGGTTTTGATTGTCATTTTTAAAATCTGACATTGATACCCATCTGATTTCAAACCTCTTTTTCGAAGCAGATCTGACAGCAAACCCACTATCAATCAATCTACTGTGAAAGTGAAGCCCTGCATAGATTATTATGATCAGTGCAGGTTTTTTTGCTTAAAATGTTTATAAATGGTTAAAAGTAGAAAACAAATGTTTGAGTTCCCCCCAAATCTATAACCAGCTCCGGACCTCTGAGTCTAGACTGATACTGGTAGAAAGTGGGAAGAATGGATTCTCCTATTTTCCATTACTGAGCACTAGGCTGAATCAGATGGAGGGCTGTTGCTGTAGCAGGGGGGGCACACAGCATTTGGTCATCCTGCCATAACTGCATAAAATGCATTTTTTACATTGGATGTACAATCACCCTATTTAAAAAAATTAACTCACTTTAATTCCCCATCAGAAAGGAATTAAAGTGATGGGAATATTTCTGATGTATTTTAGTTCTCTTCAATTTTTTTTGAAACATAATTATTTAAAGCTTGACTATGATTTTTTCTTCAGGTGGTGGGGACATCCATGGACATCAGGTTTGCACCCAGTTTTGTCAATTTTCATATGGGCGCATTTGATCTGTCATTTATTTGGTCAGATTCACATAGTGTAAACCAGATGTTCTATGGCCATTACATTGATTTACTTTTTATTAAGAAAGCTGGTAGGAATTTGGCACATGAAGTTGTTTCTTTTTTGAACACTAATGATTATAATGTATAATTTAATCACAAATTTAACACTTCTTCTTTTAATAATTTCCTTGACATCACCCTCACTGTAGCAGATCATTGCATCCTATTTTCTAAATATGATATAAAAGTTGCATGTAAAAATTATTTGCATTACTCTAGTGCACATCTTAGATCATGGATATACCTATATACTGAAAATTCTGTTTTTTAGGTTACAGCTTAATTGCTCATATATTATGGATTTAATAAATGAGGCTAGTATTATTATATCTAAATTTTAAACTAGTGTTTATCCCCAAAAACTTTTGGAAATAGCTTATGCAAATTGTACACAAATAGTTAGATATGTATTACTGAAAATACAAACTACTGTATGTCCAATTAAAATAAAGAAAAAAACTACACAAAAAAAGAACATTTTATTTCTTTCTAAATACTGTATAACAACAAATCAAGGCACAATAAGAATATCATCAAACATAATTATCCTATTTTAAGTTTACATAATGCATAAGTCCTAAGTATTTTATGCCATCCTCAATTATTAATAAGGGTACCTGGCAAGAAAGATCTATAAAAGGATGTTTTATATGCAATAGAAAAGTTTGTGTTACTTGTAAAAACATAGGGCCTGATTCAGCAAGGATCGCTATTGTGATCGCAATAGAGATTACTCATGCAGTCTCACTGCAATGATATGATAATGATTGCAATAGCACTGAGCATCTTTCCATGCAACTCTTTACCTTCAAATGTGTCTTATTTGCACAGTGATGCAAATAAGTCATACAAGCAGCTTCTGCTGATTAAAATGATATGTGGCATGCCTATATTCTGTGTGTGACTGTGGGTGTATCTACATGCAAAATGCAAGGTTACAGTGTCACAGCTGTAGACACTGTAACATAGTATATTGCATGCAGATAAACCCACAGTGTAGTGGTGTATGGGAATGTGAAAGGAGATCAGATATCTAATGGGAGATAATTGGATGAGTATTTTGTAAATGAGTGTGAGAAACTTGAATTGGGTTCTGAAAGGGAAGGTAGCAGAATTGAGGACAGATTGGAATGGAGAGATGTAGGAGTCAGCAAGGCCAGATAGAAGGAGCATACAGTAGTCCATAATGGAGATGACCAGTGAGTGGTTGAGGGTCTCAGCAGCATCCAGGGTGAGAAAGGGTATGATCCTGGAAATACTTTTGATATGAAAATGGCCGGACTGTGAGAGGTACTAAATGTGTGGTTTGAAGGATAATGAGGAGTAAAGGATAACTCCAGGACATTTGGGGGCTAGAGGAGATGGTTATGCTGTCAATAGATAATGAAATTGTGGGAGGTGAGGTTATGTAGTTGGAGTATAGAAGTGGTCCAAGAACAGAAACTTGGGGAAACCTACTGTTAGTGGAATTGCATGGGAAGCAAAGCCATGAAAGGAGACAGAGAAGGAATGGTCAGAGAGGTAGGAGGACAGCCAGGAGAGGGCAGTATCACATAGACCAAGGGAGTAAAGGATTAGCAAGAGGAAAGGGTGGTCCATATTGTCAAAAGCAGCTGAGAGGTCAAGGAGAATGAGCAGAGAGTAATGGCCCTTGGATTTGGCAGCAAGAAGGTCATTGCTGACTTTTGCAAGGACAGTTTCAGTGGAGTGGAGAGGATGGAAGCTAGACTGAAATGGGTCAAGCAGGGAGTGGGAGGAAAGACAGGTGGTATGGCAGTTGTAGACAATCTCCTCAAATTGTTTGGAGGTAATAGAGAGGAGAGGGAAACTGTAGATTGGTAGATGTAGAGAACGTTAGGATCAAGTGTGTTTATTTTAAGAATAGTAAAGTCAAGAGCATGCTTTAATACAGAGGGGGCAGTGCCTAATGAAAGGGAGAGATTAAGGAAGGGTTGGCAAGATGAGAACATACAAAAAGAGGTAGTGGTAGAGGCAGGAGGGGATAGTATCAAGACAGGAGGTGGAGGCGGAGGAGGGGTGGGGGTGGCAAGAGGGCCAAGACTTCATCTCTGGATATATGGGAGGAAGAAGTCAGAGTTGGCAAGATAGACATGGAGGTATACGTAAATTGGGAAAGGCAGTGGTGGGGTGTGGAGAGTCTTGTTGGATGTGATGTCCTGACACATGTAGTAATTTTTAGGTGTGTAGAGGGTGGCATATTCAAGGACAGAGATTGTTGAGGGGATATGTGGAGGGGAAGAGAAGAGTTAGTTGAAAGTGATGAAGAGACAATGAGGTTTTGAGGACTGAGGACTGGGAGGAGACCAAGTTCTTGAAACACAACTGTTTAGACATGGAGAGAGCAGTACTGTAGGTTGAGAGCATGAATTTGAATTGGAGGTAGTCTGCCTTGGAGCAGGTTCATGAGTACTTTTGCAGGTATCTGGTGTAGTTGGAGATCCAGGTTTGTGGATCTGCGATGTTGAGTAATGATTGCCAGTGCAACAGAGTCAAGAGCAAAAGTAAGGGAGGCACTGTATAAGGAAGTGGCTTCAGGGCATACAAATAATGGGAGAGTGAGGGGGCTAAGGGTGAAGTGAGGATAAGGAGGCAGAGGGGTTTGTAGGGATACTAATATGGATATTAAAGTCACCTAAATGATAGTGGGGGATGTAGTCAGACTCCCAGTGCACACAATGCTGGCAATCAGAATTCCAGCACTGAAAACCCAACAGCAGTCAGAATCCATGCTCAAAAATCCATCTGTGATCCCAATGGTTAGTATGAGGGTTAGGTTTAAGAAATAGGGGTAAGGATAGGCTGCAGGAGTGTTAGGGTTAGGCTGGTGAGAGGGTTAGGGTTATGGTGTGGGAGGGGAGGGTTAGAGATAGGCTGAGGGAAAGGAGTGTTAGCATTAGGGTTGAGGGAAGGGTTGCAATACTTACCTGCATGCATCAAGATATTCATTATCAGGATTATGCTACCGGGATTCTGACCACCAGCATTATAAGCAATGGGATCAGTGTACCCAACCTGATAGAAGTAAGATCTGAAGAGAGGGAGGTGGAGCCAGGAAGCAAAGTTGTAAAAAAATTTGGAGGGAGGGGTAGGGGACAGTAAGTAATAGCTACTCAAAGATGAACAGGATGGAAGTGACCTGAACTTTGAATGAAGATAATTAAAGGGAGAGTTCTGATGGAGAGTTGGTTGGAGAAATCAGAGGATAGAAGAACCCCAACACCACCATGGCAATCCCCAAGCTGGTGTGTGTTTGAGAATGTGAGGTTCACATAGGAGAAAGCTGTGGGAGAAGTGGTGTCAGAGGGGGAAATCCAAGTTTCGATAATGACTAGGAGATTCAGGAAGTTAGTGAGATCTGGCATTCCATAGGGCACAGGAGAGAGGGGCAGAGTTTGTGAATGAGATTATCAGGGTTGCTGTAGCATTGGGGTAAGATTAATTTAGAGGATAGAGATGAAAAGAGTGTAGTGATGGTGCAGGTTCCTGAGCTAGGAAGGAAAACTGCAGGTGGTGGGCAGGTGGGAGTTTAGTGTGAAGTGGATGGAGGTGAGGTGAGGTGAGGTGAGATGACAGGCAGAGAAGGGAGGGGGCAGCACAGTTGTGGGGTAGTAACATGCTGTGGGAGTAGTAAATGAAAATGGAGGAATGGGAGATGTGCGGGAGGAAAGCAGTGGGGGGGAAGGGAGACAGAGGATTGGGAGATGGGGAGGAGGAGAGGGAGGAGACTATGGTGGAGTATAGAGGTGGGAACAGGGGGTAGAATAAAGGATTAAGTAGTTGTGGCAGAGATGGTCATGTTGTGGATGAGGTAAATGGGAGGAGGAAAACTGGAAGTAGGAATGGAGGCTATATGAGAATAGAGACAGTGCAGTAAATTTGCAGAAATGCAAGTGAAAGTTCAGTGTTGGTAAATGTGTGTATTGTGTGCACAATAACTATAGTTTATTATTTAGTGAAATAATTGTGGAGATTTTTTAGTTGCAGAATTAATTATTAAAGTAGACAATATTAGACATGTGAGAATGTGTGGATAGGCAAACAAGCAATGATAATTGAGAAAAAGTACTGATGTAGAATGAATTTTTAACCTATCTGATAGGATTGTAGTTAGAATCTTATAATCAACATCCAATAGGAACATTGGTCCTTATGAGCTAGTGATCTCTGCATCTCACCTGGGTTACTTCAAAACTTTAATAATCGCTGAATTAAAATAAGAAAACTTTTCTTGGCAATAATGGTATCATACTCATAACAGATCCTGAAGATTTAATAGGTTTGAGTTGCTTAAAGGCTCTTACAATCTCTTCTTTAGTAATAGCATGTCTGACTGAGACTGGAAAACTTGAGGGAGAGAACCCTTATTCCAAAACTCAGTCTCCGGAGCTAAGTCTTTGGAATCCCGAGAAAAGAGGGATTAATAACATTTCTTCAATACCTCTATAATAACATATCACAAGCCTTATTGACACAAAAGCCATCCAGCTAACATAAAACCATAATGTTGGTAGGAGTAGGATTGCCTTTAACTAGATTAAAAGGGAGGCATCCAGATTTATTGGCTAATTTCTGAAAGCAAAATTCCTTACAAAAAGTGTGGCAAAGCTCCATCTGGGTTACCAACTCCAGAAAATGTGCCTTAGTCTGAAGATAGGTTTCTCTGGAAGCAAGAGTGTAAGTGGACTTAAAATGTTGGAAGTTACAGTATCTGTCAATTCAGTTTGGGTCTGCAGGTAAAATGAAGAGCAATCTTAATTATGTTCAATTACAAATGAGATTATCTCTCCCCTGAGTACAGATTTGGCATCTTTCCACAATAGCAAAGAGTTGGTGACATGTTCAGAGTTGTTGTACAGATATTTTCACCACTTAGCCTCTAACATGTTATGGAATTTAACAGAATTAGATAGAAAGGAGGGAAATCTCCATTGTCTATAAGTGCTTTTCTCCATGGAGGTAGATATACTGTACAGAGGTGTCCACATACACCTTTCCTAAAATCTAGCCATACGGCCCAATTTGCCATGCCATGGACTCTGAGACTTTACAATGCCTTGTGATTTTTTAACATTTTGCTACATTAATCTGCTACTATATACAAATTCTATTACAGCAAAAAAAATTTGGAAATCAACTAATCACTACTCATGGTGGAGCATCTTAGCCATGCTAATCATACCTTGCCATATAAATCACAACAGGAAATGTGTGTGAAGACACTTCTGTAGATGTTCATATTAGATCATTGTCCAAGTAGCAAATGGGTTCTAGCTTTGAATCATTAACCCTAGAATAAATCTGAAACTAGGAGATAATCAATACGTGATAATGTACCATGAACATCTGACAAACAAGAAAGATCTCCTTCTACAATTAAGGATGAGTCTGCAAGAGGATACAGGTCATCTAAAATCTTTGGAAAAGAGCTTTGCAATACACATGAGGAGCACATAAATTACAAAGAAAAACCTGTTCCCATCAATAAAAATGGACCTCTGATGCCTGGAAGCAGACCATAAGAGTTCCTTATGCAAGTAAAAGAGGGCCTTATTCAGCAAGAATTGTAGTTGCTAATATGCATGCAATCGGCTGATCGTTGCATAATACGCATGTGTATGCATTGCAGTGCACATGTGTGAACTAGCCATTGCGATCGGGACTGTGATCACAATGACTGCACAGACCCATTGCAGAGTGATTGACAGGAAGTGTCATTTGTGGGTGGTAATGGGGGGGTGTTCAGGTGAACACAAGCTTGCCAGTGCATTTCAACACTGTTGCATGGGTATACATATATTATACACTGCGATGGCCTACACAGCCTGAGGCCTGATAGCGTGTGTGGAAGTTAGCAATTTCTGAGTAAGGTCAGGGCTTGTGCAAGTGTGTGTGAGGCTGCGATGGTGCTCGATAGTACCGGTGGTTTTGCAGTCTTGCTAAACATTACGGTTGTGTGCTAAGTAAAGGGTGCATCCTTGTGTAGTGCTGCGAGGGCATTGCGATCGCAGTGGATTAGCATACTATCGCAGTTGAACTGCATGCATAATCACTATTGCATTCACAGGTGTGTTCCGAGGCAAATCAGGCCCAGTGTCTGCAGAGTATAGTGACCCGAGGGCAGGCACCAGCCTTATCTCTGACTGGCCCAATATGATGAGCATGCTCCACCGCCATGTTATCACAGTCTGCCCTGACCATGAGCAGTTCTGGAAGTGTAGTTCTAATAAAATGATAGAGAGAAAATCTTTATAGGTATTCAGGCAAACCAACTATTTTAAAGGTTACTCTTTGTAGAGCTGTTTTCAAAGCCATTAAGCTTTTTGAACAGGTAAAAATTGGATTTTTGTAGAGCAAAAACCTGATGCCTAAAATCAATCTAACTTTGGTATCCTGCACTCTTTGAGTGAGCTGCAATACACTGTATGCTCATTGGCTTCCTGGAAGGCTTGTTTAAAAGACGCTACCTGTTTCCTCAGCAGAGGAGACATAGAGGTAAATATACTAAGCATCAGTTTTGGGTCTATTTCAAAACCGAAGGACAATGCTAGGTATCAAAGTGGGATTGCTGTCTAAAAAAATAGGATTTACTATACATTGGTTTTGATTGTCATTTTTAAAATCTGACATTGATACCCATCTGATTTCAAACCTCTTTTTCGAAGCAGATCTGACAGCAAACCCACTATCAATCAATCTACTGTGAAAGTGAAGCCCTGCATAGATTATTATGATCAGTGCAGGTTTTTTTGCTTAAAATGTTTATAAATGGTTAAAAGTAGAAAACAAATGTTTGAGTTCCCCCCAAATCTATAACCAGCTCCGGACCTCTGAGTCTAGACTGATACTGGTAGAAAGTGGGAAGAATGGATTCTCCTATTTTCCATTACTGAGCACTAGGCTGAATCAGATGGAGGGCTGTTGCTGTAGCAGGGGGGGCACACAGCATTTGGTCATCCTGCCATAACTGCATAAAATGCATTTTTTACATTGGATGTACAATCACCCTATTTAAAAAAATTAACTCACTTTAATTCCCCATCAGAAAGGAATTAAAGTGATGGGAATATTTCTGATGTATTTTAGTTCTCTTCAATTTTTTTTGAAACATAATTATTTAAAGCTTGACTATGATTTTTTCTTCAGGTGGTGGGGACATCCATGGACATCAGGTTTGCACCCAGTTTTGTCAATTTTCATATGGGCGCATTTGATCTGTCATTTATTTGGTCAGATTCACATAGTGTAAACCAGATGTTCTATGGCCATTACATTGATTTACTTTTTATTAAGAAAGCTGGTAGGAATTTGGCACATGAAGTTGTTTCTTTTTTGAACACTAATGATTATAATGTATAATTTAATCACAAATTTAACACTTCTTCTTTTAATAATTTCCTTGACATCACCCTCACTGTAGCAGATCATTGCATCCTATTTTCTAAATATGATATAAAAGTTGCATGTAAAAATTATTTGCATTACTCTAGTGCACATCTTAGATCATGGATATACCTATATACTGAAAATTCTGTTTTTTAGGTTACAGCTTAATTGCTCATATATTATGGATTTAATAAATGAGGCTAGTATTATTATATCTAAATTTTAAACTAGTGTTTATCCCCAAAAACTTTTGGAAATAGCTTATGCAAATTGTACACAAATAGTTAGATATGTATTACTGAAAATACAAACTACTGTATGTCCAATTAAAATAAAGAAAAAAACTACACAAAAAAAGAACATTTTATTTCTTTCTAAATACTGTATAACAACAAATCAAGGCACAATAAGAATATCATCAAACATAATTATCCTATTTTAAGTTTACATAATGCATAAGTCCTAAGTATTTTATGCCATCCTCAATTATTAATAAGGGTACCTGGCAAGAAAGATCTATAAAAGGATGTTTTATATGCAATAGAAAAGTTTGTGTTACTTGTAAAAACATAGGGCCTGATTCAGCAAGGATCGCTATTGTGATCGCAATAGAGATTACTCATGCAGTCTCACTGCAATGATATGATAATGATTGCAATTGCAATGCCATATGCAGTCTAGCATAAGGACGCTCACCTTACCTTACACACATCCGTAATACTTAGCAAGAATGCGAAACCATTAGTAACATCGAGTACATGCACACTAACATAAGGTTTAACCTTACTCAGGAACTGCTAACCTCATCACACACAGTGAAAACCCAAGCTGCACATGGCATCACAGTGGCTAATTGATGCATGTTCCTGCAATGGCGGTCAAATGCACTAGCATGCCTGCATTTCACCAACCACCCCCCCTAAATGATACTTCCTGTCAATCACTCTGCAATTGGTCTGCATAGCCACTGCGATTACAGTCCCAATCGCAGTGGAGTGTTCACGCACTGAAATGTATATGTATGTGCAGAACGCAAAAATTGGACAATTGCGTAAGTAATCGCAATAGCGATCCTTGCTGAATTAGGCCCATTATACATAAAAGTCATAATATGGTATCCAGCATTTTCAAAGAAGAATTTTCTATTTTGCAATGTGTTAACTGTGATGAGTTTCAGTGCCCTTGTTGTCTTCAGTATGTGGGGAGGATGACTGGGACACTAAAGATTCATTGACATCTTCTTCTCAACAAGCCCATAAAGTACAGTTTTCTACAACATTTTTTGGAGTGACATGGAAGTGATCCAACTATCTAAGGGATAGAACAAATTCCAGTCATGAGTAGGGAGGATGGGGGGATTATATGAGGGTGGTTCAATAAGTAAGGTAACAAGACTTCTCAAGTGTGTAATGTTCTATATTTCATTCTTATTTCCCACCAGGCCCTCATAGTTAATAGACTGCTCCTCATATCAGTCATAATGTCCCAACATCAGGTGTAAGATGGCTAGGGTGGTGAAAACATGGTCAAACATTGAAGTGCATAGTGATCAGATTTCTGCATCTAAAGAGCACATCAACAGCTGAAATTAATTGCCAACTTGTGGAGGTGTACGGTGATAATTTTATCTGGTCCACTGACACAGGACAGAAGTTCAAGATGAGCAGTGGTCTGGCTGGCCAAGCATGTCCACAAATGACAATTTGTGCCATTAGAAGGTACTGGACCATCCTTCCTACAGCCCTGACACTGAGTGATTTCCATCTCTTTGGATGCTTGAAGTCAGATGCAAAACAAAATTGAACAGAGGAATCACAGTCATACACTGCATCAGAACACTGAATTTGATACCATAAACCCAGAAGCATCAAGGAGTCTCACTGTTACAGTGTATCCTTAACTGGATTCATAAATTGTCAAACAATAAAAGTGTGGGATTGGGATCCTTTCCAAGTGTATAGACCCAATATTCTAGCCGTTTAGACAAAGAACTTGAAACGCATCAGCACTTGAAAGAAAACCTGTCCATTGGCAAGAGTTGACACAAAAGTGATGTAGATGAGGGCATGTTAGCTTTTGCCCCAACAATACCCTTCCCATAGGAAGAAGTACAGGAAATGCTGAGGGGAATGAGAAAGGGGGCAGGTTTGAGTACACCTTGGAGGTTATCACAATCCCTCTTATGAGAGAAGAGGTGTTTTTTTTAAATAACATCTGTTTAATAAAACCAAGGGACTGATGCCCTTATTGTAAACCAAAAGTGTGAATAGATATAACCTGCGTGATATTGATCCTGCTGCCAGCATCCAACTCAGGATCACCACACCTCTTATAACTCAAATGCAAAAATATGAGATGCCCAACCGGCGCTGGATAGAATTTCCTCTTATACACTTATCTAGGTGAGACTGGTACACATAAAGGTATCTTTTAAGGTTTTGCAGATGCCCTTCTCAGTCTGTTTTTCTCAGTTTTACTCAATACATCCCGTCTACATACAAGCAGAGAAAACTGATGCTGGTGATTGCTGATCTTCCATCCGAGTTGGCTCTGTAGTCTGTACTGCTCTCAGCCTCCCATAGACTGGACACAACAGCAGCCTTCAGTGTTGCCAACTCTAAATATTTTGCAATATAGACAGATAATAAGGTTGTGCACACACTAAAATATTTAGAGTTGGCAACACTGATGGCTGCTTGTTGTGTCCAGTCTATGAGAGGCTGAGAGCAGTACAGACTACAAAGCCAACTCGGATGGAAGATCAGCAATCACCAGCATCAGTTTTCTCTGGTTGTATGTGGACGGGATGTATTGAGGAAAACGGAGAAAAACAGACTGAGAAGGGCATCTACAAAACCTTAAAAGATACCTTTATGTGTACCAGTCTCACCTAGTTAAGTGTATAAGAGGAAATTCTGTCCAGCGCCAGTTGGCCATCCCTTATTGTAAAATACAAGTAATGTGGAACAACACTGGAACCACCACCTGTATTGCACTGCTGGGCATTGGTGCTGAAGTGTCCTTGTTCCATAAACCACACATACCATCCACATTCACATCATAGACAGCAGTGGAAGGTTTAGGAAGTAAATAGACATGGGTAGCATGGGTATGCTATTAGTTACACATTGGCATGGGCTTCCAGGCAGCATAATTAGAATGGAAAAGATGAGGGGGCAGTCCATAGATACCCCAACATGAACCCTCACTTAAGCCATAGAGAAACCAATAGTTAGGAGGAATGCCAAATATCACATACAAGTTGGCTTAAAGCAAATACATTGCAGGTACTGCTAGAATCCAGAGTCTTCCATGAGGCAAGCAGTCCCCACAATGTCCCCGTATATATCCTGATAAGAAACAAGATGGATCATACCAATTGACTATCAGGAGCTAAACAAAGTAGCTTCACTAGTGGCAGTGACAGTATTGGACATTGTCACGATTGTAGAATTTTATTATAGAAACATCCAGTGAGTGGCATGCATACATTGATTTGGCTAATGCTTATTCCACTCTCATATTGCTGCTGAATCACAAGATCAATTCGACTTTACCTGGGATGTACACCAGCAGACACCTTCCTTTCTTTCCCAGGGCTACAAGCACAGCCTGACAATCTGTCATTGCTTAGTGTTCAGGGATCTGGAACAGGTACGGAGCTGTGTGGAGCCAGATGTACCATTAAATCAAAGATATCATGTTATCTGGAGAAACCTCTGATGAAGTACCCATGTCTATTCACCTGTTTATAAAGGACTCCTTCACGATTACATCTCATGAGAAGATAATGTGTGTATTATCACTGGGGTGTTCATTTTATGTATTCAGTATGTGTTCAATTGTTACCAGGAAACATGGTATCAGGTTAATTGCTAGTGGATTTTACACAACTTTTAGTGCATTTGTTGTACTAGAAGATGAGGTGGGATCTCCTTTCTTTAAAAAATCCAGCAGCATTGTCCTGTTTTTATTGCTCAAATTATGATACCTTATAACCAATACTGGACTTAACAATGGCAGAACATGGCACGTCCAGGGGTATAATTGGTCCTGGTCAAATTGCTTCTGGGAAAATCAGTTCTCATATGCCCAACAGCACTATTCAACCTTGGAGAGGACTGTATTGACAGCCTATACTGCTCAACAACATGAGAGCACCACCAGGCAGCAATCAGTGACAGTATGTACAGATCTGCAAATCGCTGGGTGGGTGCATGAAGAAGGGCTAGAATCAAGGATCTGTAGTTCGGTCTGCTACCCTGACATCCACAGAGCAATTGTGGACTGCTATAGCATTCCAACCACAACAGCAAATTGTGCTACAAGAGAGTAGTGATGGGAGATCAAGCTAGTATACAGAGCTGCATGCAGTCACTAAGTGTCTTGATGATACCATGGAAGCAGTGATCCTGTACACTGACAGTTTGGTCATATTCCAAGGTCTGACCACGTGGATGTCAATCTGGAATAGAATTGATGGAAAGTTCATGACAAGTTCATTTAGGGAGGCACTGAGCTGTGAGAGAAGATGTGGACTGATTGTACTACTCAAGATATATCATTTGGCTATGTAAATGCACACACAGGCCATGATGCAGTGAAGCAACCAATGCATTGGTACAAATGCAAACTACCAAACTTACCACATAAAAATAGATGGACATGTACAATCTCAGAGAATGGTCTAATGCCCAGAGTGGACATCAAAGGGCACAAGGCACACACTCCTGGGCTCAGAATGAAGTGTGAAACCTATCAAAAATTGTACTGCCATAAGAAGTTAACTGGAGATGTAGTGTCTATCAACAGAGGTCGATCAGCAGGATAGATGTGGATCTATGCCTACCTGAAGAGGAGGAGTCCAGTACTGCGAGAAAGGAGTAGATACCTATTCAGTCATGTTACATGCCATTCCCTCTGAGAACACCATTCAGAAGACCGCTGAGAATATGATGGAAGATATTATAACCCATTATGTGATGCCTGCAGAGAAACAGTTTGACAAAGGCACCCTGTTTACATGGTATCACATGAAACTGTGGGCGGCACACAGAGGTGTATACTGGTTGTACCACATTCCACATTATCCACAGACAGCAGGATTGTTTAAATGAACGAATGGCCTCTCAAAGGAACAGTTTTGTAAACTAATGCCTAAGCAGACTTTAGGGGGATGAGATAGAGTTCTGATAGAGGTTGTGCACTGTGTGAACAAGCGTTCAGTGGGATATGATCTAACCCCCTAACAGCAATTGTTGATGTCACCTCCCACACCCTCACCACCTAAATGTACTACAGTATATGAACCAAGATCTAGTTTCCTCAATAGACAAGGTTTTGAGCAAGGGAATTGATGGAGACATGAATGTAGAGGCTAGTGAGGTCCAGGTTCCCATTAGTATGGTGGATATGAAACATGGGGAGGTCCTATACTTTATCCCTGTTGAAGAGTTGCGACCCCACTGCTCATAGGATAACAATGCTAGCAGGCATGAGACAAGGGAATTCTCTGTTAACTTGTATGCACATTGCCAAAGTGGAAACCTGTAGGTTTTGCCCTTGTGGTCCCTGAATCTCTATATATTAAGCAGGAACATGAATATTCTATACCTGGTGGGAAGGTTTGGATTCTCCCCAGAGGGTGTCAAGCAAAGGAAAAGTGGGAAAAAATAGTAATTGCAGGGATAGGGCAACCATATTATGACTTGGTGGATGGTGATACTAATCTTATCTTTTTTTCTGCACATAGGCTGTACCCCCCAATTATGTAATGCACCAGAACAATTTGATTGGTTAACAGCCAGACAAGTGCCAGTGGAGTTGTATTCTGATGCCTGCTATCATGATAATCTCCATTTTGAGTATTGGAAGCAGTAATGGATTCCCAGAGTGGAGAGCATATCAATGCAACCATCTCTTATAGAGTCTCCACAACACACTGGGAGCTACTGTACATGAACTTGAGCAATATAGGGACAAACAATTGAAACCAATGTATCATAGTCTAAATGCAGATTTAAAGGAAAATGATTTTTAGATATGCACTCACTCTCCAATATAAACTAAAATATTGCTATAGTATACGTAGCCTCTCCAGTTGACCCAGAAGAATTAAGCTAAGTTTAGGAGTCCTGGAAACCCCCTGCCAATATGACAAGTCAATTGTTTAACAAGTCTTTCACCAGCCTGTTTATAGTGTGATATGTCAAATACTAGTAGTAGCTTATTGTAGTTATATTGCAGATCATTTTAGTGACCCTATCAATACTCATATTAAAAAGGTTCAAGAGTTAAAGGATGAGTTTTGGAGGGAGCATAATTAACCTGACAATGACTATGGGGTTTGTTTGGTTGACATGATCAAACATAAAAGTTGTTTAAGTTGCTGAATAATATAATGTGATAATATTGTTACTAATCTGATTAATATGTTAGTTAAATGATACTATTGCCTTATACATATAATTGATGCTATACTAACCCCTACTATTTAAATATATTAATGTTTACCTTCTATCTGTGTTTAGATATTATATTAACTCATGTTGGGCTATGTACCTTACTGTATCTCAGCATGTGACTATGTTTGTACAGTGTGTCCAGAGAGTCGCATCTAGTTAAGATGGCCCATTGCAAGTTAATTTCAGCCTCACTTTGGTTCCTTAGACTGCAATGGTGCCCAGTCCAATCTGTTTCCAGACCAACCTGATTCTAGATGTGAAGGGGTTCTCTGTGCCATGACTGAGTCAATTTGTAACCAAGTAGTAAAATGGAGCTAAGTATACTGACTTGTTTGATGGAATAACTGTAAATTTCACATCATTGTGAGCGCTATTAAAGCCCTATGAATAGAAGATACCTGATTCCACCTGTAAAAGATGGACTTCTTGAAATGCTTCACTGCACATGTTTCCTAAGCTAATCAATGGCTATAAATCGATAAAGACCATTATAATATTCTACTGAAGCTGTCTAATAACTACAGCCATATAAACCAGAACTCAACCATGGAATTGCAATGATTATTTTTATATTAGAGTTATGTTTGTATCACTTTATATAGATTATATTAAATTTGTATGTAACATAAGTGCTTAATGCATGTAAAGTTTAACATAAGTGCTTAATGCATGTAAATCTTACATATAGCGTATTCATATTTTATCTCACCTTTTGATAACATCTGGAAGAGGGAAACTTTGTAATATATAAACAACAATCTGCACATTATCATCCTTATTTGTATAAACATGAACATTTGCATTATCATTTGCATCACACAATGTTTATAAAGAGACCATTCTGTACATCAGCAATAACCTGTGTTACCTTCCATTTGGACAAATCATTCCTATCACTGTAGACATGAGCAGTTCTATGAAGGAAGACTATATACAACATCTGAGTTTTGCTTTTGGAGCAGGAATTACCTGTACAGCAGGACTAATGATAAATGTATTTATAGTCACTGTGAATGTCACTGACTGGATGAATGGAAGACCGGTAGCCACGACTGACCAGATTCTCACCTCCCTTGGAATCACAAGGATGATCTATCAATCCATCAGCTTTTTTGACCTCTTCTGTGATTTTTTCCATATAAATTTACCTATCATATATATCATCATCGTTGAATGTTTTTGGACTATGTTCTTCTATGCCAGTGTTTGGTTATCAGCCCTTCTCTCTGTTGTCTTCTGCTTGAAAATCTCCAACTTTCATAGTGCCTTGTTTGTACGCATGAAGATTATTCTATTACAGAGGGTCACCCGTCTGATCATTGCTTCTGTGCTCGGGTCCATTTGTTACACGTCACTTTGTTATTTGACAATTGACTTTGAATTTCCTAAGAATTTAACAAATGAAAAATGTGAAATGGGAGAAAATGAAATACTTTATATGTTCTTATCGTGGAACATTGCACCGTTTCTCATATTTTTCATGTCATCGGTTCTACTTATCATCTCTCTGTGTCATCACATGTATGTAATGAGACGTGATAGAACTGAAACTGGCCTTCTGGTTACCTATTACAAGACCATAAGGTTTCTCACATTTTCATCCTTCAGTTATGCTTTATTTCTAATCATCCTTGTAACTATAGGCTTTTATCAAAACTCATTTGACATGTTTGGACTTTATTTTATTTCAAATGCTTTTCCAACTCTACACTCCACTTATCTGATCTATGTTACAACAAAGCTAAGGACTCGTTTTTCTAGGATCATACAACATGGACTCAAAAGCTTACTCAATAGGGAACATTCTTAACCCTACTCTGGAAGTCTGGCAGAGACATTCTCTCAAAAATTCAAGTAAAGTCCAAACAAGTACTAGATTAGTGTTATCAAACTGTAAATTTTCATATTTGGGAATATTGGATAATAAGAATAATAAGTAGAGGAAAAGATGAGTAACTCTGATAAATGGAAGGACCAGTCTTTTAGGAAGATTTAATAAGATTAAACATTTGCCTGATCAGTCTTTTATAGAAGATTAGTCAATCAGTGTACTTTGAAGTCTTAGTGAATATTTTTTCTTTGCAATTAGGGATTTACCAAACACTGTAATAGAAAAATAACATCTTACTGCAAAATATATGTTGTTAAGCATTTTCAGTTTAATGATATAAGCAGATATTTCTCGCTGTATTTTATAACTTCCGTGACTGTGTGTGTGAATTTCCCTAAACTAGCTCCAATATTATATCCAGTCTGCATATTGTTTTCCTGAACCTCAGACCCTATTTTATGTTTAGCATTTTATTGGATTTAGGAGAGTCTTAATAATTTGATTAGTAGTAGTTGATTTAGTAGTAGTAGTAGTAGTAGTAATAATACTAACATTGTTATAGTTATTGATTTGTAAATAAGTAGCAGAGAGGGGAGTAGGGTAGTCTTGAGAAAGAAGTGGGTTTTAACAGAGTAATTAAAAATGTGAAGTATGGAGTATAGTGAAATGTGGTAGGGCACTCGTAGGTAGTTAGAAGGTTGGTTAAGTCATACAGGGAAGAGAAAGAAGTAAGAGTGAGAAAGTTAATTTGGATTTCAGATTATATTGGAAACCAGTTCAGGTATTTGCAGAATTCTGCAGCAAATGTGGAATAGCAAGAGACAAAGCATTTTGACAGGATATTATGGATGGATTACAGTTGGTACATAAAGGTGAAATAAATAACAATTAGATAGAGGTTGCGGTCAGCTCTGTGCTATCAAGTGGGGACAGTTTTCTCAAAGGACAGGCAGCCTTTTGAGAATGCTGTCATCATGTGACAGCGAAATGCATCAAGAGTAAGGTTGCCTGCTCTCTGGAGTGCATTTTAACCTACTGAACAAGCCTCTTTACTACTGTGCCACTGTTGCTGAAGGGATGGGTACATGCCTGGCACTGCACCCTTACTACTCCCTACAGCAGATAACTGCACAATACTAGCTGAGCCTGAGTCACCTGCCAGATGGCTACTGACCTGCGCTACTCTTCCCCCTCTCTGATGGATGGAGCTAAATTTGTGCTATACACCTGGGCTTGATTCAGAGTTGTAAACTATTCTCATCAGTGCTGCATCATTTGACACAGCAATGATGAAAAAATATTGTAATGCTGTAGGAGGCATCTGGGGACAAAATACCCCTGTGACATCACCACAGATACAAGTGCTTCATCCAAAGATGCAGCATTGGATCACCATCGCAACCATTGGTTGTGATGGTCACAGCCAATGGCCATATGAGTAAGTTAAGAACATTGGACACACTGTGTAAAAATCCCATCAACCACCTCCCCAGTGCTTTTGTCATATATCCCACACTCATGTTTCGATTTGTGGGGCTGAACACCTGTGCTCCCTAAACACAATACACGGGACAAAGCATATGAAAAGGCCTGTCGGTTTCCTGGCCTATGTTCTACTGAGAATTATAAATATACAATACCAAGATTATTATTCTTCCATTGCTCTCTTTGTTCCCTGACATCCATTTCAAAGGAGCATAATTAGCAGTTAAACTAAATTGTTTTTCTAAATGGTAGTACCTGAGTGTTTCTAATGCCCACTTAATTGCAAGTGCTTCTTTTTCCACAATGGCATAATTGCTCTAATGTACATTCAGTTTGCTACTTAAATAAATAAGAGGATGTTCTGCATAATCTTTGTTCTGAGACAGAATAGCACCTATCTCTGCATCTGTATGTACAACAAATTCATTTTTAAAGTCAGATTTCATCAAAACTGGTTGAGTGCACAATGCTACCTTTAATGTCTGATCAGCTTTTTCTGCCTCAGGATTCCACTTAATCATAACTGACTGTTAACCTATGTTTCGGTCAGTCAAAGGGACAGCAATGGTGGTGTAATTGGCTATAAATCTTCTATAGTACAGGGTAATTCCTAAGCTCTCACTTGCTTCTTATTTAGAGGTTGTGGACATTTTTGTATTGCCTCAATTTTATTAAGTTGGGGCTTTATCAAACTTCTGCTGATGATGTATCCAAGGTAATTCACCTCTTCCATACCTAAGCAGCACTCTTTTGGGTTAGCTGTCAATCCAGACTCATGAATGGAGTCCAACACTGAATGCACCCTAGGTGAGTTTGTCAATCAGGACTATAGATGACAACATCATCATGGTAAGCACCACTATACTGTCTAGGGAGCCTTAGAATGTTATCCATCATCCTCTGGAAGGAGGCAGGTGCCCCATGTAAACCAAAAGGCAATATCTTGTATTGGAACAGACAGTTGGTGCCGGGAAAGCAGTCTTTTTTTTGCATTGCTTGCCAATGGCACCTGCCAGCACGCTTTGATTAAAACTTGAGTGGTTAAGTACTGTGCTATTCCCAGCTTGTCAATGACTTCATATATAAAAATATGTCCTTTATCCAAAGTAGCTATTAATAATAATTGCTTCCAGCATGTTTCAACACACTCTTATGGCTCCAGTATTTAGGGCACATGATGCCAGATGCAGTGAACTCTATAAAACATCTGCCCTGATGTACAATGATGTTGAAAGGGCCAATGATAAAAGTCTAAATATTTGAACACAATAAAAATTGTTAAACACACATTTTTGATCCTTTCTAATCAATGCTGAATAGGAAAAGATTAAAGCACAGTATTATTTTTTTAAATAGTGCCATCAATGTACGCAGTGCTATACAGAAAATATTTGTCCATCATATTTGTCCAACTGAATACTAGAATCTAAATTCCCTAAAATAAAAATGCACACACACTAGTGGTAATTTTGTTAGAACTCAATTACCTCCCAGTATCTTTAGGAGTGTGGGAAGAAACTCATGTACAGTAAACATGGGGGAACATTTAAATGCCACAAAGATGGCCCATTACTCATGACTTCAGTGCTGTGAGGCAGTAATGCTAACCACAACTAGAGATGGGCATAGACCCCCATGTTTTGGTTAAAAATCATTGCTGTAGTTTTAGTTTTGGCAAAATCACTGTCAAGTGTTTTGGTTTGCTTTTGGTTTTGGATCTCTTTAAAATTTGATAAAAACTTGTAAAAACAGCTAAAATCATGTAAAATGGACCTGTTTTTGTTTTAGTAACATCAATAACATTGATTTCCAGTCAATTTTGACCACTTCACAGCACCTAAAATCACACATAAGGGATTTAAATGAAATCCAAAATACACAAAATCGAGTTTTTAGAACCGAGAACCAAACTTGGCTAGAAGATCCGAGTCGAGACCCCAAAGTAATCTGAGCCAGGACTCGATTTTACTCAGAACCCCATAGTTTGGGTTTGTTCAATTTACAGCAAAACCGAATAGCTCATTTCTAACCACAACACCATTGTGCTACTTAGTATTTTTTTTCCTTAGTATAAGTTGGATGTACATTTGGTTGAAAATACATATGGAATTGTAAAATCTGTGTTGAATACATCAACAATTTAGATCATTTGTAGTAAGAATAAAGTGTAAAAATGTTTTAGAATCACATCTCAGCCAAAATTTCCTGTATTGTATGCCCCTGTATACGTAGTACTGCAACATATTAATAAACCAATATAATGCTTTAGGCAATCAATTATTACCTATTTAACTATAAAGGAATAGGAAAAATTTGGTTGGTTGTTAAATAACATCATTTTGCTTCTCAAGAATGGAAACTGGCTTTCTGAGGACCAAACATTTGTTCTATAACTGACCTTGTAGAGGCATGTGCTGTATTTCTCTACAATGTGTGGCTAGATTCAATGTAAAAGTGAGGAGCCATGGCAAGATGGGTAGATTATAATAATGTAAGTATAAGTCCACACCAGTCAATTCTAGAGAAAAAAAGAAAACCAATAATCTTTTGAAAACCAAAGTAATGGTCTATCAATGAAAACATATTAGATGACTCTATGTTGGTGGTACACCCAAGGATTTGTGTTACACACATGAATACATATTGCCTCTATACAATGTGTATTCAGATGGGTAGAGGTCAGATCCTATATGTATATTATGTTAATGCAGCCACTTTACAGTCTCAGAAATGTTCAGCTTTAGAGGTGCGGGTGGGGATAGTATATATATTATATTTTCTAATATAACTTGATTCCCATACAGGTGAATTGTGCAAATTATCTTAATATATGTATCACTGTGGCAACTAAAGTGCTTTTTGTCCATTATTTCTTGATTACCAAATTAACAAAAGAATGTTCACTATTTTTTTTAAATATAAAAAATTGCCTAATAGCCACACAGCTTCACTTTTTCTGTGTGATAGTTTCTTCCACATTACTGATTGTTCAATAACTAAGGAGTTGCGGGTGGGTGTAGTCATAATATCACTAAAACATTTTAAGATTAGAAAGAAGGAAGATAATTAAAACAAAGATAGTATAGGGAGAAAAGTATAAAGAATGAGAGAATTCCCACTCTGAGTAAATGGCTAAAAAATATATGTATTATTCTATAGCAAAGTATTCATAAAATTGATTCACAAATAACAATAAATACCAGGTACCTAGAGATGTATAAACAACAATATATAATAAAAAGCACAATTGCAATCAGTTATAAGTAGTATATAATGTATCTGTATGTATATATTCACACAAAACACAAGGTGCATCTGCTTGTGATGCAAAGAATTAAGCCTAACCAGCTTAGATAATGTCCAGGGACCTGTAATCCTTTTAAACCAGAAAATAGCATATATAAAAACTTCTTTCTCCTGCTACAATGTTAACCATTAGCCAAATGCCTGAAGTATGTTCCATAAATAATAGGATTGGTTATTCCATTTAAATATGATGTTGGTCCATCTCCTGTAATATGGAGTGAGGTGGAAAGACCTTAACACTGACTGGCATTACCTGGTCTTTCTTTTTCTAGCGGAGGTTAGATTCCCCGTTTCTTCGTCGCCGCCTGTGCTCTGGTGTGTAGCACCTCGGCGTCCTTATGCTGAACTCTCTGCACCTGGTGTCTCTGTACTCTCCCAACTGCTTAGATGTCCATGGAGCAAATACAGGCAGCTTCCGGTGCTTATATGCTGGGCTTCTCTGCTTTCTCCTTAGTGAGCACACAGTATCACAGTATCCAACCGGTTTCACCCAACTGGGCTTCGTCAGGGATCTCTGAAGAAAAGGATTACAGGTCCCTGGATATTATCTAAGCTGGTTAGGTTTAATTCTTTGCATTGCAAACAGATGCACCTTGTGTGGTGTGTGACTATAAACACACAGACACATTATATACTATTTTATAACTGATTGCAATTGTGCTTTTTATTATATATTGTTGTTTATACATCTCCAGGTACCTGGTATTTATTGTTATTTGTGAGACAATTTTATGAATACTTTGCTATAGAATAAATACATATATTTTTTAGCCATTTAGCGGGATTTCTCTCATTCTTTATACTTTTCTTCCTCATACTATCTTTGTTTTAATTATCTTCCTTCTTTCTAATCTTAAAATATTTTAGTGCCATAAGTATGGCTATAGTTTAGACTTTAGCTTTTTCTAGCACTAACAATGAGAAATGCTGGAGGGTTTCCAAAGCACAAAATATCTGAGAAGGATGAAAAAAATATGTTTAATAACAAAATAATAAATTTACTAACAGTACACTAATCATATATAATTGCAAAAAACTAGCCAAACATTATAGAAACAAATTGAAATGTGTACTGACTACCCTATCATGGTTTTGGGTTTGGATCTGGACTTATTTACATTTTTTTGTTTTTGTTTTGCAAAACAACACTCCAGTGTTTTGGTTTGGGCTTTTGAAGTTTATACATTTTTTTGTTTTTTCAATTATAAAAGGTTTTTAAAAAAAAGCTAAAATCATGTAGTTTTTGCAATCCAAAACCCAAAATTCAAATTTAAAACCCAAATTTCGAACCGCGGAAAGATCAGAATTGCGACTCGGATTTATCCAGATCTCCTCAGGAGATCAGAACCGCAACTCGGATCTGTTCAGATTCATAAAATTAATGTGGATTCATGCAGCCAGAGCCCCATAGCAGCCACACACTCCTGCACCCAGTGTCGGACAGGGGCATGAAGGGCCTACTGGAGGCTTGCAGTGTTGGACTGGGGCATAAAGGGCCCATCAGAGGAATGCAGTGGTAGGGGCCCATACTTAAGGGGTTTGGTAATCCACCAGAAGAGGTGTGGCCAGCCACCACAGATGCATGGCTAATCATTAGGCAAATCTTGGTGTAGTTTATATAGAAGGGAACCAAGCCCCCATGCTGATCAGTGGTCCTGCTCCACTAGGTAACTGACCAATTTATAGAGTAACAATCTATAATTTGAGGTCAGGAACCTGACTCATAGAAGAGATACTGTCATGCGGGAACTCTAACATAAGATATTTATTTCCCATAAAACATTTTTCGTGTCTCATTATAAAGGCTTTTGTTTATTTTATAGTTCAAATCCTGGCACTATTTTTATGCAAATACCATCATATAGTACACAATTTTAGCAACTGACTAATGTTCTGCTTTATTTTCCATTCCAATACATTCATAGAGTTAATACCTGTTTGCATTGACATACTGTACCATACCTTGACCAGGATAATGCAGGGATGGGCAAACTCTCCCAAAATTTTAAGTGAAACATTAACCAAATACTTACCATCTCTCCTTTTCCCAAGTGGTTCTACAGAACATTAATTCAATATGTAGATATGCACTCCGGAGATTTTAAAATATTAGTTACAAATATATAATATATGAGAACCACATAATGGACAGAAAGTATCCAAAGGCAAGATTCAGTACTGTCAAAAAGAGGTTGCTTATAATATATTGGCTATAGTTTATATGTAGGCATAGGACCTCTCTTGATAGAATTGCAGCAATCTGATATATTAGATTACCCATTTGGAGAGTAAAATTAAAGGATTAACTGGAAATTGTTGATTACTTTAGAAATTGCATTTCTAACTGCTCACAATTAGCTGCACCATACTATGACTTGAATAACACTCATGTATCTGAACCTTTGGTACATACTAAACAAATTACAGTAAATGATACTTTGAACTTCTGAAAAATGATAACATAGGAGCTCTAGCATTAGGGTTACCTAACTATAAGATTATTTTTTATTTATTTTGTAACTAGCTGGAGTACCCGGCATTGCCCAGGATTTTAAGAATGTTTGTTTACACATCATACTCCAACAAACCTCTCCTTAGGCAGGCATCCTGAAAAGTGTGACAAACTCCTCCATCCACAGTCCTAAGGTCTTCCTTCAGAGATAGAAGCATTCAAAATTTGTTGGATGTATAGTGTAAACATGGCCAAGAGCTTCTGTTGCTCTGATACCAGGATGACTGTGTATTTCCTGGTTGCTGGATTGTACTATTAAATGCACAGCAACTACTTCCAGTTCCTTGTGCAGCTATTTCTGGCATTCAGGGTCTCCACGGTGTATAAGATTCATCCAAATGGTTTTACCCATCAGGGGCTGACAAAGGAATGAACCAGAAGTAGCCTCTGTTCCATAGTGCGTTCCAGCAACCAAGGAGGTAGGCAAAAAAGTTTGGTCACCACTGTTGATGCCATCTAATTGTGTAAGCTCATGCATGAGCAAGTATAAATAAAAATTTGTGCTGCAGAGCTGCATTTTTGCATCCCAGTATAGTTGCCATCTTTATGGGCCTGATTCTAAATCAGATGGATCTTTCCTCATGGATGCAGATAGCTATTTTTACCATATTCAGACTCATAATAAGCCTGGCTTAATATCAATAGTGGTTAGAAATTCATGCAGCATTTAAAAGATACTATAAACTCCACGCAAGAGCCATAGTAAATGATGTTCAGATACTTAGATTATATGCTACAGAATAAAATTCCATAATTCCTTAGTATGTAACAAAATGCTTGTTATAAAATCAAATTATGAAATTAAACAAAAATAACATTTTAATATTTTTATTAATGACCTTGCAAATGGCCCAAGAAGAATGGTGTCCAAATCTGTATATAGCAAAAAAACAAACAGGACAATGCTTTTATTCTTCTTTGGTGTTTTAGGTGTAGAACCATGAGTCATCTTGGCTTGTAAACTGTGGCTTGTAAACTGTGGATTTGTATAGAAAAAAATTTGCTTTAATATAGTAGATAGTAGAGATAGAAAAGAAAAAAATTGTAGATAAGCAAAATCCTTTTCTAATTCCGTACCTGACCTGTAGAGGGTGAATGCTATGCAAAAATTGTGGTTTTTAATTAATTAAAAATGAACAGTAATTAATTTCAATTTCAAATTTTTTTAGTTGCCTCTGCCATGTTTTAATATGCTCATATGTAAAATTTCATGATCTTGGCTTGTAAACTGTGCATTTGTATAGAAAGACAGAAGGACAAATTTTCACTTTTATATAGTAGATAAACATCTAGCACTTGCAGCAGGAAATCTTGAAGGTCCACATCCAGGTGCCGATCTTCTAACTTATGCAAAAACTAGACATGTTACTGATGCTTAACAAAATGGGAACTAGACCTCATCATGCCTACAAACATTACTCTGGTAAAATGTAATATTTTTAACCCAGATACTCTAATATCAGTTAATGAAACTGATGATCTAAGAGAGGGGAATGGGGAGAGGGAGGCAGACAAACTCATGATTGTATAGCATATGTTGATGAACATTACATTCCAAGAATGGCTTTGGAAAAAGTACCACTCCAGAATTTTGAGTTAACCTACTATGTATCTGGCAGCTGCCATAGGCCAATAGAAACTGGCACAACACAATCAGTGTATGCTGAAGTTGATGACACATAATGTTTCCTCAACATCATTGGCAGAAGAGAAAAGTGTATATGTTGATGCTTTCGATGCTTTTGGTATGGCACATGATTTTGGCTAGCTTTAGAAACAAAAAGATGTTATGGCATCAACAGGATAACAGATGCAAGAAGCCACACAGTTACCACTTCAGGTTGCTGTTATCAAATACCAAGCCTATATGACAGGATATGATGAGATTACTAATTAAAATCACAGAGCTAATATTGTTTTCAAATGCAGCAGCTCAAAGATTAATTATAAAACTAAATGTTTGCACTATTGCACTATTGATATGATTCATGTATATCAAGTGAAGAACAGTAATCCAGAGGCATAAAGTATGTGATTAAAAGAGAAGGATTAAGTGGAAAAATGCAATGTACAAAGAAGGCTTGTGGCAAAGTTCCAAAGGTAATCTTGTTGCCCCTAAATCCCTCTTGCCTTCATTGGTACATGGACTGACACATGCAGGTAAAATGGCAATGTATTATCTGTTCCAGGCTCATGGATACCTTCCCAGCTTTGCATCAGTTGCAGCTAGATACTGTGCTACTTTTATTGTTTGTTTGCAGAATAATACAGGAAAGTCAGTTAAAATACTATTGTCACATTTTACACAAACAACAGGTAAAGATGTGTCTGCTTACATCGTTGCTGATTGCACTACCAACATGCACATGACTCGTGCCATGTGGCTGCATATGCTATAGTACGCTATGGTGCGCACTGCGATCGCACCATGCAATCCTATGGGATTGTGGGTGTGCATAACCTGCACCATGCATGTAGTGATTTACCGCACAAGCAGCAAAAATTAAACTGGGTATATCTGTACTTTACAAAAAATGCTAATTATTTTCATTTAACTTGCAATAGTTAGGCTGTTCCAGTATGTTTTGGTATGTGTAGTTTTGTTTTCAGGATGGTTTGCTAACACAGGAGTTTGCTTGCAGATAGCTCATTTAATATCATCTGATGAAGGTAAACATTTTACTGGAATAGTTTCCCAAAAAAAAGTATTAATTTTTTTGGGGAAAAACAAAAAATGCACAAACAATATTACTAACAGTCAATTGGAAAAGTTAAACGATATAATGGGGCAATTAAAATAACTATTAAAGGTACTGTATGCAAAGAGACCAGTTTGCAGTGGCCACAAGTTTTATCTTTTGTACAACATTCTATATGAATTACCCCTAGAAGTAAAATAATTTTTTCTCCTTATGAGATATTGTTTAGATAACTGACCAACATCTTTACTGCACCTGCAAATGATCATTGTAAGAGAAATTACTTAACTGTGAATTATCTCATCCAACATGGCAACCAGCTGAAGAAGCTCCACATTTTTGTGATATGTACAGTACATAACTGATGCCTGGTGGCTGTGACATCTGCATATTAAGTCACAGTATTTGTGTAAAAAGATGCAGTCACAAGGGGCTTAGCATACAACTCTAAATCAGGCCCTATATGTATAGTATATTAACTAATGTATGAGCTCTAGCTTTAAAGTATTCATACAGTAACCCATATTTACATCTTTTTAGATTAAAAAGGGGATTTTAATTAATTTGGGCAATTCTTGAAAAGGGCAACTGCAAATAAATCAATGAATTCACATGCAGTGCCTTTAATTGCAGAGTTGATTGCATCACCCTAGTATGTTATGGGGATGAGGATCTGTGTGTAGCTTTCAGTAAATCTGTAATAAGCTAGGCAGATAAGGGGAAATGTTTACTGCACCTGGCCATGCACACTTCAGTTTTAAGTCCCACATAGCCACATGTTTCAGCATTATGCATTCGGTGAAGAAACTTTGTGGAGGGATGGAACATGGCATCATATTAAGAAAGGGGTCATAAATAATGAATTGCAGTGGTAATTGGTTTGGTATGTCTGCAATAAGCAGCAGTGCATATTTAAAGACTGAGTGGTTCATTGAGGCACCATTTTCTTAGTTTTAAAATACCTCAGAAAGACTGCACCTTAGTAGGGGTTACAAAAACAGAACATGGTCTAACAATGCAGAAGGTGATATATGGACTGTGGGTAGTTGAGGGTGCATTGTTTATTGCATATGTGTATACTATAAATCCAGTTTCTTCTTTACTCTGTGTTCTTGAGTGCTGTGTAAATAAAGATATATTTTATATCTTTGCTATTGTCCTGAAGTGTGTGATCCATTAAACTAAGGGACAGTGTATTTTGGTAACCTAAGACACATAGTGCTATCAGAATTAAATATTAACTTATTTTTTGCAAAGGGTTTCATTTTTGGGAATAAGAGAATTTTGCATAAAAACTGGTAAACCGGAAACTGTGAAAACGGTTTATGATCTATAGCAACCAATCAGATTTTAACTGGAAATTTTCTAGTAATGGGTGTATAATGAAATACTGTAAACATCTGTAAGTAATTTGGTTGTTTTGTTGGTTGGTTGGTTGGTTGGTTGGAGTTGCTGCTATGGCTTAAAACCCTTTTTTGTACAGATATCTTCACACCCCTTTCATAAATATCCCTCAGTGTGATTTGTCATTATTAAAACCAATACAAGTTGTAGCACATTTCTCTACTTGGGATCCAGAGTTAATTAATTTTGAATTACAAAGATCAATGCTATGTTTTACTTTGGTACACTGTACTTTTATAATAATTGTGCTATTACACAGATGCTGAAAATTAAACCATTTGTATTAACATAAGTAAAAACAATAGTTGTGGCTGCACTTGAAAGATGGTGAGGTGGTAATGAGAAAAATGAATAGAGATGACTAAGTACAAATGGTGAGTTATTATGGAGTCGCAGTGTTCCTTGTCTGCTAAACACTTCTGATGCAGGGTGGGAAGGTATAAGGAAGGGGGATAATGATGGATGCCGGATGGAACACGGAGGTGTCTAGTGCCAAAATGGTTGGGACCAGTAATTGTTGTTAGAGGGGGTTGTGTGCATATAGCACACTGGATATGATCATTGAGGGAGGGTAATTGTCACATGGAGCATCCCAATAGATAGTGGAAAAAAAAGGAAAAAAATTTGAACAAAATTAGGATGATAGATAAAAATGATAGAAAAAAATTCTATGTAATGGCGCTCTGGAAGGGCGGCATCCCATGCCCTCTGGTCCATCAGTTTACCCTATGTCCTGTGAAACACCATGATCCTCCACTATCCTTGGTGGTAATCAACCTGCTGCCTGCTGCTTGAGTGTGTGCCGCATTACACACTCGCTGTGGTTCTTTCCTGTTCGTGGCCGGCGAACAAGAAATACATGTGTTGATAAAAGTGTTAATACACTGAAACCTTGACAAGTTAAAGCAAAGTAGTGCTGTGTTTCTTACCTTCTATTGGAGTCTCACCGAGTGCCATCTCGTTTTTTGCTGCTATATATATATATATATATAAATACTCTATATAATACATAAATTAGGCACTCCCTCCCTACAACAGAGCCCAAACTTACCTGGACACTCTGCCATCTTCGTGACTCTGGGAGCTCAGAGGACAGCCAGCGCAGAGTGATGTGAGGTACCGCGTGTCACTGGTGGAATGCACCGGCAGCTGCCAGAGAAGAGAAGAAGAGTCTCGGTGGCATTTAATACATGGAGCCGGTCGCAAGCCAATCACAGCTTGCTGAACGGCAGCCAGCCAATCAGCAGCGGCCGCTGCTTATTGGCTGGATGTTGTTCCATGAGCTGTGATTGGCTCATGGAACTGCAGCCAATCAGCAGTGGCCGCTGCTGATTGGCTGGCTGCTGTCCTGCGAGCTACTGTGATTGGCTTTCGGCCAGCTCTATGAATTAAATGCCACCAAGTCTCTTTAGTTCTTTGGGTGCCCCAGGTGCACTCCAGCAGTGAAGTGTGGTACCGCCCATCACTGCATTTCACACTTCCGCTACCAGGGCCCCCTCTCTCTCCGGGCCTGGGACTGGAGTCCCCGCAGTCCCCCCCTGATGTTGGCCCTGAACATGAACCTCCAAAGGTAGGTAACACACATAAAAAAGACTTAGGGTTCATAGTACAGCAAAATCCTCATCAGGACACAATTACAAGTATCAGACATACCAACGCTTTGCTTTCTAGGTTCCTCTGCACAAACCCAGAGCAAATAAAGGCCCTTTAGTGCTGTGACCAGTTTATGTCCTCCTGAGTCAGAAGGAATACATATGTTGATGCAAATGTTTCTAAGTGCTAAAATAATTAAGATTAACAGCAGCCATATTTTTGCATTTCTATTTGCATTGTAAATTCTAATTCTAAAGGTGCATACACACACAATGATTTAGTAAATGAGCGATTTTAGTAAACAATTTTTTCCCTTGAAAAAATGAATGAAAATTGTTTACTAAAATCGTTCATTTACTAAATGTAATGAACGATTTTTTGGAACTACAAATGATTTTTGCATATTCCGTTACTGAAAATCATTGAGTTGACAAGTCTGACTGAACTACAAACTACAAACGTGAACACGCATGAACGATAATCGTTCATAGTTTGACTTAGAAAGTGAACGATTTTTTCAAATGATTATCGTTAAACGATATCGTTTAACAATAATAGTTCAAAAAAATCGTGTGTGTATGCATCTTTAAAGTTATACATGTCCAGATTGCTCTGCAATTCTCTATCACTGACAGATCACTGTAAATATGGCCGGTTCAATCATAGAGAGAGAATATAATGTACAATATTCATCCTGTTGCTGAAGTAATTGACATTATTACTGGACTGTAAACTCATTTACAGTATCATAGCTGTGAATGTCACTGAGGGGGAGATGTAAGAAGAAGTGTGAGTTGTTTTTCGAAGTTATGAAGCCATCAGTGGCACTGATCATCTCCTCCACTGTACCTTTTGCTTTCACCATTAGCTTTGTGCCCAGGTCCTGGGAAGTTTTTCATTTTACATTTGAATAAAGTTTTTTTCCTCTGTTTTTGTCTTTGTTGCTATAGTCACAGCAAACATTTCCATCGTCTGAGGAGTCAAAACATGCATGCACCGAATATCAGCCATGGGTGCCTGTAAGTGCCATTCAAAGTAGCCAAAAGAGGGAGATTGTGACTGGCCAGTGAGATGAATTAGCACTCTTCCTAATTGATAAATATGTCTTTAGGCTGCAAATTACCCTACTTTCAATCTATAATGGCGGAAGCAGGGTTGGGCACTTTATGATCCTTATAAACTATTATAATACATCTCCCTGCCAGTGGCTAAAAGGAAGACCTTTAACTGCTGTATACCATATTTTCACCTCCCCTGTGATCACGAGGACCTGTCCTCTCTTCATATCACTGTTTGACATGGTTCCAGTAGGTTTCATGACAATTTCCATGTACTTTGTTTATTCTGCAGGTATTCTACCTGTCCAATGTCTGTTGCTCTTTGTTTGAAAGAATTCCAACTTCGACAATGCTCTATTCATGTGTTTTATATCGCAAAGGGTCATATATCTGATTATGGCTGCAGTGTAGTTTCATTTTAGTTAAAATATTTTGTTGATTTGCTAAAAATAAAGTGACCTAAAAAAATTCCAAAGCAAAATATAACAATAAACACTGATATTCCCCTGGTAGTACATATGGGATGTCGTCAGCATCCTATCAGTCGGGATGCGTACCCAACCCAGTGCATATATACATTTTGAGGACCATGCATAACAGTGTGAATTCCCTGATATAGTTCACTTTATCAGTGCTTTTTTTTAAAAAACTTTATTTACTGTATGTAACTAACATAGCAATCATTACAGACAATATCAACTCAAAGTGCAACAGTAAATTAATAGACCAGCAAGAGAGTGCAAAATCTGTCCATCTCATCTGAAATCCATAGTGAGGCTATAAGCCTTATACAGAGGAGGATGCTGCATCTTTGTGTCTGCAAATGTATGTTCATGCTGCAGCCAATGGGCTTCCTACTTAGATGGCCACCAGCTGTGGCTCTAATTTGCTGCTGTGTCCAAAAAGTTGTACCATGAATGGCTCAATGGCCATACCATCAGACAATAAAGCAGACCCATGGTTGCTCAGAATGTCCAATGGTATATGGCCGCCGGTGCCAGAGGTACTGTGTCACTTTTCAACATGGTCACTGACACCGACATGCACCCAACACACACGCCTCTGACAGCCACCACCCAGGAATACCTGTAATTAAATTTCAGCTCTTATATTACTTTGTATTATTGCTGCTTTCCGGTGACTTTGCTCTACTAAGTCTAGGTCTTTTTCTGCCTAAAATAAATGCTCCAGCACTTCATCAGTTCTTCTTATATGACAATCATATAACAACTCTTCTGGTTACTTATAATAAAGCCATAAAATGAATGACATTTTGTCTCATTTATTTTATGTTACACATTGGAGCCAATCTAGTTGTTTTGCTCTATTACTCTTCTCTAGACTTTGTGTGGCTTTTATTATTTGTAGTTCACTTCCAACTCTGCATTCTGTCTGCCTTATCCACCAAATGAACAAACTAAAGGATCCGTTCTCCAGGATTCTGAGGCATAGAACCAACTGCTTGGTCAATAAATGAGGTTATGAAACCCATTTCAGAGATCCTGTGAAAAGAAATCATCAAGGGGCATATTTATCACAATCAGCATCTCAGATGTGGATGGGATGTCATAATATCACCCAAATTTACAATACAATATTTGAATGCATTGCAGGATGTATCAAATTTTGCACACAGTTCTCAGGGTATTTTTTTCAAAAGATACTCTTAGAGTGTGACTGCGCATGCACTTCCGCTGGCTAACGCTACCCCCAACTCCCCCTGCCCCTCTATTAGTACTTAACTCAATGATCAGTGATCCGGTGAGCTCCTCTGTAATTTTGGTCAGCTGATCTCCGGGCTCTTGCTCTGTGACCCTGGTCAGCTGATGTGTGCTGAGATGGCAATTTACAGCATACATCAGATGACCAGGGTCACAGACTGGGAGCCAGTGATCAGCTGACTAGAGTCACAGAGGAGCTCACCAGATCACCAATCACTGCTCGCTGGGTGCAGGTAAGTGTTTTTGTTCATTAACTAATTTTTTTACAGTGATCAGCCTGTGGTCTATTTAGCCACAAAAGACTGATCACAGGCACCAGCACCTGGCTCTGCTTTGCCTGTCAAATCAGACCTGGAGTAGATGAAATGGGGGAAAGCCTAATAACACCATCTCCAGGTGGCGTTATTGTCTTAAGGCTTCTCGCATTATTTTTTCACAATTCAATTTTTGTAAATTTGAGCATATCACATTTCCCATTACGTACATTAGTATGGGACATGCAATCTGCTTACTAAAACTATGGACTTGTAGGATAAATATGTGATTTCTCCTTAAAATACCCATTGATACATTTGGTTGATACTAAAATAATGTGAACATGGTGTAAAAAACACCAATTTTCAAATTATTTTAGTAAACAAATTATTGATACAGTGAATAGGCCCCTAATTGAGGTCAAACTGATGTAATACCAATATCACTTTATAACACACAGTGGTATTAGGGCTCAGTTTCCTTTTATTTCTTTATTTTGGTGCCAAATCTAAATCAGACTAAAGAGGCACATACAGTATATGAAAACTGATAAACAGGGTCCTGCAAAAATGTGCTAGAGCATAAAGTTTATAAACCAATCAGCTAGACATATACTGTTTTTATTTAATTTGAATTGTTTTGGTTGTTTTTCATTTTCTTTATTTAAAGTTTGATGGGAACACATAACATTTTAAATAAGTGAGAAATCAATACAAACAAATGGTGATGTAACATTTAGTTGGATGGTTGCTAGATGTTAGTTGGTTGGTTTCTATGATGTAAAGATTATGGCTTTTTGTTTAAAGATAACTAAACATCCTTATTTTAATATAGACATTGACATTTATCTATGTTAATAAAAACCTACACAAACAGTATGGGAGTTTATTTAATAAGGTCTGAGTTATGGGAGCAGAGTGATTTCGGTGATCTCAACTGCAGATTTAAAATGGCAATAATTTAAAAGGCAAGACCAGTTTGGTTTTGCCTTTTAATTTATTGCCACTTTAAATCTGCAGCCAAGGTCACCAAAATTGCACTACTTTACAGGACTTAATGCCCATTGTACCATATTTGTTTTGCTTAGGAATCAGGGTTAATTAATTTTATGTAACAAAAATCAATGATTTTAATATATTTGTTTATTTTTTAAATTGTATTTCTCTAATGTTAGTGGCATTTAAACAAAGATAAAGTAACCATTTAATTAAACTCACTTTTCGTTGATTAGAAATTACTTGTGAAGGTAAATATGCTTTGAAATAATGTTTTTTGTTTGCCTGGGGTCAGCTAAGATTCAGTCTTTAGCTCGTACTGTAATATGTCCAATTTCATATATTAAAGAATAATAATATTATTAATCTTATTTGTACTGTCATTGCTCACCAATGTACATTTACTGAAAGCATAAAGAACTAAAAGTGGGGGGGAGTATTTTCTGTGTATGTTAATTTGGTAAATTTATCTCATTACCTGTGTTTTGATTCCATTTCAATTGTGTACTATGGAATATTTAAGCTACTATGTGTTTATGAGGCTGTACGATAATTGATGTCAATCTTCACTTGAATAGATGAATTCCCAGAAATGAAAGCTCTGTGAGAAGCATAACATTATGTGGAGATGTCCCCTGGCTTATCTAAGAAGGTCAGCTGTTGTTACAGTAAATTTGCAAATAATTTACCTGTATGTCTACACATAGACATTTTGTTGTAACATGTTTGCAAAATGAATGCAAATTAACAGCAAAAAATAATCTTCTGCAAGATACAGTACAGTATACTAACAAGTGAATATGAAGAATACACAAATTTGATGGTAATATTTGCTGGGTAAACCAGGAACATTTCATTTGTAAGTTATCAAACATTTAAATAAATTTGATTAGATGTGATTGGATCAGATATTCCAGTTGGAAGACTGTACATTTCAAACTACAACACAGAGATTGCAACTCGGGTCATGGAAATTAGCCACCAGAGAGGTTATATTTTGTATGACCACAAGATTTAAAAGCAAATAAAGGTGAATTCATCAGAAAGCCATCTGACATAAAGATCCATGCAGACATCCATTCAGAATGTCGACATGTAAAGAATGCTAACATTGAATATGATCCAGATGTTGATATTCAAAATGCCGAGATGTGCAGAATGTAGACATTCAACATGTCGACATTTGCAAGGATGACACAGACATAATGTCAACATTGTCAGAATGTCAACATTAAGAATGTCATCAGCAAGCATGGCAACACCCGATATTAGTGTTAGTATTAGCAGGGCTGCCATCAGAAATTTATGGGCCAAGGACTGACAAAGTAGGCAGGGCCCCCCCGGTTTTTAATCCAGTCCCTGGCCAGTATTTAATTTTTTTCCCCACTCCCCCCCCCTTTATTAGATCCAGTGTCTAGCCGGCATTTTTTTCTCCATTCTCCACCCCACCCCATTATTACATCCAGTCAGTCTCTGGCCACCATATTTTTCCCCCACTCCACTCCTTCCCCGTTTATTACATACAGTCTCTCCCCGCTGTGCACGCCACTTACCTTATTACCTTGAAGTCTTCTGCTTCTTAACTGCAGATGCTGGTCCTGCTCCTCTCCATCCGCGGCTCCTCACTCTCCCTCCAGTGGCATGGCGCGGCGCGATGTAATGAAGTCACGTGCGCCGACTTCAAAAGAGACAAACTTTATTAAACATATGGGGCAGGCGAGTGTTGGTTGGTGGAGGAGTGGCTCAAGAGGGCCCGTTGCCTCTTCCATTAATGGGGACCGGGGTGGTGGCCGGTAGCAGCGGTGCCAGCGACTGGGCCCCTTTCTTCAGATCACGGAGTTAGTTCGGGCTGCAGGCTGTGTAGGGCAAAAGCAGGCAGGCTCCGGCGGGCCCCCCTCCTTCAGCCAGGGGCCGGGCCTGGGACTCCAGTCCCGGCAGTCCCCCCCTGATGGCGGCCCTGAGTATTAGGGTTAGGCTGCAATTAGGGTAGGGTAGGGCAGTGGTTGGGGTTAGATTTAGATTTTAGGATTCAAGGTTAGATGAAAATTGCATTCAAAATCCCATTGTCGACATTTTGACCAATGTAATTTTGTCGACATGTAAAGAATGCTAACATTGAATATGATCCAGATGTTGATATTCAAAATGCTGAGATGTGCAGAATGTAGTCATTCAACATGTCGCCATTTGCAAGGACGACATAGACATAATGTCAACATTGTCAGAATGTCAACATTAAGAATGTCATCAGCAAGCATGGTGACACCCGATATTAGTGTTAGTATTAGGGTTAGGTTGCAATAAGGGTAGAGTAGGGCAGTGGTTGGGGTTAGATTTAGGGTTTAGGATTCAAGGTTAGATGAAAATTGCATTCAAAATCCCATTGTCGACATTTTGACAATGTCAACATTGTCATTGTCGTAATTGTGAACATCCACATCGCACATGTCGACATAATGTACATGTCGACATTACCAGAATGTCAACAGTCAGACCATGTAAACATGTGAATGTCGACTTAATATACTGCACCCGTTCTAGCAACTGATAGTCAGCACTAGGGCAACAGGGATAACAGAATTTGGAGGGTACTTGATGCAACAAACATTGTTATTATTGATCCTTAGCAGCCAAGTGTCATCTAGACATAATAATCCCCATCAAGAAACATCCCCAAACCATATCACAATATGGAATAGTACAACTAGACTCCACTAAAACTGTATACATTACAAAACTATTATCATGGGAAATTAAGATTCAAAACTCCACAATTATTTTGAAGTAACCTCACCCATTTTGAAATTCATATCACATCTTAAAATTATTTGGGCCACTTTTTTATAAAAATAACAATTCTAAATGTTGTTTCTCCTCGTACCCGATATTACATGACATTTATAAGACAATAAAGTGCATGTTTAAATAACATTAGTTTCTGGGAAATTCCCTGTAAACAAGTGTTTTTGGAGGTTACCTGTAAAAATTAAGTATCCCTGAAATGTATAGCTGGTATTAGCACTGCATCCTATGGGTTACTGTTACACAACATATTTGACAGAGGCATCTGAAGGGGCACATGCATAAGTGACAGATGTCTGCACATGTACAGTAGCTGTGCTGGGTCTAAACCAGGAAGCCAAGTTATCGCATAAGCAATTACTTTACTTCTGAACCCCGTTATGGACTCTTATCGGAGCCTGTGGCCAAGCGACTGTAGTTTAAAACATAAAAAGATTCCTTATTGCTGCCATATGGAATTATAAGGAATATTAATTTTTACTTGGGTAGACTGCTCCTGATAATAAATATGCTCCTACAGTAAGTTGTGCATTTACTAAGCGGTCGATTGTTAAAGCTGTCAATTATAGGCAGCTCTCATTTCATAATTTGCAGGATTTAGGACTCAGATAGAATACACCTGGTGGAAACAGAAAAGTATTATTCCATAGAACTGACTACTGCCACTTTCTGGAATCAGCCAAGACAAAAGCAGAAGTAAGAACCGACCACAACTTGGAAAGGCAAGCTCACAAAATACTACATGACACTCCAAGTCAGGGCCAGATTATAGGAAGGGCAGATGGGGCGGTCGCTCAGGGGAAAACATTCCGGGCCACTCTGTACCCTCTCTGGCTAGCTCCTGACAGCAGTGACAGCACAGTGACTGATAGACCATGGATGATAATTAATCTCCACCCCCTCAATGACATAATGCCACAATTGTATGTGTAGGGGCAGAGCCTAATGCTGTGAATTGTCCGCCCCATAAAAATCCTGATGCTGCAGCTGCAAGTCTGCAACAAGTAGTGTGTGCATGCTCTCTGTCCACCCACAGCTTAGCAACCAACCAGGTTGATGGTCGCAATGGTGAACACCATCGCGACCATTGGGGCTTGCAATGAGACCCTAAGGTTGGGTCTCGGCAAGCGCAAGCCCCAGGGAGCTTCCTGCTCTGATCGAGCAGAGAGCTCCCCACTGACATCACTGATGATGACAGTGCGGCCGCCCACAAAATGGCAGGTGTTCCTTAAGGAACACCTCTGTTTGTGAAGCCACCGCCCCGTCTACAAAACGGAGCGAGCTGTTGATCAACATCGACAGCCACCCATTTTGTAGAGAGCTCCGGAGCAAGAGAGTTTCTCTCTTGCTCTGGGGCTTGCACACATGCAGTGCAGCTGCTGCATGTGTGCAGGTCTAACCATCGACCCAGTTGTGAGCGCATCGATGTTGCGACCAGGTCTGCATGAGACCCTCTGTCTCTACCTTCCTCTCTTCCCTCACATCCTCTCTCCCTCACACTCTCTCTCCCCCTCCCTTTTTCTACCCTCTCCCTCTCTATTTCCCTCATGATTTAAAACTCCATAGAATAGTACAGAAAAGCTATAAAATGTTCTATTTACATCAATAAAATTAACACTTAATTAGAAAAAGGGCCATTTACCAGAAAATTGATAATTGTTAGCTTTGTACAAATGATGCAGTTTCTGCACATGGAATCAGCCCAGGCTATCAGTAATAAGGCTTGCTTTGAAAAATACCAGATAAGTAAAAATTTGTTAACATGGAGCAGGGCCGGATTAAGGCTTCAAACAAAAAGTATGGTGGTTGCTCATATCAGCTTAATGACATAGCACAGGTACTTGTAAAGGGTGCGGTTTACACTGAACACAGAAAAAAAGGGATTTGCCCTCCAGCACACTTCAGCAAAATCAACAAAAAATACTTAAATCCTACATAATAATAGAGATTCAGAGGTATTAGTTACATACATTTGCAAATATATGAATAAGCACCAGGCCATCATCAAGGCTCCTCTATACTGGCATCCCTAACATTAAGGGGTTTACATCCAAGAAGCAAGGTACCCCAAAAAATTCCAGCCAAGGACCATCCCCAGGGCATCACACGAAAAGGGGAAAAAAGGTGATAATGAAGTGTAAAGAATAGATGTGTAAAGATGGAGGGTTGGGGAGAGTGAAAGAGAGGGGATGAGAGAGAAATGGAGGGAGAGAGATAGAAAGAGGGAGGGAAGGAGATGGAGTGCTATCTCCTATTATGTACTGAGGACCAACATCTATAGTAAGGAGGGTCACATGAAGAAGATAAGGACATTTGATGATCCTATCTTTTTATGAAATTTAGTAAGTGTGATACCAACAGGAGTATATCCTCCATATATTACTTATTAGCCAATTACCTCTCCTGGGAATGATTGCACCATTCCAGTATGTGATTTGACAGTCACTGGATGTCCATATCCAAAGTGAAATTATTACGCTATATTGGATTTCTATATTGTTTTATTATGGTAATATCATTATCTGTGATTAAAGGCCCATCAGCCACTAGAGAGGGAAACTTCACCATCTTTTGGCTGAAAGGAAGGAGAACTGTTACCCCATCATCTGGACATCGGGGTTTTTTTCTGTACAGATATTTATTACCATATCATTATGCTTTTGAGATAGAGGTTATGTAGTTTAAGCACATTTGAGCCCAGTAAATGTGTCTGGGAAAAGGAAATTCATCTTTCTACCTATGCATAGTTGGAAGCAAGTGTGAGATGCGACCAACACTTCATAGGTTGAAAATGCACCTTTCCCCCTGCAAATTACAGGAGTAAATCCACCAAGAATATGACAGGAGAGGTGGCTTCACTGAGAGTGCAGAATATGGTCAAAAACACCATACACAAATCATGCATATTACTGTACAGTAAGTGGCCAGTACTAAGTAATAAACATACGAGGGGTGATTGAAAAGTTTGTGGCCTAATGTACAATGAAATGTGCTAAACAGTTCTTATTATTTTCATATAAAATTTTACTTCTTTTAGGATTACATAAAAGTTTCAAGTTAATTGCTGTTGTTGTTTTTCTTTTACAGACACTTCAAATGGTTAGGATGACAGATTTTCAAAAACATGCATGTAATTTCTCATCACGCAGTCATCCACTACCTCATCATAAAGAGTTTAGCACCCACAGAGATCCATGAGTACATGGTTATAACATTAGGGGAGGCTGTTTCTTCTTACAGCATGGTTAGGAAAAGGGCAGCAGAATTTAAAAAAGGAAGGGAGAGCCTTGCAGATGATCTCTTTTCCAGGAGGCCCATCACCATTACCATACAAGAAACCAATGAGAAAATCCATGACAAGTTATTGGAAGATTGAAGAATAATAGAAAGTCACATGTTCATGCTATTATTCACAATGAACTCCGAATGAAGATCTCAGCTCAATTGGTCCCAAAACTTCATAGTGTTGATCACAAGCGGGAACATCTCACCATGGCAAAGAACAATTGGGCTCTGTTTGATGCAGATCCTGAGAGGTTTCTTCAGCAATTTGTAACCATGGATGAGACTTCCAACCTGAGATCAAAGAACAATCAAAACATTGGAAGCACCAGGGATCTCCTGTACCAAAATAAAGCTGAAGTCAGTGCTGTTTTGCTGGAAAGGTGATGTCCTCCATCTTTTGGGATGCAGAAGAAGTACTGCTGGTGGACTACCTTGAAAGGATTAAGCTATCACTGGAACATACTGTGCTGATCTTTTGAAGTAGCTATGAAAAAAATCAAGAAGAATTGATGTTGGAACTTGACAAGAGGGGCGCTCTTCCACCAAGACAATGCTCAAGCTCACATATCACTAGTGGCCATGACTGCCGTACAGAATTTCTGGATTCCAACTTTTTGATCACACACCTTATTCACCTGATTTGGCACCCTCTGACTACTACTTCTACCCCAAACTGAAGATAGAGCTCAGTGGACACCATTTTGCCACAGACAATGACATCATTGAAGCCATTGATCAGGTCAGTTGCTGACTTCAACAAGTCAATCACCCCTCTTATCTGCAGCCTCCCCTTCCTTAATTGATTAGGAAATATACTTTATTATTTTAAACTGTGTTCAATAATCCTTCTGTTAGATTGCAGCCATGTTCAATAAATTATATTTGCATAACTGGGTGTGTCATCTTACCATATGCACAAAAGGTCAAGTTATCCCCCTCCAAACAGTGTGCCAGTTTGGTGGTCATATTATGATGCATGTCATGCCCACACACCCTCACTGTAGTTAGGATTTACGTGTGCTTCAACCCTCATCCCAAGGCCCTTGGCACTTAAAGTCATAAGTGAAAAATATGTCTAATTCATGTGGATACAATTAATATAAGAGCAAAGGTGCATGGGAAAAAAAGAAGCAACTTCTGTTTATGGCCAATTCTGCACAAGACCCATAATGGCTGCTCATGATATTGAGATGAATTCTGTTAAAACTCAAGCTAGAGATTAGTGGTGTGTTCCTCAAGATGTAAAAGCCATTCAGGAGTCTGGTTTCATTAATCTTTTATCAAAACTTTATTGAGAATTTCCAACTTATCCTACTAGTATTACAGTACTAACACCCAAGGGAGTGCTCTTTAAATGGACCATTTGGCACAAAAAGCATCCAGTCAATTAAAGGATTCCTTTCACTCTGTTCCTACCCTGTTTCATTTCATCTATGTATCATGGAAGTAAAGGCATCTGAAACAGCTGTAGGAGTGGCTCTGTCACAAGGCACAGGCACTAAACAGCTTCTCCATCTCTGTACATGCAGACCTGCTTCAAAATGTTCACAGCAACAGAATAAAATTAATCCATTGGAGAATGAGAGTTGTTAGCCATTCTGCTAATCTTCAAAGAATGAAGTCATGTTTTTGAAGGGATTTCCAATCCAATCACTATTTATATGGCTCACTGAAACCTGCTGTGGAATATGTGGGGCCTTACAATTAACTGATGATAATGATAATGTTATAAATGGTAGGTTAATTGGCTACTGGCAAAACAAAATGAACAATAATTTGTATGTGTGCCCGTGTGGTAGGGAATATGGATTGCAAGCTCTACTGGGTCAGTGACTGAGTCTCTATTCCTTTGGTACAAGACTTATGGGCAGTGGCTAGCAGCTTCAAGGAAATAAGCGAAACTAGCCCTGCAATGTCCATAGGGAGGTTCCCATCAGCGGGAGTGCCAGGCAGGTGGTGCACACTTGCTAGCTCTTGGCCATGGTCTATAAGTGACTGTGCTGTCACTGCTGTCAGGAGCCAGCCAGAGAGGATACAGAGTGGCCCAGAATATTTGCAGCAATGTGGGGGGCCTCTGAGCGACTGTCACATCTGCCCCTCCTATAATCTGGCCCTGACATGGCATGTCATCTAGTATTTTGTGAGCCTGCCTTTCCAAGTTGTGGTCAGTTCTTTCTCCTGCTTTTGTCCTGGCTGATTCTAGATAGTGGCAGTAGCCAGTTCTATGGAATAATGCCTTTTCTGTTTCCACGAGGTGTATAATCTGAGCCCTAAATCTTGCAAATGAGATGACATGTGCTAGTGGGCATCTTAAGAATGGCTGGTGGGCACCTGCATACACTAAGTAATCGCTTGCGAAGACATAGTGGGCATGCTAATGCCTTTGCCGTGCGATCGCCTGCCTTGCTGGGCGTATGCTGGATTTGCATACACAGGCTGCAAGTGAAGACATCTAGTGAGCGGGTCTGATTGAGCTCCTGAGCTTGAAGTTGCTGAAAATACTTAAGATGAAGGTCAAAGTACAGATCCTTAACCGTCAAGATGCCTAAATCATACCAATTCTGTAGGGAAAAATTTGGTACAAATTTTGAGACTGACACTAGGGAAATGTTGGAGAATGAAAGAAAAAATTATCTAAGAGAACTAATTAGTTTATACCAGACTATGAGGGTATCTGATACACTTTTCAATGTAAGAGGGTAAAAAAGTCTGTCAGTAACCAATATGAGATCTCATAATGGAAAAGCATTGCACGTAGAGTTTTCAATATCTACCCATGGTTTAATAGGCAAAGGAGAAAGCCAGTCCTTCATTTGGTCAAAACTAGCTGCTGCCAGACCACCACTAGTTTTAGATTTAAATAGATGAGCCCATAACCATTTGAGGTCTTTTACCTTTTCAAATAAATGTAGAAATAACGGAATAATACATATTCAGAAATCATAATGGTACTAGATATGGTATGGCTCGAAAACATAGAGAATTTTGTTGAGCAACAATATTTTCACAAAAGAGAGATGACCCATCCAAGAAATTTCATAGTTTATCCACTGTTTAGTTAATTTGGTAAATTGGTCTAGTAAAGGCTGATAATTACATACTATAGCATTCTGCAATTTTAATGGTATTCTAATTCCTAGATATCGAGACAGGTAGGCTGCCAGGCATAAAAATATTGGGACTGGAGTTGTTGTAAAGACATTTGGTTAATACCAGATGCCAATGCTTCTGTTTTTGATGTGTTTTATTTATAGTAGGATGCATCGGAATATTCTTGCAGGATAGCATGGAGGGCAGGTAATGAAGTTTCAGGTTTTTTAACAAATAAAAGGACGTCGTCAGCAAAGAGACATACTGTACTGTATCTTATGCTGAGTAGAACTAATAGAAAAGCCTTCAAGGAAAATGGAGTTCCTATTTTATTCCACCAGGGGTTCCATAGCTAAGGTGAATATTAAAGATGATAGGGGACATCCCTTGCTTGTTCCATTAGTAATGGTAAAACTATTTGAAAGAAACCCATTACTGAAGACACGGGCTGTAGTATTAGTATACAGGTTAAAATTGCTTGCAGGGAAAACATTCAGAGAAATCAAACTTAACTATAACACCTAGACAGATAATGCCAATGTATCCTTTCGAGGGTTTTTTCTGCATCAAGAGATAGCAAAACCATTGGAACAGGATGAGCTGCATGGGCCTCCAGATGAGAAAAAACCCTTCTAGTGTTATCTGTTGCCTGTCTTCCTAGAGTAAAGCCAAATTGGTCTTGTGACACCAAGTCAGTGAGTATAGGATTTAGCCTATTAGCTATTAATTTTGCATAGATTTTAATTTCTACCATTTTGGCATAGTGACAGATTCTTACCAGGCTTACTGAAGGTATTGTAATGATTTGGGCTTCTAGCATTTCATTAATAAAGGAATTTTAGATACTTCATTATATAGGTGGAGCCTTTTGTTTTAATATGAAGCTATGGGTGGAGGGGTGTAAGGATTTTTTTGGTCTTACTCTGCTAAAACACACACATGCCTTGGATTTGACTGCTATGATTAAGAGTGGTCCAATATTATGTCTGGCCTCAATGCAGGTTGAATAACTGTCAAATGCTTATTAATTGCCCTAGTAGTCACATGCACTGCTGCCTCCAAGTGGTGAAAGATGTCCCAAAGCTACCAATTGAAAAATGGATGGGACATGGCACCATATATGGCCAAGAAGATGCCCCTCCAGTAGCTTCATTGGTTGTTTTATTCTTCTCTAATCTCAATTTATGACGTTTTAATGTTAAGCTTTGCATGGCCCCCGCACCACTTTAGGTAATGTCAGAAAGAACCCACCTACTGAAAGGAAAGTTATTTCACTATAGTAACTCTGAGTTCAAACCTTATGTGATGGCAGCATTATTTAACTGCTCCACACAGCATAAGGGGGCATAATATTTTTGCTTTAACTATTGGAAACCTTGCCCCATCTCACCTAGCAGACAGGTAAGGTCAGGAATTCTATGATAACTACTTCTGCTTGGTAAACACTTGGGGGCCCTGGTTCTGCTCGCTCTCATCAACTTCTGATTAACTATCTCATGCTTTTAGATCCTTGGTGGATGTTTCTACAGGACATTACCTCCTGTAGACCATAATGTGCATTAACATAAAGCTTGTAGGTGCCTAATGTATGCCAATGAATGTACAGGAAAAGACCCAGTCTACACAGCTGTGGGCTGGTATAAGATTCAGGCCTTTTTGCAAAATGGAACTCCCCTAAAATGTACATTCTCCATCCCTCCCAATTTAATTATCAAGCTCCACATGGTGAATTCCTGATTTTGCACAGCTTAGAAAACTTGTCTCACTGGGGCACCTACAGTTCACCTGTAGTTAGAAAGGAAGAAAAGTGTTCCATATAAATTACTGCTATCGGTCATTGTAATCTTCACCTTTACAAACTTTGCCATCATCTTGATCTGCAAAACTGTTCTGCTTTAGGATGACCTACACAATCCAGATGACTACACCACCAAAGATAATTTTATGCTGCAAGTGACCTCATGTGAATCAGAAGAAAGGTATGGTTGCAAAAGTTCTAAATGTCAATAAGGTTCTGATTGCCATCAGCAATGATTTGCATTACTATTATTTGCATGATATATTCAAATATTAAGGTTATAAACAGCCTGATTGCTCTGCAAACTAACTAAATACATTTTCCCCACAGTCAGATCACTGCAGTCATGGCCGGTCCTATGGAGAGAGAATATCAAGTACAATACGCAAGTCTTGTTGCTGCAGTTATTGCCTTCATTGCTGGGCTAACAACTCATTCATTTATAATAGCTGTGAATGTCTCTGAATGGCTTAAGCGAAGACCTGTGACTGCTATTGACCAAATCCTCACCTCCCTCGGGATCACAAGGACCTGTCTTCTCTTCATGTCACTGCTGGATATGGTTTCAATAATTTTCTTGGAAAATCTGCTAAACTCACCTGCAAAACTATTTATTTACCTGACTGAGCATTCGTCCAACTTGTCTGATATCTGGCTGACAACTCTGTTCTCCGTTGTCTTCTGCATGAAAATTTCCAACTTCCATAATGCCCTGTTCTTGCGTCTCAAGACAGTGGTGTCGAGGAGGGTCATCCCTCTGATTCTAGCTTCAGTGCTAGTGTCCATCTTTTTCATTTCAATGTTTTGTTGGATTGATCACAAAATAATGTCAAGTAATCCAGTGCAGAATACAACAATAAATAGCACTCAGATGCCCATGATAATACATGTCTACATTTTCATGACAATGGGGAACAGTGTGCCTTTCCTTATATATTGCACTTCATCCGTTCTGCTAATCACCTCTCTGTGTCTTCATATGAAGAGAATGCGAAGTAACAAGAATGTAACAACCAACCTGGATACTTATTATAAAGCCATCAGGTTCATGACATTGTGTCTTATTTGTTTTATGTTACGTATTGCAGCCAACCTACTGGTACTGCATTACTATCCTTATCTAAACTTTGTGTGGCTCTTTACTATTTGGAATTCTTTTCCAATTCTACATTCCATCTATGTTATCTGCAGAACAAACAAACTAAAGGATCAATTCAACAGGATTCTGAGACATGGAACCAACTGCTTGTTCAACAATAGAGGTCCTGAAACCCATTCCAGACATCCGGTGGAAAACATCGCTCCATGAGGTCAAACTGATGTAATACCATTATCACTTTTATAACACACAGTGGTATCAAGGCTAAATACCAGGTTCATTTTATATACAGTATAAGGCTTTAGTTTGACAGCAGAGAGGCATGCTATCTTAAAGAGGGTCATGTATAATTACTGGTAAAGAGAAAACTACAAAAAAAAGTTGCCATAACGTACACTACATACAACGATCAGATAATAACTAGGGATTTGCGGTTCGGTTCTCCAGAAATCCAAATCCACACAAAGTTCATGAATCCAGACAGATCCCAGTTGCAGTACTGATCTTGAGATCTGGACAGATTCGAATTGCGGTTGTGATCTTCCTGCAGTTCAGAATTCGGATTTTAAATCCAAATTTTATGTTTTGGATTGCAAAAATTACATGATTTTAACTGTCTTTAAATACATGATATCAATTTAAAAAAAACAACAGCCCAGATCCAAAATCAAAACACTTGAGGGTGGTTTTCCAAAACCAAAACACGGGGGTCAGCTCACATCTCTAATTATAACTATTTTTTAAATAAAGTTTATAAAGTGAAATTTAAACATTTCTTGAAGTTAAGGCTCGATTGGAACACAGACAATAATTTTTATAAGCTTCCCTCATATTGGCATTATTTAAACAAAGCTAAAATCAACTATTTTTTTATAAACTGCCTTATACTAGACCTGAAGGTTATTTGGCAAGCCAATCATTCTTCGTGTTATTGTTTATTATATATCTCAAAGCAGCTTTGATTCAAATAATTTTTGTCAGTCATTAAATCACCCCATAGTCTGGTGTCATTTGGGGCAGTTATCACAATAACTGTATTTTGTTTCCATGTGTATGTTAGAAGTACAGGCTCATTCAGTTTATCAGAGGGAGGTAAATCTGTCATTTGATGTTGTCAGTCTTCACTTAAGTTTTCAGCTCCCTGATATCTAAGGCGTGTGAGATTCATGGCACTGGTGTACTGCAGAGCTGTCCCTGGCTTAGCAAATAAGATGTTATTATATATGTAAATAATTTACCTGAATGTGTAAACATAGCTTTAAAAAGGATACTGTGGTTTCAATGTTTATATAAAGTGAATGCAAATAGATACAGTAGCAAATGCATTATCCTACAAGCTGTAGCATACTAACATGTAAATATAAGTAATACACAAATGTGTTGGTTATTTTGCTAGGTAAGCAAAGGACATTGACTTTAAAGATATCTGTAGAGTAAGTCTGTCTAGGGGGGCTATTTTTTCAATGATCAAGGTTTAGACCCTATAATTAGTATTTCTTATTGCCACTATTTGCAGCAATAAGAAATTATGTACCATCCGGATGTAATCATCACATCTTGGGCTATCTGCGATGTGTAAAGTGAATGATGGCATTAGCTGCGGGACCTACTACGCATGAGCAGACATCAGACTCCATTCCCAGTAATTATGCAATATGTAGCCTTCAGGTTACAATAATGCCATTTCCAGATAGCATTAGCTAACAGATACAATCTCCGGAATACTTTGCAATCCAGAGCATGGTAATTCTCAATATAGTGCAGCGAGTGAAAACAGGAGAATTGCAGAAGATACGATATCTGCTGTGGAACCGCTGTAATAGGTGGTGGCTGCAGTGTAGTCCAAAACTAAAAGAGGGAGCTGGATAACACAACAGCACCAGCCGCACACCCAAATGTTGACCACCATCACTGAGGGTCACTGGCTTCATCAAGCCAACTGGGGTTTAACCGGCACCACAGCAGTGCCGAGTCAGCCCACTCCTCAGACTCCAGATCCCTTTGGCTAGCTAACTATCTGCCCACCCCCAGATTCCTTTTTCTGTGTCAGAGATGTTTATGTAAATATTGAATTTACACAAATCTCTGAAACAGGCCCTATATACATTTATAAAAATATTGAAGAACCATGCCTATTTCTCTACCTGACCATTTACGCTATTCAAACCATAACTAGACTTTTTGGTGCCCTGTGCCAGAAAGAGCATTGGCGCCGCCCCTTTTTTTGAAGTAGGGATATAAAGCACCCCGAAAAAGGGCCATGGCCTCACGGGGAAGGGCCAGGGAAGAGATAGGGGAGGGTAGGAGATGCTGGGATAAAAGAAGAGGAAGATACAAGTCAGAATGATAATAAACAAAAAATTGACAGACCCAAACAGCACCCCCTGCCCTGCAGTGCCCTGTCACACTACCCTAGTTATGGCCCTAGCGCTATTGCAGGCTCATATTAAAGGAGTTGTATGGATAGTGTAAGGAGTAAAAACATTACATCAAAAAGGAATAACACCCCACCTGTACTTCTTGCAGATCCTTTAATACCTATTGCAGTCAGAAACCAGAAAACTGTCTCTTGTATACTGGTGCGCTAAGAAGTACAAAAGTTATCCTAGGCAATATTTGAAAAAGAACTTGTAAGCATTAAGATCATTACATTTCTTATATCTTTAAATATCAAATGAAGTACCTTTTAAGATGCTTCTGATAGTCATCAGCTGTCCTCCTATAATTCATGTTGTGCATTTTAAAATTTCTCTTCAGGGAAAACAATTATGGCTGAATCACAGATATCAGTAAGTCATGTGAAGGTACAAGGGAGAGAGAACTTTGCCCAAGACAGACCTCAGAGGGGTGTTCCTGGGCCTCTCTGCTCACTTCATACAGTGCTATGTAACTGTGGTTGCCATGGTAATCTATCACACTGTGGAAACTCAGCCTAACTAAAAATTAGTAATAGCACCTGTAAATGCAAACAAATAAATTATGTTTATTATCAAGATCCATCTTACAGCCTAACAATGATTTAGCTTAAATAAACACTTTCTTTGGATATCTTATTCCATGGGAAAATGCATTGTTACTATTATTATTTTTTGTATTTTTTGTTATTATTTTTTTTTGTGAAGTTCTTTAATTTTTTCATAGTCTGTTTCTTACTAAGAGTTCTCAACAAAAGTCAAGGGATACACAAACATCAGCTAATTGTAATGAGTTTTTGTAAAAAAAAATAAGAAAAAAGGAGTGGTGGAGTACTTATGCTCAACAAAATAGTCATAACTTCCTCTTAATGTTTTCACATAATTAATATACACATTACATTACAGGTAAATCATAAATATTATGTCTTCACTTTATTTACAGTTACATTTAAGAAAAACACAATATTGTGATTATGTCTTTATCAAACAACTAATGATTTATTCATATATTTTAGTTATGAATGACTGGGATAAGGAATGCCTGTGATCACCGCTTGCAGAATTCCCTCCTCTCTCGGGATACTAAGGATGCTCTCTTCGTCTTATTGCTTGTCGTAAACTTTGGAAGCTCTTCTTTAGAAACAAGTACATTGCACCATATAGGAAACTATTGGCTTGATTGGGATAACTCCTGCAGCAGCGGGTACTTTGCTGTCTCCTTCACGTCCATCATCCACAAAATCTTCTATCAACATTTGAAGATGATTTGATGACACTGACATGTATTAGCTGTTTTGTCTGTGCTGATGTCACCCTGATACACTCCTGTAATAACACAGATATCAGAATATGGCAATCTCAGCAATTCAGCATACAGTCCAGTGGAATTTCAATTATTTGTATACTAGGAACTATTGTGCAGCATCTTACAGGGGACTAAATTAAAAGGTCTGGGCCCTTGGCGGTCGCATTAATGCAGTCAAGATGAAAATACTTCCTAGGTTGCTTAATCGTTTCCAAACGGTACCAATTGTGGTTCCAGCCTTCTATCTTTATGAAATCCAGTCATTATCTGGCTCGCTTGTTTGGCAAATTCTGCGGTCAATGGACTCCCTATTTTTGAAAATTATTTCTTTGCAGCACAACTAAGCCACATATCATCATGGCACACAGAGGGGGGATGTAAAAAATGGGTTCTATTAGAAAATTACCTGGTGGGTGATCATCTTGTATGTTCTCTTCCATGGCTTCCCTCCAATCTAAGACCAGTCCAAATGTCACATGTGTAAGGGCCGTCTTATCTGTGTGGGACAAATGAAACAAAAAGCTAGAATTAGCACCATACCCTTCTCCCCTGACCTTGCTGTGATGCGATCCATAGTTTCCCTTAAGTAACATGTCCTCTTACAGTTGCCCTTGGGTGTCTGTGGGGATCACAAGATTCCTACATATTAAATGCAATTTTGCTCCCCTGAGTTTTACGGACCTCTGTGACAAATATGGTATGTCCCATAATTTACATTTTGCCTACTTGCAAATCTGTAGCTTTATTCAATCCTTCAGTAAATCTAATAGAGTGAGACAACTAAATTCAATTGAACGTCTTTGCATTTTTAATCCAGGCTGTAAGCACGCTATATCAATTTTGTATTCATTGCAATCCCCCTCACTGCCTGAGTTTAAAGAACCATTTGAATTAGCTCGGGAACACGGCCTGGGGATGTGTTTAGAGAAAGATGATTGGGTGGACATCAGACGTTGGGTGACCAAATCCTCCATTTGTACTAATATAAAGGAAAATTCATACAAAGTCTTCTCCCGCTGGTATATGGTGCCTGAAAAGCTACATCATATTTTCCCAGGTTCATCTGACCTCTGTTGGAGACATTGTGGTAATGTGGGTTATATTTGGCACATATGGTGGGCCTGCCCTTTGATCTCTAAATATTGGAACAAAGTCATATCCTTGGTGACCAGAGTGATTGGCATTTCTCCTCCTAAGGACCCTTTGCATATGCTTTTGTGCACGTCCCTGAGATCCTTCTCTAAATCTCAAAATAAATTCTGTGGCCACATCTACAATGCAGCAAAACTTCTAATTGCTTCAAACTGGAAACAAATCGCAGTTCCGTCGTTGAATGCTTTATTTAATGAAATTTGGTACCTAGCCTCAATGGAGTATATAACTGCCCTACTCCATGATAATGTGTTAAATTTTCATTCTATCTTGGACTCTTGCTACTTTTCGTTTAATAGACAGTTACCTCGTACAGAGTGAAGTTGATCCTCACTTAATAGTGCAGTGCTCAGCAGGATGGTTCTCCCACTTCCCCATATATATATATATATATATATATATATATACAGTCAGGTCCATAAATATTGGGACATTGACAGAATTTTCATATTTTGGCCTCTATTCACCACCACAATGGCTTTGAAATGAAACAAACAAGATGTGCTTTAACTGCAGACTTTCAGATTTAATTTGAGGGTAATTACATCCAAATCAGGTGAACGGTGTAGGAATTACAACGGTTTCTATATGTGCCTCCCACTTTTTAAATTCTGTCAATGTCCCAATATTTATGGACCTGACTGTATATATATATAGTCTATAAGTTTTTTTATAAATATTTTTGTTTTATTATTATTATTATTATTATTATATAAAATTTTGGTGTATTGTTTATACTATGCTGCTTATGCTTTGCGCTTGAATTTTTACTATACTGAATCTTATGTCCACTATTCTAAATAAAGAGATTTTAAAAATAACAGGTCTGGGCCCCACAGCAAAAATTGTAAGGTCTCCAAAATTTGCCAAGTACCATTCTAGATTCCCACAGCACTACCGTAATGTAGATATATAGTGTTCGGTCAGATTGGTAACCTGAACTATAAGTGTAAGGGGCCTATTTATTAATCAATTCTGCCTTTAATATATGTAGAAATTGCTGTTTCCACATGTTTAAGAGCAGAACTATTGCATTATATGTACCAATTAGAATCGCAGGATCTCTTTGGTGGGCTGCAGTAGGTTCTAAAGCCCATAGTGGCTTTTGATGCATTTTATATGCCCTGCTGGAAAGCCGCACATGCACAGTAATAGCAACCTGACCGTAGTTGGAAATAAATTGATCACAGATGTGATATACAGCAATAAAGATTCTTAAAATTAAGGGATACACCACACACTATAGTAAATATGCCCCCCAAACTTGTATCTTCCTAAGATGCCTGAAGAAATTACATAGTAGCCAGGATGTGAGACACATTTGCAGATAATTCTCTTGGTTTCAGGAAACCCCATACCGTCAGTTGCATGGTCTGCTATGATTGTTACACAATTGGTTCCTCTTCACTAAAGACGATGAACCATGTGTCACCTTATGTACAGTTTATATGAGTCTATTTATGTTAAAAACATCAGCATACTAAATGCTTAGCATCATGTCATTATTGTTAGACCTCAGAAATCCTTAAACTAGCCATACACAACACTAGCACAAATATCTGCCAAAAGGTCCAATATCATAACATAACATAAGGATTAATCAGATCATAGAGAAATTAGAATTGTTAGAGCTGTGGAAACAAGATGATCAGGTCTTTTAGAAATTATACAGACACTTGGCCTAAGTGCTAATGAATGTTTGGGGACAAAATGGAATGTTACCAGCAAGAGTTTCCATGTGTCTGCTTATTTTATATTTTCTAATTGAGAACTTTTTAACTGAAGCTTTGGCTGAGTCCTGTGTTCAGATTTTTCCTACATCTACTACAGAAAGAAGAAAAGAAGAAAAAAAACATTAATGTTAGTAACTCTTTTTTCCATGTGATAATAAAAAAGCAATGATTATTACTGTAAGTAAATTGCCTAAATTGCACTTAACTTGAACTCAAAAGCAACTTTGACATGTTGAGCATTCCTTTATAATATTTTATTAATATTAGATATAGAACATTGGAAATGCAATGTACTGAATGACTCCTTTAGATAATACAAATTGAATTCCCAAGGTGATAATGTTAAAACATGTACTGTTATGTATAGACTTATTTTTAGGTTGGTTAGAGGCCAATCTTACAGCCCCACATACAACAATCATAACAGTTAAATAATTGATACTAGAAATTGCTTGTAGGTTTTGGAGACTGTAGATTATTTATATGATAAAGTAACTCACTTTACTGGACTTAATTTTAAGAAAATGTGTGATCTTCAAGGAGTTAAACAGGAGCTACACACCCCTTGCCACCCAAAAGCTACTGTTTTTGGACTACAAATCCCAGCATGTCTTGCAACAGTTTTAGCATAGCCAAATAGCAAAACTGTGGCAGGATATGATGTGGGATGTGTAGTTCTACAAAAGCTGGAAGGGGGCATTGCCCATCTTTAATGAAGCATCTATACTTTATATGGTGTGAGATGACCACCGTAATTGAGCTCCAAGAAGTGTAGTGTACTGTTTATTTCTTTATTTTTTGCATCTTATTCACATCGCAGATGTAGTGAATCAAGTGTTCTAGGGACGCTGGGCTGAAACTTTTATTGCACAGAATTTCATTTTAAACACAGATGAAGCCCAAAGGGACTTGGTTTGAGAAAGAAGCCACAGCCACTGCATCATAGCTCTTCTTATACAGATTTAGACACAGTTGCACACAGATGTACAAATGTCGCACATCAAATTCATCAGTGTCATCTAGCAAAGTAGTTTGGTCAATTCCAGTTGTTTTATTTATGCGAATTGGATGCACATTTTGAATAAGAGAGATGCTCTGTGTGACCAAGTCACCTGGGACCTGACACGCCGAGAGGGGTTGTTGGCGCAACTGAAGCCACAGTATATACATCTGTAATAGCAATATAAAATAAAAAACTTTGCTAAGATCACCTAATAGACTGGTTTACTTTGGTACTATGCCTTAGCCCTCATGTTATATGACAACTGAACAAATCATAGAGGCCTTTGACTTGGCTACTGCCCATTATGAACATTATACTACACACAGATATCCTGATCACATACTATTTTATATTTTATTGGTTTTTTTATAGGTTTTATATGATTTGTGTTTATATATCTATGCTCCTCTTGATTTTTTACATATTAATTATATATCTTATGCTCCTCTGTATTACTACATTTCAAGGAATTTTATATGTATGATTTTATACATTCATGACGTTATATATTTTATGCTCCTCCCTCCGATTTATGGTCTTTTATATATATGTCTTTGCACATATTTATTGGTTTTTATGTCCTACTCTTAGTACTATATGTTATGACTAGTTATATGCGTCCTATCATCCATAAATATTATTTGTATTTATGTGTCCCATTTATCCATTTTATGTATATATCCTGTCCAGATATACACTGTTGAGAGGTTATTTGTACCTGTAAACATGCCCAACAGTCAAAGATACTTTCTATATATCCATTTATTAAATTATTGCTCCTCTTATCTTTATATATATATATATATATAAATATATATATACCAATCTCTTGAATATTATCCACAACAAAATGGAGAAAACACCACCCTGGACACTAGAGAGCCAACCTTCACCAGCTGAATGAATACCGGAAGTGCACAGGAACGCACTTCCGGTTTCGCGGAATCCACATGAAGACATAAAGATACTGCATTAAAAGGACTTCCAGGGTGACTTTAAACACCCCCGGACATCAACAGAGCCCTAAGGAACATGGACAGAAATGGTCAACATGATAGAGAGACAATCCCGCAAACCAGAAGTCGCGGAACAACCACTTCTGGTGACGCGGAGATGACGGCAGCTGCTATTTAAAGGCCTCACATGTAACTACACACAGAAAGCCTTGAAGAAGAGCTAATTGCTCAAAACACATTGGGTAACTTTATGCGGCTACTCATCTCACCAGGACTTTTACCCCAAGCTTGTGAGTGTCCAGCAAGGGTGCTATCTGGAAACCCCTTTACCCAAGGTGACACTCACCATCAAATATTAAGTATGATCTTATACTTTCAGTAATATTTTAATCACTGTGTATTTCATCTGTGTTTATTGAATAAATTAATTTTCTGCATTTATCGCCCAGCGGAGTGCATTTTATATTCAGCGCCCAGGGTCATTATATACTGTTTTCACTGCCCAGTATGTGACAATGAAATATCTGATATCAATTACAGATGAATTGAAACAGTTGCAAGCATCTGTGATATGCACAAAACTAAACATGCATTCTACTGTACATAACATAAAGATGATTACAAATCTTTTCTTTTTTTTAAATATCTTTTGGGAATAACCATGCCAGGTGCTGCCGACTTAGTATATGACAGTGAAAATTAGGGTAGTCAATGTTGAGCTATTTGGTGATTTTTCTGGTTTTGTGGTACTAAGTCTTACACCTGACTTCCTCAGGCAGTAGTTGGTAAGTGCACTATTGGGCAAAACTATCCCAAAACTAAGAGTTACTGTGCAGTTGGAAGATAGACATCATGCTATTACCATAAATGAGTATGTTTCATTGGAAGCCTGCTCCTCAACTTGATAGAACAGGGTTTTTTTTATAACAATTTAATATGTGATTATATCTTTTAAATATAGCTGAAATATTGTTGAATAACAATAAGCCTCATTTTGTAAATGTATTCCATGGGTCAAGGTTTAATATGATCAAATTGTACTTGCAACAAAACTTCCATCTCCTTCTCAGTATGCATAATGTTCACAATGGTGATTTTATGAACTTGACAGAGAGCCATTATGTAATATGGAACCTATGTACATTAGGGCTCTTCCTGAACATTCAAGGCACTGAAAATTGGCTTTAAGCAAATCAAATAAATAAACTGTTTATGCTATGACTGAGCTGATGGAGGCACCCTAAGTCATAAGGCAATTCATTGTGGCTGGATTTAGCACCCCTCACATACATATCTACTCCAGCTCCCTAATAGTACACTATCGCAAGTCAGACTGCATCTGCAAAAAAAAGTGTTTGCAAGCTCAAAAAATGCAAATTGCAGCCAAATTGCAAAGTTGATAGATAGATAGATAGATAGATAGATAGATATGAGATAGATAGACAGATAAATAGATAGATATGAGATAGATAGATAGATAGACAGATAAATAGATAGATAGATAGTGTCAAATCAGGACACTAGCTATGATTAATGAATGAGTCCCTTATTGATCACTCTCAGAGTCTTGTTTGCTAAAGGCTACTTATGATCATGTGAAAGAAAGAGACATGGAACACAACTGTATGTACCACAAGCATCTCCATCTCTCCTTTATTTAACAGAGCAGCCCTTATTTATAGGTTCCATCTAACACATCTGGTATTCATTATCTGCAGTGAGACTATAGCTCTGTTTAAACATTGGAATCGCATACCTTACCATATATGTACATATGCTTTTCTGTGCACACATGACAGGGTCTGTACAATTAATTAACTCCATCCTGTCCTGTGCACCCACTCTCCATGCATACATGGCATACAAAATGGATTCTTATTCCAAAATGGCTTCTACATATTCCCCCCTTTCGATTCAAATTTTACATACTATTGTCTTTCTAGCTTACCTAGCCATGGCCCACCCCCTACGTAGCTGGTCCCTACTTCACACAACAAGTTATCCTTGAAAACTATTCTTCTGTACCCTTGAACTAACTTGACATATTCAACCGTGTAAACCATCCCTTACTATCAATATCATACTCTGGATCATTATGCATCTTCCTAAACTTGTCATTCAATTTCTTAACTTTCTCCAAGTGTACATATAATGTGTCAGATAAATTATCAGCTATATAATTACAGCAAACAGGTCTAATTTTTTTTACACATACTTCCCTGTTTAGCTGTGATATACTCAAGGATCAGCCTAAACTGTCCCAAAACCTTCACCTGGAATTTGAATTCATTAGTAATTATTTCAAACACATCAAATATTTCATCTATAACAGTATTACATAGTCTGGCTAATGCTTCTATATTGTAACTGTTGAAGGAAATCACATCTTGTTCTAACAGCTATACTAAATAGTATTCTATAAGCTATCATCCTACATCTCACACTGGGAATGTTCTTGACTAACAATCATATTAAAAAATAAACATTCTAACAAACTTTTCATAGTTCAATTTGACTGTATAATTCAGTCTTTACACTCTATCATTGCTTTGGGTCCTATTTATTCTCAGATTCTCCAGGATACATTCTAAAAATGTTTTTAATGTGTACCTTTGTCACTCTCTATTACCTCAAGTACATCACATGTATGAATTACTTCTGTCATTTATTTTCCTTTTTCCTATTGTTCATATTGTTTCTATTGTTTCTATTGTGATTGCTACCTTGCAAAACCATAGTCAATTTGACAACAGGTCTGAGCACAGAACATACCCAACACTTAGCCAACTATATAAAATCAATCTTTCATTTCTGGAAGGAATAACATATGTGAGGTACTCCTTTTTTTCTTCTTCTAGTACCATGATCACTTTTCCTGGGCTGTGCAACGATTAGGAATAGGCTTATGCAGCCTAACTGAAGTCTGCTATCCAGTGCTTCTAGACTATTTTTACAATAGCATCTCTAAGCTGATGAGTGCTTCCATGAAGTATTTGGGCTCAGACTGAGAACAGTGCACGTGGCAGACAGAGCTGGTGCTTAACCATCCATCACCCGAAGTCATGCAAGTCTTTCCAAGTTATACTTCTCTCTCTGAGGAACTTGTAACTGCAACTTTTACTAAAATCAGGTTCAATGTTTCTGCTGTTTCTGTTCGCCAATATCAAAATATCAGGTAGGTATATTACTGTAGCCTATTTGGCCAACTTGGTTTGCTGGAGCAATTCTTCTTCTGGGGTATGTTCTCTGGTATGTGCTTTTGACCTTAGTTAAAACTAAACTTGTCAGCATTTGAAAAGCAGCAAACAAAAAATCTAATACAAACTATGTATAAACTATCTATAATTTACAATAACATGACTTATCGAAAAAGATTTCATTAATTCAAAACAATCATTATCATTAAAGAAAGATGAAAAATAAAAAAGTAATCATAATTTTCATCTTCCTGTGTCTCACTAGTCCCCTGTGGTTGCTAGCTGAATTACATATAGTATTTGCATTAGGGATGTGCAGACTGAGAACAGCTCAGACCCTCCCAATTTGCATATGCTGTGCTGCTAGCATATCTATTCATCCCTCATATGCCAGCATCATCCCCCCACAGTACATTTCCTCCCTCCTCTTGAATACATGAGAAACGAAGTGACATCTGGATTCAATCTTAACTAACTGCTGTAATATAGCACAGTTAACACAAGAACTAAGTTACAGTACTTTTAAATTCCTGCTGTCTATTACCTTTTAAGTACAATACCGTATACAATAAGACTTAAAAATCATTTCAATTGTTTAAATATCTTTAGTACAGGCACTTTTTGTATGACTTGTTTCCTTTCCCCTCCCCCTTGGGGTCCAGACACACCCTTTTGGTTAGGTTGGGTTGGAGCTTTGAACCAAAAAAATTGTTTCTGTTTGTCTTACTTAATCCTAATGTTATTGATCTGAGTATCTGAACCAAATCAGTTAGAAGCATACAAAAAACGTCCAGCATGTTTTAGGTAGTGTCAGTGTAATTCTAGTTGCATTCCTGTAAACAAAATAAGGTTTCAACATCCTGACATGTCCAAGGGTGAAAGAACATATCAATCCATCAATCCCTTGATCTGTGTCTTTTTTTAACAGTTTCTCATGATATTCTACAATTGAAGCTAATTATCTTCTTATAGCGGGTTACCTCATTCCGTTACACAGCAAAGTACCTAGTTCTACTTATTGGATTTTTCTCTTTTCATTTAAAGCTTACTTGACCTGCGCAACTGTATTGGTGCAACTGTATTCTGGGCTGCTTCTAATTAATTCAGTCCAGTCATATCTAAACAACAGCCCCTATTCTAACTATATTCTCTAAAACAATTAACATCTTAATCTGTAAGCATGCATCATTCAACAGTTTAAAGAAATCATGAACTGAACTGATAAAACATTTTGTTAGGGAAATTGTACATCATTTTTACTATTTTTAATCCCTTCTGCAGTAATCAAATATAATTACTGTTTCTTTTAGAATTACAATACATGAAACACATTTCTGTAAATGTATCCAATCCTTCTCTGATGTACTTTTCTAAATCTAATGAAATTTCATGGCATTCTTCTATTTCATAAACAAATCACTGTGTGGGGTTCTCTTCTAAAGTTAAACCAGTGGCTAAATCAAAGTTACTCTAAAAACACAATAAGGACAGGTTTGTTACATAACAAACAGACAAACAAGACTTTAAACATTTACCTATCATTCACTGAACATAAAACAATAGATTATAACATTTTTAAATAACAACACCTTTAGGTTGACCAATAATTACCCAAGGATTGACAGATCATCAACTGCAATGGGGACACAGCTACCAGGAGAGCAAAACATTTGTGTTTACTCACCTGGGAAATTGTCCTGGCAACTCTATCCCCAGAGCACGATCTCACATCTATCCAGTGGGCAATACTGCTGGGCATCTCAGTGGGAATCTCCATGTTGTCAAATCAGGACACTAGCTATGAATAATGAATGAGTCCCTTATTGATCACCCTCAGAGTCTTGTTTTTCTAAAGGCTACATATGATCATGTGAAAGAAAGAGACACGGAACACAACTGTATGTACCACAAGCATCTCCATCTCTCCTTTATTTAACAGAGCAGCCCACATTTATAGGTTCCATCTAACACATCTGGTATTCATTATCTGCAGTGAGACTATAGCTCTGTTTAAACATTGGAATCACATACCTTTCCATATATGTACAGATGCTTTTCTGTGCACACATGACAGGGTCTGTACAATTAATTAACTCCATCCTCTCCTGTGCACCCACCCTCCATGCATACATGGCACACAAAATGGATTCTTATTCCAAAATGGCATCTACAATAGATAGCTAGATAGATAGATATAGATATATAGATAGATACATAGATATGAGATAGATAGATAGATAGATACATAGATAGAGAGATAGCTAGATAGTTATGAGATAGATAGATACATAGATATCTAGATAAATAGATAGATATGAGATAGATAGATAGATAGATAGATAGATATGAGATAGATATGAGATAGATATATAGATAGATAGATATGTGATAGATAGATAGATATGTGATAGATAGATAGATAGACAGATAGATTGATACATAGATAGATAGATGTGAGATAGATAGATAGATATGAGATAGATAGATATGAGATAGATAGATAGATAGATAGATATGAGATAGATAGATAGATAGATAGATAGATATGAGATAGATAGGTAGATAGATAGATAAATAGATAGATAGAAAGATAGATATGAGATAGATATATAGATAGATATATAGATAGATATGTGATAGATAGATATGTGATAGATAGATAGCTAGATAGATAGATGATAGATAGATAGATAGATAGATAGATAGATAATATGATAGATAGATATAGATAGATAGATAGATAGATAGATAGATAGATATGAGATAGATAGGTAGATAGATAGATAGATAGATAGATATGAGATAGATATATAGATAGATATATAGATAGATATGTGATAGATATGTGATAGATAGATAGATAGATAGATATTAGATAGACAGATAGATAGATAGATAGATAGATAGATAGATAGATAGATAAATAGAGAGATATATATATGATAGATAGATAGATAGCCCCCAGCAGCAGGGAGGGAGTGGCACAGATTTGATTGCAAAACAGCAAATAAAAGTAAGTTGAAGGTGTCAGTTTACATTTCTGACACAGTCACATGGCACTTACCACTGTATGTTATATATAAACAACACACTTGTATGTTGAGTGACTCAACATACATGGTGTTAATATATATAATATACAGTTTATTATATATATAATAACACAAGCAATGTATGTATGCTGTGTTGTGTGTCAGTAAATGTGATTGTGCTGTAGACAGTATATAATAATATACTGTCTACAGCACCAATACACTAACTAACACACATACACAACATACATACATTGCTTGTTAATAAAATATAAAATATATTATATAAATAATGCCATGATAATTGATGTTGCTTATTACATTACAGTCAGATACACTGGCTCTCTGCCCAGGCAGCACCCAGATTCCTTTCCCTGCTCCTCGTTTCTGAGAGGAAGAGAAGAGGAGCAAAAGGGAAAATTACTAGGGGGCATGAAATTGGCTGGCACGTAAGAACACTACATGTAATACAGTATGTCATGTCACCGCTCGGCAGGCTGCAGCCCAACTTGTTGTGACACTCACAATTTTACAAAGCAGGCAGGCAGACTGCCTGCCTAGTACATTGTTGCCAGTGACGCTGCGGCTGCCCGGGGAGTGAGGAGTGAGGTCGGAGACAGTCAGACAGACAATGTGTGTGCAGCACTGTGAAGTGGCATTCACACTTACACTGTCTGTCTCAGTCCTGACTCCACATAGCACCGCGGCCGGCTGCACGAGTGCCGTGGCAACTGGGCAGATACAGAGGCAGCCTCTCTGTGAGACTCTGCATGCCAGAGTGATGGGAGGTGGGGACAACACAGTGCAGTGACCGCAGCCAGCAAAACAAGTGCTGCGGCCACCGGGTGGATAAGGTGGACACCTACAGGGGTGGACTGGCCTGTCTATGTGCTTGCTAGGGAGTGGAAAACATGTAAGTTACACAGGCGCTAACTATAAATCAGTGAGCGTTGCCCTCTAATGGCCCGCGCCCATAGGCAGTTGCCTAAAGCTGCCTAATGGTAGCGCCAGCCCAGCTTGTACTGTAGGCTCTATTCCCTAATGTAGATGGCAATAGCTAATAAAAATAGTGTATATTAAACAAGGAAACAGAGGCAGGATGCTATGTATGTGAATTGTGCAATAAAATGCCCAAAATATAAAATTGGGAACATACACACAAGTTTATTGCAGGTGATTTATTCGTGAGATGTTTGTAAGCAGTGTAATATGTTTGTAAGCAGGTGTATCTGTCTATAAAATGTTATTCCAACTGCAGAGCATTTTGTAGTGTCCGGGTATGCAGTACAGGAAATCTTTTTTTTAGTATAATTTTTTATTATTTTTGGGGGGTTTCAATTCATAGGGACAGTTCCAGAAACTGGAATAAATCATTGACATAACTTCAGAAATGAATAATAAAATGTATGAACACTTATCGAGAGTATGAAATCTACTATAGATATTGTATCAATTTGTAACTGTAATACCCCTGACACACTGCCAGCAAATAACCTGAGTTATTGCACATGAACGTTCAGCAACCCGGCTTACTGTGCATTATGAATGGGCCCAGTTGGAATAACCCGGGTAGAGCAACCTGGAATTTTAACTTGGGTAACAAGCAGGGTCGAACATGTGTGTAACCTGGCTCACAGTGCAGTGTGAATGGTCAACCCGGGTCAAGGCAACCCAGGTTCTGTTCACTGCATAGGAAGAGCTGGTGCTTGGAGATGGCAGATGGAAGGGGTATTAGTACCAGACAGAAGGAGCCTCTACCTTAAGTGTACTTTATATAAACAAAAACAGTTAAAAGGGGGGCTGGATGGCAGACCCTTATTTTAACCATAATAAGAGGTGCTGCCATGCTGAGATTTGTAGTACCACACAGGAAAAAAAAAATTAGGTGCACACTCTATGCATTAAGAATACTGATAGCCAACACAATTATGATTAACTATAATTAACATATATATAAGTGAGGTTCTTAGCACATTTAGCAAAAAATTTGTTAATTTTAATGACATTCACCCTGCCAACTGAAGAGATTTTGAAGCTGAACCAGGCAGAGAGTTTGCACAAATTTATGCATCAGAGGACAGGTTCAAAGTACAACTTATAAAGATCCTGGGGTTCTTAGTATATAACCTTCTCCAAATATTTACTTTATGTAAGATGCCATGTGTAAAGGAATGCCGGTTACAGTCCATATACAGTGTGATCAGGAGTACTGAGATTCATGGCAATGGATTTAAAGTGATTCATCTTTATTTTTGAGAGATGTGAAAACACTTGTAACTTCAGTGAAGTTAGGAAGACTGAACAAAACCATAACACATAATGTAGTTAAATGTAAGATAAAAACAATAGAAAAAAATAGCACCAGATCCAAGAGATGGATTGAGGATTATCAGGCCTGTCATCATGCATATAGAAGGAGATTCTAATGAAGATAGTATGAGGGAAGAGAAGAGGCCGAAGGTGATGAAACAAAGGAGTGTGGTGAACTGATTACAGTGAGTCAAAACCAGTAGATGCCTATAAGCAAAAACATATAGTGGTTTCAGACTAGATCAAGAAGATCAGAAGAAACAATTAAGTGTTCTCTGCAGATGTATGTTGGCATATGGGCCATCCCCTGTGACAGAAAAGTTTCACCCTTAGCCATGTCAATCCTACATTGAAGGGAGACAGATCAAGGACCAAGTATCTTCATTCAGGCAGGGCCAATTTGCAGAACTTGCAGAAGCTGTCTAGATCAGTCAAACCATGAACTGCCAGATGCCAACTATTGTATGCAAGCTGAATGAAAGCCAGGAAACTCCAGCAGTATTTTGTTGTGTTCTGCTTGAGTTCCATTGGCAATGGCTTCGGGAATCTCTGCTGGTGTAGGGTAAAGATCATGGAACCCTATGACCAGGAACTCAATAGCCTCTAGGCATCTTGCTTATTGGAGAACTTACTTTTTGATTTTCAAATAATGAAGTCTGCAAATGATGTCTCGAGGGTTATTTTGTTGTTGGGGCACAGAGCTGCATGCACTCTGTCAAAAACTATCTGGTTGTCAGGATCACACTCCAGAACATCAGTAAAAAAAATTGTAAGGGTATGAATTATCTCCTTTTGAAGAACATCCTCAGTGATGTAACGTACCCAGAGGTTTTTTTCCTGGCTATGTTGACTAGGTCAAGCAAGGACTGGGCCAATTTAAAGTCCATTTCCTGTTTTTGTAAAGATTTCTGCATGCATGTGAGAAGTGAGAATTTGTGCCTTCTCATTTGCTGTTTCCAATGCTGTTAGGTGGGATGCCAAATGGGATATATCAAATTGAAGGGAGTCAGTTTTGGTGCTAAGTCTCTCGTCATGTCTTTGCTCCAAGTTTTTTTTATGTCTTTTAATGGAAGAGGCTTCAGCTATTGTAGTCTCTCATCAAATTTAGAGCAATCCCAAGCAATTTGTGATGTCATTTTAGTAGCTTTGCCAGGGCCAACACCCAGAGATTTGGGATCAGCCACCTTCAGGACAAGTCATATTAGAGTGTGGTGGGGAATGTTTAGTATGTAGATGAACCAGTTTAGAAGGCATCACAGCAGGAGGCACCAGAGCAATGCAGAAGGACAGGACAGCCAGACAGAGATAGGAGGTGTCACAAAATGTCCCATATTGAATATTTGTAGATGGTTAGAGAGAAGAGGTGGCAGCCATCTTTTCCCAACTTGAGGTAAAAAACTAATTTTAGAGGGGAGCAGAATGGATGTCTAATGGAAAAATGTGGCATCTGGATGATGGTGTACTATCATATCTTTATATAATAGAATGATTTGTGGTGTACACCACAATCAAATGTGGAGGGAAAATAATATAAAGTAGAATGACTGGAGGCACTATGAGGCACAATGAGGTATAAAACAGAGAGACCAAGGGGTATATTTAATAAAGTGAGAGTTTTAGAAGTGGAGATGTTGCTCATTGCAACCAATCAGATTCTACTTAACATTTTACTAGCACCTTCTGTAAGATTATAGCTAGAATCTGATAGGTTGTTATGGGCAACATCTTCACTATAGTAACTTTACTCCCCAGAGTGCTCTTCAGCTCAGGATAAGTGAATGTAATGTCAAATCCCAGTATGTATTGTAGTTGGGGAAGATAAGCAGAGCACAGTGTGGGCGACAAAAAATATATTCAAATAAATAATGTGACATCCTGGAACTCAGTGGTTCCTGAGAGAGACCCTGGGGTAAGTCTATCTTTGCATCCAATCATAGCAGGTCCCTCAGGTAATAGCTCCTCAGCATGAACGTATTTAGAGTTCTGGATCAGAGTTGGTTGCAGTTTGGCAGCAGCACTGTAGAAACATGGAAGTATTCAAGAGTATATGATACGTAATACGCCCTGATATGATGAGCATAGAAAGTTTATTGGTGGCCTATCCAAGCTCCCTAACACAGAGTGGAGAAGTCTTCCAGAGATGAAAAGGAATAAGTTCTTCAAATAAGAAAGAGGTCAATGACAGTGACCTGCCTGCCAGCAGCTCTCTGAGAGCAGTAATATCAGGGTCCCAAAATGATAAGTGTGGCTAAAACTCCAGCCTGGATAGTATATGAGGGGGATGTGGGACTACAATAATGTAAATCTGACAGACATGCAATGTAACAGAGATGGTGGAGATCATTGCAGGTAATAGCATACTGTGGTACCGGACATCTCTGAGGCCTGTCATTGCTGTATAACACTATCTGTCCCCTCTTTTCTGTGCTGAGACACTATAGAGCCCACTCATAGCTGCTGGCAGTGTGAGCAGACAGCAGTCATTGCAAGTCTCACTCCAGACTGGGCAAGAAAACAGCTAGGCTCGGAGTAAGTGAACAACTACAGCTTGTGGGTAATCAGGCTGCTGAAGACTGACATGCAGTACAGAAGAATCTGGTGCATACACATATCATGAGTTACATATATGTCCTTACTTAGCTTTGCTGGCATGCCATGGTGTACTACAACCAATTTCCAAGATCTCTTAAAAGATTTCTATAAAACTGCAAGAAAATTGACAAACAACAATGAACAAAGAACAAATAAAAAATAGTGGGAAATGTAAGAGTAGAGAGCAGATGGGTGAGATAGGGAAAGGGTACGGTGGCTTTGGACAAGATCACTCTTAAGCAAAGTGGCAATTTACTGAAGCTAAAATTGGCAGCTGATTCTATAACTTGTGTTTTTTAACAATTTGTGTTTGGATTTACGATTTTATAAAATAATATATACTGTAAAGTTATATACAAATATATATATATTTTTTTTATTTTTGAAACACATAACATTAATATCGATTTTAAGTATACGCCACCATAGATGTTCAGAACATTTCAACCATCAGGACTTTCATTTCCCCCTGTGGCTGCTCCTCTGATGAGGACTGGGTGGCTGAGGGTGGTGAATTTAGATTTTCTGGCGACTGTTCCACTGGGTGGGTGGGTTCTGCTGTGCTGTGATTGGCCGCACGGCAAATATTGGAGGAGGTTGTAGGCATGCAGAGCTGTCAGGAGGATGATCTTTTAGCAGCTGCCCACTGTGTGTTACTGACCAGTCACATAGTTAACACACTGCCTGGTGTGGTCACAAACAATGCGACCATGCCAGCCAAGTGGTTAAAAATATCACTGTCCATACCTCTGGGCAATTAACCAAGAAAATTTGAAGGTATATATGTCTACTTCTTTATGGTCTCAGTGCTGCTAATTGTTTTTGTTTTTTTTGGTTATTAAAATGATGCTGCTGGAGGGGGTTGTTTCAGATGCACACTTGGGGAGAGGGGCGAGAGAGGCACACTGTGGGAAGAGAGAGTCAGAGGCACACTTTGGGATGGGGGTAGAAGCACTCATGTGAAAGGGTGCAAGAGGCACACTTGGGGAAGGGGGAGTAAGAGACACACTTGGGTAAGGGGGAGTCAGAGGCTCACTTGGGGAAGGGGGAGTCAGAGGCACACTTGGGGAAGGGGGAGTCAGATGCACACTTGGGGAAGTGTGAATCAGAGGCACACTTGGGGAAGGGGGAGTCAGAGGCACACTTGGGGAAGGGGGAGTCAGAGGCACACTTGGGGAATTGAAGTCAGAGGCAAACTTGGGGAATTGAAGTCAGAGGCACACTTTGAGAAGGGGGGTAGAAGCTCTCATGTTGAGTTGGTGTCAGAGGCACATTTGGGGAAGGGTACTCAAAGTCACACTTGGGAAAGGGGGGTCATACTCATTCATGTGTGGGAGTGTCAGAGGCACACTTGAGGAAGGGGGAGACAGAGGCACACTTTGGAAAGGGGGAGTCAGAGTTATTTTGCATCTTATTCACATCACAGACACAGCAAAACAACACTCACAGTGTACCAGAGACACTGGGCTGTGCTTTTAACTGCCCTGAAATTAGTTTTAGACATGTCCAAAGTCACAGATGACGCACAATGGACTTGGCGTGAGAAAGTCATGGCCACTGCATCACAGCTCTTCCTATAAAGATTCAGAATCCTTTGCACAGACTGTAGATATACTGTACAAATGTTGAATATATCAAATTGATCAGTTGAGTCTAGCAGAGTGGTTCTGTTTTATTTGTGCACACCTTCTGAGCATGGCAGAGTCGCCCAGAGGGCCTGTTTGGCATGACTGAAGCCACAGGAATGAGAACACATCTGCACAGCTATATTCAGAATCTATTTGTGTTCACAAGTACACTAGCCACATCTAGTCTTCTTGGTGGATTTGGTCCTGTCACTTTCATGGGAAGGGAGGAGAGCAGCATTTTGCTACATACAGTACTCAGGGTATTGCCACCTATTTGTGTCTGTGGCCAACTCAGAATAGAGAACAAAATGGGTCTTTTTTTAGATGTATTTTGAAATTCCATTTACATCAACTGTGAATAAGGACCACAATGTTTTCCTGCTGGATACACTTTCTACTATCTACAAATTTCAGTATATTTGCACAGTTGCCTTTTAGATATGAGAAGAAAAGTTTGATTTATTCTATGATTCTTCTGTTACCATTAGTCACTCTAACTGGGTGTAAAATATTTATATATATATATATATATATATATATATAGACAACTGGGAGGTGCAGCACTCAGGGCATTGTAAAGTAAGCACAGCCTTGTACGGTTATAGAATTTGATGTTAAAGTTAGGATTATGCAGTTATATTTTTATATACTGTAGAAGTACAATTTAGTAGGACAACATCTTGTACAGGAAAAGATCATATAATTCAAAATATACTGGTTTATTACTTATATTGACTTATATGTACACGCCATATGTGTTCGTATACTCATATACACATATATTCATATAATCTTATATCATATTCATGTAAGAACTCACATATGTATCATTTAATGCTAGAACCATTTGTCAGCCATGATGCTGAAGCACGACTTGAATATCAGGGTTACTTTAAGAAAGACATTACCTAACTTGTTTTTCTGCAAAGTTAGGGAGTAAAAGAAACACATTAAGACCTTCCTTTTGCGCACTGTCTGACTTATTTACCAAATATAGAAGTTCGTCCCTCAGACGAGGATGTTGCAAATTGCACGTAGGCCATGGCTATTGTAATTCAAGGATGGGGAGAATTTCATTAAATTTGAGCAAGAATAAACTACTGTCTCAATCTTTTATGAATGTCTTATCAATTTATGCCAAAAGTCATCCAATGCTTGTATGCCTTAGAAGGAAAGAACTTTGTAAGTGGGGTGTGATAATGTGCAATGATTCTGCTAATGAAAGACAAGTGTATAAAAGATTTGGGACTTGTGTCCATCTTTGTTTACTTGTGCACTGACCCTGAGAGATGCACTTATGCTCTCAGTAAGATTACTTAATTAATTAATAAAATATACTCATTCTTAAGAATACCTGTTTCGGATCGATTACTCATTGGAGAAGCACACCTGATGTTCTGTTTAAGGAAGCTTTAACAGTTGGAGGCACTGCGATTGAGTCTACTAGGGATACGCAATCATGTGTCAACCTGACATGACGAGTGGGGAACTGCTTGCTGACTGACCACCAGTTTAAGCGTCTTTACGAGAAGTCATCTCTCTGAGTGTCTTGGTAAGTATGGAATTTGTAATCTTTATTTTAAGAAGCAGATATCTGTACTCCAAGATATTATGAGAGAAAAGGTTGTTAATGATTGTGTGTTTTTGCTAGACATGAACTCATATTTTTTATAAGTGACAAGGTGTGTTACTGCATATGAGTAATCTCATAAATAAATTAAAGTGGTAAAGTTGATGAAAAAAGTGAATAAATGTAACAATTATATTTTATATTATAGACTGATCAGCTAAAGTATAATTAGTAATAAATAAATAAACTGATTTTTTTTTTTTGCTAAAAAGGTGAATATTTATAATATTACATTTAATTGAATTTTGAGGCAATTGCAGAAATTAGTATTGGTTGTTATGTGATTTATTTGTTGGAGTAAAGCTTTTCCGTAAGACAGACGTGTTGCAAGGTGTAATATAGACCTAGAGAAAATATGGGTGCTAATATTTCCTTGGAGGAGAAAACTGATGTATGGTCAAATAAATCATGTGCATATTACATAATGAAACAGATTAATCTAGATTATGTACAATTCTGTGATGAGTGGTCTAAATTAACTGAGGGATACAAAATGTGTTTTCCTGTATATGGAACATTCAACACAGACAGTTTAGACTTGGTGAGAGAAAAAATTTCTTGTTTATGTGGAGCTAAGCGTAGGGATAAGCATTTACAGTGTTTACATAATTGGTTTCATTACTCTAAACTGTACAAACTCCAGACTGCAAGGGGAAATGTTCAGGAATTTGTTCAAGGACGACTTAACACGTTGTACCCTGTGCTCCCACAAGATTCCTGTCCTCCTGCATATTGTCCATTGTTCCCAGAGAATATAACTGGTATATCAGATGAACAGTGGAATGATGAATTGCAGATGGCAGGAATTGCATGTGCAGTGTCTAATTGTCCGAGAATTGTACCACCACATGTTGCTGCATCATCTCCTTTGATTTATGCAGAAGGAGCATGTCCAAAAATACATAAATCAACAGCTGTTGGTACAGATTCAGGCGATGATACTGATGAATTAAAATCAAGTGATTTTGAACAGACTATTGAGAAATGTGAGATAGAGCAGTCTGTAGGGGAGGATAAGGTTAAAACTGCTTATGAAGTCAGGAAAGAACGGGAAGCTAGATTGCAGTCAGAAGCAATTATCACTAAAGATACATTACGCAGTTCAGTGAAAGACAAAGATGTAATTAAAATGCAACCTGTGCGTATCTTTACTGTGCCAGGACAGCAAGAAGGTGAAGATAGATTGATTCCTTTATGGGCTCCGTGGAGACAGACGGATTTGCAGGCTTTAGTGCAAAATTTTCCTAACCCGAAACAGAATTTGCAAAAAGCATGCAAATACGTAGAGACCTTAGCGTTACTCCATGAACCGACTGGCAGAGATTGGAAACAGTTGATTCTTGCTATGTGGCCAGAAAATAAAATAAAATCTGAAGATATTGTGACTGAGGCTATGGTTAATGCTACGCAGCTGACTAGTGAAGAATAACAAGGTGTGGTAAAAAAATTTCAGGAACAATTGAAGTTATTTTTTCCGCAACAGGTTGAATGGTCAAAACTGTATCAGACTAAGCAAGAGATTTCTGAAGGGGTAGCTGATTATCATAAAAGATTAATGGATAATTTAAAAGATTTTGGTGGTATTACAGATGAGGAAAATGTACAAGTTGCTTACATGGTAAAAGGGTTGTTTATTGAAGGACTTAATGATGCATTTCGTGAGAGAGTAACAATACAATATCCAGAGTGGAAAGAACAGACTTTGAGTTTTTTAGTGACAGCGGCTAAGAGACATGAGAGAAATATTTTGCAAAAGAAATCTAAATCAAAAGAAAAGTTAATGACATTACAGATTAAGATTCTTGAAAGCACTGTGCAGGATAATCGTTACAGAAATTGTTACACATGTGGGCAGTTTGGTCATTTTCAACGGCAATGTCCGATGTCAATCATACGGCAGAACAGACCATCCCCTTTATACACCCCTCCCAGATTTATGAGCAGAAATGGGGAGTTTAATCCTGGATACAGACCAAGTTTCCAACCAAAACTTTTACAAGATTTTACAGACCTGGTTTATGCCCCCCTCCTCCTGCTGGGTTTTACACTCCTCGTTTCAGACCAGGGACACTGAATCCAAACTCACAGTCTTTTGTTCCAAGGGGTGGGGTGAATAGGTTGCCTCTCCAATAGGATGAGGAAAGCTCCCGTATACTTGCATTAGAAGTATCTAATATACCAGAATCAATAATACAAATGCAAGTAGGTAATGATATGTACCCATTTCAAATTGATACGGGAGCTGCGAAGAGCATGATAAAAGATAAGGGAATTATTCAGAAAACATCACAAACTGTACAAGCAGTGGGAATTAGTGGGGAAGTCATTACTTTTCCTGTTTCAACAGATCAGAAAATAACGCTAGGGCCAATTTCAACTACGCATGCTTTTATGCTTTCATCAAAGACACCTTCTAATTTGTTAGGAAGGGATTTGTTGTGTAAACTACAATGCACAATTTACTATACTCCGGACGGAGTATTTTTACAGATTCCAGAAAAATATACAGAGGATGTGCAAGCGTACTTGGATATGGCACACATTCCTTTGCCCATTTGTCCAGTGATTCTGATTCCAGAGATTGAAAAAATGCTGGAACAAGTTCCAGAGAATCTTTGGACAACAGACTCTGAGGATGTTGGGCTGATGAATGATGCTTCACCTGTATATGTTGAATTATTACCAGGAGAGTCACCGCCACGTGTACCTCAATATCCATTAAAACCAGAAGCTGAAATAGGAATAGAACTGGTTATCAAAGCTCTTTTAACAAAAGGTATATTGGTAAAATGAATGAGTCCAGCCAATACTCCAATATATCCAATTCCAAAGTGACATACAGGTACAGGTAAAAACTTAGGTTGGCGTCTTGTACAGGACTTAAGAGCTTTAAATAAAGTTGTAAAATCTCATTTTCCGGTAGTTCCAAATCCTGCAACAATTTTAATGCAAATACCTGAGGATACAACTCATTTTTCAGTGGTAGATTTATGCAGTGCATATTTTTCAATTCCAATACATCCTGACTCACAGTATTTGTTTGCCTTTACTTTTAAGGGTATTCAGTATACCTGGACTAGGCTTAGTCAAGGTTTTGTGGATTCAGCAAGTATCTTTTCTCAGTACTTGCAAAATAACTTACAATCTTTTGTTCCAACAGATGGCTCAGTACTGATCCAATACGTGGATGATCTACTTTTATGTTCAAAGTCTTTTGAGGCGTCGATGGAAGATACTAAACAACTATTGTGTTTTCTTTCAGAAGCAGGTCACAAGGTTTCCAAAGAAAAGATCCAGCTTTGTTCTGAGAAAGTTAAATACCTAGGTCATTGCTTGGCACCAGGCCAAAGACACCTAGATCCACAGAGGATTGCTTTAATTGATAAGCAACCTTTGCCTAAGACACAGAAGGAGGTGCGTTCTTTTCTAGGTATGGCGCAATTTTGCAGACAATGGATACCAGGGTTTTCTTCGGTGGCATTGCCTTTGCAAAAATTAACTACTCATGATCATCCTCGCCTTGTGCATCATACACCAGAATCTATACAATCATTTCATGAAATTAAGGAACTTCTGGCTGCAGCCCCTGCGTTAGGTCTACCGAATTACAAATTACCATTCCAACTTTACTGTACAGAGGACAAATACACAGCCATAGGGGTTTTAACTCAAATCCATGGTGGCATGCATAGACCTATTGGTTATATCAGTGCACAACTTGATGCAGTTGCAAAAGCTCTGCCAACTTGTCTAAGGGCAGTCGCGGCTGTGGCTATACTTGTAGACAAGACTCAAGACATTGTGCTTCAGCATGAATTGCATTTGTATGTTCCACATGCTGTGGCTCACTTGTTAAATGAATCACAAACCAAACATGTATCAGCAACCAGATTTTCCCGTTGGGAAATTGATCTTTTAACACCTACTAATCTCCATATCCATAAGTGTACCACCCTCAATCCTGCTACATTGCTACCCAGCTTTTCCTCAAAGGGTGGAGAGGAGATATTTGAGGAAAAGGGGTTAGATGAGCATGATTGCATGAAATACATGAAACAAAATTTTTCTGTAAGACCTGACATTTCTGAAGTTCCATTAGAAAATCCAGAAGTGGTTCTTTTTACTGATGGTAGTTGTCATAGACAAACAAATGATGGTTCTTTGGTAACAGGGTATGCTGTGACTACACAGGTTGACATAGTGGAAGCTAACTCACTAGGACCACCACATTCAGCACAGGTGGCAGAACTCACAGCTTTGAATAAGAGCATGTCAGTTATCTTAAGGGAAAATAGTTAACATCTATACTGACTCCAGATATGGGTTTGGGGTTGTTCAGGACTTTGGTGCTATTTGGAAGCATAGAGGTTATCTAACAGCTTCAGGAACACAAATTGCTCATGCACAAACTGTCAAAGAACTGACTGACGCAATACAATTACCAAAAGAAGTTGCAGTGATCAAATGTCAGGCACATACTAAACAGAATGACACCATTTCTATGGGCAATAGATTAGCTAACACAGCAGCCAGAGAAGCAGCTAGCATGATTAAAATGGAAAAAACAGAGGTAAATGCAGAATTGATGTTGTTTAAGGAAATAACATTTGATCAATTGAAACAATATCAAGAAAAAGCTTCTCACAATGTGAGATACTTGGAAGCTAAGAAATTGCAATAAAAGGGAAGATGGTGTTTGGGTGGATGTAGATGGAAAACCAGTTGCACCAAAGGTGTTGCTACCAGCTCTTGCAGAAGGTGCTCATGGACTAGTAAATTTGGGAGCAGACAATATGAACCGTATTGTCCAATCTTATTGGTGTGCTCCAGGATTCATATCAGTGGCTAAGGCTAAATGTCAAGGTTGTGTAATTTGTTTAAAGAACAATGTGGGGAAAACTGTACCTACAAAGGTAAAGCATTTGCCAAATTCCACAGGTCCATTCCAGAGACTACAAATTGATTATATCCAATTGCCTAAATCCAGAGGATTTAAGTACATGTTGGTTTGTGTTTGTATGTTCAGTGGGTGGGTCGAAGGATGGTGTACATCCACTGATACAGCACAATTTGCTGCTAAGAAAATTTTACAGGAATTTGTATGTCATTATGGTTTACCTCGTGTTATTGAGAGTGACAGGGGAACTCATTTTACAGGGAAAGTGTTTCAGAAAATGTGTGAAATGATGGGAATAGAATCAAAATTACATACGCCATATTATCCAAAAGCATCTGCCAAAGTCGAGAGACAGAACGGTGTAATAAAAAATAGGCTAGCCAAACTTACAAAAGAGACAGGAATGGCATGGCCTAAAGCCCTACCATTGGTGCTTCATAGTATTAGAACCACACCTAAGCCCCTGCTCAATCTCTCGCCATATGAGCTACTTTTTGGATTACAACCATGATTCATTACTAACCCAAAGACTGACTTAAAAATGCAGCAGGATTTGACTGTTCAATATGTCATACAATTGTCTAAACAGTTACAAGATCTGCGAAAAGCTCAACAAGATGTTCGACCAGTAACAGCAATTGGTCCAGCTCATGAGCTGCAGCCTGGAGACTATGTTATGATAAGAAGTTTTTTATGTTCTGGTTCCCTTACAGATCGATGGGATGGTCCTTGGCAAGTACTGCTGACTACAGATACAGCTATAAAAGTTGCTGAGAAGGACACCTGGATTCACGGCTCCCACTGTAAAAAGGTCAGAGATCCGAGCCTAAAGGGACAACTAAAAGACTCAAACTCAAATGCTGATGCAGAGACTGAACTTGAGAGAACTCTTCAATCAAGATGGAGGTGATTGCTTATCACCGATTGCAGGCCTGTAAACTGATGCAAAGAAGAACATTTAACTTGGTGGTCTGTGTGTTGGGTTTCATCATGATTATTTCAGTTGCAGGACTGATTTATGCTGGGAAGAGAGCGAGCGAGGGTCTGTGGTCTGGTTACTACACATCCATTAGCGTGGATGATGGAGTTCATTCTAATAAGTCCCTTCCTTCCTCTTTTCTAAGTAGGAAAACAAGAGAGTTAAATGACTGGTGTCAGGAGGCTGATTTACCATCTGTGACAAGATGCATTTGTGATTACTGTACCAAACCACCTGAGGAAAGATGCATATTGTGGTGTATGGACAATATTGGTTATTATTCACAGGAATATCCCATTCAGCAATATCATTCATTGTTGGGTAAGGTATGGAATGTTACCAATTGTTGGATGTGTACCAGAACTCCATTGTTAAGTCGAAATATGCCATTGACACCAGTACCAGCCTTTCACTCAGAAATTACTGAAATACATGAAGTAGATTGTGAAGACTGTCTTGCAAAAAAATGTGGTCAAAAGGTTACTGAAACGTATAATTTGATAAAACCTCCAGTAATTACATTGGAACCTCATGTAAGTGAGCGTATTCTTTTTTGTTTTGAGAAAACAATTGTTGATATGCAACAAGGTGTACCACAAGTTTGGACAACTGCAGGACTGTATAATGTTCCTAGGCCTGAAAATCCAATACAGCTAGGTAAAGTTGAAACAGGGTATTGCGATAAGATCATTACAATGCCTAGGCCTTATGCTCCTCAATGTAAACAGTTCTGTAAGGAAAGTCTTCTGAAACCAAACTGTTTAGCATGTAGCGTCGATTTCTATAATGAGTCATTTGATTATACACTTCTAACTAGGAAACTGAGAAATACAGAGAATAATGAGACAGAGAAAACCAGTGAACAAGAGGGTGAGGAAAGTGAGAAGGTTCGAGAAGGTGTGGAAGGTCATATAGGTCAGATGCGAGGTGAGGAAGAAAGTAAAATAGGATGTGCACCAAAACCAGAAGAGTTTCAGACATGTCATTTGGGAATGATGGTTACAGCTACTGTCTTAATGTTTGATGTTCCTTTCCTACTGCCAAATGATCTCTATTACATATGTGGGAAATACGCTTACAAATGGTTACTTATTAATTCTGAAGGGATTTGTTATTTGGGTCGAGTGATACCACAATTTTATGCCATAACTCATGATGATTTGCAAAAAGTTCTTTTGCAGGATACCAACTTTGGACATTCTAAAAGAGACATTGTTCCAGTGACTAAAAAGTATATCCCTTTAATACATTTATCAGTGAAACATCGTATTGGTACAGCCTTTGCTAAATTTCTTACCTCTGGTAATTGGGGATATTTGGAAAATCAACAAGAGATTACTGATCTGGCTGATTTTATGGACAATGTGACTGAACTTTATGATGAGACTTTCAGATATGTTGGACATGAATTAAAAGCATTTCGAAATGAACTATTGCAACATCGCTTAGTGCTGGATTATTTAACTGCACAACCTGGAGGATAATGTCTTACTCTTGAAATAAACCTTGGAGTTCATTGTTGCAATTATCTGACTAATGACACTACTGATCCAGAAGCTGTTATTACTAACTACATGAATGAGACTCATGATATGAAGGAAAAATTTCAATACATGCATTATGACAAAGAGTCAGAGAATGATTCATGGTGGTCATGGTTAGATCCAAGTAAATGGATTTCAGGATTTGGAAAATGGTTTACCAATTTGTTTTATGCTCTGACAAAGTTCATTCTTGCCATTGTAGTCTTGATCCTTTTTATCTATGCAGTCTACCGATGTGGCCTATGTTGCATTCAAAGGGCTACTCAGAGAGGTAGTTACAGAATGAAAGACACAGAAACACAATACAAAAGAGAGGCATCTGGGATAGAAATGCAGGAACTATATGTTCCAGCATAAGCTATAAATATGGCACATGCAGGATGTGCCTATTCAAAGGGTGGAGATTGTAGAAGTACAATCTAGTAGGACAACATCTTGTACAGGAAAAGATCATATAATTCAAAATATACTGGTTTATTACTTACATTGACTTATATGTACACACCATATGTGTTCGTATACTCATATACACATATATTCATATAATCTTATATCATATTCATATAAGAACTCACATATGTATCATTTAATGCTAGAACCATTTGTCAGCCATGATGCTGAAGCACGACTTTAATATCAGGGTTACTTTAAGAAAGACATTACCTAACTTGTTTTTCTGCAAAGTTAGGGAGTAAAAGGAACACATTAAGACCTTCCTTTTGCGCACTGTCTGACTTATTTACCAAATATAGAAGTTCGTCCCTCAGACGAGGATGTTGCAAATTGCACGTAGGCCATGGCTATTGTAATTCAAGGATGGGGAGTATTTCATTAAATTAGAGCAAGAATAAACTACTGTCTCAATCTTTTATGAATGTCTTATCAATTTATGCCAAAAGTCATCCAATGCTTGTATGCCTTAGAAGGAATGAACTTTGTAAGTGGGGCGTGATAATGTGCAATGATTCTGCTAATGAAAGACAAGTGTATAAAAGATTTGGGACTTGTGTCCATCTTTGTTTACTTGTGCACTGACCCTGAGAGATGCACTTATGCTCTCAGTAAGATTACTTAATTAATTAATAAAATATACTCATTCTTAAGAATTCCTGTTTCGGATCGATTACTCATTGGAGAAGCACACCTGATGTTCTGTTTAAGGAAGCTTTAACAATACCTTTCCCTTGTTGTCTTGTATGGGCTTTGTCTATGTCAACAATTTTTGGTGGATATATACCTCTGCACTATTCCATTTGTCGCTCTATATATCTCTCCTATTTTGCCACCATTTTTACTGTATTCATCTTAATTGTAGATCTGATCAGGTTACAGATCTAGCCACATCCACTATCTTTAGCTGTCACCAGTACACGTTTATATATATATATATATATATATATATATATGTAGAACATATGTAAGTGTGCACATACACACATTTTATGTGTATTTTTTTTCATATACAACTAATGCTGTATGATCTATTCACATATACTAATTCCTTACATGTCTAATGGTTAACACACAGTATTGATAATTGATTTTGTGGCGACTAAACAATGCTGACATCAGGACTCCTGACTCATTTATGTCACTATCTGTTGTTATTACACTCCTATAACTGCATTTATGTGTGATGTTGTGCACATTTATGTATGTGTTTTTGTGTGTATGTGTGTGTGCATGCATCTATGCATGCCTTGTGTGTATGTATATATGCGTGCACACTGCATGCATGCACACATATATACAGTATCTATATGCATGTATATATATATATATATATATATATATACTGTATATGTATCTGTTTATTTTTTGGATTAATTAAGTGTGTATTTATTATTAATTATATATATATATATATATATATATATATATTAGGGGTGAGCGGGTTCGGATTTCTGAAATCCGAACCCCCCAAACCCCCCCGATCCGAGGCCGATCCAAGTCAGGCTCGACTTTTCCCGACTGACTCGGATCTGAAATCGAGGCAAGACGTCATCATCCCGCCTTCCGGGTCTTGTGGGTATTGGATCCTATATAAAGTACCCGCGTCGGTGCCATTTTCTCACTCGGCTGTGGACAGTGAAGAGGGAGGGTGGGAGTTAGGGCTGGCTGGGCTGTGTAGTGTTGTAGTGTAGTGTAGTGCAGTGTAGTGTTGTGCTGTGCTGCGCTGTGCTGCTGTTGTCCAAAGGGGCTGTGTCCACTACTTCAAAGTCCATAGGGGCTGGCTGGACTGTGTTGTGCAGTCAGTTGTCCATAGGGGCTGTGTCCACTCCAAAGTCCTGTGCAGTGTCCCAGTCCTAAAGGGGTGCTGTAGTGTTGTCCAGGGGGTGCTCTGTCCATCAGGGGTGCTCCCCCAAGTGCTAAAAAAAATTATTTTTTCTCTGTTTGTGAATTGTGTGCACTGTGGCTGCACGTACATCAACAAAGGAGCAGCGCCAAGCGTGCGCCTGTGTCCCATAAGTAAAAGCCCAGCTGGTTTGTCCGTTAAAGGGTGCTGCAACCCCCAAAGGGCACTCCAAACAAAATAAAAAAATATATTTTTTTGTGTTTGTGAATTGTGTGCGCTGTAGCCGCACGTGCATCAACAAAGTAGTGCCAAGCGTGCGCCTGTGTCCCATAAGTATAGGGCCGGCTGGCTTGTCCGTAAAAGGGTGCTGTAACCCCCAAAGTACACTCCAAACAAAATAAAAAAATATCTTCTGTGTTTGTGAATTGTGTGCACTGTGGCTGCACTTGCATCAATGAAGGAGCAGCGCCAAGCGTGCGCCTGTGTCCCATAAGTAAAAGGCCAGCTGGATTGACTGCTAAAGGGTGCTGTAACCCCCAAAGGGCACTCCAAACAAAATAAAAAAATATATTTTTTTGTGTTTGTGAATTGTGTGCGCAGTTGTCACACGTGCATCAACAAAGTAGTGCCAAGCGTGTGCCTTTGTCCCATAAGTAAAAGGCCGGCTGGATTGACTGCTAAAGGGTGCTGTAACCCCCAAAGGGCACTCCAAACAAAATAAAAAAATATTTCTTTTGTTTGTGAATTGTGTGCGCAGTAGCCGCACGTGCATCAAGAAAGTAGTGCCAAGCGTGCGCCTGTGTCCCATAAATAAAGGGCCAGCTGGATTGACCTCTAAAGGGTGCTGTAACCCCCAAAGTATACTCCAAACCAAATAAAAAATATTTTCTGTGTTTGTGAATTGTGTGCGCAGTAGCCGCACGTGCATCAACAAAGTAGAGCCAAGCGTGTGCCTGTGTCATAAGTAAAGGGCCGGCTGGCTTGTACATTAAAGGGTGCTGTAACCCCCAAAGCGCAATCCAAACAAAATAAAAAAAAATGTTTTTTTGTGTTTGTGAATTGTGTGTGCAGTAGCCGCACGTGCATCAACAAAGTAGTGCCAAGCATGCGCCTGTGTCATAAGTAAAGGGCCGGCTGGCTTGTCCATTAAAGGGTGCTGTAACCCCCAAAGTACACTCCAAACAAAATAAAAAAATATTTTCTGTTTTTGTGAATTGTGTGCACTGTGGCTGCACGTGCATCAACAAAGGAGCAGCGCCAAGCGTGCGCCAGTGTCCCATAAGTAAAGGGCCGGCTGGCTCATTTCTTAAAGGGTGGTGTAACCCACAAAGTGCACTAGTCTCCAACAAAAATAAAAAAATATTTTCTGTTTGTGTGCGCCTTAGCCGCACGTATATATCAATATAACATAAATGGAGGACCAAACTTTCTCCGATAAAAATAAAATAGGGAAAAATCAAGAACCACTTCCTCCTAGTGCTGAAGCTGCTGCCACTAGTCATGACATAGACGATAACATGCCATCAACGTCGTCTGCCAAGGCCGATGCCCAATGTCATAGTAGAGGGCACATACAATTCCAAATGACAAAGTTCAGGAAAATTACCTTGAAAAAAACATTTAAATCATCTGAAGAGAAACGTAAACTTGCCAATATGCCATTTACGACACGGAGTGGCAAGGAATGGCTAAGGTCTTTCCCTATGTTCATGACTAGTGTTTCAGCTTCACATGACGATGGAAGCCCTCCTCCCACTAAAAAAATCAAACGAGTTAAGCTGGCAATAGCACAGCGAAGAACTGTGCATTCTTAGAAGATATCACAAATCCCCAAGGAGAGTCCAAGTGTGGTGGTGGTTGCGATGCCTGACCTTCCCAGTACTGGACGGGAAGAGGTGGCTCTTTCCACCATTTGCACGCCCTCTGCAAGTTCTGAAAGGAGCACCCACAGTCCACTTGCTGATATGCAAATTGAAGATGTCACTGTTGAAGTACAACAGGATGAGGATACTGGTGTAGCTGGCACTGAGGAGGAAGTTGGCGAGGAGGATTCTGATGGTGATGTGGTTTGTTTAAATCAGGCTCCAGGGGACACAGTTGTTGTCCGTGGGATGAAAAAGCCCATCACGGTCATGCCTGGGCAGAAGACCAAACATTCCACCTCTTTGGTCTGGCAATATTTCTATCCAAATCCGGACAACAACTGTCTTGCCATATGTACCATATGTAAAGGTGGAATAAGTAGGGGTAGGGACGTTAACCACCTAGGAACATTCTCCCTTATACGGCACCTGCAGCGCGTTCATAAAAAGTTACTGTCAAGTTCAGAAACTTTGTCTAAGACCGTAAGCAGTCCAGGGACACCTATATCCCGTTGTCCTGTTGTATACAAGCACCTGCAAACCACACCGTCAACTCCCTCCTCATCAATTTCCTCGTTAGTCAGGATCGGAAGTAGTCCTGCCGGCCATATCACTGGCATGACTGACTCTCCAATCCGGGATTCCTCCGGAGGATCCTTCATTGCTACGCCTCCTGATGCTGCTGCTGTTGCTGCTGCTGAGAGTCGTTCATCATCCCAGAGAGGAAGTAGGAACACCACTACTTTTACTAAACAATTGACCCTCCAACAGTCCTTAACGAGGAGGATGAAGTACGACAGCAGTCATCCTGATGCAAAACGTATAACTGAGGCCTTGACTGCTATGTTGTTAGACGTGCATCCGGTATCCGCCATTAGTGCAGTGGGATTAAGACAATTGATGGAGGTAGTGTGTCCCCGGTTCCAAATCCCGTCTAGATTCCACTTCACTAGGCAGGCGATACCGAGACTGTACAGAAACGTCAGAAAAAGTGTCCTCAGTGTCCTGAAAAATGCATTTGTACCCAATGTCCACTTAACCACGGACATGTGGACAAGTGGAAGAGGGCAGACTAAGGACTATATGACTGTGACAGCCCACTGGGTAGATGTATCACCTTACGCAGCAACAGCAGCAGCGTCACCAGTAGCAGCATCTCAGAAACGACAGCTCGTTCCAAGGCAGGCTACGCTGTGTATCATCGGTTTTAGTAAGAGGCACACCGCCAACAACCTCTTAGAGAAACTGAGGGAAATCATCGCCCAGTGGCTTACCCCACTTAGACTCTCCTGGGGATTTGTGATATCTGACAATGCCACCAATATTGTGCAGGCATTACATCTGGGCAAATTCAAGCACGTCCCATGTTTTGCTCACACAATAAACTCGGTGGTGCAGAATTTTCTGAAAAGTGACAGGGGCGTGCAGGAGACGCTTTGGGTGGCCCGAAAAATTTCTGGCCACTTTCGCCATTCAGCGACTGCGTGCCGAAGACTTGAGCACCAGCAAACACTCTTGAACCTGACCAGCCATCACCTGAAGCAAGAGGTTGTGACACGGTGGAACTCAACCCTCTATATGCTTCAGAGGATGGAGGAGCAGCAAAAGGCCATTCAAGCCTATACATCCACCTATGACATAGGCAAAGGAGGGGGTATGCACCAGACTCAAGCGCAGTGGAGAATGATTTCCGTGTTGTGCAAGGTTCTCCAGCTCTTCGAACTTGCCACACGTGAAGTCAGTTCAGACACTGCCAGCTTGAGTCAGGTCATTCCCCTCATCAGGCTTTTGCAGAAGCAGCTGGAGAAAGTGAAGGAGAAGCTAAGATGGAGCGATTCCGCTCGGCATGTGGGACTTGTGGATGAAGCCCTTCATTCGCTTTGCCAGCATTCCAGGGTGGTCAATCTGTTGAAATCAGACCACTACATTTTGGCCACCGTGCTCGATCCTAGGTTTAAAGCCTATGTGGTGTCTCTCTTTCCGGCTGACAAAAGCCTGCACCTGCTGGTGAACACACTGTCAGCTGAAGCGGAACGTGACACGTCAACAGCTCCTTCTTCATTTTCTCCCGCAACTGGGGCTGCCAGGAAAAAACTTAGCTATCCTTAGCAACCCGCTGGTGGTGATGCAGGGCAGGCAGGACCAAGTTTGGACATCTGGTCCGGACTGAAGGACCTGGCAACAATTTCTGACATGTCTACTGTCACTACATATGATACTGTCACCATTGACAGAATGGTGGAGGATTACATTGGTGACAGCATCCATGTAGGCATGTCAGACAGTCCATACCTGTACTGGCAGGAAAAAGAGGCAATTTGGAGGCCCCTGTACAAACTGGCTCTATTTTACCTGAGTTCCCCCCCTCCAGTGTGAAAGAGTGTTTAGTGCAGCCGGGAACCTTGTCAGCGAAAGGCGTAGGAGGTTGTTTCCACAAAATGTGGAGAAGATGATGTTCATAAAAATGAATTATCAACTCTTCCAGGGAGACCAGCCTCCAGAACATACAGAGGGACCTGTGGTGGTGGATTCCAGTGGGGACGAATTAATACTCTGTGAGGATGAGGATGTACACAACACTGAAGAGGGTGAGGAATCGGTGGATGAGGAGGATGAGGATGACATCTTGCCTCCGTAGAGCCAGTTTGTGCAGGAACAGATTAATTGCCAGCTTGTTTTGTGGGGGCCCAAACAAACCAATCATTTCAGCCACAGTTGTGTGGCAGACCCTGGCGCTGAAATGATTGCTTTGTTAAAGTGTGCAAGTCCTGTTTATACAACATAAGGGTGGGTGGGAGGGTGCAAGGACAAATCCTTCTTGCACCTCTTTTTTTTCTTTGCATTATGAACAGTTTTGGGGCCTAGTTTTTCAAACTGCCATCCTGTCTGCCACTGCAGTATCACTCCTAGATGGGTCACGTGTTTGTGCCGCCCACTCGTGTCGCTTAGCATAGTCATCCAGCTACCTCGGTGCAACCTTTTGGACATAAAAACACAATTGTGAGGTGTGAGGTGAATAGACTGGAAATTAGTGGTTAAGGTTATTGAGGTTAATAATAGCATAGGAGCAGAAAAACCAACACATTCTGTGATTTTAGCTGTTTTTATGCTTTTTTTTAAAAAAAAGTACAGATCCAAAACACAAAACCCAGAACCCAAAACACGGAAGGGTGGTTTTGGCAAAACCAATCCAGATCCAAAACACAAAGAAAGATCCAGATCCAAAACACGAAAAGTGGCCGGTGCACACCCTTAATTATATATATATATATATATATATATATAATGTGTGTGTATATTCTATATGCTTTATTATTATATTACTATATACATATCTGTTTATGCAAATGCGATTGGTTTTATCCATTTTGCAGATTGGAATGTCTAAGGACTTTCAGTATATAGCATTTAAGCAATGTGTTCTAATGAGTAAGAGCTTGTAAAAATGACAGTACTATTTAGAACCAGACACCTGAGCCAATTAAAAAAACAACTTATAAATCATCACCTTTACTACTGTTCACTCAGACACCTGCTTCTTGAAAAAGCCATGTACCATGGGGAAACGCGCTTTGAAGTCACAGGTGCAATTTCATTTGGAGCACTCATCTGCCACTTGTTCCACACCAGAGCGCTTTGTTTCACTGGCTTGCTGGAGCAAGCAGATACAGCCGAGCAGAGACCCTGCTTATAGAAGCCCAGTGTGGCCCAGGACTCACTCGGGAGACTGGCGGTCAGATGACCATGACCGTCTGGAGCTGACTTCCAGGACCCTCCACTTATGGCTTGGCAGTTACATCGCATCCTTTAGGTGTTGGAACCACCACATTTAAACACTCAGACTGGAGTCTGTTAAAGAGGACTACACTGGAGTGTGAATTTCTCCTACACATCATTACATCAATTTTACTACCAGAAAGGATTACCATCTCAGTGCATTTGCACTCTATTTAAACAGATGTGGAACTCATAGTATATCTATTCTGTTACCATTAACACTGGAGACTTTGAGACAATCATTTACCATCTAGTTTTGCCATCAGCATTATTGAGGTTTCAATACAAGATTTTTTGCTATTAGCTATTACTATTTATCAAGCTCTCATACAACTGCTTTTATCATTGATTGTTATGTGTTATTATTCATTTACTCCCGTGAGCAACTAGTTTTGTTTTTGTTTACATGTATTAATATTACATTAAATTGTATACATTTTGCAATCATTTGGTGTTTTTTGTGATGGTATAAGCGCCTTTGCAGTATTCCCCTGTTTAGCTCTCTCATTGTAAAGTAAGGACTCAGACACGTGAAGCTACTTTCAATGTTTCAATCAATAATAGATTGTCATCAGGAAATACAAACAATATATATATATATATATATATATATATATTTATTACCTACTGCAAGTTTTATATTTTCTGTAGAACCACAAATATCACAAATACCTGTAAGAACAATTATTTCACTTGGGGCCATCTGTATTGTGATTACCTTAAATCAGTTATAGAATGAATGTAGTTGAGGTAGGTGCATGCTTTATAAGAAAATGTTACATTATTACATTTTGTCTGGTATACTGATCCTTGAAAACCAATGTGCTCATCGTCTGAATGAATCAGCATGTTTGCATTATAATTTGCATGACTTATTTACATATTAAAATACCGGAATAAAGGGATCACTTGAGAGATTATTGTCATCAGTCTTTTCCCATCAGCAGGACAGATTGTTGTGGGATGGCTTCTCTCGCACTATATGTTGCAGCAGGATTTGTCCTTGCAGCAGGACTAGTGATACATTCATTTATCACTGTTGTGAATGTCATTTACTGGCTGAAGGGGAGACCCGTGACTTCCATTGACCAAGTTCTTGCTTGCCTCGGGATCTCAAGGATGTTGATTCAGATTTTCTCATTGCTGGATTTAGTTTTCTACTTTCACATGCGCCTACATCCTGGAGACAGACTAGATATCATCATTGAATGTGCTTTGGCTTTTGTCAACTACTCTAGTTTCTGGTTTGCGACCCTGTTCTCTGTTGTCTTCTGTTTGAAGATCGCCAACTTCCAAAATGCCGTCTACTTACGTCTGAAGGTGTTTATATCAAGCCGGATCGTGCACCTGATTACCGCTTCTATGCTGATTTCAATTTGTTACATTTTAATGTTTTTGTATCTTAAGAACAGCCATACTTCCGCAAACTCCACCGAGGTCTTCCTGACAACTGGCTCTCGGGTGCCCTTAATGGAAATACGATACATAATGTTGTTTCTATTCGGGAATATTTTACCATTCCTCATATACTGTATGGCAACTGTCCTTTTAATCATCTCCTTGTGTGTTCACTTAACTAAAATGAGATGCAATGATAATCTGTCAGTCCATCTGGGGGCTTATTATTCTGCTATTAGATCCATACTTTTCTGCTTTCTGTCTTATGCATTACATGCCTCTAGCAATCTAATTGCTCTGTATTACGTGTTAGTCATTGGAATTCTGTGGTTTCACTTTATTATAAATGTGTTTCCAATTATACATTCCATTTTCCTGATCTACAAAACAGGCCACCTAAGGCAAGCATTTTCTCAGATATGTACAGTGCTGTTTATGTAAAGAGAATTGTACCAAAGAGAGGCAGTGAAGATGGACACATATCTCATATGGAGGTCTATTTACATTGAAAAGTGATAAGGTGCCAGCCAATCAGCTCCCAACTGTCATCTCACAGGCTGTGACAGTTGGGAGCCGATTTTCTGGCACCTTATTACTTTCTTATCACTTTTCACTCTGTCTCCTAACACTGCTTAGTAAATAGACCCCTTGATCACATGTGAACGCATGTGAACATTCTTTATATTTTTTTATATACTCATACATTTTAAACAATTAGATCCATTATGACTAAACAGAATATTGATAATTTACTAAGATGGGAGTTCTATTAAGAAGTGATGTTGCCCATAGCAACCAATCACATTCCAGGCATTATCTTCTAGAAGGTGCTAGATAAATAAGAAGTAAAATCTGATTGGTTGCTATGGGCAACATCACTTATTAATAGAACTTCCATCTTAGTAAACTTACCCCTGAGAGTTTCAGGTTAGTAGCATTTTATCACATAGTAATTTTACTTTTCCGCCTCATCACTGGTACCAAGTCATGGCAAGTTAAATGATTTGCAACAAAAAGCATCATGTCAGAGCTCCAAACCATTCACATAGAGCTATAGACCCTACTGGGGGCACCAAAGACCCAGGCACCTCTCTACAATAGACTCTAAGGTCTAGGCTGAAATGTATTGTGTATGTACCTGGCACTGCAGAAGTGATCACTGTATAAAAGGATTTTTATAGAAGGTCTTTTGCAATGAACAATCACACGTATGATTTTTATTATATGCTGGCACATTTAGTTATGAAACATCTTACTTCACATGGGTCGATGCTGTACATCTTATAATACTCAACCTGGAACTGAGCAACTCCCAGCATTTAAGAACTGTGAGTCACAGCCTGCAGTGTGGCAGACTTTCCATGTACTGTAATTATAACTTTAGTATACAAAAACAAGGTAATGTTTCCACTTATGAAAAACATTGTTATACTGTGTGTCTGGAATGTCTAAAAAGGCATAAGTATGGCTATAGGACACATACGACAAAGAGTCCAAACAAAGATTGGACCTGACTTGAGTCTTGTGGTAATTTCACCATGTCTTTTTTCTGAAGAAAGTCAGCCTAATATTTATTTTTGGACACCGTGAAGGACATGATGGAAATATTGTACACAGACAAATTTTAGTTGCAGACAATTATTTATTATGATGTTTAGGGAATATTATAAGGTGCAGAATATTTTTATCCAGCCCTTTGGGCAGATGTACTGAGCATTATATAAATATGTTTAAAAGGATAAAATATATGCTTAATATATGTATGTTAATTAATGTATGCTAAATTACTTTTTGCTTGTGTAAATTTTAAATAAAAAAGGATATTTTAAAGCAACAAAATATTTCAAATAATTATTTCATTTCTCACACCAAGATTCCCCCTTTCCTCCAAATCTGAAGTGTAATCATCATATCACCCCAAACCTCCCCAGTACCTAATGCATAGTACACTGGGATTTTATGCTCCATTAAGACTACAATGTTACATCCCTGATTTCTGAGTTGTAACATCAGTTATAGTTACACCCCTGATTTCTGATTTGTAACATCAGTTATAGTTACACCCCTGATTTCCGATTTGTAAGATCAGTCATGTTACACCCCTGACTTCCGATTTGTTACATAAGTTATAGTTACACCGCTGATTTCTGATTTGTAACATCAGCTCTAGTTACATCCCTGATTTCTAACATCAGTTATAGTTACACCCATGATTTCCGATTTGTTACATCAGTTTTAGTTACATCCCTGATTTACGGTTTGTTACATCAGTTATAGTTACACCCCTGATTTCTGATTTGTTACATCAGTTATAGTTACACCCCTGATTTCTGATTTGTAACATCAGTTATAGTTACACCCCTGATTTCTGATTTGTAACATCAGCTATAGTTACACCTCTGATTTCTGGTTTGTAACATCAGTTATAGTTACACCCCTGATTTCTGATTTGTAACATCAGCTATAGTTACACCTCTGATTTCTGGTTTGTAACATCAGTTATAGTTACATCCCTGATTTCCGATTTGTAGCATCAGTTATAGTTAAATCCCAGATTTCTGATTTGTAACCTCAGTTATAGTTACACCCCTGATTTATAATTTGTAAAATCAGGACAATAGATTCTGAAGGACACAATGTACAGCCGCATATCCTCAAACCTATTGATACAACCTTAGGAACCAGCTTTGAATTCCATATTAATCTGACAGTGAGTGAGTTTACTATTAGTTGAGTTTTCATTCACAACAATACAAAATTATTTTGACCATCTAGACTTAGTAAGGGGATTGTGAAGGATCACAACAAGGCTTCATTTTTTGTTTTTATCAGGAACAGATTTTGAGAAATGGAAGTGAGCACATCTTATTAACTATTTTGTATATATTTGTATATCATTATCTATAACATTTTTCAACCAAATTATTTTTGTTTGCATGTGTATTACTATTTATAAGCTTTAAAGAGAATATATATAAACAGTACAATGTAGAGTATATCAACAACAAGGTAAGTATGCATCTACAGAGAAGAATGTTTTTTCTGCATATGACCCTTTAGTGATGTCACTGAGGGCTCTATTTATTAACATTACTTTTACTAAAATAAAGTGAAAAAGGGTGTTTTGTGTTTTCACACCCCTTTCACATTATCTTAGTATCACCTACAGTTACTATAGGGCAATTGGAGTAGTATTCGTAAAATTCTACTCCAACCCCTAAGTATCACTTATTTTTAGTAAGCAGATCACATTTCCCATAATTGTAATGGGAAATGTGATCTGACCAAAGTTACTAAAAATAAATTGTAAAAAAATACTGGGGAAAACCCTGTGATAATACCGCCACCTGGAGGTGACATTATCCAGGGTCTCCCCCAGTTAACAGACTCCAACTCTGCTCTAACGGGGAGAGCAGAGCCGGGAGTTGGTCTCAGTAATCAGCTGTGTGGTCTAAACAGACCACAAGCTGATCTCTGCTAAAAAAAAGTTTAAAAAAATGTACTTACCTGACTCCACGGACCGGTGGTCGGGGTTCCGGTGATGTTCTCCCTCTGGTCAGCTGGTCTCCCATGGTGCACTGCAGCCCAGTCATCAGGTGATTGGGTCCCAGTGCAGTATGGGATATCAGCTGACCGGTGGCATGGAAGACATCACCGGAGCACTGATGACTGCAGGTAAGTGCTATTAAAGGAGGGGGGGTCATGGGGGGGTCAGCATTCATGGGAGTGGGGCTTAAAGGCTTAACAATGGGGCAGGGCTTAGCGCCTGGGGGGTAGCAGTGGTGGCCGGTCGGCGCATGCGCGGGCACTTTGTCATGGTATTTTTTGTGAAAATACCGTGACTAGTGTGCGGAGGGGATTCGCAGGGACAGAGCTTTATTGCAAGCTCTGTCCCTGCAAGGGATTTGTAGTAAATCCCTGTGATATTGCTTCAATTCGCAATGCGAATTCAGTCAATAATATCACACTACAATCTGCATTACAAATGCGGATTGTAGTAAATAGAGCCCTGTGTGTCTAATGTTTAATAAAATAACTATATAGACTTCATATCAGCTCTTAGATTTGGCAATAAAATAGCCATCATAAAAAATGTTGGTCCTAGGACCTAGATAATTTGCCAATGAATAGGGCCTGGCCAAACCATCTTGGAGGTCATACAATAACTGCACATCTATGAAAGCCCAGAACACCCAGACAGGCTGTACCATGATTTTAGACAGTCAGAAGACATATTAAAAATGTATATTGATTGTAAAATATGCAATTTTTACTGTGTAATGGTCTATTTAGAGCACATATCTATTAATAAATCTATTAATTTTAGAAATATTATGTTTTTATATTGACAGTGCAGTTTATTGTTTGTAGGGCAACAGTTGGAGATTAACTGTGATGTACACTACTAGTCAAAAGTTTTAGTACTGTACACCCAAAAAGTTTTAGTACTATACACCCAAATGTTTCCGTTTTTTATTGAAATTAAAGCAATTCAAGTCCAGTGAATTATCTGAAATGGAACAAATGTAAGTGATAAACGGCTAGGAAGGTTTTAATTTAAAGTTTATCAATGGCTGAAAAATTTAAGTCAATTTAAGTCTAATAAAAAAAGACCTTTTTCAGAGAACAAGTCATGAGTTAAAAACTTTCAGCTGTTCTGCAGCAATGAAAAAGAGCCTTGCCTGGGCATTAAAGCCTTCCCAGTGGGCTACATAGGACTGGGTGACTGGGTGAAGGTCTTATGGAATGATTAATCAAAATGTGAAATCTTTGGTTCATAACTCAGGGCTTTTGTACTCCATTGAGTAAGTGAAACATTGTTTCAACAGGACGTTTTTCTTATTAAACGGCTACCTGTCTTAAGACCAAAATTTAAAAGGGCAATGCTTTTAATAGCGAAACACGCCATATTGTTCTATCAAAAGCGTGTGCCTTTTAAATTCAGGTTTAAACACGCTAGGAACTGCTGGCTATTACTTTTAACCAGTAGTGTACTTATGAATAAAAATTTAAATAGAGTTCTATAATTAATGTATTAAACATACAGGATAGTAAGTTACAATCCAAAGTTAAGAGTGACTCTCTCTATGTGATGACTGGAAGCAGAGATTTCTATTTTACAACATCGGTTACATAGACCAACCAATTATACTGGAAAGTAGACAAGATTTGGCATCTCCTTTAATATTTAATAATATTTAATAATATTTATTAACATAAACAAAAGGAAAGACAAACCGTTACCAAAAAATGAGACCATGTTATGAAGGAAATTAAAAGATTACATTAATTGCATGATCTTTACACAAGTAACCCCACCTGCAGGGAATACATATCAGGTAAGTCACCCTCTGCAGCACAGTTTCAGAGGGAATAGAACACTGCATGGCTGCATATGCTGTGCTGGGAACCTGCACACAGAGGACACTGGGCCTGATTCAGACCTGGATGCTAAGCTGCGGACGCACGCTATGGGCGATTGTCACCAGTCTGCGCATGCATCGCATTGTGCGTGCGCGAACCAGTCACTGCCATCAGGAATCGTGCGCTCATAGCACAAAGACTGAGCACCACTTTCAGTGACAGCGCCATTTGTGGGTGGTAACAGGGGAAGGTGCTTGAGAACGGGGGAGTGGTGCTGCGAAAGCAGGCGTGTCTGGGCGTCAAAAATTAGTTTTATGGGTGTGCATAATTAGCATGGAAGCGTCATTGCACACGTCACTCGGTTGTATTTCAGCCTGCAGTGATCGCAGTGCTTGCAGTGGGGTAGGGGCTACCTCAAGGGCTGCGTGCTGCTCCGATGGCTCTCCATGTTACCGATCAAACACTTCCTGGAGATGACGTGTGTTAAGAAAGAAAAGTGGGTGTCTTTAGACTGGCGTGCGCTCACTCTGCCGTCGCTCTCTAAGACATAGAGGGCATCCTTACACCAGACAGTGCGATCGCAGAGTTTGCATACCCGGCCCCTTTTGGATGCGAGCGATCGCTGCTTAGCGTCCGGGTCTGAATCACCCCCACTATACTGCACATGATGTGCTGGGAGCCCACTATACACACCACCAAAACCTGCCTATGGAGAGGCTATGCCAGTCCTCACCTGCTCAGTTATGTGCACCCTCTGCATGGCTATGAGGACCCTCAGCGCCATCATGGACAGCAAGCTTCAACTCTCCCCCTGCACTGTGAGGGCGTGGTATAACGACAAGCAGCCAATCACGCTGCGCTGCGCTGCACACTGCTGACCAATGCTTGGCTGGCCTGGCACCTTAGGTGCAGGAGTCAGCCCAGGCCCCATAGCAGACTCACCCCTGCAACCTACGGTAGTTATGCCGGTGATCATAGCCAAATCAAACTTTTCCACAGGACTAAGGCAGATTTTACACTTTCAGCAAAGCAATTCTAATAGGGATGTGTTTAATAAAAAAAAAGTCCATTATTTGTTCAGCCTTCAGTGGATCCTTAACTAATGTGTGATTACCTCCTCTCCAGCTGAGGGCCCAGCTACACGCCCAGCAGCCCTTAAAATCTGAAAGTAAAGGCAACCAATACACGGGGCGATAAAGCAGGCAATCTGACTGATTGGTGCGATTTGCCTGCTATATCGCACCGTTTATGGTCCTGATGTCGGGCTGAGCGTACTCCCGTGGGGTCGTACATCGTACCCCTTGATCTTTCTGCAGAACCGAAAGATCAGGGGATGCCATGTGCGATCCCATGCATGGCTATGCGAGGGAGGGAGGACAGAGCCTGCATATGGGGCAGTCGGCCACCCAATCGCACCATGTGTGCGGACCGCCCGATATATCAGATGACTGATCGCCTATCACCTCGCACGGTGCAATTGCACCGTGTATGGGGCCTTAACACTCAGTAAATAAAATGCAGAAGCATCAAGAAAAGTGAGTACAACTATTATTTTTAAAAGTAATGACCTTGGCAATTATTTTATTATAAACCTATAGGCATATTTAGAATGTGTAAGGTAAATACAACTACATCTTTAGCTGTCTTTTCAAATAAAATTATATCTGTATACTGTGTGTGTGTGAATATATATATATATATATTTGATGAAGTCGATAGTGGATGAAACGCGTTGGAAAGCTGCCTCTTACCTAATGAACTATGAAAGATAAGCACCTTATGAATTTAAGAGAACATTCTTATACTTTGTACTTTTTAGTGTTTTTAAAGTTTTTAGAACACTTATTGCTGCTCTGACACAAAAAAATGTTATGTGCATTTTCCTGTGCTATTATTATATCATACTTATGTACTTATGTATTTATTGGAACTGTACTAAGGCTAGTTTTTAAATATTTATTAGCACTTTGCACTTTGTGAGATACAACTGTTGCACCTACCTAGACCTAAAAGGTCATTGCTAGAGCTCCTTGAAAATCCGCACAGGCTCAGCAGTCTATAATTTGTTTGTTTGTATGTGATATTAATAATTGTTATATATATTTTTTACACATATGCTCTTATATGATTTATGAAGCACCTTGATCATACATATGTACTGTAACTTGTAACACATTAGTTTGTATTATCTACGCCAGTCGCTAAAGACCTTGTACACCTACACATACTGCAATCCAAAATTATATTAAAATATTATATTTGGCCCAGCTGACACCCTTGACACACACACACACGAAAAAGGGTCAATATAGGACCTGAAACATCAGAATATACTGTTGGCTGATTGACTATTATTTTGAGTTATAGGACCTCATTCAGAGGCGGTCGCTCGGGAGCGATCGGTCGCACCAAAAGTGATCGAGAATATGCGAAACGAGCGCTCAGTCACAACGCACATCGTAAGCGCGGAAACACCCACAACAATGAAAGCACACCTCCTATCTCTACGGCCTAATTCAGAGTCGGTCGCAGGCGGCAACCTACGTCAGCACGATTAACACCTGTTACATTGTTAATTGCCTACAGACATCGATTGAGGCAGAAACCATCGCCTGCACTCGCAATGCTTAGGGTAGTCCCTGGGCTACCATTAGCACTACGAGCAGTAGCATTGTTATTGCAACGAGATGATGTGTGTGATGACTCCCTCAGTAATATATGCACGCCCTTAAAATGCCCTTTTTAAGGTCAGCCACGCCTGCGTGCGCACCACCACACCCCCGATCACAAGCACCTTCCCCTGTAACCACCCACAAATGGCACGAAATGTCAATCACAGCTACGACCTCGTAGTGACTAACGAGCAAGAGGATTGCGGTCGGAAAGACAGGCTTGCGCACGTGCACTGCCATGTATACGCATGCGCTGTTGAAAAAAACATTGCTGGCTACGTCCAATCGCTCCATGCGACCGCCTCTGAATGAGGTCCATAGTCCCAGGAGTGCCGTCCCTTTTGCTTGGTATATATATGTATAATAGCATCATAAGTGGGCAGCATTCCTCGGTTTTCTTACAAAAAAATCAGAAATTATGGTCATACGTGATTCCAACGTAATCACATTTTTCGTCAGGGACAAAGTATCAAGTAAACTTACCTCTTTAAATATCATACACACGGTGCACAGACCGCCTCGAGGTCTCAGCCGGCTTCCGGAAGCACACGTCATGATAAACAGTGTGCGACGGGAGTCAGGTGGTTCCCCTGGTAGCCATAGAAACAAGTGACAACCATCACCATAGAAATAGTACAACAATGCTAAAAAAATTACAACGGGATCAATGAGTAGAACATCGATGCACAGTTATACTCACAAAGTGCCTAAAAATACAAACAATACAATACAAAAAGCTTCCAGTATATACATAAAACACCTGCGGTGCCTGGATGTATCTTATAACAATAAACTAGCTCATATAGCCTCAGTATATTGTCAGTATATAAGACACCCGCGATATCTGGATATAACTGGTACCAATATCTAGCACCAAATAACATACTAACTCAAAGGGGGGAATTCAATTCAGCGCGATGATGAATAGCTGCAGGAGGGAGCTCCCGCAGCTATTCAATTCAATGCGCTATTTGCCTTGTCGAGAAGCAGGTAAGTTAGAGAATGCCGGTTCTCGCAACTTAACTTGGGTGTTAAGGCGCGGTAACCGGCATTCTCCAACTAAAGTGGCGGGCGCGCGGCTGCACCAGAGGGGTGCAAGAAGAAATCATTTGCCGGTCCAAACACCGCGTTGTATTGAATAGCTGCGGGAGCTATTCTACATCGCACTGAATTGAATTTCCCCCATAAAGCCTAAATGTATCTTATACCAATATGAAGCACCAAATAACGGATAAATTCATATAACTTTAAAGAAACCAAGATGAAATATATATGCACACACACGTGTGTGTATGTATATATATATATATATACATATATATATATATCATACACACATATATGTATATATATATATATATATATATATATATATAAATACAGTAAATTCAGTGCGCAAATCAATCAATCAATCAATGCATAAACACATATAATACTGTGAAAAGTTTTTTAGAATCCAATAAATAGATGGATTTTTGGAACAAAGTAAATCTGTGTCACAGACGCCAGATATAGCACAGGCCACAGGTACCACACAGGCCGGCGTCTTCCCCACGTTAAAACCCGGATCCAAGCGGGTATTGGTTTATCTGGAATTGAGAGCAAGAAAGAAGGGGCGCCACATAGTGCATGAAACTATAAAACAGATTTTATTGCAGACAGCGGACATAAAACTCGTTCAATGAATATGCGTACCACAATCAGCGGTCAGATACCATCGCAAGTAATAAAAATGAAGAAGCCTGAATATCACCCGAACGTCTCCGGGGACTCCGTCGGCTATTCGACCAGTAATGGAAAGCAACGCCAAACCACGCCCCAACGCGTTTCGTCATCGACTTCGTCAGGAGGCTCCTGACGAAGTCGATGGCGAAACGCGTTGGGGTACGCATATTCATTGAACGAGTTTTATGTCCGCTGTCTGCAATAAAATCTGTTTTATAGTTTCATGCACTATGTGGCGCCCCTTCTTTCTTGCTCTCAATTCCAGATATATATATATTTATACATACACATGTATACATATATATATATATATACAAATATACATACATAGCATTCCCACTAGGCTGTTTCAGCGGTGTGCCTATTTCTAAAGGGCTTAAAGCTCCCTGCCCTCCGGCGCAGGTGCTTTATGCTGGAGGGCAGGGTGCTTTATGCCCTTTAGAATTAGGCCCACTGCTGAAGCAGCCTAGCCTGTGGGTTCTGTCCCCACCTGCGGGCCTGCGGAGGTGCAGCGGTCATCGCCGGCGAATGGATGCCGGGTGCATGCGCCCGTCATCCATTCACAGTGGGCACACCCCCAAGAGTGATAAAAAGGGGACGCATCATAAATACACGCCCCCTTTTTTCTTAGTCATGCTTCCTTTCGGGGGCGCGCACGCACAAGTGTCCTTTCTCTAGGTTCGGCGCCAGACCTAGAGTGAACACTACATACATACATATATACAGAAAAACACATATATACTCATATATACACACTCATACATACAAACATATATACACATACACACACATGTATACACACACACATATACAAAATTAAGCACTGCAAGGTGGTTCATACCTGCAGGTTGGTGCTGTTGTGCTGGCAGGTGCTCCTGTGATCGTGGGGGGAGGAGGGCACCCACGGGGGGAGGGGCTGTTGTAATCACGGGAGGGGGGGCACCCGTGGGGGGAGGGGCTGTTGTAATCGTGAGAAGGGGGCACCTGTGGGGGGAGGGGCTGTTGTAATCGTGGGAAGGGGGGCACCCATGGGGGAGGGGCTGTTGTTATCGTGGGTGGGGGGGGGCACCTGCGGGGAGGAGGGGTTGTTGTAATCGCAGGAGGGGGGGCACCCACAGGGGGGAGGGGCTGTTGTGATCATGGGTGGGGGGGCCACCCGCGAGGGGAGGGGCAGCTGAGATCGTGGGAGGGGGGGTTTTGGAGTTCTTGTGACCCCCGGGGGTGGATGCACCTGTGATGGGCAGTAATAGCTCCGCCTCCAGCTGGGCATGTGCTGCTTTGCAGACACTAGAACCCACCTCTCCCTCTGGTGGCCATTTTGGGAGGGATTCTTCTATGTGATTCTATCACAGTGTTTCAGGCAGATATGCTCGGCTGACGTCCGGGCATCTCAGCAAGCGGACCGGCCCATCTTGGCATCGGCCCTTCTGGCATATGCCAGAACTGCCAGATGGCCAGTCCGGCCCTGGATGCAGCAATGCTGGCAGGAGGCATCTGTCATCCTCAGATGCCTCCTGCTGCTTTAGCCTATGTTAGCATTGATGCTCCATCCAAATATTCAGCTGTGATGCTAACAGTGGGCAACTCTCCATCAGGCTCTATGTATAGTAACCAGTGTCCAATGAAGTATGTCCAATGAAGTATGATGGCAACATACCATATATTGCAAGCTGACACCTATTTTATTAACTGACAAACAAGCAAAGACTATGACATCAGAGATTTGCCTAAAGTTGACAGCATAATTAAAGCCAAAAGTAAAAGAAATTGAAGAAGATGTAAATATTATTGGCAGTACAATTTCAGGGATCATTCATTTACCACAGTGGAGAAAAGGTTTCTTAAAGAAGTTGCTTTTTACATAGTACAGGACACCGAAACACATCGTAAACATAAACCAAAGGCTGTATAAGTCAAAAGGATAACTGAGCCATCTGGAAAATTCTCCTTAGATCAATAGAATATGAGTTCATTCTGAAGATTCGATTATTGAGAAAGTGGAATGCAGTAGCAGTCTGAACCGGGAAATTTCCAAGCCCGCCATGACCTTATCAGCTGGTTTCAGCTTTCTACCATCCAGCGAGTCCATCAGGTTGATAACTGTGATAAAGTTACCGGAAGCCCCAAAGGATCTCAACTCTGGCAAAAGCTTCATAAACCAAGGATGTTTTATAAGATGTTTCCGTTGTAAAATGTAAAAATATTGTAAAATTAAAAAATTTATATTGGGATAATTATTTGCTTTTATAATAATTATGGAAATCTCCATCTGCATTGTTCTCAGTGAGCTCATGTCATAGCATTGTTAGAAAATGTTTTAATTCAGAAAATCTAAAATAAAATGTTGTAAGTTTTATTTGCATCAAAATCAAATTGCATTGGACACAGCGATTGATCCTTAAGCAAATAGCAGCATAATTAGTCATATTCTTCCATGGAATGTGACAGTTGCTAGGTTAAGCTTTTGAATGTTCTTGCCGTCAGTCTTCAATTTGCATCCATCAAAAAAAATATTGTTCTAGATAAGCACACATGGCCTCAGTACAAGAGTCTGTAAAATACATCTCACCAGCTGAGTGTTCAACTTGGAAAGTTGAGGAATATATAGATATAAAATTAGAGTCTCATCTAAATCATGGCCATGGCACATGCACATCACACCTAACAAGCACGGCACACATCCTAGCTACCAGTGTGCAATCCCAGGATCGTAGAAAGCTGGTTCAAGCCCTGGGACTCTATGTGCAGAAGGGCCTAATATAGAAAAAAGTACAGAAGGCACTGTGAGCTGCTCAGCCAGGAGCAAATCCAGGGGGGTGCGGTTATTGTGATTGCTTCCCCCCACCCCTGCATAGGCAGAGGAGACTGCAGCAGCCTCCCTGGCCCAAGTGTGTGCTGGGCTTGGGAGAGACACTACAGACAGGTAAGAGGGAGGGGGCAGTGGTGGACCCAGACTCCCATTGGAACCTTCCAACAATCCTGTGCCAGGGTACTTAGTATTGTTTGGTACTTTATCTCTGTCTACTTTATCTCTCTCCAAGGCTTAGTACATAGGCCCCCATAATTACAGTAGGTATCATTAGTGAGTATTTATAGATACAATATTCTAGCATACAGTATATTCCATATCGTATTAAATGAAAGTGTTAAATTCTGATCTGTTTCTGTGTATCTTAGTATTACAGCCTCTAGTGTTTTAGCCATGTGAGGAGGATGACAGAAGGACATTCAGCCTGATGGAGGTTATCCCTGACAGAGCTGTGTATATAAATCAGACAATGGGCTTTACTTAGTTTAGTTATCCAGTGGGGTAACAGGGAAGGGGATCAGCTGGAGTTAGGCATTTCATATTAAGGTCTGTGCCATTGACTGCAGCCTTTTCATCCCCTTGCCTCCCACCCAATGCTTTGTTTTTTTACAGATGGCAAAACTGTGCATTAGATCAGAAATGCTGCATTACCTCTACTGAGACAGACATTGACTAACTCAGACCGCACTCAGGGGTCAGTGACACCACTTTTCTGGATGTGTCATCCATTAGGCATAATAAGAGGGGTTTGGAGGATACAATTTGTTGACACAGTTGGGTATATGGGTGCCAGCTGCTGTATTGCCGGGGCACAGAGTGGAGGTCTGATCTGCTCTCTTTCTCCTTGTCACCATACAAGCAATAGTTATATTGTGATAAATAAAGTGATGACTAACATTTTATGCCAGCTCTTGATGTCTTTCTCTGAAAACCCTTCCTTGGCATTGAGGTTGCTGACCAGAAGTTCAGGGGAGGAAGATAAAGTATTAACTCTCTTCTTTGTATCCTATATACCCAGTAATTACTTGACCCACACTTCACAGATTGTCCAGTTCACCTCTATAAAGCACTGAAGTGCGGTGAGGTAAGTGGCTAAGGAGGCACTGGCTAGTATCATGTGGTGAGGTAAATGGCTGGGGAGGCACTAGCTAGTATCATGAGGTGAGGTAAGTAGCTAAGGAGGCACTGGCTAGTATCATGTGGTGAGGTAAATGGCTGGGGAGGCACTAGCTAGTATCATGTGGTGAAGTAAATGACTGGGGATGCACTGGCTAGAATCATGCAGTGAGGTAAGTGGCTAAGGAGGCACTGGCTAGTATCATGTGGTGAGGTAAATGGCTGGGGAGGCACTGGCTAGCATCATGCGGTGAGGTAAAAGGCTGGGGAGGCACTAGCTAGTATCATGAGGTGAGGTAAGTAGCTAAGGAGGCACTGGCTAGCATCATGCAGTGAGGTAAAAGGCTGGGGAGGCACTAGCTAGTATCATGAGGTGAGGTAAGTAGCTAAGGAGGCAACTGACCAAGAAACTGACCAACACAAAAATTATACTTTTATCATGGAATCGGTATGATTTACCACTGGACGCAAGTCCAGCGGTTGGAATCCCAACAGCAGCTGCCTGACATGGGTGAAAATCCTGATCGTCCCTAAGGTAAGTATAGACTAACCTAATTCCCTCCCCTAACCCTATCCCTCCCTTAGGGGTGCCTAACTCTAACCTTCACCCCAGTGCCCAAGCCTAATCCCCCCTCCAAGTGCCTAAACCTAACCCCCCCTTCCCCGCCGCCTAAACCTAAGTCCCTCGGGGGGTGCCTAACCCTAACCCTTCCTCCCCCTAGCCTAACCCTAACCTCCCGGGGGGATGCCTAACCCTAAGTCCCCCCCAGGAGCCCTAAACCTAACCCTCCCCACCAGCGGCTGTCTGTGCCTGGCACCCTGCATCCCTTTGATCGGGGTGGCAGGCCCCCATCTCCCGGTGTCGGTAAAATTACAGGCGTCTAGATTGAGATGCCTGTCATTTAACCCTCACCGGGATAAAGCATTCAGGAAGCCGGCTGTTGGGATTAGGTCCACCGGCTTCTCCACTGCATACCTTTATCATAACCTTCGTAAAAGTCAAATCGAAAGAGAAGAGTAACAATCAAGTAACAGATTGTTATTAACTGTACTAAAAACACAGATCTTATAGCAGCCAGGTGGGCATCCATCCAGGGGCTTGTAAAGCTTGTCATGCTGTCCCTGAGACTTTTCACATGAACGAAAAGAGTTTGAATTAAAAATACAGATGAAACACTGACAAATACATAATGCAAAAAATGTCCAAAAAAGTATGAGGGGACCATGTATTGCAATTGTTTGTCAAAACTTCTGTTTGTGGATACCCTGTTTGCAGGGAACATTGGGGGTCATTCAGACCCACTCGCGAGCGGCAGTACGCTCGCAAGTGGGTCGATGTTCCCCACTGCGCATGCGCACGACGGAGGGAGCTCCGTCGTGCGCATGCGCGAGACCCGGCGAGCAAAGGACTTTCCTTCACTCGGAGTGTCTCACCAAAGGGGGCGTGCTGTCGATGGTGACTGACAGCACGTCCCCTTTGGTGGGCATGCTGGGGGCGTGCCTGCCAGACGGAGGTGTTCCCATGGGAATGCCTACCATCTGAAGCCGGTCCCACTGACATCACTAGTGATAGAGCCAAAATCACTCCAGGGCTTGCGTTTGAGAAACCCGACCACAGGGTTTCACTCGCAAGTCCGATGGTCGCGATGGTCAAGACCATCGCGACCATCTTGTTTGGACGCTCGTATATGCTGTGGGTGGTGACCCACAGCTATACGAGTGTCCAGGAGGACGCTCCATTTTAATGGAGGTGGGCCCTGATTCAGAGCGAGCGCTCTGGTCAGAGCGTCCAGCTCTGAATCACGGCCATTATGTCCAAGCTTTCATTATAATTATAAGCAAAACAGAATCCAGAACAGAATGCTATTATCAGCGATGATAAAATCATGTACAGTACAACTTGTGATATCCTTAACTGAAAGCGGATAAGGATGGTATTTTTGAAGATGGCAACCTTCACGTAGTACAGAACACAGAGCCACATGGCAAACCAAAGACTTGAGAAGTCTAGAAATAGATAAAGAGTATTGATCAACCAATTGAGAACATAAATGTCATAATGATGTTAAAAATGGAGAGAAACATGTGGGACATCCGAGAGAGACCAAAACTCAGGAATATCTTGTCAAATGGGTTCAGCTTCCGTCCAGCACACCAGTCCATAAGGTAGATAACTGTAATAAAACCATTTATCGCAATGCCCAATAAAAACTAAACTAAGTCTATTTCATAAACTATCAATAAGCTTGACCCAGACATGATGACTGCAGATGCTCCTCACTGTTCTTCAGTTGATGGATAGGCTAAACCATGCAATCAAGTTCCAATTTATTGTGTTGCTTTGGGACCATGTTCATAAGATACAGTTATTTCCTCTGAGCAATGCAAATCAAAAACTGTCAACAGTAAAAATCAAAAAGCTTAACCTAACAATCATCATGTCAATCACAATTATTGGAGGAATATGAAAAATTAGGATGTTATCTGGTTAGAAATGACTGAGTCGATTACAGCCTGATGCAAATATACAGTAGTTGCGAAAGTTTTCATATTGATATTAACACTTTCACTCTGGGAAATTGATATACAAATGGTTCCTTCTTAGTCCAGAAACATGGACATGGTTAGGCATCCTCGGGGGACATCAGAAATCAGTTACTTTAAGTACTGTATAAAAAGCAGCAAAAATGAAAATAACTTATATACATTGCTAAGAAATTGCCTCAGTCATCATTATTATTAGAGGATCCACCAAAAACAAGCCAGGACTTTTTTTATTCACAATTTTAAATTACATGCTGTATAGGTAACTAAACATATCCTGTAATTTGGATTTCATCCTACTTATTATTAGGTTACAGATTTTGAAAATTGTATCAGATTTAAATGACTTTAAAGAGCATTAGCAGTTAATAATAAACCAGTAGCTCAGTGTTGTGTCCTTCAAGTGCCATTTTGACATTCCATAATTATTTGCAACTTCTATTTGTACGGAACTATTTTAAGTGTTACATATCCCTACGCAGTCAATCGGTAAGTGACATTTTATTTGATAGAGGGAAAGATAGTGCATATAGGATACTATCGCTAATACTATGTGTCAGCAAATGATCATTTATTGTAGCTGTACAAAATAAACAGAAACTTCACAGAAAATAAGAAGTTTTCCAATGATTTACCTCAGACTTTGCTCATTGTAGTTACAAAAATGCTGCTGGCTAAACCAATGTGTATTCAAACATAAACTTAATTATTTGTAAATCTGGAAATTTGCAGCTTGTGGGCTTTGCAGCTGCATTATTATTATTCAAATTTAAAAAAAATTACATTAAAAGTGACTTCTCAAAAAAAGTAGAAAAGAGACAATGGAGGAACCATTCCAAACAGAGGAGAAGACAACAGACCAGGAATCCATCATTTGGAGAAGGTCACAAGAGAAAACTACTAAAGGGAAGTAAATGAACTTGTTTGATTGAGATGAAGGAGGCCATCTGAAAAGTATAGATATGACAATTTCAGCCCTTACTGGGGAAAAGGGGTGAAATATAAGAGTGGCTGTAATCAGTGACAGATTTTACCTAGTAAAATCAACCAACCGCATGGACTGTCTAGCAGTGGCTTCCCATTGGAAGTGCCCCCTGCAAATCACAGCCGGGCAGGCATTCCAAGGGGCAAGGCTTCTCTCCTTCTGGGAGTGCCAGTCCAGACTGTAATGAGCAGAGAGCTAATAAAGTGCTGGGTGCAAAAACATACACGCACACACACACACACATATATATATATATATATATATATATATATATATATATATCTATCATTTCCTCTTCTCACTCCATCTCCAAAATATCACCTGCACTTTTTAGCTGCTCCTTAAAACCCATCTTCTCACCCTTACCTACCCCTTACCCACTCCTAAGCCACTCCTAATTAATCCTGCTGAATCTTCCACCTATGTCTACCAGTGTCCCGTTTATCCTACTGTCTCCAACTAACCAACTTTCTAGATTGTATACTCTTTCAAGCAGGGCCCTCAGTACCACGTGCCTCATGTCTGTTCTCTTACTGTCTTTCCCACTTGCACCTACTATGATTTATGCTGCGTTTTATTTAAGTGAGCATAATGGTGCATACACACGGTCAGATTTTTCTTCAGATCTGAATGATAACAATTTTAAAAATCATTCATATCTGAAAGAAAAATCTGACATGTGGGCAACAATGAACGATGAATGATGCACGTTCCCATTTGTCAGATACCTATATCTGACATCTGATGTGTTTGCAGTCAGTTTTGTATGATTTCCATTCATTTTAATGCAGTCAGAAATCATTCGTAGTTCAAATCATTGAAATCGTTGGTAAAATCGTTCAATCGTAATCTGACACATCTGACACATCTGACCGTGTGTATGCACCATAATACAGTAAAAAATCATTCAATCGTTTGCAAATTGTTTGCAAATAGTTCAATCGTTCATCTGACATATCTGACCATGTATATGCCCATAAAACTGGTCACACGTCAAAAAGTTTATTCTTCCAACCAGCACACTAGTTGGTTGGTTGGTTGGAATGATAATCAGGTAAGTTATGGGAGAAATCTACAACCATCCACTTTTTTGCTGATTTTGTGCTTATCTTAAGCACGTGCTTTGTTAATGCTAGCGCAGTAATGGCGGCAGTGTGAAACCTGAGATTGTTTCATTAACAGAGCTCACCATCATCACCGCCACTCTATGGATTATGTGTCGCGCTTAGAGCAAAGCTAATTAATGATACATCTGTATCTTGATATTCTACATTAAGGGGTAAGGCATGCCATAGACTGTATAACATCATACTTCATATGTTATGAACTCCAAGATGTACTGTACATTCAGTGATGTACTGTATATTAATATCTGGTTTTATGTCTCCAGGTGAAAAGTTCTTTGGTAGCAGCTTCTGTTCCTCTGGTTCAGCAAATATGCAAAGCTCACAATTTTACTAACACATTTTCCTATCAACTGAATTTGGCTTTTGATTAATACGAATGGAACATAATGTCCTGTCAGTTTAAAAACATGATTTATTTGACCTTAATCAGCTTTGCGGATTTGCTTTTAAAGAAATACATGCACGTACCCCCATGTTTCGTTTTTGGTTCTGGTTTTGTAACTAAAAACAATCTTAGTATTTTGGTCTTGGCCAACTTATATCATTATGATTAACCTAACAACTGTCAATATTTTCACCAATGTTGGCAAAAAGGCTGGAACATTAGTGACAGATCAGCAGCACAAACTAACGGCCGCTTAACACGAGATGTGACACCTAGGAAACAAAGTAGCACAGTAGAGGCAGATACAGTAGGATTTGTGGCGTCTTTTTACTAAGCCTTGGAGAGAGATAAAGTTGACGGAGTTAAAGTGCCAACCAAGCAGCTCCTAATTGTCATTTTTCAAACATGTGACATGGCAGTTAGGAGCTGATTGGCTGGTACTTTATCTCCATTCACTTTATTGCCATCCAAGGCTTCATAAATAAACCCCTCAGATTAATAAAAACGTAAAAAAATGTGTAGACGTCAAATGGTTTGAGATAGATGATGTAAGTCAGTCTGCATACAGCATGTGTGTGACACAGAGATGGATAACACTTGCAGAAACATTTAATAAGATTAGGCACCATGGTGGGCCACACAGTGAATTTACTGTAGAGACCAGAGGCCTTGTCATGCCAGTCAGGTTACCCCAGAACTAGATGTGTCTGTTTGCTTGCCATGGACAACAAACTGGCACTGGCATCGATCTTCTCCAGGTTTGTCTTCAGGTGGTAGGAGATGGTTCTTTAGAATGGGCACTGCATTCCCAAACAACTAGAAGAATGGGGGGACTTCACCTTGCTTAAAAAGCAGTGATTAAATCATAACAAAAGTGGGCGTATATAATTTAACACTAAAGCTGCATACACACACAACGATTATTTGAACGATTATCGTTGAACGATATAGTTTAACGATAATCGTTTGAAAAAATCATTCACTTTCTGAGTCAAACGATGAACGATTATCATTCATGCGCGTTCACGTTTGTAGTTGTTTGTAGTTAAGTCAGACTTGTCAACTCAATGATTTTCATTAAGGGAATATGCAAAAATCGTTTGTAGTTAAAAAAAATCGTTCATTACACTTTAAAAAATCTGACAGATAATCTGACAGAAAATCGTTCATAAAATCGATCGTAAAATCATTGGTAACAAAATCGTTGTGTGTGTATGCAGCTTTAAAATTAGATAATTTCTTAAAGTAATAAATATTTAATTTTTTAAAAAACCACCTACCATGGTAATGAGCACATGAAATATCTAATACTAATATACAGTAGGTACAGTGAGTAGTAGATTCCACCAAGCAACAGCTATTTTTGAACACTAATCTGGATTAATAATGAAAGATTGGTGACATTGGTTAATGACTAATCACCAACTACAGTAGCGGTTATTAACTATTGAGTCCTATACGTATTTAATTAAATAACTTTGTTTATGGTTTTATTGATATTTTATGTGCTCATTACTACTTTAGGTGGTTTTTAGATGATAAATATTTACTACTTTATGAAATGATCTAGTCTTTAGTGTTAAAATATCTGCGCCCCCTTTTATGATGATTTAATCACTGCTTTTTATAGTTATTTGTGTGTGGTAACACAGGATTACCTGTTGGGAGCAGCTCAGATACAGTTTAATCATTTGTCTATTGTTCTATATATGTTTAAGCACCTGGAATTTTTTTTCTTTTACTTTGCTTAAACCTGAATTTATTAAGTAGGTGAAGGAAATAAAAGAAGAATGTTTGGTACCCCCATACAGACCTCCACGGACAATCTATGGACCCCCATCTATTCACAAATTAAGCAAATCCAGGGGTCTTTCTCTATGGTCATTATTACACTTGTGATTTCCTGAATTATCTGCAATACTCTTCCACACACACACACTGGCTGCTTTTATTAAATAACTGGCTCCTGTTACTGCCTTTTAAACTTTTTATATGTCTGGGTGTTGCCCGTCCTGATATGTCCTTCCTGTATACTAAAAGAGAGAGATTACTTATCTCTCACATTTAGACAATGGCATGGCAGTGACCCTCCTACCCACCCATATGTTGTATAAAGGACATAGGCCCTCATTCAGAGCCGCTCGTTAGCGGCAGTACGCTCGTTCCGAGCGATGTTTGCACATCTGCGCATGCGTACGGTTTTTAGTACGCATGCGCGAACCAGTCAGTGCGGCCAAAAATCGTTTGTACGCTATATAGCGAGTGCCTGCTATTTTGAGTGACAGAATGAGGCGTATGTGGGTGGTAACAGGGGAAGGTGCTTGAAAATGGGGAGTGGAGATCCGAACGCAGGCGTGCTTAAAGGTCAAAACGGGGGTATTATGGGTGTGCATAATTAATACAGCAGCGTCATTGACCACGTCACTGGGTTATTTTATAGCCAGAACTGCTCGCAAATTTGTGGTAGCAAACACCAACCACAAGAATAGCGAGCAGTTCATACGCTGCTCGATGTACTCGATTAATCTAATAAATAGCGGACATGACGTATGGTGCGAGCGGCCAGGGGGCGTTTTTAACAAATAAACGAGCGTATGTTTTGCTCGCTCGTTCAGACTTAGAGGTGTGAACAGACTGCAATTTGCGAACGGATCATTTGAATAGCCACCCCTTGTTTTTGAACGAACGACCGCAAATAGCGAACGGCTCTGAATGAGGGCCATAGAACTCGTAAGTGACAGGGGATGCCAGTTTTGTGTCTCAAGTGCTCGATTTGTTTGGGCCCCCAGCTTTAGCCTAATGCTGGTCATTCCCTCCATGTTGACATCATCATTATCCTCATGAGTGATGTAAAGATCATCATAACACAATATAAGCTCATATAGGGTGGTATGTACTAAGGGGCAAAATGTGTAAAACCCCTGAAAATGCAGTTTTCAGAGGTTTGACCACATTTCTCATATGTACCAAGCTCTGGAATGCGATACATTCCGGAGTTTGGACCCGGTGGGGAACGCCATCTTTAAATTGAAGCCTAAGGTCGTCTCTTCACAACTCCCCCTTCCCCCCAATGTGCATGTCCTTCTGATTAGAAGCACCCGGAAGTCCCTCTATAGCAGAGGAAAGCTCCTAACAGGAATTCTGTCCTGTGTGATTTTCTAGATACATACCAGTGATATTTCTTATCCCGGAGTTAACAAAGACCCTCATCCATATATCTCCTCTTATCTGGCATTCCTGACTCCCTACTTGTTCCGCTATAATCCATCTTCAGCTGGTAGACTCATCATTCTCTAAACCAAACTGCTTCTATATTCCTCGCCACTAGCCCCTACACTGCTTCCTCTTTTAGAGATCTGGATTTTGTGCCCAAAACTGGACATTAATTAGTTTCTACACAATACCCCAACAGGTATCTCTGAATCCCAACTCATATCTACCTGAATTATTATCCATTGTTATTTAGGTGACAACTTCAAAATGCAATATCATAATGTCAGAATAAATAATGTCTAAGCTGAAATAGAGTGTGATGTTAATGCTAGAAGATCTGCCGCCATGATAAATTGTGTGGTTGCTGCTATTTATATAATGCTAAGGGGGTTAATAAATCATCCAAAAATATGTTTATGATATTAACATTTTATTATGATAAATATGTACATAGAGAGTTTAAGACCTAACACACTACAGTATTTCATCTCCTAACTAATCGCACAACATAACCCGTACCAGTTGTATTTAATGAAACAGTTGCCATCCCTTTGAAGTTTAGAAATGAGGTATGATCCACAATAAATTACATTCTGCATTGGACAATTCTTTTGGATCGTCCCTAGAGCACTAGCCCCAATTCTGAGTTGGCTAGACTATTAGGGAATGTAGAATAGCAGACTATTTTGCCTAAATTTATTTATTTATTTTGCTTTCTCACAGTCTTGCCTGTCAAAAGTTTTGTATACTTTCAGGTTTGTGGTTTGAGGTCATGTGGTGTAAAATAATGTGCATTGATGTACAGATATGTCCTCCGCATACACTGTGGCTTCAGTTGTGAGAAAAAATGCCACTTCAGGTCTAGGACTTGGCCACGCCGATCGTCTTTTTTACACAAAATGTAAATCTTATCCGCATAAATAAAACAAAGTGACAAAACTACTGTGCTAGATTACGCTGATAAATTTCATGTGCAACATTTGTACATCTGTGTGTGACTGAGTTTGAACCTGTGTAAGAAGTGCTACGATGTAGCGGCCATGACTTTTCCTCATGTCAAGTTCCATTGTGCTTCATCTGCGACTTTGTACGTTTTTAATTCTAATTCCTGTGTGGTCATAGTTGCAGCCCGGCGTCTCTGGTACACTGTGAGTGGTGTTTCACTGCATCTGCGATGTGAATAAAATACAATATTTAAAGAAAAAAACAGTAGGCTGCACCTCTCAGTGCAGATCAGCAGTGCGACTTCTGACACTTACATCTCTATGCTCTTTGTACATTAATACATGCAGGGACAGACTGGGTCTGTACATCAGCCATGGCAGTCTGCCCTGTGCGCGCACACATAAAGGGGGCGTGGTTTAGCTTTAAGAGGGCGTGCCATGAATGACAGAGGCCTGGCCTAGCACCACGCCCTCCTCTCTTCTCTTCCCACTGTCACCACCCTTTCCCTCCCCCTGGCTGCATATTTAGTATCCGGCAGCATTGAGAGGAGGGCAGGAGTACTTCCGCCCTCCTTGAACCAACCCTGACACCATCGGCCCTTCTGGTAAATGCCAGAAGTGCCCGCGAGCCAGTTCGGCCCTGACTACATGGCTGGTATACAGTACTTTCATTGGCCGAAGTAAAAATGTGTGTGCTTAGTTATTGTCCTTCTTTTCCAACTACTGACTGCAGGCCTAAGATTCCTCATTCTTCAACACTAAGTATCTGCCATGGTTCTATGCTATGTACTGATTGAATAACTGTACACAATCCTTCAGCAATCACAGTATATATATATATACACCTGTACAGGTGCCAGCTCATCTCAGCTCTGCAGTGCATACGTTGTCCCTTAAACCCATGGAGCCACAGGACTGATACACAAACTGTTTCATATTTAAAGAGCATCTGACCTTCTGATTCCAGAGGGAACTGTACTCACTGATTGTAGAACTTATGTGTGTAAAGCGTTATGTTATAGAGCAATCTTGTATGTTGCAGTGTATTTATAATGCATGAGAAATGTGAACGCCTGAATGAAAGGGCTCGGAGAACATAGCTATATCTTCCTCAGCCTCTGGCATCATAAACAATAATACTGGCTCTGTGTCATTACGAAATGCAACTACTATTATGCAGGCAATGCGTTTATATACATAGCAGTGCGCAAACTAGCTACTACGATCGGGACGGCGATTGCAAAGGCTACGCAGACCTATCTCAGAGTGACTGACAGGAAGTGCCGTTTGTGGGTGGTAATGGGGGGAGGGTAATCAGCCGAAAGCAAGCATGCCAGTGTGTCCACACGCCATTTCAGTGGCATGCATATATTATCCACTGCGATACCCTAAGCAGCCTGAAGCCTCATAGCTTCTGTGGTTGTTAGCAATTTCTGAGTAAGTTCAGAGCTTGTGCAAGTGTGCTTGAGGCTCGATTGTACCTATGGTTTTGCTATTCTGCTACGTATTATGGATGTGTGTAAGGTAAAGTGGGCGTCTTTGTGTAGTGCTTAGTTTGCATTGCGATCGCAATGGATTAGCATACTATCGCAGATGAACTGTGTGCGTACACAATACTGCATTCAATAGTGAATCAGGCCCATAAAGGGGTTATGCCAGGATATTCCACATCTGTTTCAGAGAGCTGGAAAGATAATAGAATTAATGGATGTGATTGAAGTTTCATACAGTCTGTCTACCTTTTTGTGTATATATTTATTCTAGTGGGGTTTTGTATTAAAAAAAAAATCATGATTTATATATATATATATATATATATATATATATATATATATATATTTATAGTGCAAATATTTAAATTGCAGTAAGAAACCAGACTGAAAAACAAATATGTGGGTAACAGCATTAAGGTTATAAAATGTATAGCATTATTTTTTTACATTACACATGCCTGAGAATAAAGAGTGAACAGTTCTGAGTAATTATAAAGAGTAAATAATTTGGTTACTTGATTCATTAAAAGCGAAGCCTTTTTTTACATACATTTTATTATTCAGACAAGCATAAACACAGAAACACAAGATGGTAAGCTCTTGTACACTTACATGTACTTAATATAAAATCTAGACGGGTGTATTTAATATAAAATCTAGATGGGTGGAGTGTTTTAAAATGGTTTTATTTCTACTGTACACGATGGAGAATCAAAGTGAAGAAAATCATGTAAAAGTGTAATAACTGCAGAAAATAATCAACACACAGAAACAGTTCTGGACAAAATAAGTTAGTATTTTTAGGAGTGGAAGGATGATCCTTAAGTTGAAGAAACATACAGTAGTAGGAATAACAAAGAAAGGCTATATCATCAAATATCATCAAAACCCTCTAGATTCCTAAGAGAACATCAGTCCGTGATGCTGGTAACTGCAATAAAAGCATTTACATTGAAGGTCAAAATTACAGAACTTTCAACAAGGAATGAGATTGACATAAGCAGGACGCTCAAAACATACAAACTTCTAAAGTAAGTCAGATGTTCCTCACTGTTCTTTCCAGTTCTGGAAGACTGGAGCTTCTTGTTGATGACAAATGTCCTACAAACAATCTTCAGAGCGCGGGACTGGGACAATGTTAATTAATAGGCGGGCACACCTGATGAGCTTTATATTACATCTCCAATAACAATATATCTCCTGCTTTCAGGAGTATGTCAATATAATATTAAAAATGAAACTAAAAAGTAATTACAACAGAAGCACAAAGTTAAACAAACAAACATATACTGTCTCTGTGTTTTACTTAGTACACTTAGTACACTTAGTATATTTCATCTTCTGACATAGTTGTAATATATACACAGCTAAACAGACCACATATACAAAAATATGCTCATTTATTGTCCTAGAGCTGTATACTTAGCAACATTTTGATAGTGCGGCTGCGACGTGAGCGCTTTATAGTGTCGTGGCCAAGTTCCCGGTCGTCATTTTTGTAAGAAAAAACCCACCAATGTATTACTGTGCACACTGAAGACCCCTGCTTCGGTAACTGCGGATGGGGGAGACCTTACAACTCTCCTCAAATTGAGACAAACATCCCAATCGTGGGATTGCAGAACAGTCCCATCACATCAGGACTGTCCTGACAAAATTAAGGACAGTTGGTAAGTAGCCCACATGTAAGTTCTTTATATTCTGATTTGCACAGCATGCTGTTGTAATGGTTGATTTTGAGCATATTTTAATTAATATGTATATTTCTCTATGGCAGTAGATGCAAATTCTCCTTTTTATACTCCTTTTATTTTCTGGTGGGGGCTTTAAATCTGAATGTAAAAGCACAATGGTTTTTTACATTTAACCTTAAATATGTAGGGAAGTGGCTGTTTTTGCAAGCCGACGTATCGTAAATAAACCCCTACAGTAACTGTCAAATGAAGAGTATACTGTACATACAGTACAGTACTAGTTAAAAGTTATTGAATTAGATTTGGCCAAGTTAGGTTTTAAATTAGGTTTTTATGATACAGTATATTCTCAATCAGTGCAAATGACCTTCATAATAATATTAAAAAAATATTACTAAACACTACCAACTGAAGTATTAATTTTGAATTAGTTCCTTTGCTGCAAATAGTTTTATATTTGAATTTTTTTTACTAAGATATAGACTAAAAACAAATGTTATCTCATTGTATAATGTGGTTAATCACATAGATATGTATTATGCTGTGTAGCATTGATACGCATAACTGGCTATGTACAGTATGTGCATATTGTAGAATGATTAATGAGCTATCACTTGTATGTCACAGCGAATGGTCCGCTTGCTTGTCATGCACTTCTTTATCCAGGCGACCATTTTGTGACATGCCTGTTTAAGCCGAGAATTCCCCAAGCACACAGCAAACGCTTGGACAGTGGGATACACAAGGGAAACTAATGCACATACAGTATGTAAAAGGCTGTAAAAGGGAAACACACCTAAAACAATGGCTGAAGCAAATTTAAAAACAGTAAGTAAAATGAAGAGGACCAATGATCTTATAGAGGACGTGTAGGCGTCCGTATTGATGGCGGGGAAGCTAGCGGGGCTCTGTTTTAATCTGTGAATGTGACTGAGGAGAGTGTGAAGCAAAAACACAGAGGACATAGTAATTATAGTAAATGGCAGAAAGTGTCCAAAGATAAAAGGAGGAAATACAAGTTCAAAATTAAGGTTGGAGCTCGTGTTTCCTGAAATAGAGTTTTTGCAGTCCTCCGTATAACTCAATACAATGAGACTGCCAGAAGTGATGGACATAACCATTGACACCACAATCACTGGGAGAACCGTCTGGGAGATCCTCACTTTAATGGCCAGGAACCACCGGAGTTTACAATTGACGACTTTGACGCTGTAGAGAAAACACAGCCATGCTGTAAACCAGAGGCCGCAAAACTCCAGTGATTTTTGAAATGTAAAACAGAAACCAAGAGGGGTATCCAATGGCGCATCACTGAGTGATTCAAAGCATTTAACAATGTCAACAATATATAAAAACTGCAGGCATAGCTGGGAAACGCTGAGGATGAGCAAGATTTTATCTATCGGTTTCAATGGTCTGCCCTTCCTCATGTCCATGAGATTCACCGCCACTATAAATCCATTAATGTGCATCCCAATAATGTTGATAATTGCCATAACAGCTGAAGTGATCAGGAATCCCAGTGTTCCCATTGGTCTTCTACACAACATTTCCAGGACTTTTGTTGGTGGCAGATCTCTCTTCTCTGTACAGGGCTGTATAAACAGTGTCTGCTAGTCCTGCTGTGTTCAGACCGTGTCAGTTATGTTTATTCTCTAATGCAAATGGAAGACGTCAGCTTGACACTGTCAGACACTCTATCTACAGGGCACACCAGGACACATAAACTAAATATTTAGATACAATGGAGCTACTAAGAGTTAGGAGCAAAAAAAAAGCAAATAACTTTGCACTTTGGCAAAACCATGTTGCACTGTGGGGGTGGGGGTTCAGAAGTAAAATGTGCAGAGAGATTTAGATTTGGATGGGGCTGGTCCTAGCTGAGGCCTAAATTGCAGTGTAAAAATAAAGCTTTCATAATAACTTTCTAGACTACAGAGGTGTCTTCATATTATACACCGATCCCTTTTGCGCCATATGGTGACGCGATTCACGCACTATGCAGTTATTTCCTCATTTTTGCAACAGTTTCCTCAACTTTCCAAATTTTTCCTTCATTGTTCTACTTTTTCCTCAATTTTGAGGTAGCTTTGTACTTATTGTTAGTATTTTGGCGCAGCTAAGTAGCAAAGTTTGTGGTGCACTACATGGGGCTATTTGGCTTGATTTGGGGATAGGTGTACAGTATGTGGACATATCTGTGTTACATTAAGATCATTGTATCTTTATTGTATATGCAGTTTCCTGCAGTCAGCTGTGCTCTATCTTTTGCAATAATTTTATCCAAATTTAGAGTTGAGAAGTATATTGTAACTAAACAGTTGTTGTTTTACTACTGGCATGTTTATTTGGGAATTCTTATACAGTAGATGGGGCGGGTTTATTTGAAACAAAAACACTCAGGGAGAGATTTATCAGAGCTTGGAGAGTCATAAAGTGGGGAGAGATAAAGTGGAGAGTCATAGGGGTAAACTAAAGTGAGAGTTTATAGAAGAGAGTTTTAAAAGTGATGTTGCCCATAGCAACCAATCAGATTCTAGCTATTATCTTCTAGAAGGTGCTAGTTAAATGTTACGTAGAAGTGGATAGAGATAAAGTGGATAGTCATAAAGTGGAGAGAGATAAAGTGGAGAGAGATAAAGTGGACAGAGATAAAGTGGAGAGTCATAAAGTGGAGAGCGATACAGTGGAGAGAGATAAAGTGGAGATAGATAAACCATGGAGAGATAAAGTGGACAAAGATAAAGTGGACAAAGATAAAGTGGAGTGAGATAAAGTGGGGAGAGATAAAGTGGAGTGAGATAAAAAGGAGAGAGATAAAGTGGAGAGAGATAAAGTGGGGAGAGATACACTACCATTCAAAAGTTTGGGGTCACCCAGACAATTTCGTGTTTTACATGAAAACTGATTTTTATTTATCAAATGAGTTGCAAAATCAATAGAACATATAGTCTATTAGTCTATTAGTATAGCTTATCAAATTCCAGAACCTCCCACATAACCTTCATAGCTTCCATATCTAATTACATCCCCTTTTTACAGTCCACACACAATCTCACACATTGTCTTTCTCTCACATACTCAAGACATTTGGTCGACATTTCTGTGTTACTGGATCATGCAGCCAACCAAGAAACTGTGCATTCTGGCTGGACCAAAATGCAATATATAGCACCTATTCTTGTGTATCAATGCCTATTTCCCTATAGATTGTAAGCTTGCGAGCAGGGCCTTCCTACGAATATATCTGTCTGTTATTACCCAGTTTTGTTCTATTAATGTTGACAATTGTAAAGCGCAACGGAATATGCTGCGCTATATAAGAAACTGTTAATAAATAAAATAAATAAAATAAATATAGTAAAGACATTGGCAAGGTTAGAAATAATGATTTTTATTTGAAATAATAATTTTGTCCTTCAAACTTTGCTTTCGTCAAAGAATGCTCCTTTTGCAGCAATTACAGCATTGCAGACCTTTGGCATTCTAGTTATTAATATGTTGAGGTAATCTGAAGAAATATCACCCCACGCTTCCTGAAGCACCTCCCACAAGTTGGATTGGCTTGATGGGCACTTCTTGCATACCATACGGTCAAGCTGCTCCCACAAGAGCTCAATGGGGTTGAGATCTGGTGACTGCGTTGGCCACTCCATTACAGACAAAATACCAGCTGCCTGCTTCTTACCTAAATAGTTCTTGCATAAATTGGAGGTGTGCTTTGGGTCACTGGACCTCATTCAGAGTCGGTCGTTGCGGCCGCACGGTCATACGCATACGATGTTTTTATTTCTGTGCCTGCGCACGGCTAGCAGTGCGCATGCACGTATGAGCTCTAGCGATGAAAAATACTGATGGTCGTAGGGCTTCCGACATGGAAGTGTATTGCTAAAGTTGATTTACAGGTAAGACCGTTTGTGGGAGTATACGGGGGTGGTGGTCTGCAAATGGAGGCATTCTTCAGCGGTTCCAGGCATTTTAGGGAGTGCATAAATTACCTGCTTCGTACGACCAAGAATTGCGGATGCATGACAAAGTCACTCTACTAACAGGATGATCATCCAGGCTAAGGTAGGCAAGAAGCATCCGTAAGCCACAACAGTACAATCGTTAATCTGATGTTACCTGCGATGTTTCTATTTCGAACCACTTTTTTTTTTATTTGAAATTTGCCTTTCAGCACAATTTAAATATTAATTGTGACTGCAACATTTGCATATAATTCAAATAAAAATATAAAAAAAAAAAATTTTAAATAAAAAAAAGGGCTTGAGACATTGGTGACAAGAAATATGGGGACTGGACAACGGGTGAGGGAGGAGATATCCAGGGCTACTTTCGTCATTTGGGCCGGCTCGGAGGAAGATGTAAGCTATGGACAGCCAACTGGTGTGTAACACGCCGACTGGCCTGGCCAGAGGTAGATGGGATTTCCTCTGGCCTAGGCATAGGGCTCTCCATACTTGCGGCGGTGGCTGTTGGGCTGCCAGAGGTGGTGGTCCTGGGAGGAAGGGAGTCTCGCTCCATCATGGCAGGTGGGTTGGCCTGCTCCTGGGTATTGGCCAAACAATCTAGGGCCCCAGCAATGGTCTCCAAGGCCACCGCCACCCTCACCAGAGTGGTCTCCATCCTCAGAAGAACACATGTGTTCTCCTGAGTTTGGGAGACCAACCTGGTGAGGAGAGGCACTGCTCGGTCTGATGGTTGCCCTGGAGTAGACTCCACAGGGTCCCCAGATGGAGTACTTGGATCCTCCCCTGCAGAGTCTCCATCTGTGCTGGACCCAGACCTGACCTCAGGAGCAGGCACTACCTCCTCTGAGTTTGGAAAAATAAAAATTAAATTTTTATTTGTTTTCATAAAAAATAAATCGCATAGATGTTTGAGCTTTATACTTTTTGGCTACCAAAAAAAAATGACCTTCTTGCACATGTGGAGCATTGAAGTCGGCCATGTCAGTGTCCATAGTGGACATGCCGACTATCTCCTCTTCCATCACACATCCCTGAGCCAACGTCTCCAACCTCGTCAAGGCCAGCTCCTCAGGGATGGGACCACCACCTGTCCCCACAGCATGGTCCACCCTACTCCATAGCTTCCTCTTCAGTTGGTACTTGAAATCCGTCCATCTGTCAATGTGATTTTGGAAATTATAAGGGTTAGTTTATTTAAATAAGATCAAGCTTTGGACTTCAGTACACTCACAATATCATTTTCTTATCATTTTTTAACGACTTTCATGGTTCTGTAGGTTGTCCCCACTGCATTAACAGCCCTGGATATCTCCTCCCAAATCCTGTCTTTGGCTCCAGCCCCCATATTTCTTGGGGCATTGACAAGGTTCTCCATTGTCATGGTCACCAATGTCTCAAGCTCGATCCGTGAAAACGGAGGGTTTCTTGGCCTTGGCCTGCTTGGGCCCGCCTCCTCCTCCTCTACTGGTGGAATTTGATTCCCAGCACCTACAACATTGTTTAAATTAGATAAAATTATAAACATTTTTTAAGGGAAATATCAACAGTTCTTGTGTTGTCGAAAAAATGTGATTCGCACTTACCTGCCTCAGTTGGACTCTGCTCACCATGCTCCTCGCTTGACATTTTGCTAACCTATGAGAGAGCATGAAGAATACTGTTTGTGCAGAGTTTTTAATAGATGTGAGCGCATCCCTGGATTGGTTACCCGTGCATCCCTATTTGCCTAACTACAAATGCACACCTTTCCTGCATTCCATAATTACTGTGTGGGTTCTGCTAGATGTGAGCGCATCCCTGGATTGGTCACCCTTGCATCCTTATTTACCTAACTACAAATGCACACCTTTCCTGCATTCCGTAATTACTGCGTGGGTTGTGCTAGATGTGAGCGCATCCCTGGATTGGTTAACCGTGCATCCTTATTTACCTAACTACAAATACACACCTTTCCTGCATTCCATAATTACTGCGTGCGTTGTGCTAGATGTGAGCACATCCCTGGATTGGTTACCCGTGCATCCTTATTTACCTCACTACAAATGCACACCTTTCCTGCATTCCGTAATTACTGCGTGCGTTGTGCTAGATGTGAGCGCATCCCTGGATTGGTTACCCGTGCATCCTTATTTACCTAACTACAAATGCACACCTTTCCTGCATTCCGTAATTACTGCGTGGGTTGTGCTAGATGTGAGCGCATCCCTGGATTGGTTATCCGTGCATCCCTATTTGCTTAACTACAAATGCACATCTTTCCTGCATGATTCAATAATTGGGGTTTTATTTCATTATTTAAGGCAAAGCCAAATGTTCCCTTACTTGTGGGTTGTAGTTGGAGTGATTTGTGGTGCAGGAAGGGATTGTTAGTGGTTACATTGTTTGGAGTAGTTTGAGAGGTGCTTGTGTGAGTTGTTTGAGAGGTGCTTGTGTGAGTTGTTTGAGTGTTGCTTGTGTGTGTTTTTGGAGTGTTGCTTGTGTGTGTTGTTTGTGTGTTGGTTGTGTCTTGTTTTTTTTTTTTTTGGTTGTGGGTGTTTTTTTTGTTCCTTTATTTGTGGTGGTGTTTTTTTGTGTTTCTTTATTTTTGGTGGGTGGTTTTTTTGTTCCTTTTTTTTTGGTGGGTGTTTTTTGTGTTCCTTTATTTTTGGTGGGTATTTTTTTTGTTCCTTTATTTTTGGTGCTGGTTTTTTTGTTTCTTTATTTTTGGTGTATGTTTTTTTTGTTCCTTTATTTTTGGTGCTGTTTTTTTTGTTCCTTTATTTTTGGTGGTGGTTTTTTTTTAGTGTTTTTTTTTTTTGGTGGTGGTTTTTGGTTTTCAAATTTGTTTGGTGCAGACATTTACAAAACTTCATTACTTGTTGTGTTTGAGCAGGTTACTTGCTCTGTGTGGGTGGCCGGGCTTTTGTAGCCTTAAAAAACAATGTTATTAGAAGACTCAAGTAAGTGTGCCAGCCTACTGCATATTTTGTTTATTTTCTTTTTGTTCTACAATCCTAAAAAAATTACATTTTTGTTACTAATTTTTTATTGTATTTTAAAAATTATTAAAGGTGTTAAACAGTCCATTTTGTACTTGAATCAGGTAAGTGTCTATTTATTCAAACCTACAATTATTTTTTTGTTTTGTTTAGTTTTTCATATATATTTTTTTTAATAATGTTTTTTTTTCTATTTGGTAAATGTAAATTCGTACATTTAACAACAATTCATATTTCCCAATTTAAAAGTTAAGCTTTGTTTTAACAATAATAGTAGTAATATTGGTTTGGACTAAAAAAAATCTACAAAATTTTTGTCTTCCTTAAAAAACAACTGTACAACAAAAACACATGTATGGATTTCCAAAGATGGCACTGCCCGACCCTGTAAGAATATGCACCATTATTATAAAGCTAAGTATTTTTGTACAAATAATCAAAAAACACTCTGTAGAACCAATTTTAAATATAAATTTAACTTTACAGAGCGATGTTGGACAGCTAATAGTGGCCATGTTGTTCCCCACCAACCTTCCTCAGCCTCCTCCTGGGCGTAGGCATAGGAGGCGTGCAAGGGCCAAGATATATAGAACACGTGTCACCCTTTTTGGAATGCCGGATGATGTGGTTGTAACCACTTATCGCCTGCCTCCAAATATTATCCTAGACACTCTTTTAATGATAAAGAATGATCTAGAAAGTCAGATTCACATTCCAACAGCAATCTCACCACTTACACAGTTGTTGCCGATGTTACATTTCTGTGCCTCAGGGTCCTTCCCAACCACTATGGGGCTGGTGGGTGGCCTCTCCCAGCCCTCATTTCACAGATCCTGAGGCGTGTGCTAGATGCATTTTTCAATCATCTAGCACATTTTATTAGTATGCCTTTGGATACGGAAGCCCTTGATGTGGTAAAGCAGAAGTTTTTTGAAATTGCAGGCTTTCCATACATCATAGGGGTAGTGAATGGCACTCACATAGCACTTCAGCCCCCTGCATGCAGGGAACAAATATATAGGAACCGAAAACATTTCCATTCCCTAAATGTAATGGAGCTATGTGATGCCTCCCTCCAGATCCTCTCCCTGAATGCCAAATTCCCAGGCTGCAGCCATGATGCATACATGATCCAGCATTCAGGGATTTGGCCAAAATTAAGCACACTGCAAGCTGGTGATGCGTGGATTCTTGGTAAGTAAAAATCCAGTATGTATCTATAGTAATAGTGCAAACATGTTTTCATGGTAAATGTATGTATCTTTTGGTGTCCCATTTCCATCAGGTGACAGTGGATATCCTTGCACACCCTGGCGACTGACTCCTTATTTGACTCCCACACCATGGCCCCAAACTCACTATAATGCCGTGTTTACTGCCACCAGGCAGGTGGTGGAGTGCTGTATCTGCCTTTTAAAGGGCCGGTACCGGTGTCTCCATCACTCTGGTGGTGCACTCATGTACTCGCCGGATATGGTTTCTCGCATTGTGGTCCTGTGTGGGATTTTACACAACATTGCAATAAGGAGTCGAGTACCCATGCAGCCAGAGGAGGCCTTGCCAAAGGATGGCCCCCTGGAGGAAGGTGTTGTGATGCTGTCGGGGGGGGCAGACATGATTATGTTGTTTCATGTTTTTTTAGGTAGGAATATTTACTTATTTTTTTTAGCAAAACACTTATTGCAAATGTATTTTAATGTGTACCTTTTTATTTTGTTTTCTTTTCCTACCAACCAAATCACAACACTTTCCAAAACCTGCAAAAATAATGGAACCCATTGGCAATACCCTGTATGTTTTTGGACATCTAACACATTTAGCATGGATATACCCCAACATTACACTATGGAAAGGCACCCACCTTTGTTCACACAGTTTTTAAAATGCAGAATTACACCCTTTAATGTGTGGCAAAAAAGAGGACAAATGTTTGAACCACAAAAACTTTATTGTAATATTTTTTATTATGAACAATGGAAAAATATGAAAACAAAATAACTATAAATCCTCCAAACTCCCCACAATTCTTTGGAGGCAGCAGTAGGCCTGCATTAAATAGCCACTTGTGTCTTGTAGCTCCTCCCTTTTTTGCCTCAGGATGTGGGTTATATCAGTGGACAGAAACAAATTTTTTTGGATTAAATACTTCATTAAAATTACAAACATTTGAACATTACACATTATTCAATGTACCAAAAAGTGGTTAAACACAATGATGTTACGGTGTGATTGAAAGTATCAGCCACACAACATTATTAATAGGTTTATACTTTTATGTTGTAAAAATAATTGGAAACCCTAACTATGTGGCATAAGCCAAAAACCACTATGATGATGTTAAAAATAATGGGAGGTGTATTCTTAAGTCATGATGGCCATATCTTAAACCACAATGCACATATTAACTTCTAGAGTGTTCTTGATAATCCTAAAATACAATGTGTTTGTTTGCTATGGCAAACATCACTTTTCCTAATGAAGTTACATCTTAGTACATTTTAACACAGTGTACACAACATCAACAATGGTAGTCTGGTTCCTAGCACCTTGCCAAGTTGAGTGACATGTTTTTTTACATTGTAAAATACTAATCCTAATGTAATCATTATTTCCTAAAAATACAAAACATTTTTTAAAGGCCAAAAAACCTATATTTTTGTGGCCCACAATAAAAAAAGGCCCAGGCACAAAACCTAAGGTCGCAATTGTAAAAAACAGCATTACTGCACAATGTTTTTGACACCCATACTGAAATTACACCAAAAAAACAACGGTAATAAATTTGTACAAATACATGGATAACAACAACACCCAAAAAAACAAAACAAAAATAAATAAAAAAACACATACCCTCAGAGTGGTCGGGCACAACCACAGATGTCGCCGGAGATGCTTCCGGAGAAGGGGAATACTCTGGAGTTGGGGGAGTGGTGGAAGGGGAAATAGAGCAGGAAAGATCCAAGGGAGGGGATATTTGGGAAAATTGGGATGAGTGGGCAGGGGAGGGAGGAATACTCGGGGAGGATTGGAAGAGGGAGGGAGGGTTACTGGGGGAGTATGGTGGTGGGGAGGTAGGGCTGGGTTGAGGAGATGGTGAAGGTGAGGGCTGCAGGTTTGCACCTGCATTTCTTCGCATTCTGCGTGCCCTCTGCTTTGCTGTGCTTCTAAAATGGAAACATAAAAACATAAAATAGATTAGTTTTGAATTTCGGCTACACAATACGAGTACACTTTACACATTCAGGACAATAGGGACAACATACAGGAGGGTTTTATAACATTGACTAAAATAATTGGCAAAGGAACATACATTTTTAACAGTCCACTAATTATTACTTTTAAACAAACGCATACTTACGTCTGCGTAGTTGCACCCACAAATTCATCAGGAGTACAGGCGACCGGCGGCGCAGGTCAGACCAGTGCCTCTCTAATTGCGCAATATTGCGCCTGTATCCCGCACATCTCAAGGCTCACCTCACCTCTGCATAGGCCGCCTGCTTCATGCGGTTGGAAATGGGCGGCTCTGCAGATGTATTCCACCTGTCCAGGATATTCACCAGGACCAGCAATTCTTTCCTGGTAAAGGCCGCGGCTCCCATGATGGCAATGGCTGATTTTTCAGAAAACATGAAATATACATGGAGTACAAAAAAGATGATTGGCTAAAATATTTACACAGTTTCCAAAAAAAACCACTATTGGCCAATCCTTTAATCATGTGGCCTGAAAAATAAGTTCACATTTGATTGGCTACAACATGCAGTGTGCAATTGCAAACATAATAGTGCAAATGATCCTAACGCAAAATGCACATGCATTTTTAAAGATAACACACTTATCAACAGTACATTCACAGATAATAAATCTTACTTTGTTTTTTAATTTGTGTGAAAAAAAAGAACGGAGAAAACAACCACGAAATGAACAATAAAATGTATTGACACATGATAAAAAAACTTGTTTTAAAGAACAGAAAGAGTTAAACACTATTAATTAGATAATTGACAACAAGCTCATAACAAGCTGATCGATAGTCCATGAAAACATGACATGTGACCATCAAAACAACACATACGGCCGCAAACATCAGAACATAATTAGCATACAACAAATGACAGCACCTGACTACGATTGTTTCGTTTGCTCGATCAGATCAGTCGGTAGCTAGAGGAGGTGCAGTGCTAACGAATGGGCATCACTTTGTTTATGATTGACCTGCCGTACGATCGGAATTTGCGGTCGTTGGCCGTACGACCGTGCGGCTGCAACGACCGACTCTGAATGAGGTCCACTGTCCTGTTGGAGGTGGAAATTGGCTCCAATCAAGCGCTGACCACAGGGTATGGCATGGCATTGCAAAATGGAGTGATAGCCTTCCTTATTCAAAATCCCTTTTACCTTGTACAAATCTCCCACTTTACCAGCACCAAAGCAGCCCCTGACCATCACATTACCTCCACCATGCTTGACAGATGGCATCAGGCACTCTTCCAGCATCTTTTCACTTATTCTGTGTCTCACAAATGTTCTTCTGTGTTATCCAAACACCTCAAACTTTGATTCACCTGCCCATAACACTTTTTTCCAATCTTCCTCTGTCCAATGGCTGTGTTCTTTTGCCCATATTAATCATTTCCTTTTATTGGCCAGTCTCAGATATGACTGTTTCTTTGCCACTCTGCCTAGAAGGCCAGGATCCCGGTGTTGCTTCTTCAGTGTAGACATTGACACTGGAGTTTTGCAGGTACCATTTAATGAAGCTGCCAGTTGAGGACTAGTGAGGCATCTATTTCTCAAACTAGAGACTCTAATGTACTTGTATTCCTGCACAGTTGTGCACCGGGGCCTCCCACTTCTCTTTCTACTCTGGTTAGAGCCTGTTTGTGCTGTACTCTGAAGGGAGTAGTACACACCGCTGTAGGCAATGTTCAGTTTATTGGCAATGTTAGCATGGAATAGCCTTCATTTCTATGAACAAGAATAGACTGTCGAGTTTCACATGAAAGTTCTCTTTTTCTGGCCAATTGGAGAGTATAATCAAACCCACAAATGTGATATCCAGATACTCAACTAGCTCAAATTAAAGCCAGTTTTATAGCTTCTCTAATGAGCAAACCCATTTCCAGCTGTGCTAACAATTGCACAAGGGTTTTCAAGGGTTTGCTAATCATCCATTAGTCTTCTAACGTGCTCAGCAAACACAATGTACTATTAGAACACTGCAGTGATAGTTGCTGGAAATGGGCCTCTATACACCTATGTAGATATTCCTTTAAAAAACAGACATTTGAAGCTAGTATAGTCATTTACCACATCAGCAATGTATAGAGTGTATTTCTGATTAATTTTATGTTATCATTATGTTATCATTTCTTTCAAGAATAAGCACATTTCTAAGTGACCCCAAACTTTTGAACGGTAGTGAAAAGCGGGGAGAGAAAAAGTGGGGAGAGATAAAGTGGGGAGAGATAACTCGGGGAGAGAGACAAAGTGGAGAGAGATAAAGCAGAGAGAGATAAAGAGTGGAGAGATAAAGCAGGGAGATATAAAGTGGAGAGAGATAAAGTGGGAAGATATAAAGAGGAGAGAGATGTAGCGGAGTGAGATAAAGTGGAGAGAGTTAAAGTGGGGAGAGATAAAGCGGAGAGCGATAAAGCGAAGAGAGATAAAGCAGAGAGAGGTAAAGCGGGGAGAGATAAAGTGGAGAGAGATAAAGTGGGGAGGGGTAAAGTGAGGAGAGATAAAGAGAAGAGAGATAAAGTGGGAAGGGAAAAGTGGGGAGAGATAAAGCGGAGAGAGGTAAAGCGGAGAGAGGTAAAGCAGGGAGAAATACAGTGGAGAGAGATAAAGTGGGGAGAGATAAAGAGGAGAGAGATGAATTGGAGCAAGATAAAGCGGGGAGAGTTAAAGAGGAGAGAGATAAAGCAGAGAGAGGTAAAGTGGGGAGACATAAAGCGGAGAGAGATAAAGAGGAGAGAGAAAGTGGGGAGAGATAAAGCGAAGAGAGGTAAAGCGGGGAGAGATAAAGCGGAATGAGATAAAGTGTGGAGAGAGTTAAAGTGGGGAGAGATAGAGGAGAGAGATAAAGCGGAGAGAGATAAAGCAGGGAGAGATAAAGCGGAGAGAGGTAAAGTGAGGAGAGATAAAGAGAAGAGAGATAAAGTGGGAAGGGAAAAGTGGGGAGAGGTAAAGCGGAGAGAGGTAAAGCGGAGAGAGGTAAAGCAGGGAGAAATACAGTGGAGAGAGATAAAGTGGGGAGAGATAAAGAGGAGAGAGATGAATTGGAGCGAGATAAAGCGGGGAGAGATAAAGAGGAGAGAGATAAAGCAGAGAGAGGTAAAGTGGGGAGACATAAAGCGGAGAGAGATAAAGAGGAGAGAGAAAGTTGGGTGAGATAAAGCGAAGAGAGGTAAAGCGGGGAGAGATAAAGCGGAGAGAGATAAAGTGTGGAGAGATAATGTGGAGGGAGATAAAGAGGAGAGAGAAAAAGCAGAGAGAGATAAAGCAGGGAGAGATAAAGCGGGGGAAAAAAACAAAGAGAGATAAAGCGGAGAGAGATAAAGTGGAGAGAGATAAAGTGGGGAGAGATTTAGTAGCGAGAGATAAAGCAGAGAGAGATAAATCAGAAAGAGATAAAGCGGAGAAAGATAAAGCAGAGAGAGATAAAGCGAGGAGAAATAAAGCAGAGAGAGATAAAGCAGGGAGAGATAAAGCAGAGAGAGGTAAAGTGAGGAGAGATAAAGAGAAGAGAGATAAAGTGGGAAGGGAAAAGTTGGAAGAGATAAAGCGGAGAGAGGTAAAGCGGAGAGAGGTAAAGTAGAGAGAGGTAAAGCGGGGAGAAATAAAGTGGAGAGAGATCAAGCAGGGAGAGATACAGTGGAGAGAGATAAAGTGGGGAGAGATAAAGAGGAGAGAGATGAATTGGAGCTAGATAAAACGGGGAGAGATAAAGAGGAGAGAGATAAAGCAGAGAGAGGTAAAGCGGGGAGACATAAAGCGGAGAGAGATAAAGAGGAGAGAGAAAGTGGGGAGAGATAAAGCGGAGAGAGGTAAAGTGGAGAGAGATAAAGTGTGGAGAGATAATGTGGAGAGAGATAAAGAGGAGAGAGATAAAGCGGAGAGAGATAAAGCAGGGAGAGATAAAGCGGGGGAGATAAAGAGGAGAGAGATAAAGTGGGGAGGGAAAAGTGGGGAGAGATAAAGCAGAGAGAGGTAAAGTGGGGAGGGACAAGTGGGGAGAGATAAAGCAGAGAGAGAGAAAGCGGAGAGAGATAAAGTGGGGAGAGATTTAGTAGCGAGAGATAAAGCAGAGAGAGATAAAGCAGAGAGAGATAAAGCGGGGAGAAATAAAGCAGAGAGAGATAAAGTGGGGAGAGATAAAGCGGGGAGAGATAAAGCAGAGAGAGGTAAAGCGGAGAGAGTTAAAGCGGGCAAAAATAAAGTGGGGAGAGATAAAGTACCAGCCAATCAGCTCATAAATGTTATTTTTAAACACAGCCTGTAAAATTGCAGTTAGAAGGTGATTGTTTGGTACTTTGGGCCTAATTCACGCAGTGCTGTTAATCATGCAGTTTGCCGATGTTGGAAGTACTGCGCATGAGTCCTGATGGATGCAAGAGCTGTGGATTTCAATGGATCTTCTTGAGAGGTAACAGGGGAGTGGTTAGGCAGATGGGATACAGTGAAAAGCTGGGAGGCGATCTGTCTAAATCCCAACATTAAAATACAGACGCGGGACTAAAGACAGTCATAGAAATCCTGAATCACGTCTAAATCCGACAAAATCTTGATGGACAGCTTCCCGAACAAAGGTAAGCTGATCAGTGTTAGTGCTTAGCCGCGGGGAAGGGGGGTTAGGTTTAGGGACCCCCAGGGGGACTTAGGGTTAGGCACTACCCCGGGAGGGTTAGGTTTAGGGTGCAGGGAGGGGTGGTTAGGATTAGGCACCACTGGGGGGATTTAGGGTTAGGCACCAACCAGAAAGGGTTGGTTTAGACTCTCCTGGGGGGAGGTTAGGGCCGGGCACCACCCCAGGTGGGTTAGGTTTAGGGTGCGGGGAGGGAAGGTTAGGTTTAGGCACCCACAGGGGAAGGCTAGGGTTAGGCACCACCGAGGGGAGGTTAGGGTTAGGCACCACCAGGGGGAGGTAGGGTTATGCACCACTAAAGGAGGGTTAGAGGGGGGAGAGGGGAGGGTTAGGGGACTTACCAGCCCCAGCCTGGATTTCGAGCATTCAGACTTGCGGTGTTGGGATTTAATCAGATGGCTACCAGGCCATCGGCATTTCATACCCAACTCAGGCAGACACAGGCATGTCGCTGAGAGCACAGGATGCCATGTTCTTGCACCAGCCATAGTCCTTTGACTGGTGCAAATTTCAATGGTGCAGCGATTGTGCATCTAAAGAAACACAAAGACAGAATAACAGTGCAGGCAGTGGGTGCCCCAGTAGGAGGATCGCCAGTCATGGCATTATCATAAAGACACAGACATGACTGTAGAAAAAGACGCAGCAGCATCTTGTGCACCTCAGAATCAGACCCTTTATCTCTCACCACTTAATCTCTCTCTAAGATCTGATAAATCTCCCCCTCAATATAGCATTAACTCCAGTGGTTCAGACCCCCATGTTGCTGTTTTTAACTCAGATACACTCACTTCATGTCTTAGCGAGGGCTAATGCACATTAAGGGGATCTTGTGGAATTGGATGCAATTAGCACTTAAACCGTAGGAGTGAACTGCATCAGAAATCAGAAACAATACACAGTCTGAGAGCCTTGATGCACTGCCAGAATCACTAGATGTAGCCAGCTCTCTATGGGTGTTGTATGCTGTCATCATCATCATCATCATCATCATCATCATCATTTCGCAGCTTGCGTCAGCAGTTGAGCACTGAGAAGTTTCTGCCTACTGATAGATGCATACATGTCTATTTCCAAATCTTCACAGGTCACATTTGTCCCCTCCATCTCCCAATCTGCCCCTGCAATCATAAGGAGCCAAGAGCAGCCATAATCTCAAGATGGTACTGACTATTCATAGGACGACAAGCATAAGTAGTGCCCCCCACACCAATCCTACAACTGCTCGGCAAGTAAAACTACAGTATCTAGACTCAACAAAAACACAAAACTAAAGAAGAACCGCAGAGTGTGAAAGTGCTACACGTTCCACGGTGGCCATCTTGGAGAGGGAGTTAACAAGAGAAGCCGGCCCGAGGATCCCTTAAGGCTATATGAGATATGTATAAGACAAAGGGCGAGAAGTACTAAGCTCTAGAAAGTGTTACATTGGAAAGTGATAAGCTACCAACCAATCAGCTTTTACAGTAACTGTCATGTTACAGAATGTGTTTGAATGACAGTTAGGAGCTGATTGGTTGGTTGTTTATCACTCTCCAATTTATCACTTTCTTGAGTTTAGTACATCTCCCCTAAAGGCTCTTGTAGAAGCTCTCCCATGAGTAAATGCTGTGCTATTAACCTATTTCCTCTTTAACTTGCAGGTACCAAGTAAACGCAATGTTTGACAGCAAGAATTTGTTGTTGTGATATTCCTATGATTTTTTCTGTATTGCTTTAACTGTATTTTTGTCTCAACGATTTTCCACCTCTGTCATCTCCAACCCATCCCCTGATTTTTGCCACCTGTACTGCTTCCTATTAATGATAGCAATACTGCACTGATATTGGGATTTATTTCCTAACCTTCAGTATTAACCATTACACCGAACTACTACTTGTGAACTCATTAACTATCTCACCTTTTATCTTCATATTGTACTTCTGTGTGCTATTTATTTACCTTGATATCCCCCCTGTTGAATTATTTTCTATTTTAGAACATGTATAGAACAATATATAAAATACTAAACAATATACAAGTATTTAAAGCATCTTATAAATGAAAGAAAACATTGAGAGGCCTATTATTGGTATACACAATACTTTCTGTTATTTTACTTCCAATAAAAGTGCTGGGACTCTATAATAAAATACTGTATAATATAATGTGTTGTACTGACCATGTAATAATGATCATTAGAAAGGCAATATCCGTAGCTTCATTATTTATCAATCAATCCTGATTTCCACTTGGATTTGCTCACTTCTTCTTACAAACATATTCATATTTAGCTTCTATCTCACTGTTCTCTTCATAACAATTTCTCTCCATTGAACTCATCATATAATTCATGTTTGTTTTCTTAAAACAAAGTATAACCATGTATATTGCATGAGCCAGTTTTATACGTTACTTTCTAAATTTGTGTCTGCACAAAAAAAATCTACTCTCATCACACAACTGTATTTGTGTTTGTTCTAAATGTATATCAAAACCATCTCTATGGTATACAGTAATTCAAATTGCACATTTGTTTTTGGATAAACATCTGTTTAACTCTCCCATTGTGTCTCCAAATGGACCCCTACTATCCCCACTAGAGCTAACGTAAGAACAAAACTTTAACGGGTAAACCCATCATATTAAATTCTCTTAGACACCCACTAAAACACTGGCGTTTGTGGGAAAAGGTTGGAAAACCATTTATTTATTTACTTTTATAGCGACAGCTTATTCTGTTATTCTGCTGCACTTTACAACCAAGTGTAAAGGTACCCATTCACTTAAAGACATTAAAACGACTGCACGATTACGACAATGTAATCATGTAGTCGTTTGTCAGTCTGTGATGTGCCTACACTGAATGAGCAGTTGTTCAGTGTAGGTACATCAATCATCTGCAAACATACTGAACCTGATGTTATTGTCAGGTTGTCCAGCATGTTTGCCCAATAATAAAGGTCTAAACGACCAGTGGGAGCACACATCACTGGTGGTTTTAGGCGTTTTTTCTTATTGATATGCAAATGATTGAACTATAATGATATTGTTATCGTTCAAATGCTCAATTTAATCGTCTAGTTGATGGGCACCTTAAAACAGTAATAGAACAACAACAAAATAACACTGAATAATAATTGACAGATAAAGAGAAAAAAAATTATATTCCCTCTGTTCCACCCTCCCGTAGGAACCCTAAACTTGTGTCAAGGTTACATGGTGCAATAACACAATTGCAGTTGGTTTGCACTTGATAGGTACTTTTAAACAACTTCCCCTTAAGTGAAGTGTTGATAAAAAAAACAGTAACATAACATGGGGGGATTGGCCATTGGCTTTAATAGGACTTTACAAGGAGAGATGGTGCTTGCAGGATGCTACAGTGATATTTACTATTATTTTCCTTCCAAATTAAAGAGAGAAATTATTTTTATGTTTACCGTCTGGCACTGGGGGAAGAGGAATGATTGCCATCTGAACCCAAAGGATATAATATTTTTATATCTCTTCTTGTCTTCTGTTTAAGGAAGGAGTAGTACAACCTATTGCTACAGCGCATGGTCACTGCCTCTCTCTGTAGTGGTGGGACCCTCCTTCCTCCTACAGATGCGCAGTGTCTTCCCATCTCTGTCACACCTCGGCTTCTTATAACTGTGACAGGAGAGCACAAATGGAGATGTCAGGGGTCTGTGTCATAAAACCCTGACATTTCTGAGTTGATAACTGACAGTTTGTGGCAGAAATGCTTGTGGCCAAAGCAAAGATAACTGAAAACATACCTGTGTTATGTTGAAAAGGGCTTGACCATAGCCACATTACAGTACTTTATGTCATTTATCAGATACCATCAAAGCCATATTTACAGACAGGCACACTGAGCCCACATTACAGTATTGTATTTATCAGAGACCATAGAAGCTGTAATTACAGGGACAGGCACACTGAGCCCACATTACAGTATAGTATTTAACAGATACCATAGAAGCTGTAATTACAGGGACAGGTACATTGAGCCCACATTACAGTATTGTATTTATCAGAGACCAAAGAAGCTGTAATTACAGGGACAGGCACATTGAGCCCACATTACAGTATTGTATTTAACAGAGACCATAGAAGCTGTAATTACAGGGACAGGCACATTGAGCCCACATTACAGTATAGTATTTAACAGAGACCATAGAAGCTGTAATTACAGGGACAGGCACATTGAGCCCACATTACAGTATAGTATTTAACAGAGACCATAGAAGCTGTAATTACAGGGACAGGCACACTGAGCCCACATTACAGTATTGTATTTATCAGAGACCATAGAAGCTGTAATTACAGGGACAGGCACATTGAGCCCACATTACAGTATTGTATTTATCAGAGACCATAGAAGCTGTAATTACAGGGACAGGCACACTGAGCCCACATTACAGTATAGTATTTAACAGAGACCATAGAAGCTGTAATTACAGGGACAGGTACATTGATCCCATATTACAGTATTGTATTTAACAGAGACCATAGAAGCTGTAATTACAGGGATAGGCAAATTGAGCCCATATTACAGTACTGTATTTATCAGAGACCATAGAAGCTGTAATTACAGGGACAGGCACATTGAGCCCATATTACAGTACTGTATTTATCAGGGACCATAGAAGCTATAATTACAGGGACAGGCACATTGAGCCCACATTACAGTATTTTATTTATCAGAGACCATAGAAGCTGTAATTACAGGGACAGGCACATTGAGCCCACATTACAGTATAGTATTTATCAGAGACCATAGAAGCTGTAATTACAGGGACAGGCACATTGAGCCCACATTACAGTATAGTATTTATCAGAGACCATAGAAGCTGTAATTACAGGGACAGGCACATTGAGCCCACATTACAGTATAGTATTTATCAGAGACCATAGAAGCTGTAATTACAGGGACAGGCACATTGAGCCAACATTACAGTATTGTATTTATCAGAGACCATGGAAGCTGTAATTACAGGGACAGGCACATTGAGCCCACATTACAGTATTGTATTTATCAGAGACCATAGAAGCTGTAATTACAGGGACAGGCACATTGAGCCCACATTACAGTATTGTATTTATCAGAGACCATAGAAGCTGTAATTACAGGGACAGGCACATTGATCCCATATTACATTATTTAAATTAGACTTTAGGAGGTAATGTGGGGGTTAATAGATAGAAAATGAATTAATTGATATGGGGATTCATGCATTATGGGGATGAGGGAGTTAATGATAATGAAAGTGTCAATGATGTCTAAGTAAGAATAAGTTTTAGTAATATTTTGATTTAGTCCCCAGACATGTAGATTTCTGTGGCTACAAGCTCTGCTTTTCTAGTTGAGCAATAATGCAAAACTTCCCATTTCACCAGCTTGTATTTTACATGTTTCCTAAGCTTAACATACGATTAATAGACTTATAACATGTATTTTAACTCATTAATGCACTTTACTTTACAGACAGTGGCAGCTCCTACCTTTATGAAGGGCTGTCTGTCTGGGTGACAATTAAGGTGCAGCTGCTGTCAGCATCGGCCCGATACCTGGTATACAGTAAATTGCACATGTGCAAAAATGTCTATCAGGCCTGCAGCATTGGCCCCTAGAAATCAGAGAGGGTCAGATAGTGCTGCCGTTATATCAGGGGAGTGGCTTCCCTTGGGGAGAGAACACCTCCACCTGGAACTTCCTGTCTGGCTGTGATTAGCAGGGACATTTCCAATGGGAAGCCACTGCTAGCCAATGCGGGCAGTAGCGGCTCCAGGCACGGGCAAGCCGGTCTGTTGCCTGTATCGCCACTGTATCCGGAGGGCGCAGGAAACGCCTACCCTCCCTCCCGGTGGTAGAGGTAATATGTAAGCTCAGGGGGAGGGAGCAGAGGAGGGAAGTGGTGGCAACTCAACATGGCGCTGGGCGCAGCACAGCCTAGCGCCGGCCCTGCCTGTGGGTGATAAATTTTACTAGGGGGAGGGGAGATTGCAGCCCCTAGGTAAAATGCATTACTGTTTAAAGAGGATTTATTATACTTTTACTACGTGCCTATGATTTCACGTGCAGAACTCTCACAAAAGTAAAACAAATACTCCCACTATGTACTGTAGAAAGTCACAGATGGCACATTCATACCTGAATCAATCATGAACACTCAGTGGGACATCAGGTAACCCCTGTCACATTTTCAAATCATGATAACCACCAAAAGTCTACTGTATGCATGTTCTAATAGGGGTTCAAGCACTTTACTAACCAGCTTGGGGTTGTTTTACCCTATGGACATCAGTGAGGGGTAAATTATAGAGATAACATCCTGAAATATAATAATAATAATAATAATAATAATAATAATAATAATAATAAAAATAAAAATAATAATAAACTAGTATACTGTACAAGAATTTCATTGTTAGATTAGAGAATTTTTGTTAGAGACAATACAGTATAACATACATTAATGCCATCAACATAAAAGTAGTGAACAAAAAATGGGATAACGAGTGGGACGAAGTATATTGAGAGGGCTCCAACACAGGTGTCACTTAATGCTCCTCTGGAGACTGCCACATGGGATCAGATGTTAGGATTAGGGGTGTGCACCGGCCACTTTTCGTGTTTTGTGTTTTGGTTTTGGATCTGGATCTTTCTTCGTGTTTTGGATCTGGATTGGTTTTGCCAAAACCACCCTTCCGTGTTTTGGGTTCTGGGTTTTGTGTTTTGGATCTGTATTTTTTTTTTAAAAAGCATAAAAACAGCTAAAATCACAGAATTTGTGTGTTTTTCTGCTCCTATGCTATTATTAACCTCAATAACCTTAATTTCCACTCATTTCCAGTCTATTCTGAACACTTCACACCTCACAATAGTGTTTTTATGTCCAAAAGTTTGCACCAAGGTAGCTGGATGACTATGCTAAGAGATACGAGTGGGCGGCAAAAACACGTGGCCCATCTAGGAGTGACACTGCAGTGGCAGACAGGATGGCAGTTTGAAAAACTAGGCCCCAAACAGTACATAATTAAAAGAAGAAAAAGAGGTGCAAGATGGAATTGTCCTTGGGCCCTCCCACCCACCCTTATGTTGTATAAACAGGACATGCACACTTTAACAAACCAAACATTTCAGTGCCAGGGTCTGCCACATGACTGTGGCTGAAATGATTGGTTCGTTTGTGCCCCCACAAAGCAAACTGGCAATTAATCTGTCCCTGCACAAACTGCCTCTACGGAGGCAAGATGTTGTCCTCATCCTCCTCATCCACTGATTCCTCACCCTCTTCAGTGTTGTGTACATCCTCATCCTCACAGAGTATTAATTCGTCCCCGCTGGAATCCACAACCACAGGTCCCTCTGTACGTTCTGGAGGCTGGTCTCCCTGGAAGAGTAGATAATTCATTTTATGAACATCATCTTCTCCACATTTTGTGGAAGCAACCTCCTACGCCTTTCTCTGACAAGGTTCCCGGCTGCACTAAACACTCTTTCGGAGTACACACTGGAGGGTAAAATAGAGCCAGTTTGTACAGGGACCTCCAAATTGCCTCTTTTTCCTGCCAGTACAGGTACGGACTGTCTGACATGCCTACTTGGATGCTGTCACTGATGTAATCCTTTAACAGACAGATGCATGCTTGTCGCTGCTGCTTTGAGGATGCAGGTGCGGCTACAGCCCAAACAATTCACAAAGACAGAAAAAAAAGAATTTTTTATTTTTTGTGGAGCGCACTTTGAGGGTTACACCACCCTTTAACAGACAGACGCACGCTTGTCGCTGCTGCTTTGAGGATGCAGGTGTGGCTACTGCACATACATTTCACACACAAACACAGAAAAAAAGAAGATTATTTTATTTTGTTGGAGCGCACTTTGGGGGTAACACCACCCTTTAACAGACAGACGCATGCTTGTCGCTGCTGCTTTGAGTATGCTGGTGCGGCTACAGCCCACACAATTCACAAAGACAGAAAAAAAAATAAGAATTTTTTATTTTTTGTGGAGCGCACTTTGAGGGTTACACCACCCTTTAACAGACAGACGCGCGCTTGTCGCTGCTGCTTTGAGGATGCAGGTGCGGCTACTGCGCATACATTTCACACACAAACACAGAAAAAAAGAAGGTTATTTTATTTTGTTGGAGCGCACTTTGGGGGTAACACCACGCTTTAACAGACAGACGCACGCTTGTTGCTGCAGCTTTGAGGACAGTATCATATGCAGTGACAGTAGACTTGTCAGAAATTGTTGGCACATCCTTCAGTCCGGACCAGATGTCCAAACCGGCCCTTGACTTATGACACAGGCGCACGCTTGGCGCTGCTACTGTGTTGATGCACGTGCAGCTACATCGCACACAAGTCACAAACACAGAAAAAAAAGAATTTTTTATTGTTTGTGGAGAGCACTTTGAGGGTTACACCAACCTTTAACAGACAGACGCACGCTTGGCGCTGCTCCTTTGTTGATGCACGTGCAGCCACAGTGCACACAATTCACAAACACAGAAAAAAATGAATTTTTTATTGTTTGTGGAGAGCACTTTGAGGGTTACACCAACCTTTAACAGACAGACGCACGCTTGGCGCTGCTCCTTTGTTGATGCACGTGCAGCCACAGTGCACACAATTCACAAACACAGAAACAATTTTATTTTTTTTTGCACTTGGGGGGAGCACCCCTGATGGACAGAGCACCCCCTGGACAACACTACAGCACCCCTTTAGGACTGGGACACGGTACAGGACTTTGGAGTGGACACAGCCCCTATGGACAACTGACTGCACAACACAGTCCAGCCAGCCCCTATGGACTTTGAAGTAGTGGACACAGCCCCTATGGACAACAGCAGCACAGCACAGCTCAGCACAGCACAGCACAACACTACACTGCATTACACTACACTACACAGCCCAGCCAGCCCTAACTCCCACCCTCCCTCTTCACTGTCCACAGCCGAGTGAGAAAATGGCGCCGACGCGGGTACCTTATATAGGATCCAAAACCCGTGAAACCCGGAAGGCGGGATAATGACGTTTTGCCTCAATTTCAGATCCGAGTCAGGTGGGAAAAGTCGAGCCTGATTCGGATTGGCCTCGGATCGGGGGGGCTCAGGAGGGTTCGGATTTCAGAAATCCGAACCCACTCACCCCTAGTTAGGATACAACAATAAATCCTCTGTGTAGCCTGATCAGACTTGGGAGCTTCATCTTGGAAAAAAGCATGTTCCTGTAATGTGACAACACCATTGATAGAATGGTTACTGTAGCACTGTCTTCCATATTGTGTCAGTGGATCCAAAAATGGCATTTCCTTTGGAGGCATAATTTGGTATTTTACGGTGTGCTTTGCATTAAACAGTGAACAGTAATAGCAATAAATATAGACGTGTATAATTTGTAGCATCCTAAAATGAGGAAACTGTGCTGCTTCCCTTGTTGCCCATAATCATATTGCATGTATCATCAGCACAATTTTCCTCCAGGTTATTGGTGGTGTCAGATAGCATGCCATGCTAGAGAAAAGTGTGACTTTAAGCTGTGACCATTGCTTGCTAGCAGTGAAGGTCTCTGGTAGAGATGAGCATTTTGGTTTTGCTGATTTCTAAGTCAAACTGAGGGCCTGATTCAGACCCGCTCGCGAGCCCTATGCGCTCACAAGTGGGTTGATGGTGGCCCAGTGCGCATGCGCACGATGGAGCCGGCTACGTCGTGCGCATGCGCGAGACCTGGATAGCGATGGGCAATCCGTCACTCTGGGTCTCGTACCAAAGGGGGTGTGCTGTCGATGTTGAGTGACAGCACACCCCCTTTGGTGGACAGGCTGGGGATGTGGCTGCCCAGACGGAGGCGTTTCCATGGGAATGCCTACGGTCTGGGGCCAGCCCCACTGACATCACAAGTGAAGTCAGTGAGAGTGCTTTTGGCTCTGTTAGAGCCGAAAGCACTCTGGGGCTTGCGGAAACAAGACCCTACCACAAGGGTCTCGTTGCAAGCCCGATGTTTGTGATGGTCTTGATCATTGTGACATCTTCCTGGCTGCTCGCTATAGCTGTGGGTGGTCACCCACAGCTATGCGAGCGTCCAGGAGGCCACTCTGAAAAACAAGAAGGACAGCCCTGATTCAGAGCGAGCACTCTGTCAGAGCATCTGGCTCTGAATCAGGCCCTGAGTCCCATCTCAAATCACTTTGGGGCTCCTAGTAGAACCGAGTCTTGGCTCGAGTCTTCTTACCAAGTTCGGAACTCAGAACTAAAAACTGGATCTTGCGTGTTTTGTATTGCATGCAAGTACCTCCCTCATGATTTCAGGTGTGAGGTGGTCAAAATTGACAGGAAATTAATAATGCTACAGGAACAAAAACAGTTCTAAAAACAGGTCCAACTTAAGTGACATCATTTTTAAAGAAATCCAGATTGAAAACCAAAACTAAAACATGACAATTATTTAGAACCAAACCAAAATATGGTGGTCTGTGCAAATCTTTAGTCTCTGGTCATAGGCAACTCACACAGCAGGATAAGTCAAGGACATCAAGATACATGCTGCTAATGTATGTTACCATTGGATCTGACAGACACCATCATATAGAAGATAGGGAGTGGTCATGGCAGAGATGCTGATAGTGATTTCTTTGATAGTTGTCTCATTATCTGGGGACCAAACAAACCAAGCACTTCAGCTATAAAAGTGATAGTGACAGTCCAGCAGCTGAGATGCCTGGGTTGTTATACTATGCATGTGCTAGCTGCAGCCATGTGTACTGCTGCTCTCAACAGGGTCGTAGCTAGGGTAGTGCAGCTGGTGCCATCACACAGGGCATGGGGCACTGTTTGGGCCTATCAAATTTCTGTTTATTATCATTCTTGCTTGTAGCTTCCTCTTATTTCATCCCCAGCATCTCCTGGCCTCCACCATATCTTCCCTGGCCCTTCCCCATGAAGCCATGGCCCTTTTTGAGTACATTATGTCCCTTTGAAAAATGAGGGGGGCACCAATGCTCTTTCTGGCACAGGGCACCAAAAAGTCTAGTTACGGCTCTGGCTCTCAATGTTAGTATCTGTGACTTGGTCATTACAAAATAAACTGTAAATGAGTGAAATTAATATAAATACTATTATAGGACATAAAAAAGCTCAAAATTACAGAAGTTTATGGCTTGTTTTGACCCTTATTAAGGAATTAACTTACTGCATCTAAGATCCAAAATCTTCCCGAGTAATCCAGTATTGCTATGGTGAGTGAATTGAGTTCACATACAGTATACACACGGCGAGGTCTGCATGAGGCTGAGGGATCTGAGTGGATCCCTTTTAGCAAACTGAATCTCCTACCTAAAGGAGCAGAGCTCAGTAGACTAACGCCATCTGAAAACGGCTTTGGTTACCGCAGTCCAGCTCTGAAAACTTTCCCTTTTGGAACATTCTAAATTCACATCCTATCATGTCCACATGTTAAATATCGACAATCTGAGTACATTCCATCTGTGATATTCCCTGCATTACAAATATATTGAATAGATCCTAACCTACTGTTGAAAATAACATGAAAAAGGGGTGATGAATAGGACCCTAAATCACAGATCATTTTGGAAGCAAAACCACAACAGTTCACGGGTCTGTTATCAATAGAATTTATTAAAATCTTGAACAAAGTTTATTTATCTACATACAAAAAAATCACATAATATTTATCTACATAAAAAATGTCACATAATAATATTTATCTACATCTTCACATAACAATATATATTCACATGAGTGCAATATCTATCATAAAGATTTTATCCCACATATATATAGAAAAATGACAAATACACCAGCCTTCTATGACCAGTGAGATTTTTGCTGTTGTTTTTGTGTAATTAGAACATGGAATGAGCTATAGTTACTGATAATGTTACTTTCATGTCATCTGATGCATCAAGTCGCTTTCTGAACACCAGTCGCTAACTGAACACCAGACCACGTGAATTAAACTCCTGTGTTAATTAATGGCGTGCTCGGAAGGATAGGGGAAGGAGCTTTGGACTTTAACACTCACTTGTTTTCTACCATTCACCATCATATACAAGTGGCCAAATGTCTAACTAGTTATTTTCTCTTTTTTTTAATGTTTATACATTTTTTTTTTAATGTTCAGAGATCGAGTCCATCATTATTTGGTTTCCATATCACCAAAGGGTATGGATACCCCAAGTTAAGAACCCTCAGTCCATCACATAGAAGGAGAGAGAGATCAGGAAGGAGGAGAAATAGACTCGTATAACATGTGGTCACAGAAATCCTGACTTATAATTTACATTACAGTGTAAATTATACCATACAGTATATAATGCCTTATTTCCTGTGTTAGTAAATACAAGATGTACATGCAGGGATTTATATTAATATCTGGTTGTCATAATTTACATCTCCAGGTACAAAGTTCTTTGGCAGCAACTTATGTTTCTCTGGTTCAGTAGAAATGCAAAACTCCAATTTTACTAATGTATTTTACTATCAACTGAACTTATGAATAATAAGAATAGAACATGGTGTCCTGTGAGCTTAAAAACATGATTCTTTTAACCTTAATAAGCTTCATGTATTTGCCTTTAAATGTCCCAAATTTTCCACTTTACACATCTGTATTTTATCCATACTGTATATAACTAATATTTAATGCTGAACAAATATGATAACACCCATTTACCATATCATAATATCAGATTAAATAATGTCTGAGCACAAATTCAAGGTAACGTCAACACTCATTCATCAGCATTACATTGAAATATTTTTGAACCATTCCGAGTGATTCATCTTGAGGAATATAGGTGCGGCCACTTCAATACAGCCACGGGCGGCCGTTTGACCCGGACATCTGAGCCGCGTGGAGATTACACAGGTTGCCCTGGACCCTTGGTGTGAGCACAACAGGAGGTACTGAAGCCGATAGCAGCTGCGGGTGGCCTTCCCTCTCATGTACATCACCTAGAAAGGAGGGACAGAGCTGCAGGAGGCAGCTCTCGGAAAGCACACTGGGAGCAATAGAATCCCATGTGCTTTATTAACACTACAGCAATGATATTGTTCTACAGCCCACCAAGAACATCTGCAATCAGGCTGGACCAATTTGCAATATGTAGCAACACCTATTTCCCTAAAGATTGTAAGCTTACGAGCAGGGCCCTCTTACCCTTATAAATGTCTTTTATGTATGTATGTCTTTTACAACCCAGTATAATGTTAATTCAAAGTGAAAAACACGACAGAATTTGTTGTGCTATATCAGAAACTGTTAATAAATAAATAAAATAGTGAACACTACATTTTCAAACCACTATATCACCAAGACTTGAAAAATATCTATTAAAGAATCACACTGGAAGATTTTTATTTGGAATTGGTACTTGGAGATCTTTTTATATGAACTGAATATATTAACCGTACCAATATTGTCAGGTGGGCACTTATTAGGTTGATGGATGCTATTACAATATTAATAGCAATCGATTGCAATATTGTTATTTTGATACATTTTGCATATATTTTTATTTCTACACTATTGTACTTGTCGGTCTGTTTCAGCCATAGCAGTCTGTTTTTAAATTAGCGCAATTTTGTCAAACTATATTGAAAAATATGACTCCGTATTTTATTAATAGATATGTGGTACCCCCAAGTTTGTTCCCAAATAGGGGTCCCCCAATATTTTTTTTTGTGTATTTTAACATAGATATACTGCAGTCCCATTCCACATAATAGGCAGGTATAGTGAACTTTGACTGACCTTGCTCTCCCTGAACCCCACTGAGCATGTGCAGACAGGGAGGTAGAAAGTGCCCCTTGGTCAGCGATCCATTTAGGAGGGAAAATCCTGCCCCATTGATTGGTAGCCTGGGTGTCCAGGCAGAGATCCCTGTAGGCGGCCTGTTGCTGAGTCCCCTCTGTCCACTCATAGATGCCAGACTGACAGGGAGGAGATTGAGGGAGAGTTTATATAATACCTTTCTCAGGGCTATAAGTTATGAGTCTGGGGAGAATTTCTGAAGAATGATTGTCTGTAAGGAGTCTGGGAGAAATTTCTGGAAAAGGAGTCAGGGAGGATTTGTCTGTATAGTGCCCCTGGATTTATAAAATAGAAGTACAGTAACCCCTCTCATTTACCCTGGATTACAAATACTGCACCTTGTATGCTGTCTGTAAGGAATCTGTGGACTGCCCTTGGAGCTGTAAAAATAAGGATGCTATAACTTTAATGTTGCCCTGGATTACAATTACCAGACTTCATATTAGCCCAGAAGGTTGCCTGTCCAATCTGCCAGGGGTGGTGCTCTGATGCTGGATGTGAGTCCCTGGAGGAAGCTTGCCTGGGGATTTGCATAGAGCACCCTGCTTTGGAAGAAGCCCCCTCTGAATAAAGGACTGCCTCCCTAAGTGCCTGTTATCAGGAGTCACTGCATATGGTAGTATGAGCATGCTGGGAGAGAAGAAGAGCTGCCTGGGAAGGAGCTCTAATCGCTCCATCATCGCGGATGAAGCCCCAGCTGAGGAAAAGGTCCCGCCAGTGACAAAAACCCTGCTGGCACCCGCACAGGCAGAAGAAAAGACAGCCCCAGAGGAAGAGTGCTTCAGGACCCCTCCTGCTGTGTGTGTTTGCTGGACAGAGCCCCTGTGGAAAAGGATTTTGCACCTGTTGCTCCTTGTAAAATACCTGCCGGAGGTCTGCAGCTGGGAGCTCTGGTGCGGTGTTGTGCATCCCAGAGTTGCCCTGGACTTCGGAGGAGGCTGAATAGCCACTGCCAGGGGTGAGATCATACCAGAACCTCCCTATACTCTGTCCCTCCACAGCTCCTATCTTCCCTCCATTAAGGCCCTGCCCCTCTGTACACCTATCCTATCTGGGTCCCCTGGGTCTATTGCATTATCCTTTACCTTGTGGCTAACCATGATTAGACTGGGAGACTAGGTTTTGTGTAAAAGCTGGGACTGGGGAGTTAGTCTCCCACACAACTGGGTATAGAAAGGGGTCATAGTGTTTTAAATTAGGTAAAGTGTGTGTATAATGTTGAAATAGGGGGGAAGTAAAAGATAGGTCACCCCCTCTTTTCCCCAAGTAATGCATTGGTGGTCATTTTCTTTCCTGTGAACCTCTGGCTCATGTCCAGGAGGGGACGTGCCTTATGGGTGTCGGCTCATGTCCGATGCCACTGTGGGTGATGTACAATGTGTTTTATGTCTAGCTTTAAAGTAAATGTAATGTCATGTGCTGTTTACTGTTTGACTCGTTTGTTAGCTAAAGTGGTTGATAGTGGCCCTCCGTGGACCTTTATCTGTTATAGCACTCTGTAAAGCTGTTCACTGCTCGATGTGTTACTATGGTAAATGCTGACTAATATTTTGCTTGTATGAAATGTTTGAATCTTTACTGATATTGGGGTTAATGTAAATTGTCTTATACACTGCTTGACCCGGTATCCATTTCAAAGTCCATTCATGCTGATGTAATTTATATTACTTGTGCTGTCATCTCATTAGCAAAAGGTGCATGCTTAGTGTGAATCTGTTGCTATGTCAATTCCCGTGATGTAATGTACATTACTTGTTTATTTAGCCCTGTGTAACCCCGGCTGGCAATTCTGGTAGTAAAAGTTGCTTTATTGTGCTTGAGCCATTTACTCTGCGTGAACAGTTAGCCGTTACAGTCGAAGAACTACAAGTACCAGCCTAACTTGCAGTTGCTTTATTGGGCTTGGGCCATTTACTCCGCATGAACTGTTAGCCATTACAGCTGGAGAACTACAAGTACCAGCCTAACTTGAAGTTGCATTATTGTGCTTGGGCCATTTACTCTGCACGAACTGTTGGCCATTACAGCCAGAGAACTACAAGTACCAGCCTAACTTGCATGTGCTTTATTGTGATTGGGCCACTTACTCTGCATAGACTGTTAGCCATTACAGCGGGAGAACTACAAGTTCCAGTTTAACCTGCATGTGCAATATTGTGATTGGGCCACTTACTCTGCATAGACTGTTAGCCGTTACAGCTGGAGAACTTCAAGTACCAGCCTAACTTGCGTGTGCTTTATTGAGCTTGGACCATTTACTATGCATGAACTGTTAGCCATTACAGCTGGAGAACTACAAGTACCAGCCTAAATTGCATGTGCTTTATTGAGCTTGGGCCATTTACTCTGCATGAACTGTTAGCCATTACAGCTGGAGAACTACAAGTACAAGCTTGGCCTGCATGTGTATTTTTCCCACGTTATTCCTCAGCAAAAAAGGAAGGCTAACACAGGCTGTATTTTTAAACTATAGGCTGCTGGTGCACTACTGATATAAACCTAAGCTGCATGTGTTTTTCCCACATTTTTGTCAGCCAAAAGGGAGCGTTAACACAGACTGTATTTCACAGCTATAGACTGCCAGAGCACCATTGATTCAAGCTAGACCAGCAGGTTTCACATTTAGGTCTCTCATTTTTTTGGTAAAGTTCTGCAGGAATTGTGGTTCTTGTTGGTTTCACATGCTTGCCAGCTGGGGTCACCGGTAGATGACGGGGAGGTAATAAATAAACACCTTGTCATTGAATAGTGTAATTTATTTCATTCCATATGTATATGGTAAATATCTCCTGTCATTTGTTGTTAAATATTAACAAATAATAAAATTGCGTTGCACCTTCCCTCCTGACTGGTCATTGGGTCTGCAAAATGGGAATTCAGGCTTGCCTCTCTGTCACGGTGTGTCCTATCTGAACAGGGGGAAATCTGCCACCTAAGCAATCTGAACACACCTGAACCTGGTGCTAGTGGTGCAGCACTGTACAAACCAGTCAGTACATCACAGATATAAACAAGTATGTTGAAAATAATAATTACATTATTTCAACATAAATGTGTATCTGAATTAAAAGATTATTAAATGATATATATTCTGTAGTGGCACTTTGATAAACAACAAAACTGTACCTGAAATTATGATAATTTGTGGTAAAAGGGAGTAAATTTGAATGTTTTCAATATAAATTGATGATATTTTGCAGCCCTATTTGTAGGATATGTACATAGGAGATATATTTGTAAAATTTAATTTGATATAGACATTAGATTTAACTCCTGTTCTCCTCAGCTACTCCACCCCATCCCATTCTGTTATACTGTACATACTGTACTCTCGTGTCCGGTCCTCTTCTGTCCTATCACTACAATTCTTACAGCATGCGCTGTGCATGATAGCTGCAACTTGCAATGAGTACATAATAATGTGGCAGCTATACATGCTCATATACAATATATTTAAATGTATTTTACCATTACATTGCATTACTTCTACACTGTGCATATGACATAACTCTACATACAGGACCTCATTCAGAGCCACTCTGAATGAGGGCGGACATTTTTTTTTTAGCTGGCCTCCTGGCCACTAGCTAAGCTGTGGGTGACCACCCACAGCTTTTATGAGCGGCCAGGTGATGGTCGCGATGGACGCAACCATCACAACCATCAGGCTTGTGACGAGACCCTTGTGGTAGGGTCTCATCTTCCGCAAGCCCCAGTGAGCTTCCTGCTCTAATAGAGCAGTAAGCTCACTACTGACATCACGAGTAATATCAGTAGGGCCACCCACAAACAGCAGGCATTCCTTCAGGAACGCCTCCATTTGTCCAGCCACAGTGAATGTCCAGTGAATGATGGCCACAGTCCCCTTAAAAGCTGCTAAAATCATATTGCCATTAACGAAAGATAGGCAAATTGATGCGGCTAAACCTGAAATCATAATGTCGATTCAGAAATTTATGGCTAGCAGATGAAATGGCGAGTCAATCACAATTCACCAGAGAATTGTTGAATAAATAACACTGAAGGGGGAATCATGCAGGACCATCCCCATTCACAAAGCCGCACTGATCAGTAATGGTCTATCGCGTAACACTACTGCTTGACCATTACTTACTATGGAGCCAAGTCCAGAAACAATCACAGCACCTGCCTACAGTAGCTCCCCTCCCCCATAGATTTATGTGCTGGTCATTTACTAACAGACCAACATTGTTTAAAGTACATTCATAGGTAGATATGAGTGCTTGGATTTTTAGAGGAAATATATGATAAAAATAAATATAAAGCCAAATATATATGAATAAAAATAATACAATTATTAAAATTGAAGTAAAAAAAGTGAAATAAGTAAAAAAACATTTTTTTTATTTTTTTCATTTTAAATGCAAATAAAATTCAATATGAGTGGCATGTTTTTGGTGGCCATTAATGGGATTTTTTTACTTTATTAGTATAAAAATCCTTAATTAGTATAAAAATCCTTTGGGCTATTCAAAGTTATTGCAAATTGATAAAGAGGTGCCACTTAATAAAAGGAAAGTAAAAAGGATAAAAATATATAAAAGTTATAGAAAAAAGGGAAATATAGAATATAAAAAAATATAATAAAATGTTAATGTGATGGGATTGGTTCACCTAACCTTGGAAGCCCACAAAGATACCATTGAAGAGCATTTTGAAAGATTCAATCTGGTATGATGCCTATATTAACCTAGATTGTATTAAGGGCCTGATTCACTATGGATCGCAACTGCAATTGTAATAGCGATTACACATGCAGTTCAACTGCGATAGTATGCTAATCCATTGTCATCGCTATGCCGTCACAGAACTACATAAGGACACTCACCTTACCTTACACACATCATAATATTTAGCAAGACTGCAAAACCATTGGTAACATCGAGTAACATCACAGCCTCACGCACAATTGCACAAGCTCTATGACATCATAGTGGATAATTTATGCATGCCCATTCAACAGCGTTCAAACAAACTGGCACACCTGCGTATCCCTGACCACCCACAAATGGCACTTCCTGTCAATCACTCTGTGAGATAAAATACCTGCCAATCAGTTCCAAACTGTAATTTTTCAAATACAGCCTATGAAGTGACAGTTACAGTAGGAGCTGATTGGTTAGACCTTTATCTCTCTTCACATTATCTTTCTCCAAGCTTTGATAATCTACCCCTGTGATTGACAAATGACAGTTAGGAGCTGATTGATTAGTACTTTATCTCTCTCCAAGCTTTGATACATCTGTGTTTGAGTTAGGGGTAGAAACAGGGGTATGTAGTTGTGGGTAGTAGGCGTTCAGTCACAGTTGTGAAGTGCGATTAAATGGACACATAAAAGTCTCATATGCAGCCTCCTGGAGGGGTCTGAATTGTGTGTAATCTGATGCTGGTGTAAGTGTAAAGTTGATAATGATGACTGCAGGCCATTGGTTATACTGTGAAAACATGCACATTTATGCAAAACTCCTAAAGCTGATGCAGCCCTGTTTTACTATTGAGTTATGGTGCATACACACGGTCAGATTTTCTGTTAGATCGATAATGATTGTAAAAATCATTCAAACATTCATATCTGAAAGAAAATCTGACATGTGTGACTGCAACGATGCGCGTTCCTGATGGTGAGATAACGATATCTGACAACTGTGTGTGCAGTCAGATTTGGATGATTCCATTAATTTTAATACTGTCTGAAATCGTTAAATCATTCAAATCATTCAAATTGTTGGTCAAATCATTCAATCGTTCATCTGACATATCTGACCGTGTGTATGCACCATTACACTACACTACTCACTTATTGTATACAAAAAATAATGATTAAATTGTTTTTGCATATTTTGCACCTGCTACTGTACTTTCATATTTTACAGGCCCCAATCCACTTGGATCCTTATTATCTGCTCTATCCGCTCTATCTGCTCTATCCGACCATTAACTGTAGTGTTTTTCCATTGTGTAATGTTAATTTTCACAGTTTGTAACTTCACCCTGAACCCATCTCTCTGGTCACAATCCTGTCTCATCTCACCCAGGTGTGATAAGGGGAGGGAGTCACAGCTCAAGATTCTGAGGGGTAAATTTACTAAGCTGAGAGTTTGGGAGAGTTTGCATTCTCTGGAGAGTTTGGGCAATTTTTCCCACTCTCAAATTTACTAATGTAAAACTCGGGAGAGAGATCTCCTTTACTACGGGAAAATACTGGAGAGTTAGCAAACTCTCTTCAATTCACCATCGACAAAACTCGAGAACCTTTTCACTGGTGAAGATAGGATTCGGGAATTTACCAAGCAGAGAGTTTCTAAACTCTCATGAGATGGAAAAACTCTCCTGTAAAAACTCGTGAAATAAATACACCTGCCTGTTATCTGAGAGTTTGGCAGAAACATACACATATTGCTGTGATCCATGTATGTTTCTGCCTGTAAATATAGAAAATAAATTTAAATTTCAGGAAAACAATTACATAGGGTCCCCCCCTAAAGATTAACCAACCCCAGGCTTGCAAGCCTGTCCTGGTTTCTAAGATTACAGGGAACAAAATGTGTAGGGTTCCCCCGTAATTTAGAAACCAACACCAGGCTGCAGGGCCAGTCCTGATTTTAAATATAAGGGGGAAAAATTGTGTAGGGCCCCCCTTATTTTTAACACCAGCACCAGACCCAAAACAGCCGGGCTGTAATGCCACAGCCCATAGACACCTTCACCGGGGTTCCAGGGCCAAAGCATTATCAGCCCAAGCTGGTCAGGGGGATTTGTGGGGACCCCCCAAAAAAGGGGTGCCCCCCTCCCTTAACTCCAGGCTTGGCCTGAAGCCTGGGGCTCTTCCACGCACCCCTGGAGCATTGGGTACAGGAGTAATAAAGTGGGGAAATTTAGGTAAACTATTGTATTTTACAGTGGGACTACAGGTGCCAGCATGCCTGCCCTTTGGCACTTGTGGATCTACAAGTACCAGCAGATGGGCAGCACCTGTACCCCCACTGTAATATAAATAGTTAAATAAAGACAAAACACACAAAAAACTGTATTACACACACCTATCCATTCACACATACTGTCATAATATTTAAGTGGAGGAAAGGATGACAACAATAATGATCTCTTCTGCTCCTAGGAGCTGCTCCTTGAAGAGTTGATGATGTCTCTAGAACATTTGGGAAAACAGAAAATCATCAGTGGTCTTGTTTGTGTCTGATGCCAGCTCACCAGTACCTGATTCTGAGCTGTGACTGAGGTGCTCGGGAGGCACACGGTCTCACACAATGTTCTAAATATGTACATTGGGGGTTCCTGAGCGGTGACAGGTAGGTGGCTTAGTGGATGCATGGAGATGGTCCATCTTATGGGCGTGTTATGGGAGTGCTACGAATGTGACACAAGGTGGTTGCATACATAGATGCACACCACTCATAGGGGGTCACACTCATAGACACCTAGCGGTATTTCAGCTTATAAGGATGCTGAAAGCTGGGGTCTCAGTCCTTGCACATTGGGAAACACAGCTGTACACCAAGGAAGTGCCTTGTAATGTCATATAGGTGCCACCGGTAAAAGATGCCGACACAAGGACACAGCTCCATTAACTCAGAATTGGGGCCTAATTCTGTAAATGGCCATTTCTGCTCTTGGGGACCACATTTAGGACCTCATTCAGAGTCAGTCATTGCGGCCGCACGGTCATATGCCACCGATGTTCGCTAAACTGCGCATGCGTAAAATTCACAATGCGCGTGCGCAAACTAGCTGTTACGATCGGAAATATCTCTCTCCTTAAACTTGGCCAGGTCATTAGTTTGAGTGACAGGATGAGGCGTTTGTGGGTGGTAACAGGGGAAGGTGCTTGTGAACGGGGGAGTGGAGATCCAAATGCAGGCGTGCCTGACTATGCAAACGGCATTTTATGGGAGTGCATAATTAACAAACTAGTGTCATGGCACACGTGACATGGGAGGATTTTACACTGACTTGATCGTAGAGCTTAAGAGAGGGTATGGTCAACCTTAAGCTCTAAGACCAGTTCCGATGGTTCCCGATGGTCTTGATTAATCCTTATATGCCCGGAGATGACGTGTAATGCGTATGAGAAGGGGGCGTATTTTTTGTCATACGGCCGCATCCTCCCCTTGGTCGGCCAGCTAACGATCCGATCTTAAGGATGCAAATTGCGAGTGCATCATTTGCATATCCGGCCCCTTTTCCCTTACGACCGTGCGGCCGCAACGACCGACTCTGATTGAGGTCCTTAGGTCTTGGAAGATATTGTAGTCCAGTAATTCAGGAGTTAAAAAAATGTTGCGACCAGTTAAATCAAATTATTTTTATTTTTTATTTTCGAACTGTTAAGGTGCCTACACACTTGGCGATGTGCTCACGATCCGACATTGTGTCCGATTTCCCCTTAAACTCTCCCCAGCAGTCGTGGTCACGATTTGGTGTAAAAACTGTCCAATGTGACAAACGTATCTATTGCGCCTCCTAACTACTCCAGTGCATCGTGACTGAGATTGGAAGATCTGCCCTACAGCACGGCAAATCTGAAGATGCACTGTACGACCTGCGGGATGCGCATCGACAACGTGATCATGAGTGGACACTCCCCATTTGCCAATATTTTACATGATTTGTCATCGCGATGCATTGGAATCGGGCAAATAGTGTAAAATATTGCTAAAGGTGCATACACACGTAACGATTTTTTGAATGATTTAACTATAATGAAATAGTTATCGTTCAATCGTTGAAAAAATCATTCAGTTTCTGAGTTATAACGATGAATGATTATCGTTCATGCGTGTTCCCATTTGTAGTTTGTAGATTGTAATTCATTCTGACTGACCAACTTAACGATTTTCATTAAGGGAAGTTACAAAAATCGTCTGTAGTCCAAAAAATCGTTTATTACACTTTAAAAAATCTGACAGATAATCTGACAGAAAATCGTTCAGAAAATCGTTCAGAAAATTGTTTCTAACAAATCGTAACGTGTGTAGGCTCCTTTAGTCTAAATACATTTTATTCTGTTTGTATCTTGTAAACCAACAGACTAATATCCATAGGGGCCTATTCATCATCACTTAATTGTCACAAAAGCAGGGGAAAAAGCACATTTTCACCTGAAATTGTGACAATTAAGTATTCGGGCCATTCATTAAGAAGGTGAAGCAGGAGATATCACAGATATCTCCTACTTACCTTCTGTTTGTGGAATGGCCCGCTGTCCCCATACAATAGTATCACAGATATCTCCAACTTTTACCTTCTGTCTGCGGAATGGCCCGCTGTCCCCATACACTAGTATCACAGATATCTCCAACTTTTACCTTCTGTCTGCGGAATGGCCCGCTGTCCCCATACACTAGTATCACAGGTATCTCCTACTTACCTTCTGTTTGCGGAATGGCCCGCTGTCCCCATACACTAGTATCACAGAAATCTCCAACTTTTACCTTCTGTCTGCGGAATGACCTGCTGTCCCCATACACTAGTATCACAGGTATCTCCTACTTACTTTCTGTTTGCGGAATGGTCCTCTGTCCCCATATCAAAGATATCTCCTGCTTACCTTCCTCTCCCAGAATGGCCCGCTGACCCCATACACTAGTATCACAGATATCTCCTGCTTACCTTCTGTTTGCGGAATGGCCCGCTGTCCCCATACACTAGTATCACAGATATCTTCAACTTTTACCTTCTGTTTGCAGAATGGCCCGCTGTCCCCATACACTAGTATAACAGATATCTCCTGCTTACCTTCTGTTTGCAGAATGGCCCGCTGTCCCCATACACTAGTATCACAGAAATCTCCAACTTTTACCTTCTGTCTGCGGAATGACCTGCTGTCCCCATACACTAGTATCACAGATATCTCCTACTTACTTTCTGTTTGCGGAATGGTCCTCTGTCCCCATACACTAATATGTGGGACAGAATTCATCAAGCTCAGAAAATATTATATTTTCGGAACTTGACTGCGGGGGCATTCACCATCTTCAGATGGCGAATACCCCCACTTGGGGTTCACAACCCGCTCTTCCCTATGAGAAGTAGGTCCGTTTTGCGAGAAGGGATGCTTTCGGATCCCTCCGCTCCTGTCCGGCTCCTTACGCCGGACGTCGGGGCTCATGTGCGCATGCGTGACCTGTAGGCTGCACATGCGCACCGCCATCACTGCTCCAACAGGAGCAGTGAAAAGGAGCAGTGAAGCCGCTCACGGGGGCAGCTGATTTCACATCAGCTGCCACCAGGTGGAGCAATGCTGAATTGCTCTGGTGGCCACAGCGATTTAGAGTGTTATTTATCGGGGTCCATTCGGACCCCGATAATCAACATCATGAATAGGCCCCATAGTATGTACAATAAACAGTTGATTTTTAACATGGTTATACCCCTTAAAGATACGCAACATATTTATCTACTGAAATAATAACACATGACAACAGGAGTTGGTTAAAAATGTGGTAAAATTTAATAAGACAATTAACTTTATTTCAAATGATTAGTTACTATGGTAGCTGACAATAAGAATGGACAACATACAACAAGACAGTCACGCCTTCCAAACTCATTCATTGGTGTACAGCTGTAGATATATCTAGATTATATATATCCAGAAGGGTGATGTCAAATGCCTGATGAGACAATTATAATGGCATTGACTGAGGTTTAATTAAGAAATAACAGAAATAACTAATTTAACCAGCAGATCTCCCCTCCACCACAACCAGAAACAGCATCCAATAAGGGGAGGGAGGGTTTCCAGTAGGCAAGAGAAGGAATGAGTGTCAGGGATCACTAATATGACCCTTCAAAAATCCACACCCTAACCTGTGATTGGCTGCCAGTCCACAGCCTCATCCCCAAATTAACATACAAAAGGGAAGCCACTAACATCTCAAAGGGGCCCCGCACTCGTGGCTAAATCTTGTTCTGGCTTATATCAGCCCTCTGCATCAATTCTCATTAAACTTTGTGATATTATTAGTGACTTGTACCAATTAATATCTGACTCCCCCAATAACATGAAGCATAAGGGGAAGAGAGCAACAGTGAAATATTTATTATTGTGCTCAGATTCAAAACAATTATTTTTTCAATGTGAGCAGCCAATATTCCTATAACTCTAATAGAGCATGAACTGAGTGCAACACGTTGGCACCGTACTGTAGAATTGATATGGGAAATCATTTATATTCTTTTACCATATAGAATGTAAAAGTTTCTATTTTGCTAAGTACATTTAAAAAAATTGGAAAAGACCTAGAGACACATTGGAGAATTTTTTTGTGGTACTTTAAGGTACTTGATTGCACAACATTAGGAAAAGAAAAAGTTTCTGTAACTTATTTCTATAACTACTCCTGCTTAATTGCATCGTTCTTAGGAAAATCAATCGTAACTGTGACTGTAACAAAGGTCACAATCCATCATATTGTAAGTACTGAAACATACATATGCAGTCTGCAACAATCTACAATTTGCTGATTTCAAACTTTAGTTTCTATGTAAGTGCAGCAGCTGAGTTCTGATTGTTTTATATACATTTACTGATACATAGAGCTCCCATTTTTCTGTTTTCAAGCTTGCGTGACAGGCTTGATACTGTATGTGACACAGTGCCGCTTAAATCATAAAATGTATTTCTTTAAATAACTGGTTCCTGTACAGCACAGAGCAGCACGAAGAGAGCGCTTCAGTCTGGCATTGCTGGCTATTAATATAAGAGAGTGCAGGCTTGGGCAGGCAGATAAACAGATTCCACACAACAATACATAGGATGAATTTCTTGATTGGTAGCATAAAAGCATCAAGTGTAAATTTACAACATACACAGCATAAAGGAACAGAAAAGAGAGCATATTTCTAATTGTACTCATGTGAGCGTCTAGTTGGATATTAGTGAACCCTGAATCTTTGCTGCGCATGTTCCTGGTGTGTTTCAGGAGTGATGTAATCAGAAGACAAATGGCCGCACAGAATATGAGGAATGGTACGAGGGATCCTGTGGAAAAGGTGGTAAATAAATGTATGATTTTTAGTCCCACAGTTACATTTCCATTACTAGAGCTGTTACTGTCACAGGTAGAATTAAAGCAGTGTACTGAATACATGAGCCTTATGTTGGGCAGGCTGGAAAGAAAAGACATTAGCAGTGAGGTCAGGAGCAGCCAGGGGACCATCCTGGAGATGTTCATCTTAAGTCTCATGAACAATCTGTTGCTGTAGTTTGTGATCTTTGCGCAGTAGAAGACGCAGAGCACGGTGCCCCACCACAGGCTGCAGAACTCCACAAATGTGAGCCCAGAGATATAATACTTAAAAGCATAATTTCTAAGGAATAAACTAATGACATTTGCCAATGTTTTGAGGGAAAGAGCTAAAAGAATGATCCTCACCACTCCCAGGCTGGTCATGATAATGTCAATGGTTTGAAGAGCTTGACCCTTCAGCCGCCAAATGAAGATTGGGATCACAGTAAATGCATTGAGAAGTAATCCGATGATTGTCACAGAAAAACAAGCAGATGACAAGATGAAAGTGGCAGAATTCATATTTACTTCACAGGATGACGCAGTATTGTCTGTGCCTCTGATTTCAACATAACCATCTAGAGCTGCCTACGTTATTGTGGAGACTGTCCGACAGATGACAAGGACTAAGACTGAGTTAGTAATACATATAGAGTTGTTTACTGAATGTTTTGCATGACATTTGGCTACCTAATTATAGTTCATTTATTACATTTGAATGCTGCATTATAAAATAATAAACGTCTTCCTCAGGTTGATGTGCATGTAGCAGTAATATCCGGATATTTGTAAAGTATATTAATGATATTAGTCAGCATGGGGATGTCACTGTGTCTGACATACGTATCACTGTTTATTTATCAAACGGCTCCTTTTCTAGACCTGTGCAGCCATCCTCAGCTTAATGGTGATACTGGCTGGAGCATACACCTACCCAGTCAGGGTCTCTATTGCTCATGTGTGACCTGGCTCATACATACTGTGCCTGTGAGCCAGCCTCTTGTCAGGTGCAGAATTATCCATGCATAGTATAAAATAAAGTCCCTGGTTGGCGTATGTCTGTGTGTTTGGACAAATTTTGATGCAGTTTTCACTATTCTATAGAGCATTTGTGGAGGAAGGTTTAGGTGTATGACACATTACTGTATGACATGTATATGACACATTAATGTATGACAAAAGAGAGCAGAGCAGTGACGATTTAAGTGAAACAAGTCAATGAAAAACCAGACGTCTGAGCACTTTCTTGGCTTACGCTGCCTAAACCATTAAAGATATATCACAGTGATGGACTTTATTGTATACCATGTAGAGATTGATACATATTATCTGGCTTCCCAAAAAGATTTGTGTATACAAAATTTCAGTTTTTCCTTTTTTTACCATTACGATTTCATTTATGTGAAAAACGATTCTTTAATTTCAAACGAGTCCAGTTCCCGGTAAGAGTCGGCTTTGGCATGACAATAAATAAAGCACAGGGTCAGACACGTAACGTGGATGGAGGTGACCTAAGTGAAGACTGTTTTGCTTATGGGCAACTTTATGTGGCCCTTTTGCGTGTCACGTCAAAAAGTCTTTTCATGTTGACGTCAGGAGGAAAAACAACTAATGTCTACAAGGCAATGTTATAAGACCTTGGTTAAAAAAGACTATCACCGTAAATTCAAAATTGCTCCCGTGCAATGTTGGGGTGGGTCGCTAGATTAAAATAAAAACTATATAAAATAGAAATAGTGCAAATTTAAAAAACAAACCTAGTATTTATTATTTTTATTTATTTGTGTAATACATTTTGTGTTTTTTTTATCATACTGTATCTGCTATCAACATCCTCCAATATATCTTAAATGATCTTGCTATATTATGCAGTTAAAAGCTAAAACAGGAGAGGCCCAGTAATGGCCATCATCCTGTGTGCTGTGAATCTCACCAGTGATTATGACTTTCTGTTGAGGTCTGCTCAGTTGGTCACTTACTTAAGCCCACAGGCACTGAGTCTATTGATGGTTGAATCTATTGATGGTCAGAAATTCACAAAGGACAAAGAAGTTTGGGCTTTGCTGCTGCAGGTAAGCACTAAGGGTGAAAAGTGAGAAAAGGGCAGGACACCAGGACAGAAAGATGAACTGGAGTTTAGTTCACAAGGCAAGGTCCAGAGACAGGCAGATAGTTAGGGCTGGCTGTAATCAGAATACTTTTCAAGGTAGGTAACAGATAATAATAAACTGTACATGGTTCAAGTACAGGGCAGGCAACAAACTATCCAGGACACAAGCCGAGATCCTAAAGCCAATAGGAAACAATGATGATCAACAAAGTTCAGTAAATTTAGAATAGCAGCAGGTTCAGCCCAATCCATACAGACAGGCAATGTAATCAGCACTCAGTTTGTTTGACATCCTGCATTACATGTCCACAGCTTGCAGGGAATTGGCTGTGGCCAGGGTCTAGAAGGGCTGAAACCACTGGTCTCAAGATAAAGAGATTCTGGGACCAAATTTCATGGAGCACATACTGTAGATACCTTTTATAGCGAGATTGTGACACTACACTTCTTACATTCTGGGTATTGATTAGAGAAGAACAATTTGGTTTCCCTGGTAACCAAACACACCTGAACTTAAGGGTTACAAGTGATTCTGAGTATGAGCTTGGGTCTTCCACCTCAAGTTCGAATACCAAAACAAGGCAAAATGGCATCTTCCCTGTGTCAAGTCTTGCATGTTTTGGATTGCATATAAAAGTCCCCTGCTCCTGATCAGATGCCATTTCACATAGGAGAGCAGAGGGAGGAGGTGTGGGACTGTGAGCTGAAACACTACGTTATAAAAAAATGCCATTAGCATGCCATCAATATGCCATTAGGACTGGCATTGGAGTATGTGTAGAATAAGAACAAGTGGAGTAGGTGCCTGGGAAGGGTGATTGCAGGGACCATTGCCAGTGTATATGTGTTTGTTGTTTGTCACACACACTGACTGCACCCTCACACACTGCAGTGCAAACAAACAGGCTACTGTTTGTGGTGTTGTTGATTTTTTTGTTTGTTTTTTTAAAGTGAATCTGCACCTTTTTTCTCAAGGAAATCTATCACGGCAGTATATTGTTTATCTGCCCAAAAAATACTCTACCGTGTCTGAGATTGATGCACCCCATGAAGACATCTTTGTTTTGAGTCTCTTTTCCTGTTATTTAAAAAAAAAAAAAAAAAAATTCCTGTTGTCTAAAAAAGAAAAAAAAATCCTGCAGTCTATTCTAATTCAATTTAAAAATATTATGTATTTCAAGAAGTGTGTGATGAGACTCGTGACGCATTAAATTCTTGCTAAAGAGACCTGCTCCTCCTAGAGCTTGAAAACAATTACAAGTGTGTGTGTGATAAGATAAATTATTTAAAAAAAAAATTGCATAGTGTGTTTCCCTTAGGTGTAAGCAACGTTGTGTGCATTGGTATCCTCCCCATTATCTACACACAAAAAAATTCTCAAAAAAGAGACATGTTCCTCCTAGTGTGTGAATACAATTGCCAGTGTTTATACAAAAAAATAAATTATTTAAAAAAAAATATATAGTTTGTTTTACTTCCAGTGTAAATGATGATGAGTGCAGTGCCCCTCCCCCCATCATCTGCACCACAAAACAATAAAAAATGTATTGACTGGTATTAAAAAATCTCCATTCTTTTAACAAAATTGCATGGTAAAGGTACCAGTCGCTCCTCTCCCAATATCATTATTGTACATTCACTTGGCGTGATGCAGCTAAGTTGAACAATAGTAGCTTTACTCCTGTCCTGGTGTCAAAAATAAAACCAATCATGGATCAGATGATAGAAGAGCAGGAGTAGCAACCCTGTACTAGTGTTGGGCTGCTGCCAGTCATAGTGCTTCAACATCCCCTAAAGGTGGTCAGGGGAAAGGAGGTTTAAGAAAAGGCACCTGAAATATAAACATTATTTTACAATGTTAAAGATATTCTACTGGACAAGGGGACAGACACATCTGGCATAGGTAAGTATGTGTGAATGGGTAGGTGTGTGTAATAAACTTATACTGGACACGGTGTGTGTATTTTGTTTTTTTTTAACTATTTATTTTACAGTGAAGTTACAGGTGCCGCATGTCTGCTTGCACTTGTTGTTCCACAGGTACAAAATGGCATGTATGCTGGCACTTGTAGTTCCACTGTAAAACACAATAGTTTTACATTATTTGCCCCCCCATTACCTCCATACCCACCAAGCCAGGGGTATGGGGAAGAGTCCCGGGCTTCAGCATAAGCCTGTGGTGCTCGGGAGAGGGGGGACCCTTCTTTGGGAGGTCCCCGACTCCCCCGAGATCACCGACTTGGGCTGACCGATTTGGGGTGCTAATGCTTTGGACCTGGAGCCCCGGTGATTGGGTCTCCGGGATGTGGCATTACACCCCAGTCGGTTGGTCTGGTACTGGTCTTAAATATAGGGGATCCCCACGTTTTTTTTTACCCCTATATTTAAAACCAAAACTGGTCCCTGCAGCCTTGGGTTGGTTTCTAAAATACAGTGGAACCCTACACTTTTTGTTCCCATATTTTTAGAAACCACCACTTGCTGGCAAGCCTGGGGCTGGTTTGACTTTTGGGGGGGGACCTATTGTGATTTTTTTTTAAAATTTTTACTTCTTTTTTTAAAGGTACAACACAATGGGAATTTTGGAGAAATATTCTAGGGACCACCCTAAAGATGGGCAGACATGGGGGATCACTATGGGTACCCCCATTTTTAACTCCTGAAAGAAGTCGGGGTTTCAAATAGCCGTGGCAGGTGCATTTTTGCAGAAATGTTAAAAAATGCGTTATGGGACTTAAAAATATGCTAGTACCCATTTTCATGTACCCCAAATTTGATGGGACCATTTTTAAAAACAAAAAAAATAAGCAAAATGCTCTTCTGCATCACTTCTTCAAAGTCGGGGGGAAAAAAACACCTGCCGCCGCTATTTAACAGCCAGACTTTCTTTTGCAGCCAAAAACAGGGGTACCCATAGTGATCCCCATGTCTGGACATCTTTAGGGGGTCCTAGGATTATTTCCCAAAAATTCCCATTTTTTTAACACCAATCCAAGTATCACCGGGTCCCGTTTTCGCCTACTTTCAAATTGAATACGGGGATACCCGGGCATGCACGCGATACTGTAATGCCTACAAAACAGGCAAAGGCAGCGTTAAGTCCGGGCCAAGTTAAATTATCACGGTTTGGCTCAAATTGAATAACGGGCCTAAGAGTGAAGAACAAACTTTTTTTTCACATACTTCACAGATCCCTGACACCCGATACTCAGCCTTCAGGATTCCTGCGCCTGTATTTTGACAGTTGGCATTCCACATGCCGGGATGCTGACTACATCTCTTTTATAATTATATGGTTCAAAGTCTCCTCTATACCCACACTGTTCTTTATTTTTGAGTTATTGCAAGGTGATGTAGATTTTACCGCCATGGAACCAAGAATGGATACAGTACCTGGATTGTCCAATCTACTGCAGGGTGACAGATCTAGTGCAATTATGTGATCTATAAGCCTGATGCTAGTCAGCTGTGTCATAGGGGCGAGTTTATTTTGAGTATCCTAAAGACTGTTTATGAAAAATCTCTACCTCCAAGACCCCATTGATATTGCCAATACAGAATACAGTAAATGGGAGGTAGGAAGGACAGTCACCTCACACAGCTCACTGAGGGATATATGTACTAAGCCTTGGAGAGAGATAAAAAACCAATAAATCAGCTCCTGTAATTTTTCAAACACAGCCTGTAAAGTGACAGTTAGGAGCTGATTGGTTGACACTTTATCTTTCTACAAGGCTTAGTACATAAACCCCAAAGTCCCAGTGTTCTATACTGTATTACACATGTTGAGGTAGAGTCAGAGCAAAATATATATTTGGAACATATTTAATACTGCTTGTATAAGGGACAGGCATTAGTTTGATTTAGATATAGAGGATATGGACTATTGTGTATTTTATAAATGTGTAAATGTATTGCTGTGTATAAAATGTCAATGTATTTCTGTGTGCACTTTATAATGGGACTCTGTGTGGGTGTGAGCCAAGCCAGTAATGGTGACCCAGATAGCTGGACTAGGAGAGAGAGGAGACAGTTAAACTGACTTTACCGGTGTTGTGGGGCGAAGCTGAGGAGGCTGAGGGAGCACTGGCTAACAGAGGGAATTAGCGGCTGCAGAGCACAACTCTGTGCAGCTCTGGAGAGAAATACAGCTACGGTGACAGCTTTTAGGAGAACAGCATAGAGAGGAGATCGGTGACTGTCAGCACAGGGGATGGATGTGGAGTGGCAGCTGTGCAGTAACATGGAGCCAGGAGAGAGGACCAACTGCCATGGGTGTGAGTTCCTCAACAAGCCTTTCCTCAGGAAGCTGGACCCAGCGGAAAATCAGGGTAAGATATCCTTTGCACCCTAATAGGTTTCTCTAATCACACTACAGTTGAGAGGAGAAGAAACAAATAGTAAGAGGCAATGACAGAAACACCCATTGCTCTGTTGTCTGTGGAATGAATACTAAAATTGAATAAAGGCTAATCAGGAAGAGAACTTTTTAAAAAGTGTTACTTCCAAGTATTTGTAACACTGCAACAGCATCTTTGTAGAGCCAGATCTCTATTAAATATTGTGGAATGAAAACAATCTGATTAACAGCTCAGTTGAATATTTCTGTCAATATATATCTACAAGTCACACTTACTTCTAGTTGTCCTGAAACATTAAGGGTCAAATGTAAAAGGGTGAGAGTTTAGAAAATGTGAGAGTTTAGCAGTAACCTCTGACACTTTTTAAACACGCCCAATGTAATATAGTCTGAGAACATGGAAACTCACCCAATGTAATAGTGTCCGAGAACATGGAAACTCGCCCAATGTAATAGAGTCCGAGAACATGGAAACTCGCCCAATGTAATAGAGTCTGAGAACATACAAACTCACATGTTTTTATACTCAAAAAACTCATAACGATTTAAACTCTCATCCAGATGTTTTCCCATCTTGAAGATGAAACTCGACCAATGTGAGAGGTTACTGCTAAACTCTGACATATTCTAAACTCTCACCCTATTACATTTGACCCTTATATCAAAAGGATCTGACAGGTCTTGTAAAGGAGTATTTTTTTAGACTTAATGACTTTGAGAAATTTTACATTATACAGAACTGCTCCCCTCCACACTCTAACCTATTCTCAACTCTAAACTTAGCACTGGAATATAGAAATTAAAGAGACATAGGTAAGATCGGGCTTGAGCAACTAACTAGAGTGCACTCTCATACCAAAGTTATTGTTTTAGGTAGTACAGGTTGAGTCTCCCATATCCAAATATTATGAAATACGGAATATTCTGAAATCCAATATTATTTTAGCATGACTGAGATGGTGAAACCTTTGCATTTTGATGGTTCAATGTGCACAAACTTTTTTAAGGCACAAAATTATTAAAAAATATTGTATAAATTTCAGGCTGTGTGTATAAGGTGTATATAAAACATACAGTAAATGCCTTCTGTGTTTAGATTTTGGTCCCATGCTCAGGATTTCATTATGGTATGCACATATTCCAAAATACGGAATATTACGATATCCAAAATACCCCTGGTCCCAAACATTTTGGATATGGGAGACTCAAGCTGTAGTTGCATTTCTGTAAAACAGTGAAGGACCTAAATGTATTTTGCAATTTATAGTATAGTGTATGTGGTAGTGTTAAGTATATTATAGTGGGTTTGAGTGTACTCACATATATTACCTGAAACTATATATATTGTACATCATTAGAGATTATACTGTTAATATAATGGAATATATGATATGTGAATGCTATACATTATAGAGTGTGTATTGTACAATTCACCCAGTAAAGATTTTCTTGCAGATAGACATACTGTAGGTACCTGAGTTGGTCCAGACTAATAAAATAATACTGACAACTGATTCAAATTCTATGTATTGGGTGTATTTTGAGTTTAAATTGGACCTATCATATCACATATAGTAGGACGGGGTTTCCCAAGTCAACCCCCTACTCACTGGCCAAGTGAAGTTTATCAACTCGGGTGGAGGCACACTAAGGTGAGATAGTAACCCAACTATTGCATGACAAGCTTTACTACATATAAGTGAAGTAGCAGGGGTTACATTCAGTATTTCAACATCTTACATTTTTTAAGTTGCCTGTCCCGGATGGCCTATCTGGGGGATTATTCACATTGTTTCCTGGTCACCTCCTTCATCATTTTAGTAATGTGCTGAAATCAGGATGGGACCTCACTCTTCCTGCCTCATACTGCCAAATTTTCCCTGATGGCTCTGTACTTTCTTGTAACTCTGCTTATTTTTGTCATGATCCGTAGTGTGGAAACACACTATTTACCTTTGTGGTGTCTATCCTGGCTGGCACAGAGGAGATCCTAGATCATGCACTGCATCTGGACGGCCGCTGGGCATAGGTATGGTTCCGCATCCCTGCACTCCAGTCAGGATGCAGGCCGTCTTGGACTCTGTCACATGATTTCAATCATCCACTCAGAGCATGGTCTGCGGGTCTGCAGAAAGTACCGACCTATCATCCGGAGTCCAGACCTATAAATTCTTTCCTCGGACTAAGCACGTCTGCCAGTACAACATCGCTTCCTCTGAAGTAACATCTCCTGTGCTGTGCTCCCTCCATTGCTATTCTAAATGGCGCAGTCTATCCTAATTGATTATCTTCATCTTCAATCAACTACACCATCGACTGTTGCAGTCTGGACTTGCCATAATGAAGTATTCTCATTTCTTAAGCTGCAGTCTGGGCTTGACATTGTGAATTACAGTATCTTTCTGAGTTTCGAACAATGGAGTTTGGTTACCTCATTGAGAATTATCTCTCAATCAACATCGATTCATATCAACATCGGTTCCTACCGAGCATCTTTAATAAAGTCTTCATCAATTCCTATCAACATCGGTTCTAACCGATCATCTCTAATAAAATCATCAATTTCTACCTACATCGGTTCCTATTGACCATCTCTAATAAAGTTATCATTAATTCCTTTCAAGTTCCAACATCTGTTCTTACCGAACATCATTAATAAAGTTATCATCGATTCCAATCAAGCATTCACCTCGCTTCTCATCAACTATCAATATCAAGCTCTACCATCGGTCACTATCCAGTGCCAACATCGGTCCTTACCGATTGTCTATGCTGATCCAGTATATTCTTCTATGGACTTTTACTATTAATATCAAGTCATCTACACTTGTGGACTATTATCATGGTCTAGTGGTTCCTTCATTGGTTCCTTTTGACATCACATTCATCATATCTACCTCCTGTTCCTCTATGAGAAAGACCTGGGTCCAGTCACCCAGGTTTGTGAATTCCTCTTTAGTTATCCAAGCCTGCTCCCAGTCACATCTAACCACAGATGTGACAATCTTTCTATTCAATTTCATGTTGTCCACGATGCTTTACATTTTCGAGAAGTTTATGTACAGAACCCTCTCAGTTGACTCATTTATATAACAATAATTTTACCCCCATTCCTAACAGAATTTGAACTCAACTTCATACTTGGAAGAACTGGCCACGTTCTTTGCTGGGTAAGTTGGCCATCATTAAGAACACACTACAGTATTTCCCAAACTGACTTACTGTATCCAGATGTTTGCCATCAGTATCACTCAGAAGGAATGCTCCCAGTTGTGCTAGTGCTTTTCTTTCTCTTGACTGTCAGGGTAAAATAACTGCACAAAGCTTGGCCCTGTCTGTCGTTACCCAAATCTGTGGGTGTCCTGGACTTCCCTGGTATACTGGCCTTTACTCATGCAGCTATGTTTCAGGTTGGATTTTATGTTCTAGTCATTTCACTAATAATCATTTGGAAGAGGCATTATTTTATCCCTATTGCCCAGCTGCACTTCTATATGTGCCTTAAACACAGAATCATCCTTCCCCATCAAAATGATGTCCTTCTGGTAGATACATGTACAGCCTGGAGACAAATACACCCTCACCTATTCATCTCCCATTTACATCTCTGACCTCATCTCCCTTCACACTCTCACCTGCCCACCTTGCTCAACAAATGCACGCCGCCTCTCCTGCCAACTGATTATTTTCTACCACTCTCATCTCCAAGAGTTTGCCTGTGCTGCTCCCTACCACTTTAACTCTCTCACTCTCTCTATCAGACTCTCCACCTCTCTATACATCTTCAATGGGCTCTCAAGACCCACTCCTTCCTCAAAGCCTTACAGCTCTCATCCTAACCCGCTGCTACATGCTCCTTCCTCCCTGACTGCTCTCATCTGTGTCACTTCTGTTTGTCTTCCTCTACCCATTAGAATGCAACATCTCATGAGCAAGGCACTCTATCTGCATGTGCTTATCATTGCTTATACTTTCATCTACTCCTTTCTCCCCACTACGGCACCTAACACTTGGTTGCTGACACCCTGCTGCTTATTGTGAGTGTTATGATCGCTAATCCAGCAATGTTTATAAACCATGTCCTTGTCCTGCACTGTAAGGTACTGATTACTTGTTCACTTGTTTGTTTATGTACTTTTTAAGGTGCTGCAGAACCCTTGTGCTGCCATATTAATAAAAGATAATAATAATAATAATAATATAGTAATAAATACATAAGAGGCTTGATTTACCCCATAATACTTCTAAACATACTCCCCTTTGGGGCAACCTGATATTCCCATCATCCCTATAAAGGCATGCTATCTCCACTGGAGAGAGAAGTGGAGAAGTGTACATTAGATATATTTTTGACCCTGGTGGCATGTTATGCCGCTTCTCTTAACTTATAGATAAATATGTCATACATCACAGAGCTCAGTTATATTCCATTCTAATTTAGGCCCCTCTCCCAGTCCTTCTACACATTGGATACTTTATTGATTTTTTCTAGGGCTGTTAAATTTAAAAATGGATTTCTGTTAGGTGTTTGAGTCCACAAAGTGTTACTTTTTGAGTCAACTTTGAGACCAAGCTCCATAAAACTCTGAATGGGATACTTTTATTTGAGTTATTCTACCTTTATATTGTACATAGATATATATTGTACTTTTTTAGTATACTGGAGAATTAATGCCTGACTTTGCATCAGATTTATGTTGATTCAAAATTGTGTCAATTATTTCTAGATCAAACCCAGCCCAATACCCCCACATGTAAAGTAGGAACATATCTATCCCTCCGTTTTTCCTTCTTTTTATTATCCCCCCAATTTTCTTTTTCTTCTGTTATTTTCTCCTTCAAAAAATTGAAAAAAATGTTTAGCTAAGGTTTTCTTTCTACATTACTCTATGGGAAACTTTTGACTGGACTTACCATGTACATAAAAGCATTGTTGTATGCTGATTTGCGTAATGCTTTTCCTATATTGTTATTGTCACTGTGTTCTTTGTTACTTCATTCAAATAAAATAAAATGGAAAAAATCATGGATAAAGTACTATTGTCAGAGCAACTGATTTCTTCATAACCATCTGCAGCACAAGCCAAGGACTAGCAGCTCCCCCGATACTCTCCCCAGCCAACAACAGTCTGAGCTCCCTGATGCAGTTGTGCCTCCCCCTAAACTTTCCCCCCTCTCTCCCAGGAACTGCCACAGCATAGATGGGCAATCTTTAGGAACGCTCACCCAAATATAGTTAGAAATAGCCAAGTCCACACTCAGGTGGATCAAGAAGCAAGGTCAAAATATAGAGATATTAAACAGGTGCACTCACCAGACTTGAGCAGAGCAGCAATATTTATTTACTCATCGAGCAGAGTAGGTTATCAGTGTTTCAGTCCTAATTTGAACCTTTGTCAAGATATCAATGAAGGGAAACCCAGTCCCTAATATATACCCATGCTAATAATTTAGCTACACCCTCAAAACAAAAATTAACATATGTAAAATATTAGGAGAAACAATGTCTGCAGTGGGCATTACTTAACACCATAGTGTAACAATAACATAGGGGGTTGGGTATGGGATGCCGGAACCCCACTGTCAGAATCCAGATTCCGGCATCCCAAAAGGGTTAGGACACTGACACCTGTTGGTCAGTGTCCTAACCCTCTACATACCCCTAACCCTGCCCTCCTAGTGCCTAAACCTAACCTTCCCCCTTAGTGCCTAACCCTAACCTCCCCTAAACACAGCTCCGTGTTCCACTGTGGACTGCAAGCCGGAAGGAGGTCTTAAAGCACACAGTAGCAAATGCAATAGATGAACAGTGTCAACACAGATGTCATCATAGTTATTTAGTTTAATAAAAAGGTGAAGTTTAAAAAGGGCTTATAACCTACTGTATCTAGGGTCATTATTAGCATCCCAGACTAATCACCAAATATAGCACAAACTAAAATACAAATGTTCACATGAATAATACATAATAAATATAAGGCACTATTAACATAGCCTTAGTATGGGGCACAGATTATATAAGACAAAAAAACAAAAAAATAAGTAAATAAAGTTATTTACCAATGCCAACCGATCTAAACACCAAAAATTTTAAAAATAATCAAAACAAAAATATCGTATAAACTGTCATATAATTATAATTGTTAAATTGTAATAAATCATTTGTAAAGTGTATTTAAAAATATTTTAAACAGTAAAGAAATTACTGACCGTATTTTGTTTTATATAGAAACTAAATTCAAAGAAACAAACACATTTAACTTAGTTACACCATGCAGTAGTTGCAGTCACATTTCAAGCAAAATTAGAGCTTATGTTTACTTTGCAGCTTGAAGACAATATGTGAAACAACACAGCGTTATTATACCATTTGGTCATTTGGATTTCTGGAGCCCGCACAGCGCAGAGCAGCAAGAAGAGAGCGCTTCAGTCTGGCATTGCTTGCTATTAGCACAACAGAGTGCACGGTTGGGTAGGCTGAGGCACACGTACTGCATATTAGAACATAAGAAGAATTTCTTGATTTGTAGCCAACAACAATCAAGTTTGAACTTATAAAATACAAAGTATAAAAGAACAGAAAAGAGATCATATTTCTAATTGCACTTATGTGGGCATCTAGTTGGATATTAGTGAACCCTGAATTTTTGCTGCTCCTGGTGTGTTTCAGGAGTGATACAATAAGAAGACAATTGGCTGCACAGAATGTGAGGAACGGTACGAGGGATCCTGTGAATAAAACTATTAACATATTTTCAAAACTTATTTCCACAGTTGCATATCCAATGCTAGAGCTGTTACTGTCATGGGTAGAATTCACAAAGTGTACTGAGTACATGAGCCATAAGTTGGGCAGACTGGAAAGAAAAGACACCAGCAGTGATGTCAGGAGCAGCCAGGGGATCATCCTGGAGATGTTCATCTTAAGTCTCATGAATAATCTGCTGCTGTAGTTTGTGATCTTCACGCAGTAGAAGATGCAGAGTATGGTGCCCCACCACAGGCTGCAGAATGTCACAAACATTGTTGTGGTGGCAAAATATTTAGAAACATTATCTGAAGCAAATGATAGTGTTAAAATCATCCTCACTCTCTCCATTAAACCAGAAATGAGAAGAATGATCCTCACCACTCCAAGGCTGCCCATAATAATGTCAATGGTTCGAAGAGTTTGACCTTTCAGCCACCAAATGGAGACATTTGTCACAATACAGGCATTGAGAAGTAATCCGATAGATGCCACAGTGCAAAATGCCGTTGTTAACAGATTAAAACTTGCACAATTCATATTTTCTTTATAAAATAATATGTTTGTCAGAGCATCTGATTTTTCCTAACCACCGTCTGATCTGAGGTGTGACATGTAATTATACCAAGTTAATAATAAATATACAGTAGGGCTGTTTACTTTATGTTTTGCATGACATTTGGCTATCAGTCTGCAAATAGCTAGTTCACTGTCTTCGTTACATTTGAACATTTGCATACAGTAGTTAAATAAGATACTTTAAAGCAATACAATATGTGTATGATATTTGTTTCTTTGTGCCTCCAGTAGCAATCTCCTAGTGTTTGTGTATGCATTTCAGCTACATAATTGGTAATTTATTTAATACCATAGTTTATAATAAAGTCAACTGCCGATAAAAATGATGACATCATGTTTGCATTTAATGAATTTCAGTATGAACTCTGACCCTTCACACCTGTGAATGAAATCTCTGGAGATGTATAAATGCAACTAAACTGCATAATATATATTTTGTGTGTCTAATTCTAATGTAAAATATATCATTTCACAGTTATGGTACAATATTTCTAGCCTATTTTTAATGGGTTGGGTACAAAATACCAGCACTTGGGATCCCGGTGGTCAGAATCCCAACAGGGTTAGGATACTGACACTTGTCAGTCAGTATCATAAGCCTCCCCTTATCTCTACCCCTAACCCTAGTCCTCCCTTCTTTGTGCCTAAACCTAACCTCACCCTCCCCACACCCTAAACCTAATCTTCCCCCCTTAGTGCCTAAGATTAACCCTAACCCCAGTACTTACCGTTGGGATGCCGATGCCGGGATTTTGACAGGTGTTGGAATTCCGGGGTTGGAATTCTAAGCACTGTCATCCCGACTGTCAGGATTGTGACTGGATACCTTTTTAATAGTTATTTACGTATTAATTGCTGTTTAAAATCTACCTACTTTCAAATTGAATATGGGGATACACGGGCACGCGCAATACTTTAACGCCTACAAAACAGGCGAAGGCAGCGTTAAGTCCGGCCCGCGTCAAATTATCGCGGCTCAGCTCAAATTGAATACGGGCCTAAGAGTGAAGAACAAACTGTGTTTTCACAAACTTCACAGATCCCTGACACCCGTTACTTACCTTCAGGATTCCGGCGCCTGTATTTTGACAGTTGGCATTCCACATGCCGGAATGCTGACTACATCCTTTTTATAATTATATGGTTCAAAGTCTCCTCTATACAAACACTGTAAATGGGAGGTAGGAAGGACAGTCACCTCACACAGCTCACTGAGGGATCTATGTACTAAGCCTTGGAGAGAGATAAAGAACCAATAAATCAGCTCCTGTCATTTTTCAAACACAGCCTGTAAAGTGACAGTTAGGAGCTGATTGGTTGACACTTTATCTTTCTACAAGGCTTAGTACATAAACCCCAAAGTCCCAGTGTTCTATACTGTATTACACATGCTGAGGTAGAGTCAGTGTAACATATATTTTGAACGTATTTAATACTGCTTGTATAAGGGATAGGCATTAGTTTGATTTAGATATAGAGGATATGGACTATTGTGTATTTTATAAATGTGTAAATGTATTGCTGTGTATAAAATGTCAATGTATTTCTGTGTGCACTTTATAATGGGACTCTGTGTGGGTGTGAGCCAAGCCAGTAATGGTGACCCAGATAGCCAGCATAGGAGACAGAGGAAACAGTTAAACTGACATTACCGGTGTTGTGGGGCGAAGCTGAGGAGGCTGAGAGAGCACTGGCTAACAGAGGGGATTAGTGGCTGCAGAGCACAACTCTGTGCAGCTCTGGAGAGAAAGACAGCTGCGGTGACAGCTTTTAGGAGAGCAGCCTAGAGAGGAGATTGGTGACTGTCAGCACAGGGGATGGATCTGGAGTGGCAGCTGTGCGGTAACATGGAGCCGGGAGAGAGGACCAACTGCCAGGGGTGTGAGTTCCTCAACAAGCTCTTCCTCAGGAGGCTGGACCCAGTGGAAAATCAGGGTAAGCTATCCTTGGCACCCCAATAGGTTTCTCTAATCACACTACAGTTGAGAGGAGAAGAAACAAATAGTAAGAGGCAACGACAGAAACGCCCATTGCTCAGTTGTCTCTGGAATGAATACTAAAATTGAATAAAGGCTAATCAGGAAGAGAACTTTTAAAAAAGTGTTACTTTCAAGTATTTGTAACACTGCAACAGCATCTTTATAGAACCAGATCCCTATTAAATATTGTGGAATGAAACTAATCTGATTAACAGCTCAGTTGAATATTTCTGTCAATATATATCTACAAGTCACACTTACTTCTAGTTGTCCTGAAACATTAAGGGCCAAATGTAATAGGGTGAGAGTTTAGAAAATGTGAGAGTTTAGCAGTAACCTCTGACACTTTTCAAACTCGCCAAATGTAATATAGTCCGAGAACATGGAAACTCGCCCAATGTAATAGAGTCCGAGAACATGGAAACTCGCCCAATGTAATAGAGTCTGAGAACATGCAAACTCACATGTTTTTATACTCTAAAAACTCATAACGATTTAAACTCTCATCCAGATGTTTTCCCATCTTGAAGATGAAACTCGACCAATGTGAGAGGTTACTGCTAAACTCTGACATATTCTAAACTCTCACCCTATTGCATTTGACCCTTATATCAAAAGGATCCGACAGGTCTTGTAAAGGAGTATTTATTTAGACTTATTGACTTTGAGAAATTTTACATTATACATAACTGCTCCCCTCCACACTCTCATCTATTCTCAACTCCAAACTTAGCACCGGAATATAGAAATAAAAGAAACATAGGTAAGATCGGGCTTGAGCAACTAACTTGAGTGCACTCTCATACCAAAGTTATTGTTTTAGGTAGTATAGGTTGAGTCTCCCATATCCAAATATTCTGAAATACGGAATATTCTGAAATCCAAAATTATTTTAGCATGACTGAGATGGTGAAACCTTTGCATTTTGATGGTTCAATGTACACAAACTTTTTTTAAGGCCCAAAATTATTAAAAAATATTGTATAAATTTCAGGCTGTGTGTATAAGGTGTATATAAAACATACAGTAAATGCTTTCTGTGTTTAGATTTGTGTTCCATTCCCAGGATCTCATTATGGTATGCACATATTCCAAAATACGGAATATGACGATATCCAAAATACCCCTGGTCCCAAACATTTTGGATATGGGAGACTCAAGCTGTAGTTGCATTTCTGTAAAACAGTGAAGGACCTAAATGTATATTGCAATTTATAGTATAGTGTATGTGGTAGTGTTAAGTATATTATAGTGGGTGGGAGAGTATTCACATATATTACCTGAAACTATATATATTGTACATCATTAGAGATTATACTGTTAATTTAATTGAATATATGATATGTGATTGCTATACATTATAGAGTGTGTATTGTACACTTCACCCAGTAAAGATTTTCTTGCAGATGGACATACTGTAGGTACCTGAGTTGGTCCAGACTAATACAATTTATATCAGTTGTCAGTATTATTTTATGTATTTGGTGTATTTTGAGTTTAAATTGGACCTATCATATCACATATAGTAGGAAGGGGTTTCCCAAGTCAACCCCCTACTCACTGGCCAAGTGAAGTTTATCAACTCGGGTGGAGGCACACTGAGGTGAGATAGTAACCCAACTATTGCATGACAAGCTGTACTACATGTAAGTGAAGAAGCAGTATTTCAACATCTTACATTTTTTAAGTTGCCTGTCCCGGATGGCCTATCTGGGGGATTATTCACATTGTTTCCTGGTCACCTCCTTCATCATTTTAGTAATGTGCTGAAATCAGGATGGGACCTCACTCTTCCTGCCTCATACTGCCAAATTTTCCCTGATGGCTCTGTACTTTCTTGTAACTCTGCTTATTTTTGTCATGATCCGTAGTGTGGAAACACACTATTTACCTTTGTGGTGTCTATCCTGGCTGGCACAGAGGAGATCCTGGATCATGCACTGCATCTGGACGGCCGCTGGGCATAGGTATGGTTCCGCATCCCTGCACTCCAGTCAGGATGCAGGCCGTCTTGGACTCTGTCACATGATTTCAATCATCCACTCAGAGCATGGTCTGCGGGTCTGCTGAAAGTACCGACCTATCATCCGGAGTCCAGACCTATAAATTCTTTCCTCGGACTAAGCACGTCTGCCAGTACAACATCGCTTCCACTGAAGTAACATCTCCTGTGCTGTGCTCCCTCCATTGCTATTCTAAATGGCGCAGTCTATCCTAATTGATTATCTTCATCTTCAATCAACTACACCATCGACTGTTGCAGTCTGGACTTGCCATTATGAAGTATTCTCATTTCTTAAGCTGCAGTCTGGGCTTGACATTGTGAATTACAGTATCTTTCTGAGTTTCGAACAATGGAGTTTGGTTACCTCATTGAGAATTATCTCTCAATCAACATCGGTTCCTACCGAGCATCTTTAATAAAGTCTTCATCAATTCCTATCAACATCGGTTCTAACCGATCATCTCTAATAAAATCATCGATTTCTACCTACATCGGTTCCTATTGACCATCTCTAATAAAGTTATCATTAATTCCTTTCAAGTTCCAACATCTGTTCTTACCGAACATCATTAATAAAGTTATCATCGATTCCAATCAAGCATTCACCTCGCTTCTCATCAACTATCAATATCAAGCTCTACCATCGGTCACTATCCAGTGCCAACATCGGTCCTTACCGATTGTCTATGCTGATCCAGTATATTCTTCTATGGACTTTTACTATTAATATCAAGTCATCTACACTTGTGGACTATTATCATGGTCTAGTGGTTACTTCATTGGTTCCTTTTGACATCACATTCATCATATCTACCTCCTGTTCCTCTATGAGAAAGACCTGGGTCCAGTCACCCAGGTTTGTGAATTCCTCTTTAGTTATCCAAGCCTGCTCCCAGTCACATCTAACCACAGATGTGACAATCTTTCTATTCAATTTCATGTTGTCCACGATGCTTTACATTTTCGAGAAGTTTATGTACAGAACCCTCTCAGTTGACTCATTTATATAACAATAATTTTACCCCCATTCCTAACAGAATTTGAACTCAACTTCATACTTGGAAGAACTGGCCACGTTCTTTGCTGGGTAAGTTGGCCATCATTAAGAACACACTACAGTATTTCCCAAACTGACTTACTGTATCCAGATGTTTGCCATCAGTGTCACTCAGAAGGAATGCTCCCAGTTGTGCTAGTGCTTTTCTTTCTCTTGACTGTCAGGGTAAAATAACTGCACAAAGCTTGGCCCTGTCTGTCGCTACCCAAATCTGTGGGTGTCCTGGACTTCCCTGGTATACTGGCCTTTACTCATGCAGCTATGTTTCAGGTTGGATTTTATGTTCTAGTCATTTCACTAATAATCATTTGGAAGAGGCATTATTTTATCCCTATTGCCCAGCTGCACTTCTATATGTGCCTTAAACACAGAATCATCCTTCCCCATCAAAATGATGTCCTTCTGGTAGATACATGTACAGCCTGGAGACAAATACACCCTCACCTATTCATCTCCCATTTACATCTCTGACCTCATCTCCCTTCACACTCTCACCTGCCCACCTTGCTCAACAAATGCACGCCGCCTCTCCTGCCAACTGATTATTTTCTACCACTCTCATCTCCAAGAGTTTGCCTGTGCTGCTCCCTACCACTTTAACTCTCTCACTCTCTCTATCAGACTCTCCACCTCTCTATACATCTTCAATGGGCTCTCAAGACCCACTCCTTCCTCAAAGCCTTACAGCTCTCATCCTAACCCGCTGCTACATGCTCCTTCCTCCCTGACTGCTCTCATCTGTGTCACTTCTGTTTGTCTTCCTCTACCCATTAGAATGCAACATCTCATGAGCAAGGCACTCTATCTGCATGTGCTTATCATTGCTTATACTTTCATCTACTCCTTTCTCCCCACTACGGCACCTAACACTTGGTTGCTGACACCCTGCTGCTTATTGTGAGTGTTATGATCGCTAATCCAGCAATGTTTATAAACCATGTCCTTGTCCTGCACTGTAAGGTACTGATTACTTGTTCACTAGTTTGTTTATGTACTTTGTAAGGTGCTGCAGAACCCTTGTGCTGCCATATTAATAAAAGATAATAATAATAATAATAATAATAATAATATAGTAATAAATACATAAGAGGCTTGATTTACCCCATAATACTTCTAAACATACTCCCCTTTGGGGCAACCTGATATTCCCACCATCCCTATAAAGGCATGCTATCTCCACTGGAGAGAGAAGTGGAGAAGTGTACATTAGATATATTTTTGACCCTGGTGGCATGTTATGCCGCTTCTCTTAACTTATAGATAAATATGTCATACATCACAGAGCTCAGTTATATTCCATTCTAATTTAGGCCCCTCTCCCAGTCCTTCTACACATTGGATACTTTATTGATTTTTTCTAGGGCTGTTAAATTTAAAAATGGATTTCTGTTAGGTGTTTGAGTCCACAAAGTGTTACTTTTTGAGTCAACTTTGAGACCAAGCTCCATAAAACTCTGAATGGGATACTTTTATTTGAGTTATACTACCTTTATATTGTACATAGATATATATTGTACTTTTTTAGTATACTGGAGAATTAATGCCTGACTTTGCATCAGATTTATGTTGATTCAAAATTGTGTCAATTATTTCTAGATCAAACCCAGCCCAATACCCCCACATGTAAAGTAGGAACATATCTATCCCTCCGTTTTTCCTTCTTTTTATTATCCCCCCAATTTTCTTTTTCTTCTGTTATTTTCTCCTTCAAAAAATTGAAAAAAATGTTTAGCTAAGGTTTTCTTTCTACATTACTCTATGGGAAACTTTTGACTGGACTTACCATGTACATAAAAGCATTGTTGTATGCTGATTTGCGTAATGCTTTTCCTATATTGTTATTGTCACTGTGTTCTTTGTTACTTCATTCAAATAAAATAAAATGGAAAAAATCATGGATAAAGTACTATTGTCAGAGCAACTGATTTCTTCATAACCATCTGCAGCACAAGCCAAGGACTAGCAGCTCCCCCGATACTCTCCCCAGCCAACAACAGTCTGAGCTCCCTGATGCAGTTGTGCCTCCCCCTAAACTTTCCCCCCTCTCTCCCAGGAACTGCCACAGCATAGATGGGCAATCTTTAGGAACGCTCACCCAAATATAGTTAGAAATAGCCAAGTCCACACTCAGGTGGATCAAGAAGCAAGGTCAAAATATAGAGATATTAAACAGGTGCACTCACCAGACTTGAGCAGAGCAGCAATATTTATTTACTCATCGAGCAGAGTAGGTTATCAGTGTTTCAGTCCTAATTTGAACCTTTGTCAAGATATCAATGAAGGGAAACCCAGTCCCTAATATATACCCATGCTAATAATTTAGCTACACCCTCAAAACAAAAATTAACATATGTAAAATATTAGGAGAAACAATGTCTGCAGTGGGCATTACTTAACACCATAGTGTAACAATAACATAGGGGGTTGGGTATGGGATGCCGGAACCCCACTGTCAGAATCCAGATTCCGGCATCCCAAAAGGGTTAGGACACTGACACCTGTTGGTCAGTGTCCTAACCCTCTACATACCCCTAACCCTGCCCTCCTAGTGCCTAAACCTAACCTTCCCCCTTAGTGCCTAACCCTAACCTCCCCTAAACACAGCTCCGTGTTCCACTGTGGACTGCAAGCCGGAAGGAGGTCTTAAAGCACACAGTAGCAAATGCAATAGATGAACAGTGTCAACACAGATGTCATCATAGTTATTTAGTTTAATAAAAAGGTGAAGTTTAAAAAGGGCTTATAACCTACTGTATCTAGGGTCATTATTAGCATCCCAGACTAATCACCAAATATAGCACAAACTAAAATACAAATGTTCACATGAATAATACATAATAAATATAAGGCACTATTAACATAGCCTTAGTATGGGGCACAGATTATATAAGACAAAAAAACAAAAAAATAAGTAAATAAAGTTATTTACCAATGCCAACCGATCTAAACACCAAAAATTTAAAAAATAATCAAAACAAAAATATCGTATAAACTGTCATATAATTATAATTGTTAAATTGTAATAAATCATTTGTAAAGTGTATTTAAAAATATTTTAAACAGTAAAGAAATTACTGACCGTATTTTGTTTTATATAGAAACTAAATTCAAAGAAACAAACACATTTAACTTAGTTACACCATGCAGTAGTTGCAGTCACATTTCAAGCAAAATTAGAGCTTATGTTTACTTTGCAGCTTGAAGACAATATGTGAAACAACACAGCGTTATTATACCATTTGGTCATTTGGATTTCTGGAGCCCGCACAGCGCAGAGCAGCAAGAAGAGAGCGCTTCAGTCTGGCATTGCTTGCTATTAGCACAACAGAGTGCACGGTTGGGTAGGCTGAGGCACACGTACTGCATATTAGAACATAAGAAGAATTTCTTGATTTGTAGCCAACAACAATCAAGTTTGAACTTATAAAATACAAAGTATAAAAGAACAGAAAAGAGATCATATTTCTAATTGCACTTATGTGGGCATCTAGTTGGATATTAGTGAACCCTGAATTTTTGCTGCTCCTGGTGTGTTTCAGGAGTGATACAATAAGAAGACAATTGGCTGCACAGAATGTGAGGAACGGTACGAGGGATCCTGTGAATAAAACTATTAACATATTTTCAAAACTTATTTCCACAGTTGCATATCCAATGCTAGAGCTGTTACTGTCATGGGTAGAATTCACAAAGTGTACTGAGTACATGAGCCATAAGTTGGGCAGACTGGAAAGAAAAGACACCAGCAGTGATGTCAGGAGCAGCCAGGGGATCATCCTGGAGATGTTCATCTTAAGTCTCATGAATAATCTGCTGCTGTAGTTTGTGATCTTCACGCAGTAGAAGATGCAGAGTATGGTGCCCCACCACAGGCTGCAGAATGTCACAAACATTGTTGTGGTGGCAAAATATTTAGAAACATTATCTGAAGCAAATGATAGTGTTAAAATCATCCTCACTCTCTCCATTAAACCAGAAATGAGAAGAATGATCCTCACCACTCCAAGGCTGCCCATAATAATGTCAATGGTTCGAAGAGTTTGACCTTTCAGCCACCAAATGGAGACATTTGTCACAATACAGGCATTGAGAAGTAATCCGATAGATGCCACAGTGCAAAATGCCGTTGTTAACAGATTAAAACTTGCACAATTCATATTTTCTTTATAAAATAATATGTTTGTCAGAGCATCTGATTTTTCCTAACCACCGTCTGATCTGAGGTGTGACATGTAGTTATACCAAGTTAATAATAAATATACAGTAGGGCTGTTTACTTTATGTTTTGCATGACATTTGGCTATCAGTCTGCAAATAGCTAGTTCACTGTCTTCGTTACATTTGAACATTTGCATACAGTAGTTAAATAAGATACTTTAAAGCAATACAATATGTGTATGATATTTGTTTCTTTGTGCCTCCAGTAGCAATCTCCTAGTGTTTGTGTATGCATTTCAGCTACATAATTGGTAATTTATTTAATACCATAGTTTATAATAAAGTCAACTGCCGATAAAAATGATGACATCATGTTTGCATTTAATGAATTTCAGTATGAACTCTGACCCTTCACACCTGTGAATGAAATCTCTGGAGATGTATAAATGCAACTAAACTGCATAATATATATTTTGTGTGTCTAATTCTAATGTAAAATATATCATTTCACAGTTATGGTACAATATTTCTAGCCTATTTTTAATGGGTTGGGTACAAAATACCAGCACTTGGGATCCCGGTGGTCAGAATCCCAACAGGGTTAGGATACTGACACTTGTCAGTCAGTATCATAAGCCTCCCCTTATCTCTACCCCTAACCCTAGTCCTCCCTTCTTTGTGCCTAAACCTAACCTCACCCTCCCCACACCCTAAACCTAATCTTCCCCCCTTAGTGCCTAAGATTAACCCTAACCCCAGTACTTACCGTTGGGATGCCGATGCCGGGATTTTGACAGGTGTTGGAATTCCGGGGTTGGAATTCTAAGCACTGTCATCCCGACTGTCAGGATTGTGACTGGATACCTTTTTAATAGTTATTTACGTATTAATTGCTGTTTAAAATCTACCTACTTTCAAATTGAATATGGGGATACACGGGCACGCGCAATACTTTAACGCCTACAAAACAGGCGAAGGCAGCGTTAAGTCCGGCCCGCGTCAAATTATCGCGGCTCAGCTCAAATTGAATACGGGCCTAAGAGTGAAGAACAAACTGTGTTTTCACAAACTTCACAGATCCCTGACACCCGTTACTTACCTTCAGGATTCCGGCGCCTGTATTTTGACAGTTGGCATTCCACATGCCTTAATGCTGACTACATCCTTTTTATAATTATATGGTTCAAAGTCTCCTCTATACAAACACTGTTCTTTATTTTTGAGTTATTGCAAGGTGATGTAGATTTTACTGCCATGGAACCAAGAATGGATACAGTACCTGGATTGTCCAATCTACTGCAGAGTGACAGATCTAGTGCAATTATGTGATCTATAAGCCTGATGCTAGTCAGCTGTGTCATAGTGGTGAGAATATTTTGAGTATCCTAAAGACTGTTTATGAAAAATCTCTACCTCCTAGACCCCATTGATATTGCCAATACAGAATACAGTAAATGGGAGGTAGGAAGGACAGTCACCTCACACAGCTCACTGAGGGATCTATGTACTAAGCCTTGGAGAGAGATAAAGAACCAATAAATCAGCTCCTGTCATTTTTCAAACACAGCCTGTAAAGTGACAGTTAGGAGCTGATTGGTTGACACTTTATCTTTCTACAAGGCTTAGTACATAAACCCCAAAGTCCCAGTGTTCTATACTGTATTACACATGCTGAGGTAGAGTCAGTGTAACATATATTTTGAACGTATTTAATACTGCTTGTATAAGGGATAGGCATTAGTTTGATTTAGATATAGAGGATATGGACTATTGTGTATTTTATAAATGTGTAAATGTATTGCTGTGTATAAAATGTCAATGTATTTCTGTGTGCACTTTATAATGGGACTCTGTGTGGGTGTGAGCCAAGCCAGTAATGGTGACCCAGATAGCCAGCATAGGAGACAGAGGAAACAGTTAAACTGACATTACCGGTGTTGTGGGGCGAAGCTGAGGAGGCTGAGAGAGCACTGGCTAACAGAGGGGATTAGTGGCTGCAGAGCACAACTCTGTGCAGCTCTGGAGAGAAAGACAGCTGCGGTGACAGCTTTTAGGAGAGCAGCCTAGAGAGGAGATTGGTGACTGTCAGCACAGGGGATGGATCTGGAGTGGCAGCTGTGCGGTAACATGGAGCCGGGAGAGAGGACCAACTGCCAGGGGTGTGAGTTCCTCAACAAGCTCTTCCTCAGGAGGCTGGACCCAGTGGAAAATCAGGGTAAGCTATCCTTGGCACCCCAATAGGTTTCTCTAATCACACTACAGTTGAGAGGAGAAGAAACAAATAGTAAGAGGCAACGACAGAAACGCCCATTGCTCAGTTGTCTCTGGAATGAATACTAAAATTGAATAAAGGCTAATCAGGAAGAGAACTTTTAAAAAAGTGTTACTTTCAAGTATTTGTAACACTGCAACAGCATCTTTATAGAACCAGATCCCTATTAAATATTGTGGAATGAAACTAATCTGATTAACAGCTCAGTTGAATATTTCTGTCAATATATATCTACAAGTCACACTTACTTCTAGTTGTCCTGAAACATTAAGGGCCAAATGTAATAGGGTGAGAGTTTAGAAAATGTGAGAGTTTAGCAGTAACCTCTGACACTTTTCAAACTCGCCAAATGTAATATAGTCCGAGAACATGGAAACTCGCCCAATGTAATAGAGTCCGAGAACATGGAAACTCGCCCAATGTAATAGAGTCTGAGAACATGCAAACTCACATGTTTTTATACTCTAAAAACTCATAACGATTTAAACTCTCATCCAGATGTTTTCCCATCTTGAAGATGAAACTCGACCAATGTGAGAGGTTACTGCTAAACTCTGACATATTCTAAACTCTCACCCTATTGCATTTGACCCTTATATCAAAAGGATCCGACAGGTCTTGTAAAGGAGTATTTATTTAGACTTATTGACTTTGAGAAATTTTACATTATACATAACTGCTCCCCTCCACACTCTCATCTATTCTCAACTCCAAACTTAGCACCGGAATATAGAAATAAAAGAAACATAGGTAAGATCGGGCTTGAGCAACTAACTTGAGTGCACTCTCATACCAAAGTTATTGTTTTAGGTAGTATAGGTTGAGTCTCCCATATCCAAATATTCTGAAATACGGAATATTCTGAAATCCAAAATTATTTTAGCATGACTGAGATGGTGAAACCTTTGCATTTTGATGGTTCAATGTACACAAACTTTTTTTAAGGCCCAAAATTATTAAAAAATATTGTATAAATTTCAGGCTGTGTGTATAAGGTGTATATAAAACATACAGTAAATGCTTTCTGTGTTTAGATTTGTGTTCCATTCCCAGGATCTCATTATGGTATGCACATATTCCAAAATACGGAATATGACGATATCCAAAATACCCCTGGTCCCAAACATTTTGGATATGGGAGACTCAAGCTGTAGTTGCATTTCTGTAAAACAGTGAAGGACCTAAATGTATATTGCAATTTATAGTATAGTGTATGTGGTAGTGTTAAGTATATTATAGTGGGTGGGAGAGTATTCACATATATTACCTGAAACTATATATATTGTACATCATTAGAGATTATACTGTTAATTTAATTGAATATATGATATGTGATTGCTATACATTATAGAGTGTGTATTGTACACTTCACCCAGTAAAGATTTTCTTGCAGATGGACATACTGTAGGTACCTGAGTTGGTCCAGACTAATACAATTTATATCAGTTGTCAGTATTATTTTATGTATTTGGTGTATTTTGAGTTTAAATTGGACCTATCATATCACATATAGTAGGAAGGGGTTTCCCAAGTCAACCCCCTACTCACTGGCCAAGTGAAGTTTATCAACTCGGGTGGAGGCACACTGAGGTGAGATAGTAACCCAACTATTGCATGACAAGCTGTACTACATGTAAGTGAAGAAGCAGTATTTCAACATCTTACATTTTTTAAGTTGCCTGTCCCGGATGGCCTATCTGGGGGATTATTCACATTGTTTCCTGGTCACCTCCTTCATCATTTTAGTAATGTGCTGAAATCAGGATGGGACCTCACTCTTCCTGCCTCATACTGCCAAATTTTCCCTGATGGCTCTGTACTTTCTTGTAACTCTGCTTATTTTTGTCATGATCCGTAGTGTGGAAACACACTATTTACCTTTGTGGTGTCTATCCTGGCTGGCACAGAGGAGATCCTGGATCATGCACTGCATCTGGACGGCCGCTGGGCATAGGTATGGTTCCGCATCCCTGCACTCCAGTCAGGATGCAGGCCATCTTGGACTCTGTCACATGATTTCAATCATCCACTCAGAGCATGGTCTGCGGGTCTGCTGAAAGTACCGACCTATCATCCGGAGTCCAGACCTATAAATTCTTTCCTCGGACTAAGCACGTCTGCCAGTACAACATCGCTTCCACTGAAGTAACATCTCCTGTGCTGTGCTCCCTCCATTGCTATTCTAAATGGCGCAGTCTATCCTAATTGATTATCTTCATCTTCAATCAACTACACCATCGACTGTTGCAGTCTGGACTTGCCATTATGAAGTATTCTCATTTCTTAAGCTGCAGTCTGGGCTTGACATTGTGAATTACAGTATCTTTCTGAGTTTCGAACAATGGAGTTTGGTTACCTCATTGAGAATTATCTCTCAATCAACATCGGTTCCTACCGAGCATCTTTAATAAAGTCTTCATCAATTCCTATCAACATCGGTTCTAACCGATCATCTCTAATAAAATCATCGATTTCTACCTACATCGGTTCCTATTGACCATCTCTAATAAAGTTATCATTAATTCCTTTCAAGTTCCAACATCTGTTCTTACCGAACATCATTAATAAAGTTATCATCGATTCCAATCAAGCATTCACCTCGCTTCTCATCAACTATCAATATCAAGCTCTACCATCGGTCACTATCCAGTGCCAACATCGGTCCTTACCGATTGTCTATGCTGATCCAGTATATTCTTCTATGGACTTTTACTATTAATATCAAGTCATCTACACTTGTGGACTATTATCATGGTCTAGTGGTTCCTTCATTGGTTCCTTTTGACATCACATTCATCATATCTACCTCCTGTTCCTCTATGAGAAAGACCTGGGTCCAGTCACCCAGGTTTGTGAATTCCTCTTTAGTTATCCAAGCCTGCTCCCAGTCACATCTAACCACAGATGTGACAATCTTTCTATTCAATTTCATGTTGTCCACGATGCTTTACATTTTCGAGAAGTTTATGTACAGAACCCTCTCAGTTGACTCATTTATATAACAATAATTTTACCCCCATTCCTAACAGAATTTGAACTCAACTTCATACTTGGAAGAACTGGCCACGTTCTTTGCTGGGTAAGTTGGCCATCATTAAGAACACACTACAGTATTTCCCAAACTGACTTACTGTATCCAGATGTTTGCCATCAGTGTCACTCAGAAGGATTGCTTCCAGTTGTGCTAGTGCTTTTCTTTCTCTTGACTGTCAGGGTAAAATAACTGCACAAAGCTTGGCCCTGTCTGTCGTTACCCAAATCTGTGGGTGTCCTGGACTTCCCTGGTATACTGGCCTTTACTCATGCAGCTATGTTTCAGGTTGGATTTTATGTTCTAGTCATTTCACTAATAATCATTTGGAAGAGGCATTATTTTATCCCTATTGCCCAGCTGCACTTCTATATGTGCCTTAAACACAGAATCATCCTTCCCCATCAAAATGATGTCCTTCTGGTAGATACATGTACAGCCTGGAGACAAATACACCCTCACCTATTCATCTCCCATTTACATCTCTGACCTCATCTACCTTCACACTCTCACCTGCCCACCTTGCTCAACAAATGCACGCCGCCTCTCCTGCCAACTGATTATTTTCTACCACTCTCATCTCCAAGAGTTTGCCTGTGCTGCTCCCTACCACTTTAACTCTCTCACTCTCTCTATCAGACTCTCCACCTCTCTATACATCTTCAATGGGCTCTCAAGACCCACTCCTTCCTCAAAGCCTTACAGCTCTCATCCTAACCCGCTGCTACATGCTCCTTCCTCCCTGACTGCTCTCATCTGTGTCACTTCTGTTTGTCTTCCTCTACCCATTAGAATGCAACATCTCATGAGCAAGGCACTCTATCTGCATGTGCTTATCATTGCTTATACTTTCATCTACTCCTTTCTCCCCACTACGGCACCTAACACTTGGTTGCTGACACCCTGCTGCTTATTGTGAGTGTTATGATCGCTAATCCAGCAATGTTTATAAACCATGTCCTTGTCCTGCACTGTAAGGTACTGATTACTTGTTCACTAGTTTGTTTATGTACTTTGTAAGGTGCTGCAGAACCCTTGTGCTGCCATATTAATAAAAGATAATAATAATAATAATAATATAGTAATAAATACATAAGAGGCTTGATTTACCCCATAATACTTCTAAACATACTCCCCTTTGGGGCAACCTGATATTCCCACCATCCCTATAAAGGCATGCTATCTCCACTGGAGAGAGAAGTGGAGAAGTGTACATTAGATATATTTTTGACCCTGGTGGCATGTTATGCCGCTTCTCTTAACTTATAGATAAATATGTCATACATCACAGAGCTCAGTTATATTCCATTCTAATTTAGGCCCCTCTCCCAGTCCTTCTACACATTGGATACTTTATTGATTTTTTCTAGGGCTGTTAAATTTAAAAATGGATTTCTGTTAGGTGTTTGAGTCCACAAAGTGTTACTTTTTGAGTCAACTTTGAGACCAAGCTCCATAAAACTCTGAATGGGATACTTTTATTTGAGTTATACTACCTTTATATTGTACATAGATATATATTGTACTTTTTTAGTATACTGGAGAATTAATGCCTGACTTTGCATCAGATTTATGTTGATTCAAAATTGTGTCAATTATTTCTAGATCAAACCCAGCCCAATACCCCCACATGTAAAGTAGGAACATATCTATCCCTCCGTTTTTCCTTCTTTTTATTATCCCCCCAATTTTCTTTTTCTTCTGTTATTTTCTCCTTCAAAAAATTGAAAAAAATGTTTAGCTAAGGTTTTCTTTCTACATTACTCTATGGGAAACTTTTGACTGGACTTACCATGTACATAAAAGCATTGTTGTATGCTGATTTGCGTAATGCTTTTCCTATATTGTTATTGTCACTGTGTTCTTTGTTACTTCATTCAAATAAAATAAAATGGAAAAAATCATGGATAAAGTACTATTGTCAGAGCAACTGATTTCTTCATAACCATCTGCAGCACAAGCCAAGGACTAGCAGCTCCCCCGATACTCTCCCCAGCCAACAACAGTCTGAGCTCCCTGATGCAGTTGTGCCTCCCCCTAAACTTTCCCCCCTCTCTCCCAGGAACTGCCACAGCATAGATGGGCAATCTTTAGGAACGCTCACCCAAATATAGTTAGAAATAGCCAAGTCCACACTCAGGTGGATCAAGAAGCAAGGTCAAAATATAGAGATATTAAACAGGTGCACTCACCAGACTTGAGCAGAGCAGCAATATTTATTTACTCATCGAGCAGAGTAGGTTATCAGTGTTTCAGTCCTAATTTGAACCTTTGTCAAGATGTCAATGAAGGGAAACCCAGTCCCTAATATATACCCATGCTAATAATTTAGCTACACCCTCAAAACAAAAATTAACATATGTAAAATATTAGGAGAAACAATGTCTGCAGTGGGCATTACTTAACACCATAGTGTAACAATAACATAGGGGGTTGGGTATGGGATGCCGGAACCCCACTGTCAGAATCCAGATTCCGGCATCCCAAAAGGGTTAGGACACTGACACCTGTTGGTCAGTGTCCTAACCCTCTACATACCCCTAACCCTGCCCTCCTAGTGCCTAAACCTAACCTTCCCCCTTAGTGCCTAACCCTAACCTCCCCTAAACACAGCTCCGTGAAATTACTGACCGTATTTTGTTTTATATAGAAACTAAATTCAAAGAAACAAACACATTTAACTTAGTTAAACCATGCAGTAGTTGCAGTCACATTTCAAGCAAAATTAGAGCTTATGTTTACTTTGCAGCTTGAAGACAATATGTGAAACAACACAGCGTTATTATACCATTTGGTCATTTGGATTTCTGGAGCCCGCACAGCGCAGAGCAGCAAGAAGAGAGCGCTTCAGTCTGGCATTGCTGGCTATTAGCACAACAGAGTGCACGGTTGGGTAGGCTGAGGCACACGTACTGCATATTAGAACATAAGAAGAATTTCTTGATTTGTAGCCAACAACAATCAAGTTTGAACTTATAAAATACAAAGTATAAAAGAACAGAAAAGAGATCATATTTCTAATTGCACTTATGTGGGCATCTAGTTGGATATTAGTGAACCCTGAATTTTTGCTGCTCCTGGTGTGTTTCAGGAGTGATACAATAAGAAGACAATTGGCTGCACAGAATGTGAGGAACGGTACGAGGGATCCTGTGAATAAAACTATTAACATATTTTCAAAACTTATTTCCACAGTTGCATATCCAATGCTAGAGCTGTTACTGTCATGGGTAGAATTCACAAAGTGTACTGAGTACATGAGCCATAAGTTGGGCAGACTGGAAAGAAAAGACACCAGCAGTGATGTCAGGAGCAGCCTGGGGATCATCCTGGAGATGTTCATCTTAAGTCTCATGAATAATCTGCTGCTGTAGTTTGTGATCTTCACACAGTAGAAGATGCAGAGTATGGTGCCCCACCACAGGCTGCAGAATGTCACAAACATTGTTGTGGTGGCAAAATATTTAGAAACATTATCTGAATCAAATGATAGTGTTAAAATCATCCTCACTCTCTCCATTAAACCAGAAATGAGAAGAATGATCCTCACCACTCCAAGGCTGAGGTGTGACATGTAATTATACCAAGTTAATAATAAATATACAGTAGGGCTGTTTACTTTATGTTTTGCATGACATTTGGCTATCAGTCTGCAAATAGCTAGTTCACTGTCTTCGTTACATTTGAACATTTGCATACAGTAGTTAAATAAGATACTTTAAAGCAATACAATATGTGTATGATATTTGTTTCTTTGTGCCTCCAGTAGCAATCTCCTAGTGTTTGTGTATGCATTTCAGCTACATAATTGGTAATTTATTTAATACCATAGTTTATAATAAAGTCAACTGCCGATAAAAATGATGACATCATGTTTGCATTTAATGAATTTCAGTATGAACTCTGACCCTTCACACCTGTGAATGAAATCTCTGGAGATGTATAAATGCAACTAAACTGCATAATATATATTTTGTGTGTCTAATTCTAATGTAAAATATATCATTTCACAGTTATGGTACAATATTTCTAGCCTATTTTTAATGAGTTGGGTACAAAATACCAGCACTTGGGATCCCGGTGGTCAGAATCCCAACAGGGTTAGGATACTGACACTTGTCAGTCAGTATCATAAGCCTCCCCTTATCTCTACCCCTAACCCTAGTCCTCCCTTCTTTGTGCCTAAACCTAACCTCACCCTCCCCACACCCTAAACCTAATCTTCCCCCCTTAGTGCCTAAGATTAACCCTAACCCCAGTACTTACCGTTGGGATGCCGATGCCGGGATTTTGACAGGTGTTGGAATTCCGGGGTTGGAATTCTAAGCACTGTCATCCCGACTGTCAGGATTGTGACTGGATACCTTTTTAATAGTTATTTACGTATTAATTGCTGTTTAAAATCTACCTACTTTCAAATTGAATATGGGGATACACGGGCACGCGCGATACTTTAACGCCTACAAAACAGGCGAAGGCAGCGTTAAGTCCGGCCCGCGTCAAATCATCGCGGCTCAGCTCAAATTGAATATGGGCCTAAGAGTGAAGAACAAACTGTGTTTTCACAAACTTCACAGATCCCTGACACCCGTTACTTACCTTCAGGATTCCGGCGCCTGTATTTTGACAGTTGGCATTCCACATGCCGGAATGCTGACTACATCCCTTTTATAATTATATGGTTCAAAGTCTCCTCTATACAAACACTGTTCTTTATTTTTGAGTTATTGCAAGGTGATGTAGATTTTACCGCCATGCAACCAAGAATGGATACAGTACCTGGATTGTCCAATCTACTGCAGGGTGACAGATCTAGTGCAATTATGTGATCTATAAGCCTGATGCTAGTCAGCTGTGTCATAGTGGTGAGAATATTTTGAGTATCCTAAAGACTGTTTATGAAAAATCTCTACCTCCAAGACCCCATTGATATTGCCAATACAGAATACAGTAAATGGGAGTTAGGAAGGACAGCCACCTCACACAGCTCACTGAGGGATCTATGTACTAAGCCTTGGAGAGAGATAAAGAACCAATAAATCAGCTCCTGTCATTTTTCAAACACAGCCTGTAAAGTGACAGTTAGGAGCTGATTGGTTGACACTTTATCTTTCTACAAGGCTTAGTACATAAACCCCAAAGTCCCAGTGTTCTATACTGTATTACACATGCTGAGGTAGAGTCAGTGTAACATATATTTTGAACGTATTTAATACTGCTTGTATAAGGGATAGGCATTAGTTTGATTTAGATATAGAGGATATGGACTATTGTGTATTTTATAAATGTGTAAATGTATTGCTGTGTATAAAATGTCAATGTATTTCTGTGTGCACTTTATAATGGGACTCTGTGTGGGTGTGAGCCAAGCCAGTAATGGTGACCCAGATAGCCAGCATAGGAGACAGAGGAAACAGTTAAACTGACATTACCGGTGTTGTGGGGCGAAGCTGAGGAGGCTGAGAGAGCACTGGCTAACAGAGGGGATTAGTGGCTGCAGAGCACAACTCTGTGCAGCTCTGGAGAGAAAGACAGCTGCGGTGACAGCTTTTAGGAGAGCAGCCTAGAGAGGAGATTGGTGACTGTCAGCACAGGGGATGGATCTGGAGTGGCAGCTGTGCGGTAACATGGAGCCGGGAGAGAGGACCAACTGCCAGGGGTGTGAGTTCCTCAACAAGCTCTTCCTCAGGAGGCTGGACCCAGCGGAAAATCAGGGTAAGCTATCCTTGGCACCCCAATAGGTTTCTCTAATCACTCTACAGTTGAGAGGAGAAGAAACAAATAGTAAGAGGCAACGACAGAAACGCCCATTGCTCAGTTGTCTGTGGAATGAATACTAAAATTGAATAAAGGCTAATCAGGAAGAGAACTTTTAAAAAAGTGTTACTTTCAAGTATTTGTAACACTGCAACAGCATCTTTATAGAACCAGATCCCTATTAAATATTGTGGAATGAAACTAATCTTATTAACAGCTCAGTTGAATATTTCTGTCAATATATATCTACAAGTCACACTTACTTCTAGTTGTCCTGAAACATTAAGGGCCAAATGTAATAGGGTGAGAGTTTAGAAAATGTGAGAGTTTAGCAGTAACCTCTGACACTTTTCAAACTCGCCCAATGTAATATAGTCCGAGAACATGGAAACTCGCCCAATGTAATAGAGTCCGAGAACATGGAAACTCACCCAATGTAATAGACTCTGAGAACATGCAAACTCACATGTTTTTATACTCAAAAAACTCATAACGATTTAAACTCTCATCCAGATGTTTTCCCATTTTGAAGATGAAACTCGACCAATGTGAGAGGTTACTGCTAAACTCTGACATATTCTAAACTCTCACCCTATTGCATTTGACCCTTATATCAAAAGGATCCGACAGGTCTTGTAAAGGAGTATTTATTTAGACTTATTGACTTTGAGAAATTTTACATTATACATAACTGCTCCCCTCCACACTCTCATCTATTCTCAACTCCAAACTTAGCACCGGAATATAGAAATAAAAGAAACATAGGTAAGATCGGGCTTGAGCAACTAACTTGAGTGCACTCTCATACCAAAGTTATTGTTTTAGGTAGTATAGGTTGAGTCTCCCATATCCAAATATTCTGAAATACGGAATATTCTGAAATCCAAAATTATTTTAGCATGACTGAGATGGTGAAACCTTTGCATTTTGATGGTTCAATGTACACAAACTTTTTTTAAGGCACAAAATTATTAAAAAATATTGTATAAATTTCAGGCTGTGTGTATAAGGTGTATATAAAACATACAGTAAATGCTTTCTGTGTTTAGATTTGTGTTCCATTCCCAGGATCTCATTATGGTATGCACATATTCCAAAATACGGAATATGACGATATCCAAAATACCCCTGGTCCCAAACATTTTGGATATGGGAGACTCAAGCTGTAGTTGCATTTCTGTAAAACAGTGAAGGACCTAACTGTATATTGCAATTTATAGTATAGTGTATGTGGTAGTGTTAAGTATATTATAGTGGGTGGGAGAGTATTCACATATATTACCTGAAACTATATATATTGTACATCATTAGAGATTATACTGTTAAATTAATTGAATATATGATATGTGATTGCTATACATTATAGAGTGTGTATTGTACACTTCACCCAGTAAAGATTTTCTTGCAGATGGACATACTGTAGGTACCTGAGTTGGTCCAGACTAATACAATTTATATCAGTTGTCAGTATTATTTTATGTATTTGGTGTATTTTGAGTTTAAATTGGACCTATCATATCACATATAGTAGGAAGGGGTTTCCCAAGTCAACCCCCTACTCACTGGCCAAGTGAAGTTTATCAACTCGGGTGGAGGCACACTGAGGTGAGATAGTAACCCAACTATTGCATGACAAGCTGTACTACATGTAAGTGAAGAAGCAGTATTTCAACATCTTACATTTTTTAAGTTGCCTGTCCCGGATGGCCTATCTGGGGGATTATTCACATTGTTTCCTGGTCACCTCCTTCATCATTTTAGTAATGTGCTGAAATCAGGATGGGACCTCACTCTTCCTGCCTCATACTGCCAAATTTTCCCTGATGGCTCTGTACTTTCTTGTAACTCTGCTTATTTTTGTCATGATCCGTAGTGTGGAAACACACTATTTACTTTTGTGGTGTCTATCCTGGCTGGCACAGAGGAGATCCTGGATCATGCACTGCATCTGGACGGCCGCTGGGCATAGGTATGGTTCCGCATCCCTGCACTCCAGTCAGGATGCAGGCCGTCTTGGACTCTGTCACATGATTTCAATCATCCACTCAGAGCATGGTCTGCGGGTCTGCTGAAAGTACTGACCTATCATCCGGAGTCCAGACCTATAAATTCTTTCCTCGGACTAAGCACGTCTGCCAGTACAACATCGCTTCCACTGAAGTAACATCTCCTGTGCTGTGCTCCCTCCATTGCTATTCTAAATGGCGCAGTCTATCCTAATTGATTATCTTCATCTTCAATCAACTACTCCATCGACTGTTGCAGTCTGGACTTGCCATTATGAAGTATTCTCATTTCTTAAGCTGCAGTCTGGGCTTGACATTGTGAATTACAGTATCTTTCTGAGTTTCGAACAATGGAGTTTGGTTACCTCATTGAGAATTATCTCTCAATCAACATCGATTCATATCAACATCGGTTCCTACCGAGCATCTTTAATAAAGTCTTCATCAATTCCTATCAACATCGGTTCTAACCGATCATCTCTAATAAAATCATCGATTTCTACCTACATCGGTTCCTATTGACCATCTCTAATAAAGTTATCATTAATTCCTTTCAAGTTCCAACATCTGTTCTTACCGAACATCATTAATAAAGTTATCATCGATTCCAATCAAGCATTCACCTCGCTTCTCATCAACTATCAATATCAAGCTCTACCATCGGTCACTATCCAGTGCCAACATCGGTCCTTACCGATTGTCTATGCTGATCCAGTATATTCTTCTATGGACTTTTACTATTAATATCAAGTCATCTACACTTGTGGACTATTATCATGGTCTAGTGGTTCCTTCATTGGTTCCTTTTGACATCACATTCATCATATCTACCTCCTGTTCCTCTATGAGAAAGACCTGGGTCCAGTCACCCAGGTTTGTGAATTCCTCTTTAGTTATCCAAGCCTGCTCCCAGTCACATCTAACCACAGATGTGACAATCTTTCTATTCAATTTCATGTTGTCCACGATGCTTTACATTTTCGAGAAGTTTATGTACAGAACCCTCTCAGTTGACTCATTTATATAACAATAATTTTACCCCCATTCCTAACAGAATTTGAACTCAACTTCATACTTGGAAGAACTGGCCACGTTCTTTGCTGGGTAAGTTGGCCATCATTAAGAACACACTACAGTATTTCCCAAACTGACTTACTGTATCCAGATGTTTGCCATCAGTGTCACTCAGAAGGATTGCTTCCAGTTGTGCTAGTGCTTTTCTTTCTCTTGACTGTCAGGGTAAAATAACTGCACAAAGCTTGGCCCTGTCTGTCGTTACCCAAATCTGTGGGTGTCCTGGACTTCCCTGGTATACTGGCCTTTACTCATGCAGCTATGTTTCAGGTTGGATTTTATGTTCTAGTCATTTCACTAATAATCATTTGGAAGAGGCATTATTTTATCCCTATTGCCCAGCTGCACTTCTATATGTGCCTTAAACACAGAATCATCCTTCCCCATCAAAATGATGTCCTTCTGGTAGATACATGTACAGCCTGGAGACAAATACACCCTCACCTATTCATCTCCCATTTACATCTCTGACCTCATCTCCCTTCACACTCTCACCTGCCCACCTTGCTCAACAAATGCACGCCGCCTCTCCTGCCAACTGATTATTTTCTACCACTCTCATCTCCAAGAGTTTGCCTGTGCTGCTCCCTACCACTTTAACTCTCTCACTCTCTCTATCAGACTCTCCACCTCTCTATACATCTTCAATGGGCTCTCAAGACCCACTCCTTCCTCAAAGCCTTACAGCTCTCATCCTAACCCGCTGCTACATGCTCCTTCCTCCCTGACTGCTCTCATCTGTGTCACTTCTGTTTGTCTTCCTCTACCCATTAGAATGCAACATCTCATGAGCAAGGCACTCTATCTGCATGTGCTTATCATTGCTTATACTTTCATCTACTCCTTTCTCCCCACTACGGCACCTAACACTTGGTTGCTGACACCCTGCTGCTTATTGTGAGTGTTATGATCGCTAATCCAGCAATGTTTATAAACCATGTCCTTGTCCTGCACTGTAAGGTACTGATTACTTGTTCACTTGTTTGTTTATGTACTTTTTAAGGTGCTGCAGAACCCTTGTGCTGCCATATTAATAAAAGATAATAATAATAATAATAATATAGTAATAAATACATAAGAGGCTTGATTTACCCCATAATACTTCTAAACATACTCCCCTTTGGGGCAACCTGATATTCCCATCATCCCTATAAAGGCATGCTATCTCCACTGGAGAGAGAAGTGGAGAAGTGTACATTAGATATATTTTTGACCCTGGTGGCATGTTATGCCGCTTCTCTTAACTTATAGATAAATATGTCATACATCACAGAGCTCAGTTATATTCCATTCTAATTTAGGCCCCTCTCCCAGTCCTTCTACACATTGGATACTTTATTGATTTTTTCTAGGGCTGTTAAATTTAAAAATGGATTTCTGTTAGGTGTTTGAGTCCACAAAGTGTTACTTTTTGAGTCAACTTTGAGACCAAGCTCCATAAAACTCTGAATGGGATACTTTTATTTGAGTTATTCTACCTTTATATTGTACATAGATATATATTGTACTTTTTTAGTATACTGGAGAATTAATGCCTGACTTTGCATCAGATTTATGTTGATTCAAAATTGTGTCAATTATTTCTAGATCAAACCCAGCCCAATACCCCCACATGTAAAGTAGGAACATATCTATCCCTCCGTTTTTCCTTCTTTTTATTATCCCCCCAATTTTCTTTTTCTTCTGTTATTTTCTCCTTCAAAAAATTGAAAAAAATGTTTAGCTAAGGTTTTCTTTCTACATTACTCTATGGGAAACTTTTGACTGGACTTACCATGTACATAAAAGCATTGTTGTATGCTGATTTGCGTAATGCTTTTCCTATATTGTTATTGTCACTGTGTTCTTTGTTACTTCATTCAAATAAAATAAAATGGAAAAAATCATGGATAAAGTACTATTGTCAGAGCAACTGATTTCTTCATAACCATCTGCAGCACAAGCCAAGGACTAGCAGCTCCCCCGATACTCTCCCCAGCCAACAACAGTCTGAGCTCCCTGATGCAGTTGTGCCTCCCCCTAAACTTTCCCCCCTCTCTCCCAGGAACTGCCACAGCATAGATGGGCAATCTTTAGGAACGCTCACCCAAATATAGTTAGAAATAGCCAAGTCCACACTCAGGTGGATCAAGAAGCAAGGTCAAAATATAGAGATATTAAACAGGTGCACTCACCAGACTTGAGCAGAGCAGCAATATTTATTTACTCATCGAGCAGAGTAGGTTATCAGTGTTTCAGTCCTAATTTGAACCTTTGTCAAGATATCAATGAAGGGAAACCCAGTCCCTAATATATACCCATGCTAATAATTTAGCTACACCCTCAAAACAAAAATTAACATATGTAAAATATTAGGAGAAACAATGTCTGCAGTGGGCATTACTTAACACCATAGTGTAACAATAACATAGGGGGTTGGGTATGGGATGCCGGAACCCCACTGTCAGAATCCAGATTCCAGCATCCCAAAAGGGTTAGGACACTGACACCTGTTGGTCAGTGTCCTAACCCTCTACATACCCCTAACCCTGCCCTCCTAGTGCCTAAACCTAACCTTCCCCCTTAGTGCCTAACCCTAACCTCCCCTAAACACAGCTCCGTGTTCCACTGTGGACTGCAAGCCGGAAGGAGGTCTTAAAGCACACAGTAGCAAATGCAATAGATGAACAGTGTCAACACAGATGTCATCATAGTTATTTAGTTTAATAAAAAGGTGAAGTTTAAAAAGGGCTTATAACCTACTGTATCTAGGGTCATTATTAGCATCCCAGACTAATCACCAAATATAGCACAAACTAAAATACAAATGTTCACATGAATAATACATAATAAATATAAGGCACTATTAACATAGCCTTAGTATGGGGCACAGATTATATAAGACAAAAAAACAAAAAAATAAGTAAATAAAGTTATTTACCAATGCCAACCGATCTAAACACCAAAAATTTAAAAAATAATCAAAACAAAAATATCGTATAAACTGTCATATAATTATAATTGTTAAATTGTAATAAATCATTTGTAAAGTGTATTTAAAAATATTTTAAACAGTAAAGAAATTACTGACCGTATTTTGTTTTATATAGAAACTAAATTCAAAGAAACAAACACATTTAACTTAGTTACACCATGCAGTAGTTGCAGTCACATTTCAAGCAAAATTAGAGCTTATGTTTACTTTGCAGCTTGAAGACAATATGTGAAACAACACAGCGTTATTATACCATTTGGTCATTTGGATTTCTGGAGCCCGCACAGCGCAGAGCAGCAAGAAGAGAGCGCTTCAGTCTGGCATTGCTTGCTATTAGCACAACAGAGTGCACGGTTGGGTAGGCTGAGGCACACGTACTGCATATTAGAACATAAGAAGAATTTCTTGATTTGTAGCCAACAACAATCAAGTTTGAACTTATAAAATACAAAGTATAAAAGAACAGAAAAGAGATCATATTTCTAATTGCACTTATGTGGGCATCTAGTTGGATATTAGTGAACCCTGAATTTTTGCTGCTCCTGGTGTGTTTCAGGAGTGATACAATAAGAAGACAATTGGCTGCACAGAATGTGAGGAACGGTACGAGGGATCCTGTGAATAAAACTATTAACATATTTTCAAAACTTATTTCCACAGTTGCATATCCAATGCTAGAGCTGTTACTGTCATGGGTAGAATTCACAAAGTGTACTGAGTACATGAGCCATAAGTTGGGCAGACTGGAAAGAAAAGACACCAGCAGTGATGTCAGGAGCAGCCAGGGGATCATCCTGGAGATGTTCATCTTAAGTCTCATGAATAATCTGCTGCTGTAGTTTGTGATCTTCACGCAGTAGAAGATGCAGAGTATGGTGCCCCACCACAGGCTGCAGAATGTCACAAACATTGTTGTGGTGGCAAAATATTTAGAAACATTATCTGAAGCAAATGATAGTGTTAAAATCATCCTCACTCTCTCCATTAAACCAGAAATGAGAAGAATGATCCTCACCACTCCAAGGCTGCCCATAATAATGTCAATGGTTCGAAGAGTTTGACCTTTCAGCCACCAAATGGAGACATTTGTCACAATACAGGCATTGAGAAGTAATCCGATAGATGCCACAGTGCAAAATGCCGTTGTTAACAGATTAAAACTTGCACAATTCATATTTTCTTTATAAAATAATATGTTTGTCAGAGCATCTGATTTTTCCTAACCACCGTCTGATCTGAGGTGTGACATGTAATTATACCAAGTTAATAATAAATATACAGTAGGGCTGTTTACTTTATGTTTTGCATGACATTTGGCTATCAGTCTGCAAATAGCTAGTTCACTGTCTTCGTTACATTTGAACATTTGCATACAGTAGTTAAATAAGATACTTTAAAGCAATACAATATGTGTATGATATTTGTTTCTTTGTGCCTCCAGTAGCAATCTCCTAGTGTTTGTGTATGCATTTCAGCTACATAATTGGTAATTTATTTAATACCATAGTTTATAATAAAGTCAACTGCCGATAAAAATGATGACATCATGTTTGCATTTAATGAATTTCAGTATGAACTCTGACCCTTCACACCTGTGAATGAAATCTCTGGAGATGTATAAATGCAACTAAACTGCATAATATATATTTTGTGTGTCTAATTCTAATGTAAAATATATCATTTCACAGTTATGGTACAATATTTCTAGCCTATTTTTAATGGGTTGGGTACAAAATACCAGCACTTGGGATCCCGGTGGTCAGAATCCCAACAGGGTTAGGATACTGACACTTGTCAGTCAGTATCATAAGCCTCCCCTTATCTCTACCCCTAACCCTAGTCCTCCCTTCTTTGTGCCTAAACCTAACCTCACCCTCCCCACACCCTAAACCTAATCTTCCCCCCTTAGTGCCTAAGATTAACCCTAACCCCAGTACTTACCGTTGGGATGCCGATGCCGGGATTTTGACAGGTGTTGGAATTCCGGGGTTGGAATTCTAAGCACTGTCATCCCGACTGTCAGGATTGTGACTGGATACCTTTTTAATAGTTATTTACGTATTAATTGCTGTTTAAAATCTACCTACTTTCAAATTGAATATGGGGATACACGGGCACGCGCAATACTTTAACGCCTACAAAACAGGCGAAGGCAGCGTTAAGTCCGGCCCGCGTCAAATTATCGCGGCTCAGCTCAAATTGAATACGGGCCTAAGAGTGAAGAACAAACTGTGTTTTCACAAACTTCACAGATCCCTGACACCCGTTACTTACCTTCAGGATTCCGGCGCCTGTATTTTGACAGTTGGCATTCCACATGCCGGAATGCTGACTACATCCTTTTTATAATTATATGGTTCAAAGTCTCCTCTATACAAACACTGTTCTTTATTTTTGAGTTATTGCAAGGTGATGTAGATTTTACTGCCATGGAACCAAGAATGGATACAGTACCTGGATTGTCCAATCTACTGCAGGGTGACAGATCTAGTGCAATTATGTGATCTATAAGCCTGATGCTAGTCAGCTGTGTCATAGTGGTGAGAATATTTTGAGTATCCTAAAGACTGTTTATGAAAAATCTCTACCTCCTAGACCCCATTGATATTGCCAATACAGAATACAGTAAATGGGAGGTAGGAAGGACAGTCACCTCACACAGCTCACTGAGGGATCTATGTACTAAGCCTTGGAGAGAGATAAAGAACCAATAAATCAGCTCCTGTCATTTTTCAAACACAGCCTGTAAAGTGACAGTTAGGAGCTGATTGGTTGACACTTTATCTTTCTACAAGGCTTAGTACATAAACCCCAAAGTCCCAGTGTTCTATACTGTATTACACATGCTGAGGTAGAGTCAGTGTAACATATATTTTGAACGTATTTAATACTGCTTGTATAAGGGATAGGCATTAGTTTGATTTAGATATAGAGGATATGGACTATTGTGTATTTTATAAATGTGTAAATGTATTGCTGTGTATAAAATGTCAATGTATTTCTGTGTGCACATTATAATGGGACTCTGTGTGGGTGTGAGCCAAGCCAGTAATGGTGACCCAGATAGCCAGCATAGGAGACAGAGGAAACAGTTAAACTGACATTACCGGTGTTGTGGGGCGAAGCTGAGGAGGCTGAGAGAGCACTGGCTAACAGAGGGGATTAGTGGCTGCAGAGCACAACTCTGTGCAGCTCTGGAGAGAAAGACAGCTGCGGTGACAGCTTTTAGGAGAGCAGCCTAGAGAGGAGATTGGTGACTGTCAGCACAGGGGATGGATCTGGAGTGGCAGCTGTGCGGTAACATGGAGCCGGGAGAGAGGACCAACTGCCAGGGGTGTGAGTTCCTCAACAAGCTCTTCCTCAGGAGGCTGGACCCAGTGGAAAATCAGGGTAAGCTATCCTTGGCACCCCAATAGGTTTCTCTAATCACACTACAGTTGAGAGGAGAAGAAACAAATAGTAAGAGGCAACGACAGAAACGCCCATTGCTCAGTTGTCTCTGGAATGAATACTAAAATTGAATAAAGGCTAATCAGGAAGAGAACTTTTAAAAAAGTGTTACTTTCAAGTATTTGTAACACTGCAACAGCATCTTTATAGAACCAGATCCCTATTAAATATTGTGGAATGAAACTAATCTGATTAACAGCTCAGTTGAATATTTCTGTCAATATATATCTACAAGTCACACTTACTTCTAGTTGTCCTGAAACATTAAGGGCCAAATGTAATAGGGTGAGAGTTTAGAAAATGTGAGAGTTTAGCAGTAACCTCTGACACTTTTCAAACTCGCCAAATGTAATATAGTCCGAGAACATGGAAACTCGCCCAATGTAATAGAGTCCGAGAACATGGAAACTCGCCCAATGTAATAGAGTCTAAGAACATGCAAACTCACATGTTTTTATACTCTAAAAACTCATAACGATTTAAACTCTCATCCAGATGTTTTCCCATCTTGAAGATGAAACTCGACCAATGTGAGAGGTTACTGCTAAACTCTGACATATTCTAAACTCTCACCCTATTGCATTTGACCCTTATATCAAAAGGATCCGACAGGTCTTGTAAAGGAGTATTTATTTAGACTTATTGACTTTGAGAAATTTTACATTATACATAACTGCTCCCCTCCACACTCTCATCTATTCTCAACTCCAAACTTAGCACCGGAATATAGAAATAAAAGAAACATAGGTAAGATCGGGCTTGAGCAACTAACTTGAGTGCACTCTCATACCAAAGTTATTGTTTTAGGTAGTATAGGTTGAGTCTCCCATATCCAAATATTCTGAAATACGGAATATTCTGAAATCCAAAATTATTTTAGCATGACTGAGATGGTGAAACCTTTGCATTTTGATGGTTCAATGTACACAAACTTTTTTTAAGGCCCAAAATTATTAAAAAATATTGTATAAATTTCAGGCTGTGTGTATAAGGTGTATATAAAACATACAGTAAATGCTTTCTGTGTTTAGATTTGTGTTCCATTCCCAGGATCTCATTATGGTATGCACATATTCCAAAATACGGAATATGACGATATCCAAAATACCCCTGGTCCCAAACATTTTGGATATGGGAGACTCAAGCTGTAGTTGCATTTCTGTAAAACAGTGAAGGACCTAAATGTATATTGCAATTTATAGTATAGTGTATGTGGTAGTGTTAAGTATATTATAGTGGGTGGGAGAGTATTCACATATATTACCTGAAACTATATATATTGTACATCATTAGAGATTATACTGTTAATTTAATTGAATATATGATATGTGATTGCTATACATTATAGAGTGTGTATTGTACACTTCACCCAGTAAAGATTTTCTTGCAGATGGACATACTGTAGGTACCTGAGTTGGTCCAGACTAATACAATTTATATCAGTTGTCAGTATTATTTTATGTATTTGGTGTATTTTGAGTTTAAATTGGACCTATCATATCACATATAGTAGGAAGGGGTTTCCCAAGTCAACCCCCTACTCACTGGCCAAGTGAAGTTTATCAACTCGGGTGGAGGCACACTGAGGTGAGATAGTAACCCAACTATTGCATGACAAGCTGTACTACATGTAAGTGAAGAAGCAGTATTTCAACATCTTACATTTTTTAAGTTGCCTGTCCCGGATGGCCTATCTGGGGGATTATTCACATTGTTTCCTGGTCACCTCCTTCATCATTTTAGTAATGTGCTGAAATCAGGATGGGACCTCACTCTTCCTGCCTCATACTGCCAAATTTTCCCTGATGGCTCTGTACTTTCGTGTAACTCTGCTTATTTTTGTCATGATCCTTAGTGTGGAAACACACTATTTACCTTTGTGGTGTCTATCCTGGCTGGCACAGAGGAGATCCTGGATCATGCACTGCATCTGGACGGCCGCTGGGCATAGGTATGGTTCCGCATCCCTGCACTCCAGTCAGGATGCAGGCCGTCTTGGACTCTGTCACATGATTTCAATCATCCACTCAGAGCATGGTCTGCGGGTCTGCTGAAAGTACCGACCTATCATCCGGAGTCCAGACCTATAAATTCTTTCCTCGGACTAAGCACGTCTGCCAGTACAACATCGCTTCCACTGAAGTAACATCTCCTGTGCTGTGCTCCCTCCATTGCTATTCTAAATGGCGCAGTCTATCCTAATTGATTATCTTCATCTTCAATCAACTACACCATCGACTGTTGCAGTCTGGACTTGCCATTATGAAGTATTCTCATTTCTTAAGCTGCAGTCTGGGCTTGACATTGTGAATTACAGTATCTTTCTGAGTTTCGAACAATGGAGTTTGGTTACCTCATTGAGAATTATCTCTCAATCAACATCGGTTCCTACCGAGCATCTTTAATAAAGTCTTCATCAATTCCTATCAACATCGGTTCTAACCGATCATCTCTAATAAAATCATCGATTTCTACCTACATCGGTTCCTATTGACCATCTCTAATAAAGTTATCATTAATTCCTTTCAAGTTCCAACATCTGTTCTTACCGAACATCATTAATAAAGTTATCATCGATTCCAATCAAGCATTCACCTCGCTTCTCATCAACTATCAATATCAAGCTCTACCATCGGTCACTATCCAGTGCCAACATCGGTCCTTACCGATTGTCTATGCTGATCCAGTATATTCTTCTATGGACTTTTACTATTAATATCAAGTCATCTACACTTGTGGACTATTATCATGGTCTAGTGGTTACTTCATTGGTTCCTTTTGACATCACATTCATCATATCTACCTCCTGTTCCTCTATGAGAAAGACCTGGGTCCAGTCACCCAGGTTTGTGAATTCCTCTTTAGTTATCCAAGCCTGCTCCCAGTCACATCTAACCACAGATGTGACAATCTTTCTATTCAATTTCATGTTGTCCACGATGCTTTACATTTTCGAGAAGTTTATGTACAGAACCCTCTCAGTTGACTCATTTATATAACAATAATTTTACCCCCATTCCTAACAGAATTTGAACTCAACTTCATACTTGGAAGAACTGGCCACGTTCTTTGCTGGGTAAGTTGGCCATCATTAAGAACACACTACAGTATTTCCCAAACTGACTTACTGTATCCAGATGTTTGCCATCAGTGTCACTCAGAAGGATTGCTTCCAGTTGTGCTAGTGCTTTTCTTTCTCTTGACTGTCAGGGTAAAATAACTGCACAAAGCTTGGCCCTGTCTGTCGTTACCCAAATCTGTGGGTGTCCTGGACTTCCCTGGTATACTGGCCTTTACTCATGCAGCTATGTTTCAGGTTGGATTTTATGTTCTAGTCATTTCACTAATAATCATTTGGAAGAGGCATTATTTTATCCCTATTGCCCAGCTGCACTTCTATATGTGCCTTAAACACAGAATCATCCTTCCCCATCAAAATGATGTCCTTCTGGTAGATACATGTACAGCCTGGAGACAAATACACCCTCACCTATTCATCTCCCATTTACATCTCTGACCTCATCTCCCTTCACACTCTCACCTGCCCACCTTGCTCAACAAATGCACGCCGCCTCTCCTGCCAACTGATTATTTTCTACCACTCTCATCTCCAAGAGTTTGCCTGTGCTGCTCCCTACCACTTTAACTCTCTCACTCTCTCTATCAGACTCTCCACCTCTCTATACATCTTCAATGGGCTCTCAAGACCCACTCCTTCCTCAAAGCCTTACAGCTCTCATCCTAACCCGCTGCTACATGCTCCTTCCTCCCTGACTGCTCTCATCTGTGTCACTTCTGTTTGTCTTCCTCTACCCATTAGAATGCAACATCTCATGAGCAAGGCACTCTATCTGCATGTGCTTATCATTGCTTATACTTTCATCTACTCCTTTCTCCCCACTACGGCACCTAACACTTGGTTGCTGACACCCTGCTGCTTATTGTGAGTGTTATGATCGCTAATCCAGCAATGTTTATAAACCATGTCCTTGTCCTGCACTGTAAGGTACTGATTACTTGTTCACTTGTTTGTTTATGTACTTTTTAAGGTGCTGCAGAACCCTTGTGCTGCCATATTAATAAAAGATAATAATAATAATAATAATATAGTAATAAATACATAAGAGGCTTGATTTACCCCATAATACTTCTAAACATACTCCCCTTTGGGGCAACCTGATATTCCCACCATCCCTATAAAGGCATGCTATCTCCACTGGAGAGAGAAGTGGAGAAGTGTACATTAGATATATTTTTGACCCTGGTGGCATGTTATGCCGCTTCTCTTAACTTATAGATAAATATGTCATACATCACAGAGCTCAGTTATATTCCATTCTAATTTAGGCCCCTCTCCCAGTCCTTCTACACATTGGATACTTTATTGATTTTTTCTAGGGCTGTTAAATTTAAAAATGGATTTCTGTTAGGTGTTTGAGTCCACAAAGTGTTACTTTTTGAGTCAACTTTGAGACCAAGCTCCATAAAACTCTGAATGGGATACTTTTATTTGAGTTATACTACCTTTATATTGTACATAGATATATATTGTACTTTTTTAGTATACTGGAGAATTAATGCCTGACTTTGCATCAGATTTATGTTGATTCAAAATTGTGTCAATTATTTCTAGATCAAACCCAGCCCAATACCCCCACATGTAAAGTAGGAACATATCTATCCCTCCGTTTTTCCTTCTTTTTATTATCCCCCCAATTTTCTTTTTCTTCTGTTATTTTCTCCTTCAAAAAATTGAAAAAAATGTTTAGCTAAGGTTTTCTTTCTACATTACTCTATGGGAAACTTTTGACTGGACTTACCATGTACATAAAAGCATTGTTGTATGCTGATTTGCGTAATGCTTTTCCTATATTGTTATTGTCACTGTGTTCTTTGTTACTTCATTCAAATAAAATAAAATGGAAAAAATCATGGATAAAGTACTATTGTCAGAGCAACTGATTTCTTCATAACCATCTGCAGCACAAGCCAAGGACTAGCAGCTCCCCCGATACTCTCCCCAGCCAACAACAGTCTGAGCTCCCTGATGCAGTTGTGCCTCCCCCTAAACTTTCCCCCCTCTCTCCCAGGAACTGCCACAGCATAGATGGGCAATCTTTAGGAACGCTCACCCAAATATAGTTAGAAATAGCCAAGTCCACACTCAGGTGGATCAAGAAGCAAGGTCAAAATATAGAGATATTAAACAGGTGCACTCACCAGACTTGAGCAGAGCAGCAATATTTATTTACTCATCGAGCAGAGTAGGTTATCAGTGTTTCAGTCCTAATTTGAACCTTTGTCAAGATATCAATGAAGGGAAACCCAGTCCCTAATATATACCCATGCTAATAATTTAGCTACACCCTCAAAACAAAAATTAACATATGTAAAATATTAGGAGAAACAATGTCTGCAGTGGGCATTACTTAACACCATAGTGTAACAATAACATAGGGGGTTGGGTATGGGATGCCGGAACCCCACTGTCAGAATCCAGATTCCGGCATCCCAAAAGGGTTAGGACACTGACACCTGTTGGTCAGTGTCCTAACCCTCTACATACCCCTAACCCTGCCCTCCTAGTGCCTAAACCTAACCTTCCCCCTTAGTGCCTAACCCTAACCTACCCTAAACACAGCTCCGTGTTCCACTGTGGACTGCAAGCCGGAAGGAGGTCTTAAAGCACACAGTAGCAAATGCAATAGATGAACAGTGTCAACACAGATGTCATCATAGTTATTTAGTTTAATAAAAAGGTGAAGTTTAAAAAGGGCTTATAACCTACTGTATCTAGGGTCATTATTAGCATCCCAGACTAATCACCAAATATAGCACAAACTAAAATACAAATGTTCACATGAATAATACATAATAAATATAAGGCACTATTAACATAGCCTTAGTATGGGGCACAGATTATATAAGACAAAAAAACAAAAAAATAAGTAAATAAAGTTATTTACCAATGCCAACCGATCTAAACACCAAAAATTTAAAAAATAATCAAAACAAAAATATCGTATAAACTGTCATATAATTATAATTGTTAAATTGTAATAAATCATTTGTAAAGTGTATTTAAAAATATTTTAAACAGTAAAGAAATTACTGACCGTATTTTGTTTTATATAGAAACTAAATTCAAAGAAACAAACACATTTAACTTAGTTACACCATGCAGTAGTTGCAGTCACATTTCAAGCAAAATTAGAGCTTATGTTTACTTTGCAGCTTGAAGACAATATGTGAAACAACACAGCGTTATTATACCATTTGGTCATTTGGATTTCTGGAGCCCGCACAGCGCAGAGCAGCAAGAAGAGAGCGCTTCAGTCTGGCATTGCTTGCTATTAGCACAACAGAGTGCACGGTTGGGTAGGCTGAGGCACACGTACTGCATATTAGAACATAAGAAGAATTTCTTGATTTGTAGCCAACAACAATCAAGTTTGAACTTATAAAATACAAAGTATAAAAGAACAGAAAAGAGATCATATTTCTAATTGCACTTATGTGGGCATCTAGTTGGATATTAGTGAACCCTGAATTTTTGCTGCTCCTGGTGTGTTTCAGGAGTGATACAATAAGAAGACAATTGGCTGCACAGAATGTGAGGAACGGTACGAGGGATCCTGTGAATAAAACTATTAACATATTTTCAAAACTTATTTCCACAGTTGCATATCCAATGCTAGAGCTGTTACTGTCATGGGTAGAATTCACAAAGTGTACTGAGTACATGAGCCATAAGTTGGGCAGACTGGAAAGAAAAGACACCAGCAGTGATGTCAGGAGCAGCCAGGGGATCATCCTGGAGATGTTCATCTTAAGTCTCATGAATAATCTGCTGCTGTAGTTTGTGATCTTCACGCAGTAGAAGATGCAGAGTATGGTGCCCCACCACAGGCTGCAGAATGTCACAAACATTGTTGTGGTGGCAAAATATTTAGAAACATTATCTGAAGCAAATGATAGTGTTAAAATCATCCTCACTCTCTCCATTAAACCAGAAATGAGAAGAATGATCCTCACCACTCCAAGGCTGCCCATAATAATGTCAATGGTTCGAAGAGTTTGACCTTTCAGCCACCAAATGGAGACATTTGTCACAATACAGGCATTGAGAAGTAATCCGATAGATGCCACAGTGCAAAATGCCGTTGTTAACAGATTAAAACTTGCACAATTCATATTTTCTTTATAAAATAATATGTTTGTCAGAGCATCTGATTTTTCCTAACCACCGTCTGATCTGAGGTGTGACATGTAATTATACCAAGTTAATAATAAATATACAGTAGGGCTGTTTACTTTATGTTTTGCATGACATTTGGCTATCAGTCTGCAAATAGCTAGTTCACTGTCTTCGTTACATTTGAACATTTGCATACAGTAGTTAAATAAGATACTTTAAAGCAATACAATATGTGTATGATATTTGTTTCTTTGTGCCTCCAGTAGCAATCTCCTAGTGTTTGTGTATGCATTTCAGCTACATAATTGGTAATTTATTTAATACCATAGTTTATAATAAAGTCAACTGCCGATAAAAATGATGACATCATGTTTGCATTTAATGAATTTCAGTATGAACTCTGACCCTTCACACCTGTGAATGAAATCTCTGGAGATGTATAAATGCAACTAAACTGCATAATATATATTTTGTGTGTCTAATTCTAATGTAAAATATATCATTTCACAGTTATGGTACAATATTTCTAGCCTATTTTTAATGGGTTGGGTACAAAATACCAGCACTTGGGATCCCGGTGGTCAGAATCCCAACAGGGTTAGGATACTGACACTTGTCAGTCAGTATCATAAGCCTCCCCTTATCTCTACCCCTAACCCTAGTACTCCCTTCTTTGTGCCTAAACCTAACCTCACCCTCCCCACACCCTAAACCTAATCTTCCCCCCTTAGTGCCTAAGATTAACCCTAACCCCAGTACTTACCGTTGGGATGCCGATGCCGGGATTTTGACAGGTGTTGGAATTCCGGGGTTGGAATTCTAAGCACTGTCATCCCGACTGTCAGGATTGTGACTGGATACCTTTTTAATAGTTATTTACATATTAATTGCTGTTTAAAATCTACCTACTTTCAAATTGAATATGGGGATACACGGGCACGCGCAATACTTTAACGCCTACAAAACAGGCGAAGGCAGCGTTAAGTCCGGCCCGCGTCAAATTATCGCGGCTCAGCTCAAATTGAATACGGGCCTAAGAGTGAAGAACAAACTGTGTTTTCACAAACTTCACAGATCCCTGACACCCGTTACTTACCTTCAGGATTCCGGCGCCTGTATTTTGACAGTTGGCATTCCACATGCCGGAATGCTGACTACATCCTTTTTATAATTATATGGTTCAAAGTCTCCTCTATACAAACACTGTTCTTTATTTTTGAGTTATTGCAAGGTGATGTAGATTTTACTGCCATGGAACCAAGAATGGATACAGTACCTGGATTCTCCAATCTACTGCAGGGTGACAGATCTAGTGCAATTATGTGATCTATAAGCCTGATGCTAGTCAGCTGTGTCATAGTGGTGAGAATATTTTGAGTATCCTAAAGACTGTTTATGAAAAATCTCTACCTCCAAGACCCCATTGATATTGCCAATACAGAATACAGTAAATGGGAGGTAGGAAGGACAGTCACCTCACACAGCTCACTGAGGGATATATGTACTAAGCATTGGAGAGAGATAAAGAACCAATAAATCAGCTCCTGTCATTTTTCAAACACAGCCTGTAAAGTGACAGTTAGGAGCTGATTGGTTGACACTTTATCTTTCTACAAGGCTTAGTACATAAACCCCAAAGTCCCAGTGTTCTATACTGTATTACACATGCTGAGGTAGAGTCAGTGTAACATATATTTTGAACGTATTTAATACTGCTTGTATAAGGGACAGGCATTAGTTTGATTTAGATATAGAGGATATGGACTATTGTGTATTTTATAAATGTGTAAATGTATTGCTGTGTATAAAATGTCAATGTATTTCTGTGTGCACTTTATAATGGGACTCTGTGAGGGTGTGAGCCAAGCCAGTAATGGTGACCCAGATAGCCAGCATAGGAGACAGAGGAAACAGTTAAACTGACATTACCGGTGTTGTGGGGCGAAGCTGAGGAGGCTGAGAGAGCACTGGCTAACAGAGGGGATTAGTGGCTGCAGAGCACAACTCTGTGCAGCTCTGGAGAGAAAGACAGCTGTGGTGACAGCTTTTAGGAGAGCAGCCTAGAGAGGAGATTGGTGACTGTCAGCACAGGGGATGGATCTGGAGTGGCAGCTGTGCGGTAACATGGAGCCGGGAGAGAGGACCAACTGCCAGGGGTGTGAGTTCCTCAACAAGCTCTTCCTCTGGAGGCTGGACCCAGCGGAAAATCAGGGTAAGCTATCCTTGGCACCCCAATAGGTTTCTCTAATCACACTACAGTTGAGAGGAGAAGAAACAAATAGTAAGAGGCAACGACAGAAACGCCCATTGCTCAGTTGTCTGTGGAATGAATACTAAAATTGAATAAAGGCTAATCAGGAAGAGAACTTTTAAAAAAGTGTAACTTTCAAGTATTTGTAACACTGCAACAGCATCTTTATAGAACCAGATCCCTATTAAATATTGTGGAATGAAACTAATCTGATTAACAGCTCAGTTGAATATTTCTGTCAATATATATGTACAAGTCACACTTACTTCTAGTTGTCCTGAAACATTAAGAAGGGCCAAATGTAATAGGGTGAGAGTTTAGAAAATGTGAGAGTTTAGCAGTAACCTCTGACACTTTTCAAACTCGCCAAATGTAATATAGTCCGAGAACATGGAAACTCGCCCAATGTAATAGAGTCCGAGAACATGGAAACTCGCCCAATGTAATAGAGTCTGAGAACATGCAAACTCACATGTTTTTATACTCTAAAAACTCATAACGATTTAAACTCTCATCCAGATGTTTTCCCATCTTGAAGATGAAACTCGACCAATGTGAGAGGTTACTGCTAAACTCTGACATATTCTAAACTCTCACCCTATTGCATTTGACCCTTATATCAAAAGGATCCGACAGGTCTTGTAAAGGAGTATTTATTTAGACTTATTGACTTTGAGAAATTTTACATTATACATAACTGCTCCCCTCCACACTCTCATCTATTCTCAACTCCAAACTTAGCACCGGAATATAGAAATAAAAGAAACATAGGTAAGATCGGGCTTGAGCAACTAACTTGAGTGCACTCTCATACCAAAGTTATTGTTTTAGGTAGTATAGGTTGAGTCTCCCATATCCAAATATTCTGAAATACGGAATATTCTGAAATCCAAAATTATTTTAGCATGACTGAGATGGTGAAACCTTTGCATTTTGATGGTTCAATGTACACAAACTTTTTTTAAGGCCCAAAATTATTAAAAAATATTGTATAAATTTCAGGCTGTGTGTATAAGGTGTATATAAAACATACAGTAAATGCTTTCTGTGTTTAGATTTGTGTTCCATTCCCAGGATCTCATTATGGTATGCACATATTCCAAAATACGGAATATGACGATATCCAAAATACCCCTGGTCCCAAACATTTTGGATATGGGAGACTCAAGCTGTAGTTGCATTTCTGTAAAACAGTGAAGGACCTAAATGTATATTGCAATTTATAGTATAGTGTATGTGGTAGTGTTAAGTATATTATAGTGGGTGGGAGAGTATTCACATATATTACCTGAAACTATATATATTGTACATCATTAGAGATTATACTGTTAATTTAATTGAATATATGATATGTGATTGCTATACATTATAGAGTGTGTATTGTACACTTCACCCAGTAAAGATTTTCTTGCAGATGGACATACTGTAGGTACCTGAGTTGGTCCAGACTAATACAATTTATATCAGTTGTCAGTATTATTTTATGTATTTGGTGTATTTTGAGTTTAAATTGGACCTATCATATCACATATAGTAGGAAGGGGTTTCCCAAGTCAACCCCCTACTCACTGGCCAAGTGAAGTTTATCAACTCGGGTGGAGGCACACTGAGGTGAGATAGTAACCCAACTATTGCATGACAAGCTGTACTACATGTAAGTGAAGAAGCAGTATTTCAACATCTTACATTTTTTAAGTTGCCTGTCCCGGATGGCCTATCTGGGGGATTATTCACATTGTTTCCTGGTCACCTCCTTCATCATTTTAGTAATGTGCTGAAATCAGGATGGGACCTCACTCTTCCTGCCTCATACTGCCAAATTTTCCCTGATGGCTCTGTACTTTCTTGTAACTCTGCTTATTTTTGTCATGATCCGTAGTGTGGAAACACACTATTTACCTTTGTGGTGTCTATCCTGGCTGGCACAGAGGAGATCCTGGATCATGCACTGCATCTGGACGGCCGCTGGGCATAGGTATGGTTCCGCATCCCTGCACTCCAGTCAGGATGCAGGCCGTCTTGGACTCTGTCACATGATTTCAATCATCCACTCAGAGCATGGTCTGCGGGTCTGCTGAAAGTACCGACCTATCATCCGGAGTCCAGACCTATAAATTCTTTCCTCGGACTAAGCACGTCTGCCAGTACAACATCGCTTCCACTGAAGTAACATCTCCTGTGCTGTGCTCCCTCCATTGCTATTCTAAATGGCGCAGTCTATCCTAATTGATTATCTTCATCTTCAATCAACTACACCATCGACTGTTGCAGTCTGGACTTGCCATTATGAAGTATTCTCATTTCTTAAGCTGCAGTCTGGGCTTGACATTGTGAATTACAGTATCTTTCTGAGTTTCGAACAATGGAGTTTGGTTACCTCATTGAGAATTATCTCTCAATCAACATCGGTTCCTACCGAGCATCTTTAATAAAGTCTTCATCAATTCCTATCAACATCGGTTCTAACCGATCATCTCTAATAAAATCATCGATTTCTACCTACATCGGTTCCTATTGACCATCTCTAATAAAGTTATCATTAATTCCTTTCAAGTTCCAACATCTGTTCTTACCGAACATCATTAATAAAGTTATCATCGATTCCAATCAAGCATTCACCTCGCTTCTCATCAACTATCAATATCAAGCTCTACCATCGGTCACTATCCAGTGCCAACATCGGTCCTTACCGATTGTCTATGCTGGTCCAGTATATTCTTCTATGGACTTTTACTATTAATATCAAGTCATCTACACTTGTGGACTATTATCATGGTCTAGTGGTTCCTTCATTGGTTCCTTTTGACATCACATTCATCATATCTACCTCCTGTTCCTCTATGAGAAAGACCTGGGTCCAGTCACCCAGGTTTGTGAATTCCTCTTTAGTTATCCAAGCCTGCTCCCAGTCACATCTAACCACAGATGTGACAATCTTTCTATTCAATTTCATGTTGTCCACGATGCTTTACATTTTCGAGAAGTTTATGTACAGAACCCTCTCAGTTGACTCATTTATATAACAATAATTTTACCCCCATTCCTAACAGAATTTGAACTCAACTTCATACTTGGAAGAACTGGCCACGTTCTTTGCTGGGTAAGTTGGCCATCATTAAGAACACACTACAGTATTTCCCAAACTGACTTACTGTATCCAGATGTTTGCCATCAGTGTCACTCAGAAGGATTGCTTCCAGTTGTGCTAGTGCTTTTCTTTCTCTTGACTGTCAGGGTAAAATAACTGCACAAAGCTTGGCCCTGTCTGTCGTTACCCAAATCTGTGGGTGTCCTGGACTTCCCTGGTATACTGGCCTTTACTCATGCAGCTATGTTTCAGGTTGGATTTTATGTTCTAGTCATTTCACTAATAATCATTTGGAAGAGGCATTATTTTATCCCTATTGCCCAGCTGCACTTCTATATGTGCCTTAAACACAGAATCATCCTTCCCCATCAAAATGATGTCCTTCTGGTAGATACATGTACAGCCTGGAGACAAATACACCCTCACCTATTCATCTCCCATTTACATCTCTGACCTCATCTACCTTCACACTCTCACCTGCCCACCTTGCTCAACAAATGCACGCCGCCTCTCCTGCCAACTGATTATTTTCTACCACTCTCATCTCCAAGAGTTTGCCTGTGCTGCTCCCTACCACTTTAACTCTCTCACTCTCTCTATCAGACTCTCCACCTCTCTATACATCTTCAATGGGCTCTCAAGACCCACTCCTTCCTCAAAGCCTTACAGCTCTCATCCTAACCCGCTGCTACATGCTCCTTCCTCCCTGACTGCTCTCATCTGTGTCACTTCTGTTTGTCTTCCTCTACCCATTAGAATGCAACATCTCATGAGCAAGGCACTCTATCTGCATGTGCTTATCATTGCTTATACTTTCATCTACTCCTTTCTCCCCACTACGGCACCTAACACTTGGTTGCTGACACCCTGCTGCTTATTGTGAGTGTTATGATCGCTAATCCAGCAATGTTTATAAACCATGTCCTTGTCCTGCACTGTAAGGTACTGATTACTTGTTCACTAGTTTGTTTATGTACTTTGTAAGGTGCTGCAGAACCCTTGTGCTGCCATATTAATAAAAGATAATAATAATAATAATAATAATATAGTAATAAATACATAAGAGGCTTGATTTACCCCATAATACTTCTAAACATACTCCCCTTTGGGGCAACCTGATATTCCCACCATCCCTATAAAGGCATGCTATCTCCACTGGAGAGAGAAGTGGAGAAGTGTACATTAGATATATTTTTGACCCTGGTGGCATGTTATGCCGCTTCTCTTAACTTATAGATAAATATGTCATACATCACAGAGCTCAGTTATATTCCATTCTAATTTAGGCCCCTCTCCCAGTCCTTCTACACATTGGATACTTTATTGATTTTTTCTAGGGCTGTTAAATTTAAAAATGGATTTCTGTTAGGTGTTTGAGTCCACAAAGTGTTACTTTTTGAGTCAACTTTGAGACCAAGCTCCATAAAACTCTGAATGGGATACTTTTATTTGAGTTATACTACCTTTATATTGTACATAGATATATATTGTACTTTTTTAGTATACTGGAGAATTAATGCCTGACTTTGCATCAGATTTATGTTGATTCAAAATTGTGTCAATTATTTCTAGATCAAACCCAGCCCAATACCCCCACATGTAAAGTAGGAACATATCTATCCCTCCGTTTTTCCTTCTTTTTATTATCCCCCCAATTTTCTTTTTCTTCTGTTATTTTCTCCTTCAAAAAATTGAAAAAAATGTTTAGCTAAGGTTTTCTTTCTACATTACTCTATGGGAAACTTTTGACTGGACTTACCATGTACATAAAAGCATTGTTGTATGCTGATTTGCGTAATGCTTTTCCTATATTGTTATTGTCACTGTGTTCTTTGTTACTTCATTCAAATAAAATAAAATGGAAAAAATCATGGATAAAGTACTATTGTCAGAGCAACTGATTTCTTCATAACCATCTGCAGCACAAGCCAAGGACTAGCAGCTCCCCCGATACTCTCCCCAGCCAACAACAGTCTGAGCTCCCTGATGCAGTTGTGCCTCCCCCTAAACTTTCCCCCCTCTCTCCCAGGAACTGCCACAGCATAGATGGGCAATCTTTAGGAACGCTCACCCAAATATAGTTAGAAATAGCCAAGTCCACACTCAGGTGGATCAAGAAGCAAGGTCAAAATATAGAGATATTAAACAGGTGCACTCACCAGACTTGAGCAGAGCAGCAATATTTATTTACTCATCGAGCAGAGTAGGTTATCAGTGTTTCAGTCCTAATTTGAACCTTTGTCAAGATGTCAATGAAGGGAAACCCAGTCCCTAATATATACCCATGCTAATAATTTAGCTACACCCTCAAAACAAAAATTAACATATGTAAAATATTAGGAGAAACAATGTCTGCAGTGGGCATTACTTAACACCATAGTGTAACAATAACATAGGGGGTTGGGTATGGGATGCCGGAACCCCACTGTCAGAATCCAGATTCCGGCATCCCAAAAGGGTTAGGACACTGACACCTGTTGGTCAGTGTCCTAACCCTCTACATACCCCTAACCCTGCCCTCCTAGTGCCTAAACCTAACCTTCCCCCTTAGTGCCTAACCCTAACCTCCCCTAAACACAGCTCCGTGAAATTACTGACCGTATTTTGTTTTATATAGAAACTAAATTCAAAGAAACAAACACATTTAACTTAGTTAAACCATGCAGTAGTTGCAGTCACATTTCAAGCAAAATTAGAGCTTATGTTTACTTTGCAGCTTGAAGACAATATGTGAAACACAGCGTTATTATACCATTTGGTCATTTGGATTTCTGGAGCCCGCACAGCGCAGAGCAGCAAGAAGAGAGCGCTTCAGTCTGGCATTGCTGGCTATTAGCACAACAGAGTGCACGGTTGGGTAGGCTGAGGCACACGTACTGCATATTAGAACATAAGAAGAATTTCTTGATTTGTAGCCAACAACAATCAAGTTTGAACTTATAAAATACAAAGTATAAAAGAACAGAAAAGAGATCATATTTCTAATTGCACTTATGTGGGCATCTAGTTGGATATTAGTGAACCCTGAATTTTTGCTGCTCCTGGTGTGTTTCAGGAGTGATACAATAAGAAGACAATTGGCTGCACAGAATGTGAGGAACGGTACGAGGGATCCTGTGAATAAAACTATTAACATATTTTCAAAACTTATTTCCACAGTTGCATATCCAATGCTAGAGCTGTTACTGTCATGGGTAGAATTCACAAAGTGTACTGAGTACATGAGCCATAAGTTGGGCAGACTGGAAAGAAAAGACACCAGCAGTGATGTCAGGAGCAGCCTGGGGATCATCCTGGAGATGTTCATCTTAAGTCTCATGAATAATCTGCTGCTGTAGTTTGTGATCTTCACACAGTAGAAGATGCAGAGTATGGTGCCCCACCACAGGCTGCAGAATGTCACAAACATTGTTGTGGTGGCAAAATATTTAGAAACATTATCTGAATCAAATGATAGTGTTAAAATCATCCTCACTCTCTCCATTAAACCAGAAATGAGAAGAATGATCCTCACCACTCCAAGGCTGAGGTGTGACATGTAATTATACCAAGTTAATAATAAATATACAGTAGGGCTGTTTACTTTATGTTTTGCATGACATTTGGCTATCAGTCTGCAAATAGCTAGTTCACTGTCTTCGTTACATTTGAACATTTGCATACAGTAGTTAAATAAGATACTTTAAAGCAATACAATATGTGTATGATATTTGTTTCTTTGTGCCTCCAGTAGCAATCTCCTAGTGTTTGTGTATGCATTTCAGCTACATAATTGGTAATTTATTTAATACCATAGTTTATAATAAAGTCAACTGCCGATAAAAATGATGACATCATGTTTGCATTTAATGAATTTCAGTATGAACTCTGACCCTTCACACCTGTGAATGAAATCTCTGGAGATGTATAAATGCAACTAAACTGCATAATATATATTTTGTGTGTCTAATTCTAATGTAAAATATATCATTTCACAGTTATGGTACAATATTTCTAGCCTATTTTTAATGAGTTGGGTACAAAATACCAGCACTTGGGATCCCGGTGGTCAGAATCCCAACAGGGTTAGGATACTGACACTTGTCAGTCAGTATCATAAGCCTCCCCTTATCTCTACCCCTAACCCTAGTCCTCCCTTCTTTGTGCCTAAACCTAACCTCACCCTCCCCACACCCTAAACCTAATCTTCCCCCCTTAGTGCCTAAGATTAACCCTAACCCCAGTACTTACCGTTGGGATGCCGATGCCGGGATTTTGACAGGTGTTGGAATTCCGGGGTTGGAATTCTAAGCACTGTCATCCCGACTGTCAGGATTGTGACTGGATACCTTTTTAATAGTTATTTACGTATTAATTGCTGTTTAAAATCTACCTACTTTCAAATTGAATATGGGGATACACGGGCACGCGCGATACTTTAACGCCTACAAAACAGGCGAAGGCAGCGTTAAGTCCGGCCCGCGTCAAATCATCGCGGCTCAGCTCAAATTGAATACGGGCCTAAGAGTGAAGAACAAACTGTGTTTTCACAAACTTCACAGATCCCTGACACCCGTTACTTACCTTCAGGATTCCGGCGCCTGTATTTTGACAGTTGGCATTCCACATGCCGGAATGCTGACTACATCCCTTTTATAATTATATGGTTCAAAGTCTCCTCTATACAAACACTGTTCTTTATTTTTGAGTTATTGCAAGGTGATGTAGATTTTACCGCCATGCAACCAAGAATGGATACAGTACCTGGATTGTCCAATCTACTGCAGGGTGACAGATCTAGTGCAATTATGTGATCTATAAGCCTGATGCTAGTCAGCTGTGTCATAGTGGTGAGAATATTTTGAGTATCCTAAAGACTGTTTATGAAAAATCTCTACCTCCAAGACCCCATTGATATTGCCAATACAGAATACAGTAAATGGGAGTTAGGAAGGACAGCCACCTCACACAGCTCACTGAGGGATCTATGTACTAAGCCTTGGAGAGAGATAAAGAACCAATAAATCAGCTCCTGTCATTTTTCAAACACAGCCTGTAAAGTGACAGTTAGGAGCTGATTGGTTGACACTTTATCTTTCTACAAGGCTTAGTACATAAACCCCAAAGTCCCAGTGTTCTATACTGTATTACACATGCTGAGGTAGAGTCAGTGTAACATATATTTTGAACGTATTTAATACTGCTTGTATAAGGGATAGGCATTAGTTTGATTTAGATATAGAGGATATGGACTATTGTGTATTTTATAAATGTGTAAATGTATTGCTGTGTATAAAATGTCAATGTATTTCTGTGTGCACTTTATAATGGGACTCTGTGTGGGTGTGAGCCAAGCCAGTAATGGTGACCCAGATAGCCAGCATAGGAGACAGAGGAAACAGTTAAACTGACATTACCGGTGTTGTGGGGCGAAGCTGAGGAGGCTGAGAGAGCACTGGCTAACAGAGGGGATTAGTGGCTGCAGAGCACAACTCTGTGCAGCTCTGGAGAGAAAGACAGCTGCGGTGACAGCTTTTAGGAGAGCAGCCTAGAGAGGAGATTGGTGACTGTCAGCACAGGGGATGGATCTGGAGTGGCAGCTGTGCGGTAACATGGAGCCGGGAGAGAGGACCAACTGCCAGGGGTGTGAGTTCCTCAACAAGCTCTTCCTCAGGAGGCTGGACCCAGCGGAAAATCAGGGTAAGCTATCCTTGGCACCCCAATAGGTTTCTCTAATCACTCTACAGTTGAGAGGAGAAGAAACAAATAGTAAGAGGCAACGACAGAAACGCCCATTGCTCAGTTGTCTCTGGAATGAATACTAAAATTGAATAAAGGCTAATCAGGAAGAGAACTTTTAAAAAAGTGTTACTTTCAAGTATTTGTAACACTGCAACAGCATCTTTATAGAACCAGATCCCTATTAAATATTGTGGAATGAAACTAATCTTATTAACAGCTCAGTTGAATATTTCTGTCAATATATATCTACAAGTCACACTTACTTCTAGTTGTCCTGAAACATTAAGGGCCAAATGTAATAGGGTGAGAGTTTAGAAAATGTGAGAGTTTAGCAGTAACCTCTGACACTTTTCAAACTCGCCCAATGTAATATAGTCCGAGAACATGGAAACTCGCCCAATGTAATAGAGTCCGAGAACATGGAAACTCACCCAATGTAATAGACTCTGAGAACATGCAAACTCACATGTTTTTATACTCAAAAAACTCATAACGATTTAAACTCTCATCCAGATGTTTTCCCATTTTGAAGATGAAACTCGACCAATGTGAGAGGTTACTGCTAAACTCTGACATATTCTAAACTCTCACCCTATTGCATTTGACCCTTATATCAAAAGGATCCGACAGGTCTTGTAAAGGAGTATTTATTTAGACTTATTGACTTTGAGAAATTTTACATTATACATAACTGCTCCCCTCCACACTCTCATCTATTCTCAACTCCAAACTTAGCACCGGAATATAGAAATAAAAGAAACATAGGTAAGATCGGGCTTGAGCAACTAACTTGAGTGCACTCTCATACCAAAGTTATTGTTTTAGGTAGTATAGGTTGAGTCTCCCATATCCAAATATTCTGAAATACGGAATATTCTGAAATCCAAAATTATTTTAGCATGACTGAGATGGTGAAACCTTTGCATTTTGATGGTTCAATGTACACAAACTTTTTTTAAGGCACAAAATTATTAAAAAATATTGTATAAATTTCAGGCTGTGTGTATAAGGTGTATATAAAACATACAGTAAATGCTTTCTGTGTTTAGATTTGTGTTCCATTCCCAGGATCTCATTATGGTATGCACATATTCCAAAATACGGAATATGACGATATCCAAAATACCCCTGGTCCCAAACATTTTGGATATGGGAGACTCAAGCTGTAGTTGCATTTCTGTAAAACAGTGAAGGACCTAACTGTATATTGCAATTTATAGTATAGTGTATGTGGTAGTGTTAAGTATATTATAGTGGGTGGGAGAGTATTCACATATATTACCTGAAACTATATATATTGTACATCATTAGAGATTATACTGTTAAATTAATTGAATATATGATATGTGATTGCTATACATTATAGAGTGTGTATTGTACACTTCACCCAGTAAAGATTTTCTTGCAGATGGACATACTGTAGGTACCTGAGTTGGTCCAGACTAATACAATTTATATCAGTTGTCAGTATTATTTTATGTATTTGGTGTATTTTGAGTTTAAATTGGACCTATCATATCACATATAGTAGGAAGGGGTTTCCCAAGTCAACCCCCTACTCACTGGCCAAGTGAAGTTTATCAACTCGGGTGGAGGCACACTGAGGTGAGATAGTAACCCAACTATTGCATGACAAGCTGTACTACATGTAAGTGAAGAAGCAGTATTTCAACATCTTACATTTTTTAAGTTGCCTGTCCCAGATGGCCTATCTGGGGGATTATTCACATTGTTTCCTGGTCACCTCCTTCATCATTTTAGTAATGTGCTGAAATCAGGATGGGACCTCACTCTTCCTGCCTCATACTGCCAAATTTTCCCTGATGGCTCTGTACTTTCTTGTAACTCTGCTTATTTTTGTCATGATCCTTAGTGTGGAAACACACTATTTACTTTTGTGGTGTCTATCCTGGCTGGCACAGAGGAGATCCTGGATCATGCACTGCATCTGGACGGCCGCTGGGCATAGGTATGGTTCCGCATCCCTGCACTCCAGTCAGGATGCAGGCCGTCTTGGACTCTGTCACATGATTTCAATCATCCACTCAGAGCATGGTCTGCGGGTCTGCTGAAAGTACTGACCTATCATCCGGAGTCCAGACCTATAAATTCTTTCCTCGGACTAAGCACGTCTGCCAGTACAACATCGCTTCCACTGAAGTAACATCTCCTGTGCTGTGCTCCCTCCATTGCTATTCTAAATGGCGCAGTCTATCCTAATTGATTATCTTCATCTTCAATCAACTACTCCATCGACTGTTGCAGTCTGGACTTGCCATTATGAAGTATTCTCATTTCTTAAGCTGCAGTCTGGGCTTGACATTGTGAATTACAGTATCTTTCTGAGTTTCGAACAATGGAGTTTGGTTACCTCATTGAGAATTATCTCTCAATCAACATCGATTCATATCAACATCGGTTCCTACCGAGCATCTTTAATAAAGTCTTCATCAATTCCTATCAACATCGGTTCTAACCGATCATCTCTAATAAAATCATCGATTTCTACCTACATCGGTTCCTATTGACCATCTCTAATAAAGTTATCATTAATTCCTTTCAAGTTCCAACATCTGTTCTTACCGAACATCATTAATAAAGTTATCATCGATTCCAATCAAGCATTCACCTCGCTTCTCATCAACTATCAATATCAAGCTCTACCATCGGTCACTATCCAGTGCCAACATCGGTCCTTACCGATTGTCTATGCTGATCCAGTATATTCTTCTATGGACTTTTACTATTAATATCAAGTCATCTACACTTGTGGACTATTATCATGGTCTAGTGGTTCCTTCATTGGTTCCTTTTGACATCACATTCATCATATCTACCTCCTGTTCCTCTATGAGAAAGACCTGGGTCCAGTCACCCAGGTTTGTGAATTCCTCTTTAGTTATCCAAGCCTGCTCCCAGTCACATCTAACCACAGATGTGACAATCTTTCTATTCAATTTCATGTTGTCCACGATGCTTTACATTTTCGAGAAGTTTATGTACAGAACCCTCTCAGTTGACTCATTTATATAACAATAATTTTACCCCCATTCCTAACAGAATTTGAACTCAACTTCATACTTGGAAGAACTGGCCACGTTCTTTGCTGGGTAAGTTGGCCATCATTAAGAACACACTACAGTATTTCCCAAACTGACTTACTGTATCCAGATGTTTGCCATCAGTGTCACTCAGAAGGATTGCTTCCAGTTGTGCTAGTGCTTTTCTTTCTCTTGACTGTCAGGGTAAAATAACTGCACAAAGCTTGGCCCTGTCTGTCGTTACCCAAATCTGTGGGTGTCCTGGACTTCCCTGGTATACTGGCCTTTACTCATGCAGCTATGTTTCAGGTTGGATTTTATGTTCTAGTCATTTCACTAATAATCATTTGGAAGAGGCATTATTTTATCCCTATTGCCCAGCTGCACTTCTATATGTGCCTTAAACACAGAATCATCCTTCCCCATCAAAATGATGTCCTTCTGGTAGATACATGTACAGCCTGGAGACAAATACACCCTCACCTATTCATCTCCCATTTACATCTCTGACCTCATCTCCCTTCACACTCTCACCTGCCCACCTTGCTCAACAAATGCACGCCGCCTCTCCTGCCAACTGATTATTTTCTACCACTCTCATCTCCAAGAGTTTGCCTGTGCTGCTCCCTACCACTTTAACTCTCTCACTCTCTCTATCAGACTCTCCACCTCTCTATACATCTTCAATGGGCTCTCAAGACCCACTCCTTCCTCAAAGCCTTACAGCTCTCATCCTAACCCGCTGCTACATGCTCCTTCCTCCCTGACTGCTCTCATCTGTGTCACTTCTGTTTGTCTTCCTCTACCCATTAGAATGCAACATCTCATGAGCAAGGCACTCTATCTGCATGTGCTTATCATTGCTTATACTTTCATCTACTCCTTTCTCCCCACTACGGCACCTAACACTTGGTTGCTGACACCCTGCTGCTTATTGTGAGTGTTATGATCGCTAATCCAGCAATGTTTATAAACCATGTCCTTGTCCTGCACTGTAAGGTACTGATTACTTGTTCACTTGTTTGTTTATGTACTTTTTAAGGTGCTGCAGAACCCTTGTGCTGCCATATTAATAAAAGATAATAATAATAATAATAATATAGTAATAAATACATAAGAGGCTTGATTTACCCCATAATACTTCTAAACATACTCCCCTTTGGGGCAACCTGATATTCCCATCATCCCTATAAAGGCATGCTATCTCCACTGGAGAGAGAAGTGGAGAAGTGTACATTAGATATATTTTTGACCCTGGTGGCATGTTATGCCGCTTCTCTTAACTTATAGATAAATATGTCATACATCACAGAGCTCAGTTATATTCCATTCTAATTTAGGCCCCTCTCCCAGTCCTTCTACACATTGGATACTTTATTGATTTTTTCTAGGGCTGTTAAATTTAAAAATGGATTTCTGTTAGGTGTTTGAGTCCACAAAGTGTTACTTTTTGAGTCAACTTTGAGACCAAGCTCCATAAAACTCTGAATGGGATACTTTTATTTGAGTTATTCTACCTTTATATTGTACATAGATATATATTGTACTTTTTTAGTATACTGGAGAATTAATGCCTGACTTTGCATCAGATTTATGTTGATTCAAAATTGTGTCAATTATTTCTAGATCAAACCCAGCCCAATACCCCCACATGTAAAGTAGGAACATATCTATCCCTCCGTTTTTCCTTCTTTTTATTATCCCCCCAATTTTCTTTTTCTTCTGTTATTTTCTCCTTCAAAAAATTGAAAAAAATGTTTAGCTAAGGTTTTCTTTCTACATTACTCTATGGGAAACTTTTGACTGGACTTACCATGTACATAAAAGCATTGTTGTATGCTGATTTGCGTAATGCTTTTCCTATATTGTTATTGTCACTGTGTTCTTTGTTACTTCATTCAAATAAAATAAAATGGAAAAAATCATGGATAAAGTACTATTGTCAGAGCAACTGATTTCTTCATAACCATCTGCAGCACAAGCCAAGGACTAGCAGCTCCCCCGATACTCTCCCCAGCCAACAACAGTCTGAGCTCCCTGATGCAGTTGTGCCTCCCCCTAAACTTTCCCCCCTCTCTCCCAGGAACTGCCACAGCATAGATGGGCAATCTTTAGGAACGCTCACCCAAATATAGTTAGAAATAGCCAAGTCCACACTCAGGTGGATCAAGAAGCAAGGTCAAAATATAGAGATATTAAACAGGTGCACTCACCAGACTTGAGCAGAGCAGCAATATTTATTTACTCATCGAGCAGAGTAGGTTATCAGTGTTTCAGTCCTAATTTGAACCTTTGTCAAGATATCAATGAAGGGAAACCCAGTCCCTAATATATACCCATGCTAATAATTTAGCTACACCCTCAAAACAAAAATTAACATATGTAAAATATTAGGAGAAACAATGTCTGCAGTGGGCATTACTTAACACCATAGTGTAACAATAACATAGGGGGTTGGGTATGGGATGCCGGAACCCCACTGTCAGAATCCAGATTCCAGCATCCCAAAAGGGTTAGGACACTGACACCTGTTGGTCAGTGTCCTAACCCTCTACATACCCCTAACCCTGCCCTCCTAGTGCCTAAACCTAACCTTCCCCCTTAGTGCCTAACCCTAACCTCCCCTAAACACAGCTCCGTGTTCCACTGTGGACTGCAAGCCGGAAGGAGGTCTTAAAGCACACAGTAGCAAATGCAATAGATGAACAGTGTCAACACAGATGTCATCATAGTTATTTAGTTTAATAAAAAGGTGAAGTTTAAAAAGGGCTTATAACCTACTGTATCTAGGGTCATTATTAGCATCCCAGACTAATCACCAAATATAGCACAAACTAAAATACAAATGTTCACATGAATAATACATAATAAATATAAGGCACTATTAACATAGCCTTAGTATGGGGCACAGATTATATAAGACAAAAAAACAAAAAAATAAGTAAATAAAGTTATTTACCAATGCCAACCGATCTAAACACCAAAAATTTAAAAAATAATCAAAACAAAAATATCGTATAAACTGTCATATAATTATAATTGTTAAATTGTAATAAATCATTTGTAAAGTGTATTTAAAAATATTTTAAACAGTAAAGAAATTACTGACCGTATTTTGTTTTATATAGAAACTAAATTCAAAGAAACAAACACATTTAACTTAGTTACACCATGCAGTAGTTGCAGTCACATTTCAAGCAAAATTAGAGCTTATGTTTACTTTGCAGCTTGAAGACAATATGTGAAACAACACAGCGTTATTATACCATTTGGTCATTTGGATTTCTGGAGCCCGCACAGCGCAGAGCAGCAAGAAGAGAGCGCTTCAGTCTGGCATTGCTTGCTATTAGCACAACAGAGTGCACGGTTGGGTAGGCTGAGGCACACGTACTGCATATTAGAACATAAGAAGAATTTCTTGATTTGTAGCCAACAACAATCAAGTTTGAACTTATAAAATACAAAGTATAAAAGAACAGAAAAGAGATCATATTTCTAATTGCACTTATGTGGGCATCTAGTTGGATATTAGTGAACCCTGAATTTTTGCTGCTCCTGGTGTGTTTCAGGAGTGATACAATAAGAAGACAATTGGCTGCACAGAATGTGAGGAACGGTACGAGGGATCCTGTGAATAAAACTATTAACATATTTTCAAAACTTATTTCCACAGTTGCATATCCAATGCTAGAGCTGTTACTGTCATGGGTAGAATTCACAAAGTGTACTGAGTACATGAGCCATAAGTTGGGCAGACTGGAAAGAAAAGACACCAGCAGTGATGTCAGGAGCAGCCAGGGGATCATCCTGGAGATGTTCATCTTAAGTCTCATGAATAATCTGCTGCTGTAGTTTGTGATCTTCACGCAGTAGAAGATGCAGAGTATGGTGCCCCACCACAGGCTGCAGAATGTCACAAACATTGTTGTGGTGGCAAAATATTTAGAAACATTATCTGAAGCAAATGATAGTGTTAAAATCATCCTCACTCTCTCCATTAAACCAGAAATGAGAAGAATGATCCTCACCACTCCAAGGCTGCCCATAATAATGTCAATGGTTCGAAGAGTTTGACCTTTCAGCCACCAAATGGAGACATTTGTCACAATACAGGCATTGAGAAGTAATCCGATAGATGCCACAGTGCAAAATGCCGTTGTTAACAGATTAAAACTTGCACAATTCATATTTTCTTTATAAAATAATATGTTTGTCAGAGCATCTGATTTTTCCTAACCACCGTCTGATCTGAGGTGTGACATGTAATTATACCAAGTTAATAATAAATATACAGTAGGGCTGTTTACTTTATGTTTTGCATGACATTTGGCTATCAGTCTGCAAATAGCTAGTTCACTGTCTTCGTTACATTTGAACATTTGCATACAGTAGTTAAATAAGATACTTTAAAGCAATACAATATGTGTATGATATTTGTTTCTTTGTGCCTCCAGTAGCAATCTCCTAGTGTTTGTGTATGCATTTCAGCTACATAATTGGTAATTTATTTAATACCATAGTTTATAATAAAGTCAACTGCCGATAAAAATGATGACATCATGTTTGCATTTAATGAATTTCAGTATGAACTCTGACCCTTCACACCTGTGAATGAAATCTCTGGAGATGTATAAATGCAACTAAACTGCATAATATATATTTTGTGTGTCTAATTCTAATGTAAAATATATCATTTCACAGTTATGGTACAATATTTCTAGCCTATTTTTAATGGGTTGGGTACAAAATACCAGCACTTGGGATCCCGGTGGTCAGAATCCCAACAGGGTTAGGATACTGACACTTGTCAGTCAGTATCATAAGCCTCCCCTTATCTCTACCCCTAACCCTAGTCCTCCCTTCTTTGTGCCTAAACCTAACCTCACCCTCCCCACACCCTAAACCTAATCTTCCCCCCTTAGTGCCTAAGATTAACCCTAACCCCAGTACTTACCGTTGGGATGCCGATGCCGGGATTTTGACAGGTGTTGGAATTCCGGGGTTGGAATTCTAAGCACTGTCATCCCGACTGTCAGGATTGTGACTGGATACCTTTTTAATAGTTATTTACGTATTAATTGCTGTTTAAAATCTACCTACTTTCAAATTGAATATGGGGATACACGGGCACGCGCAATACTTTAACGCCTACAAAACAGGCGAAGGCAGCGTTAAGTCCGGCCCGCGTCAAATTATCGCGGCTCAGCTCAAATTGAATACGGGCCTAAGAGTGAAGAACAAACTGTGTTTTCACAAACTTCACAGATCCCTGACACCCGTTACTTACCTTCAGGATTCCGGCGCCTGTATTTTGACAGTTGGCATTCCACATGCCGGAATGCTGACTACATCCTTTTTATAATTATATGGTTCAAAGTCTCCTCTATACAAACACTGTTCTTTATTTTTGAGTTATTGCAAGGTGATGTAGATTTTACTGCCATGGAACCAAGAATGGATACAGTACCTGGATTGTCCAATCTACTGCAGGGTGACAGATCTAGTGCAATTATGTGATCTATAAGCCTGATGCTAGTCAGCTGTGTCATAGTGGTGAGAATATTTTGAGTATCCTAAAGACTGTTTATGAAAAATCTCTACCTCCAAGACCCCATTGATATTGCCAATACAGAATACAGTAAATGGGAGGTAGGAAGGACAGTCACCTCACACAGCTCACTGAGGGATCTATGTACTAAGCCTTGGAGAGAGATAAAGAACCAATAAATCAGCTCCTGTCATTTTTCAAACACAGCCTGTAAAGTGACAGTTAGGAGCTGATTGGTTGACACTTTATCTTTCTACAAGGCTTAGTACATAAACCCCAAAGTCCCAGTGTTCTATACTGTATTACACATGCTGAGGTAGAGTCAGTGTAACATATATTTTGAACGTATTTAATACTGCTTGTATAAGGGATAGGCATTAGTTTGATTTAGATATAGAGGATATGGACTATTGTGTATTTTATAAATGTGTAAATGTATTGCTGTGTATAAAATGTCAATGTATTTCTGTGTGCACTTTATAATGGGACTCTGTGTGGGTGTGAGCCAAGCCAGTAATGGTGACCCAGATAGCCAGCATAGGAGACAGAGGAAACAGTTAAACTGACATTACCGGTGTTGTGGGGCGAAGCTGAGGAGGCTGAGAGAGCACTGGCTAACAGAGGGGATTAGTGGCTGCAGAGCACAACTCTGTGCAGCTCTGGAGAGAAAGACAGCTGCGGTGACAGCTTTTAGGAGAGCAGCCTAGAGAGGAGATTGGTGACTGTCAGCACAGGGGATGGATCTGGAGTGGCAGCTGTGCGGTAACATGGAGCCGGGAGAGAGGACCAACTGCCAGGGGTGTGAGTTCCTCAACAAGCTCTTCCTCAGGAGGCTGGACCCAGTGGAAAATCAGGGTAAGCTATCCTTGGCACCCCAATAGGTTTCTCTAATCACACTACAGTTGAGAGGAGAAGAAACAAATAGTAAGAGGCAACGACAGAAACGCCCATTGCTCAGTTGTCTCTGGAATGAATACTAAAATTGAATAAAGGCTAATCAGGAAGAGAACTTTTAAAAAAGTGTTACTTTCAAGTATTTGTAACACTGCAACAGCATCTTTATAGAACCAGATCCCTATTAAATATTGTGGAATGAAACTAATCTGATTAACAGCTCAGTTGAATATTTCTGTCAATATATATCTACAAGTCACACTTACTTCTAGTTGTCCTGAAACATTAAGGGCCAAATGTAATAGGGTGAGAGTTTAGAAAATGTGAGAGTTTAGCAGTAACCTCTGACACTTTTCAAACTCGCCAAATGTAATATAGTCCGAGAACATGGAAACTCGCCCAATGTAATAGAGTCCGAGAACATGGAAACTCGCCCAATGTAATAGAGTCTAAGAACATGCAAACTCACATGTTTTTATACTCTAAAAACTCATAACGATTTAAACTCTCATCCAGATGTTTTCCCATCTTGAAGATGAAACTCGACCAATGTGAGAGGTTACTGCTAAACTCTGACATATTCTAAACTCTCACCCTATTGCATTTGACCCTTATATCAAAAGGATCCGACAGGTCTTGTAAAGGAGTATTTATTTAGACTTATTGACTTTGAGAAATTTTACATTATACATAACTGCTCCCCTCCACACTCTCATCTATTCTCAACTCCAAACTTAGCACCGGAATATAGAAATAAAAGAAACATAGGTAAGATCGGGCTTGAGCAACTAACTTGAGTGCACTCTCATACCAAAGTTATTGTTTTAGGTAGTATAGGTTGAGTCTCCCATATCCAAATATTCTGAAATACGGAATATTCTGAAATCCAAAATTATTTTAGCATGACTGAGATGGTGAAACCTTTGCATTTTGATGGTTCAATGTACACAAACTTTTTTTAAGGCCCAAAATTATTAAAAAATATTGTATAAATTTCAGGCTGTGTGTATAAGGTGTATATAAAACATACAGTAAATGCTTTCTGTGTTTAGATTTGTGTTCCATTCCCAGGATCTCATTATGGTATGCACATATTCCAAAATACGGAATATGACGATATCCAAAATACCCCTGGTCCCAAACATTTTGGATATGGGAGACTCAAGCTGTAGTTGCATTTCTGTAAAACAGTGAAGGACCTAAATGTATATTGCAATTTATAGTATAGTGTATGTGGTAGTGTTAAGTATATTATAGTGGGTGGGAGAGTATTCACATATATTACCTGAAACTATATATATTGTACATCATTAGAGATTATACTGTTAATTTAATTGAATATATGATATGTGATTGCTATACATTATAGAGTGTGTATTGTACACTTCACCCAGTAAAGATTTTCTTGCAGATGGACATACTGTAGGTACCTGAGTTGGTCCAGACTAATACAATTTATATCAGTTGTCAGTATTATTTTATGTATTTGGTGTATTTTGAGTTTAAATTGGACCTATCATATCACATATAGTAGGAAGGGGTTTCCCAAGTCAACCCCCTACTCACTGGCCAAGTGAAGTTTATCAACTCGGGTGGAGGCACACTGAGGTGAGATAGTAACCCAACTATTGCATGACAAGCTGTACTACATGTAAGTGAAGAAGCAGTATTTCAACATCTTACATTTTTTAAGTTGCCTGTCCCGGATGGCCTATCTGGGGGATTATTCACATTGTTTCCTGGTCACCTCCTTCATCATTTTAGTAATGTGCTGAAATCAGGATGGGACCTCACTCTTCCTGCCTCATACTGCCAAATTTTCCCTGATGGCTCTGTACTTTCGTGTAACTCTGCTTATTTTTGTCATGATCCTTAGTGTGGAAACACACTATTTACCTTTGTGGTGTCTATCCTGGCTGGCACAGAGGAGATCCTGGATCATGCACTGCATCTGGACGGCCGCTGGGCATAGGTATGGTTCCGCATCCCTGCACTCCAGTCAGGATGCAGGCCGTCTTGGACTCTGTCACATGATTTCAATCATCCACTCAGAGCATGGTCTGCGGGTCTGCTGAAAGTACCGACCTATCATCCGGAGTCCAGACCTATAAATTCTTTCCTCGGACTAAGCACGTCTGCCAGTACAACATCGCTTCCACTGAAGTAACATCTCCTGTGCTGTGCTCCCTCCATTGCTATTCTAAATGGCGCAGTCTATCCTAATTGATTATCTTCATCTTCAATCAACTACACCATCGACTGTTGCAGTCTGGACTTGCCATTATGAAGTATTCTCATTTCTTAAGCTGCAGTCTGGGCTTGACATTGTGAATTACAGTATCTTTCTGAGTTTCGAACAATGGAGTTTGGTTACCTCATTGAGAATTATCTCTCAATCAACATCGGTTCCTACCGAGCATCTTTAATAAAGTCTTCATCAATTCCTATCAACATCGGTTCTAACCGATCATCTCTAATAAAATCATCGATTTCTACCTACATCGGTTCCTATTGACCATCTCTAATAAAGTTATCATTAATTCCTTTCAAGTTCCAACATCTGTTCTTACCGAACATCATTAATAAAGTTATCATCGATTCCAATCAAGCATTCACCTCGCTTCTCATCAACTATCAATATCAAGCTCTACCATCGGTCACTATCCAGTGCCAACATCGGTCCTTACCGATTGTCTATGCTGATCCAGTATATTCTTCTATGGACTTTTACTATTAATATCAAGTCATCTACACTTGTGGACTATTATCATGGTCTAGTGGTTACTTCATTGGTTCCTTTTGACATCACATTCATCATATCTACCTCCTGTTCCTCTATGAGAAAGACCTGGGTCCAGTCACCCAGGTTTGTGAATTCCTCTTTAGTTATCCAAGCCTGCTCCCAGTCACATCTAACCACAGATGTGACAATCTTTCTATTCAATTTCATGTTGTCCACGATGCTTTACATTTTCGAGAAGTTTATGTACAGAACCCTCTCAGTTGACTCATTTATATAACAATAATTTTACCCCCATTCCTAACAGAATTTGAACTCAACTTCATACTTGGAAGAACTGGCCACGTTCTTTGCTGGGTAAGTTGGCCATCATTAAGAACACACTACAGTATTTCCCAAACTGACTTACTGTATCCAGATGTTTGCCATCAGTGTCACTCAGAAGGATTGCTTCCAGTTGTGCTAGTGCTTTTCTTTCTCTTGACTGTCAGGGTAAAATAACTGCACAAAGCTTGGCCCTGTCTGTCGTTACCCAAATCTGTGGGTGTCCTGGACTTCCCTGGTATACTGGCCTTTACTCATGCAGCTATGTTTCAGGTTGGATTTTATGTTCTAGTCATTTCACTAATAATCATTTGGAAGAGGCATTATTTTATCCCTATTGCCCAGCTGCACTTCTATATGTGCCTTAAACACAGAATCATCCTTCCCCATCAAAATGATGTCCTTCTGGTAGATACATGTACAGCCTGGAGACAAATACACCCTCACCTATTCATCTCCCATTTACATCTCTGACCTCATCTCCCTTCACACTCTCACCTGCCCACCTTGCTCAACAAATGCACGCCGCCTCTCCTGCCAACTGATTATTTTCTACCACTCTCATCTCCAAGAGTTTGCCTGTGCTGCTCCCTACCACTTTAACTCTCTCACTCTCTCTATCAGACTCTCCACCTCTCTATACATCTTCAATGGGCTCTCAAGACCCACTCCTTCCTCAAAGCCTTACAGCTCTCATCCTAACCCGCTGCTACATGCTCCTTCCTCCCTGACTGCTCTCATCTGTGTCACTTCTGTTTGTCTTCCTCTACCCATTAGAATGCAACATCTCATGAGCAAGGCACTCTATCTGCATGTGCTTATCATTGCTTATACTTTCATCTACTCCTTTCTCCCCACTACGGCACCTAACACTTGGTTGCTGACACCCTGCTGCTTATTGTGAGTGTTATGATCGCTAATCCAGCAATGTTTATAAACCATGTCCTTGTCCTGCACTGTAAGGTACTGATTACTTGTTCACTTGTTTGTTTATGTACTTTTTAAGGTGCTGCAGAACCCTTGTGCTGCCATATTAATAAAAGATAATAATAATAATAATAATATAGTAATAAATACATAAGAGGCTTGATTTACCCCATAATACTTCTAAACATACTCCCCTTTGGGGCAACCTGATATTCCCACCATCCCTATAAAGGCATGCTATCTCCACTGGAGAGAGAAGTGGAGAAGTGTACATTAGATATATTTTTGACCCTGGTGGCATGTTATGCCGCTTCTCTTAACTTATAGATAAATATGTCATACATCACAGAGCTCAGTTATATTCCATTCTAATTTAGGCCCCTCTCCCAGTCCTTCTACACATTGGATACTTTATTGATTTTTTCTAGGGCTGTTAAATTTAAAAATGGATTTCTGTTAGGTGTTTGAGTCCACAAAGTGTTACTTTTTGAGTCAACTTTGAGACCAAGCTCCATAAAACTCTGAATGGGATACTTTTATTTGAGTTATACTACCTTTATATTGTACATAGATATATATTGTACTTTTTTAGTATACTGGAGAATTAATGCCTGACTTTGCATCAGATTTATGTTGATTCAAAATTGTGTCAATTATTTCTAGATCAAACCCAGCCCAATACCCCCACATGTAAAGTAGGAACATATCTATCCCTCCGTTTTTCCTTCTTTTTATTATCCCCCCAATTTTCTTTTTCTTCTGTTATTTTCTCCTTCAAAAAATTGAAAAAAATGTTTAGCTAAGGTTTTCTTTCTACATTACTCTATGGGAAACTTTTGACTGGACTTACCATGTACATAAAAGCATTGTTGTATGCTGATTTGCGTAATGCTTTTCCTATATTGTTATTGTCACTGTGTTCTTTGTTACTTCATTCAAATAAAATAAAATGGAAAAAATCATGGATAAAGTACTATTGTCAGAGCAACTGATTTCTTCATAACCATCTGCAGCACAAGCCAAGGACTAGCAGCTCCCCCGATACTCTCCCCAGCCAACAACAGTCTGAGCTCCCTGATGCAGTTGTGCCTCCCCCTAAACTTTCCCCCCTCTCTCCCAGGAACTGCCACAGCATAGATGGGCAATCTTTAGGAACGCTCACCCAAATATAGTTAGAAATAGCCAAGTCCACACTCAGGTGGATCAAGAAGCAAGGTCAAAATATAGAGATATTAAACAGGTGCACTCACCAGACTTGAGCAGAGCAGCAATATTTATTTACTCATCGAGCAGAGTAGGTTATCAGTGTTTCAGTCCTAATTTGAACCTTTGTCAAGATATCAATGAAGGGAAACCCAGTCCCTAATATATACCCATGCTAATAATTTAGCTACACCCTCAAAACAAAAATTAACATATGTAAAATATTAGGAGAAACAATGTCTGCAGTGGGCATTACTTAACACCATAGTGTAACAATAACATAGGGGGTTGGGTATGGGATGCCGGAACCCCACTGTCAGAATCCAGATTCCGGCATCCCAAAAGGGTTAGGACACTGACACCTGTTGGTCAGTGTCCTAACCCTCTACATACCCCTAACCCTGCCCTCCTAGTGCCTAAACCTAACCTTCCCCCTTAGTGCCTAACCCTAACCTACCCTAAACACAGCTCCGTGTTCCACTGTGGACTGCAAGCCGGAAGGAGGTCTTAAAGCACACAGTAGCAAATGCAATAGATGAACAGTGTCAACACAGATGTCATCATAGTTATTTAGTTTAATAAAAAGGTGAAGTTTAAAAAGGGCTTATAACCTACTGTATCTAGGGTCATTATTAGCATCCCAGACTAATCACCAAATATAGCACAAACTAAAATACAAATGTTCACATGAATAATACATAATAAATATAAGGCACTATTAACATAGCCTTAGTATGGGGCACAGATTATATAAGACAAAAAAACAAAAAAATAAGTAAATAAAGTTATTTACCAATGCCAACCGATCTAAACACCAAAAATTTAAAAAATAATCAAAACAAAAATATCGTATAAACTGTCATATAATTATAATTGTTAAATTGTAATAAATCATTTGTAAAGTGTATTTAAAAATATTTTAAACAGTAAAGAAATTACTGACCGTATTTTGTTTTATATAGAAACTAAATTCAAAGAAACAAACACATTTAACTTAGTTACACCATGCAGTAGTTGCAGTCACATTTCAAGCAAAATTAGAGCTTATGTTTACTTTGCAGCTTGAAGACAATATGTGAAACAACACAGCGTTATTATACCATTTGGTCATTTGGATTTCTGGAGCCCGCACAGCGCAGAGCAGCAAGAAGAGAGCGCTTCAGTCTGGCATTGCTTGCTATTAGCACAACAGAGTGCACGGTTGGGTAGGCTGAGGCACACGTACTACATATTAGAACATAAGAAGAATTTCTTGATTTGTAGCCAACAACAATCAAGTTTGAACTTATAAAATACAAAGTATAAAAGAACAGAAAAGAGATCATATTTCTAATTGCACTTATGTGGGCATCTAGTTGGATATTAGTGAACCCTGAATTTTTGCTGCTCCTGGTGTGTTTCAGGAGTGATACAATAAGAAGACAATTGGCTGCACAGAATGTGAGGAACGGTACGAGGGATCCTGTGAATAAAACTATTAACATATTTTCAAAACTTATTTCCACAGTTGCATATCCAATGCTAGAGCTGTTACTGTCATGGGTAGAATTCACAAAGTGTACTGAGTACATGAGCCATAAGTTGGGCAGACTGGAAAGAAAAGACACCAGCAGTGATGTCAGGAGCAGCCAGGGGATCATCCTGGAGATGTTCATCTTAAGTCTCATGAATAATCTGCTGCTGTAGTTTGTGATCTTCACGCAGTAGAAGATGCAGAGTATGGTGCCCCACCACAGGCTGCAGAATGTCACAAACATTGTTGTGGTGGCAAAATATTTAGAAACATTATCTGAAGCAAATGATAGTGTTAAAATCATCCTCACTCTCTCCATTAAACCAGAAATGAGAAGAATGATCCTCACCACTCCAAGGCTGCCCATAATAATGTCAATGGTTCGAAGAGTTTGACCTTTCAGCCACCAAATGGAGACATTTGTCACAATACAGGCATTGAGAAGTAATCCGATAGATGCCACAGTGCAAAATGCCGTTGTTAACAGATTAAAACTTGCACAATTCATATTTTCTTTATAAAATAATATGTTTGTCAGAGCATCTGATTTTTCCTAACCACCGTCTGATCTGAGGTGTGACATGTAATTATACCAAGTTAATAATAAATATACAGTAGGGCTGTTTACTTTATGTTTTGCATGACATTTGGCTATCAGTCTGCAAATAGCTAGTTCACTGTCTTCGTTACATTTGAACATTTGCATACAGTAGTTAAATAAGATACTTTAAAGCAATACAATATGTGTATGATATTTGTTTCTTTGTGCCTCCAGTAGCAATCTCCTAGTGTTTGTGTATGCATTTCAGCTACATAATTGGTAATTTATTTAATACCATAGTTTATAATAAAGTCAACTGCCGATAAAAATGATGACATCATGTTTGCATTTAATGAATTTCAGTATGAACTCTGACCCTTCACACCTGTGAATGAAATCTCTGGAGATGTATAAATGCAACTAAACTGCATAATATATATTTTGTGTGTCTAATTCTAATGTAAAATATATCATTTCACAGTTATGGTACAATATTTCTAGCCTATTTTTAATGGGTTGGGTACAAAATACCAGCACTTGGGATCCCGGTGGTCAGAATCCCAACAGGGTTAGGATACTGACACTTGTCAGTCAGTATCATAAGCCTCCCCTTATCTCTACCCCTAACCCTAGTACTCCCTTCTTTGTGCCTAAACCTAACCTCACCCTCCCCACACCCTAAACCTAATCTTCCCCCCTTAGTGCCTAAGATTAACCCTAACCCCAGTACTTACCGTTGGGATGCCGATGCCGGGATTTTGACAGGTGTTGGAATTCCGGGGTTGGAATTCTAAGCACTGTCATCCCGACTGTCAGGATTGTGACTGGATACCTTTTTAATAGTTATTTACGTATTAATTGCTGTTTAAAATCTACCTACTTTCAAATTGAATATGGGGATACACGGGCACGCGCAATACTTTAACGCCTACAAAACAGGCGAAGGCAGCGTTAAGTCCGGCCCGCGTCAAATTATCGCGGCTCAGCTCAAATTGAATACGGGCCTAAGAGTGAAGAACAAACTGTGTTTTCACAAACTTCACAGATCCCTGACACCCGTTACTTACCTTCAGGATTCCGGCGCCTGTATTTTGACAGTTGGCATTCCACATGCCGGAATGCTGACTACATCCTTTTTATAATTATATGGTTCAAAGTCTCCTCTATACAAACACTGTTCTTTATTTTTGAGTTATTGCAAGGTGATGTAGATTTTACTGCCATGGAACCAAGAATGGATACAGTACCTGGATTCTCCAATCTACTGCAGGGTGACAGATCTAGTGCAATTATGTGATCTATAAGCCTGATGCTAGTCAGCTGTGTCATAGTGGTGAGAATATTTTGAGTATCCTAAAGACTGTTTATGAAAAATCTCTACCTCCAAGACCCCATTGATATTGCCAATACAGAATACAGTAAATGGGAGGTAGGAAGGACAGTCACCTCACACAGCTCACTGAGGGATATATGTACTAAGCATTGGAGAGAGATAAAGAACCAATAAATCAGCTCCTGTCATTTTTCAAACACAGCCTGTAAAGTGACAGTTAGGAGCTGATTGGTTGACACTTTATCTTTCTACAAGGCTTAGTACATAAACCCCAAAGTCCCAGTGTTCTATACTGTATTACACATGCTGAGGTAGAGTCAGTGTAACATATATTTTGAACGTATTTAATACTGCTTGTATAAGGGACAGGCATTAGTTTGATTTAGATATAGAGGATATGGACTATTGTGTATTTTATAAATGTGTAAATGTATTGCTGTGTATAAAATGTCAATGTATTTCTGTGTGCACTTTATAATGGGACTCTGTGAGGGTGTGAGCCAAGCCAGTAATGGTGACCCAGATAGCCAGCATAGGAGACAGAGGAAACAGTTAAACTGACATTACCGGTGTTGTGGGGCGAAGCTGAGGAGGCTGAGAGAGCACTGGCTAACAGAGGGGATTAGTGGCTGCAGAGCACAACTCTGTGCAGCTCTGGAGAGAAAGACAGCTGTGGTGACAGCTTTTAGGAGAGCAGCCTAGAGAGGAGATTGGTGACTGTCAGCACAGGGGATGGATCTGGAGTGGCAGCTGTGCGGTAACATGGAGCCGGGAGAGAGGACCAACTGCCAGGGATGTGAGTTCCTCAACAAGCTCTTCCTCTGGAGGCTGGACCCAGCGGAAAATCAGGGTAAGCTATCCTTGGCACCCCAATAGGTTTCTCTAATCACACTACAGTTGAGAGGAGAAGAAACAAATAGTAAGAGGCAACGACAGAAACGCCCATTGCTCAGTTGTCTGTGGAATGAATACTAAAATTGAATAAAGGCTAATCAGGAAGAGAACTTTTAAAAAAGTGTAACTTTCAAGTATTTGTAACACTGCAACAGCATCTTTATAGAACCAGATCCCTATTAAATATTGTGGAATGAAACTAATCTGATTAACAGCTCAGTTGAATATTTCTGTCAATATATATCTACAAGTCACACTTACTTCTAGTTGTCCTGAAACATTAAGAAGGGCCAAATGTAATAGGGTGAGAGTTTAGAAAATGTGAGAGTTTAGCAGTAACCTCTGACACTTTTCAAACTCGCCCAATGTAATATAGTCCGAGAACATGGAAACTCGCCCAATGTAATAGAGTCCGAGAACATGGAAACTCGCCCAATGTAATAGAGTCTGAGAACATGCAAACTCACATGTTTTTATACTCAAAAAACTCATAACGATTTAAACTCTCATCCAGATGTTTTCCCATCTTGAAGATGAAACTCGACCAATGTGAGAGGTTACTGCTAAACTCTGACATATTCTAAACTCTCACCCTATTGCATTTGACCCTTATATCTAAAGGATCTGACAGGTCTTGTAAAGGAGTATTTATTTAGACTTATTGACTTTGAGAAATTTTACATTATACATAACTGCTCCCCTCCACACTCTCACCTATTCTCAACTCCAAACTTAGCACCGGAATATAGAAATAAAAGAAACATAGGTAAGATCGGGCTTGAGCAACTAACTAGAGTGCACTCTCATACCAAAGTTATTGTTTTAGGTAGCATAGGTTGAGTCTCCCATATCCAAATATTCTGAAATACGGAATATTCTGAAATCCAAAATTATTTTAGCATGACTGAGATGGTGAAACCTTTGCATTTTGATGGTTCAATGTACACAAACTTTTTTTAAGGCACAAAATTATTAAAAAATATTGTATAAATTTCAGGCTGTGTGTATAAGGTGTATATAAAACATACAGTAAATGCTTTCTGTGTTTAGATTTGGGTCCCATTCCCAGGATCTCATTATGGTATGCAAAATACCCCTGGTCCCAAACATTTTGGATATGGGAGACTCAAGCTGTAGTTGCATTTCTGTAAAACAGTGAAGGACCTAAATGTATATTGCAATTTATAGTATAGTGTATGTGGTAGTGTTAAGTATATTATAGTGGGTGGGAGAGTATTCACATATATTACCAGAAACTATATATATTGTACATCATTAGAGATTATACTGTTAATTTAATGGAATATATGATATGTGATTGCTATACATTATAGAGTGTGTATTGTACACTTCACCCAGTAAAGATTTTCTTGCAGATAGACATACTGTAGGTACCTGAGTTGGTCCAGACTAATACAATTTATATCAGTTGACAGTATTATTTTATGAATTGGGTGTACTTTGAGTTTAAATTGGACCTATCATATCGCATATAGTAGGAAGGGGTTTCCCAAGTCAACCCCCTACTCACTGGCCAAGTGAAGTTTATCAACTCGGGTGGAGGCACACTGAGGCGAGATAGTAACCCAACTATTGCATGACAAGCTGTACTACATATAAGTGAAGTAGCAGGGGTTACATTCACTATTTCAACATCTTACATTTTTTAAGTTGCCTCTCCCGGATGGCCTATCTGGGGGATTATTAATATTGTTTCCTGGTCACCTCCTTCATCATTTTAATAATGTGCTGAAATCAGGATGGGACCTCACTCTCCCTGCCTCATACTGCCAAATTTTCCCTGATGGCTCTGTACTTTCTTGTAACTCTGCTTATTTTTGTCACAAACCGGAGTTTGGAAACACACTATTTACCTTTGTGGTGTCTATACTGGCTGGCACAGAGCAGGTCCTGGCTCATGCACTGCATATGGACGGCCGCTGGGCATAGGTATGGTACGCCACATCCCTGCACTCCAGTCAGGATGCAGGCCGTCTTGGACTCTGTCACATGATTTCAATCATCCACTCAGAGCATGGTCTGTGGGTCTGCTGACAGCACCGATATATCATCCGGAGTCCAGACCTATACATTCTTTCCTCGGACTAAGCACCTCTGCCAGTACAACGTCGCTTCCACTGAAGTAAAAGCTCCTGTGCTGTGCTCCCTCCATTGCTATTCTGAACAGCGCAGTATGTCCTAATCGGTTATCTTCATCTTCAATCAACTCCACCATCGATTGTTGCAGTTCGGCCTTGCCATTATGAATTATTCTCATTTCTTCAGCTGCAGTCTGGGCTTGACATTGGGTATTACAGTATCTTTCTGAGTTGTGAACAATGGAGTTTGGTTACCTCATTGAGAATTATCTCTCAATCAACATCGATTCATATCAACATCGGTTCCTACCGAGCATCTTTAATAAAGTCTTCATCAATTCCTATCAACATCGGTTCTAACCGATCATCTCTAATAAAATCATCGATTTCTACATACATTGGTTCCTATTGACCATCTCTAATAAACTTATTATCAATTCCTTTCAAGTTCCAACATCTGTTCTTACCAACCATCATTAATAAAGTTATCATCGATTCCAATCAAGCATTCACCTCGCTTCTCATCAACTATCAATATCAAGTTCTACCATCGGTTCTATCCAGTGCCAACATTGGTCCTTACTGATTGTCTATGCTGATCCAGTATATTCTTCTATGGACTTTTACTATTAATATCAAGTCATCTACACTTGTGGACTATTATCATGGTCTAGTGGTTCCTTCATTGGTTCCTTTTGACATCACAGTCATCATATCTACCTTCTGTTCCTCTATGAGAAAGATCTGGGTCCAGTCACCCAGGTTTGTGAATTCCTCTTCAGTTACCCATGCCTGCTCCCAGTCACATCTAACCACATGCATGACAATCTTTCTATTCAATTTCATGTTGTCCACGATGCTTTACATTTTTGAGAAGTTTATGTACAGAACCCTCTCAGTTGACTAATTTATATAAAAATAATTTTACCCCCATTCCTAACAGAATTTGAACTCAACTTCATACTTGGAAGAACTGGCCACTTTCTTTGCTGGGTAAATTGGCCATCATTCCTAAACTGACTTACTGTATCCAGATGTTTGCCATCAGTATCACTCAGAAGGAATGCTCCCAGTTGTGCTAGTGCTTTTCTTTCTCTTGACTTTCAGGGTAAAATAACTGCACAGAGCTTGGCCCTGTCTGTCGTTACCCAAATCTGTGGGTGTCCTGGACTTCCCTGGTATACTGGCCTTTACTCATGCAGCTATGTTTCAGGTTGGATTTTATGTTCTAGTCATTTCACTAAAAATCATTTGGAAGAGGCATTATTTTATCCTTATTTCCCAGCTGCACTTCTATATGTGTCTTAAACACAGAATCATCCTTCCCCATCAAAATGATGTCCTTCTGGTAGATACATGTACAGCCTGGAGACAAATACACCCTCACATATTCTCTCCCATTTACATCTCTGACCTCATCTCCCTTCACACTCTCACCTGCCCACCTTGCTCAACAAATGCATGCCGCCTCTCCTGCCAACTGATTATTTTCTCCCACTCTCATCTCCAAGAGTTTGCCTGTGCTGCTCCCTACCACTGGAACTCTCTCCCTCTCCCTATCAGACTCTCCACCTCTCTACAAATCTTCAATGGGCTCTCAAAACCCACTACTTCCTCAAAGCCTTACAGCTCTCATTGTAACCCACTGCTACATGCTCCTTCCTCCCTGACTGCTCTCATCTGTGTCACCTCTGTTTGTCTTCCTCTCCACATTAGAATGCAAGATCTCATGAGCAGGGCACTCTACCTGCATGTGCTTATCATTGCTTATACTTTTATCTACTCCTTTCTCCCCACTAGGGCACCTAACACTTGGTTGCTGACACCCTGCTGCTTATTTTGAGGTTATGATCGCTAATCCTGCAATGTTTATAAACCATGTCCTTGTCCTTCACTGTAAGGTACTGATTATTTGTTCACTTATTTATTTATGTACTTTGTAAGGTGCTGCAGAACCCTTGCGCTGCTATATAATAATAATAATAATAATATTAATATAGTAATAAATACATAATAGGCTTGATTTACACCATAATACTTCTAAACATACTCCCCTTTGGGGCAACCTGATATTCCCACCCTCCCTATAAAGGCATGCTATCTCCACTGGAGAGAGAAGTGGAGAAGTGTATTGCAGACATTAGATATATTTTTGACCCTGGTAAAATATGTCATACATCACGGAGCTCAGTTATATTCCATTCTAATTTAGGCCCTTCTCCCAGTCCTTCTACACATTGGATACTTTATTGATTTTTTCTTGGGCTGTTAAATTTAAAAATGTATTTCTTTTAGGTGTTTGAGTCCACAGAGTGTTACTTTTTGAGTCAACTTTGAGACCAAGCCCCATAAAACTCTGAATGGGATACTTTTATTTGAGTTATACAACCTTTATATTGTACATAGATATATATTGTACTTTTTTAGTATACTGGAGAATTAATGCCTGACTTTGCATCAGATTTATGTTGATTCAAAATTTTGTCAATTATTTCTAGATCAAACCCAGCCCAATACCCCTGCATCTAAAGTAGAAACATATCTATCCCTCCGTTTTTCCTTCTTTTTATTATCCCCCCAATTTTCTTTTTCTTCTGTTATTTTCTCCTTCAAAAAATTGAAAAAAATGTTTAGCTAAGGTTTTCTTTCTACATTACTCAATGGGAAACTTTTGACTAGACTAACCATGTACATAAAAGCATTGTTGTTTGCTGATTTGCGTAATGCTTTTCCTATATTGTTATTGTCACTGTGTTCTTTGTTACTTCATTCAATAAAATAAAATGGAAAAAAAAACATGGCTAAAGTACTATTGTCAGAGCAACTGATTTCTTCATAACCATCTGCAGCACAAGCCAAGGGCTAGCGGCTCCCCCGATACTCTCCCCAGCCAACAACAGTCTGAGCTCCCTGCTGCAGTTGTGACTCCCCCTAAACTTTCCCCCCTCTCTCCCAGGAACTGCCACAGCATAGATGGGCAATCTTTAGGAACGCTCACCCAAATATAGTTAGAAATAGCCAAGTCCACCCTCAGGTGGATCAAGAAGCAAGGTCCAAATATAGAGATATTAAACAGGTGCACTCACCAGACTTGAGCAGAGCAGCAATATTTATTTACTCATCAAGCAGAGTAGGTTTTCAGTGTTTCAGTCCTAATTTGAACCTTTGTCAAGATGTCAATGAAGGGAAACCCAGTCTCTAATATATACCCATGCTAATAATTTAGCTACACCCTCAAAACAACAATTAACATATGTAAAATATTAGGAGAAACAATGCCTGCAGTGGGCATTACTTAACACCATAGTGTAACAATTACATAGGGGGTTGGGTATGGAATGCGAGAACCCCATGGTCAGAATCCAGATTCCAGCATCCCAACAGGGTTAGGATACTGACACCTGTTGGTCAGTGTCCTAACCCTCTACATACCCCTAACCCTGCCCTCCTAGTGCCTAAACCTAACCTTCCCCCTTAGTGCCTAACCCTAACCTCCCCTAAACACAGCTCCACGTTCCACTGTGGACTGCAAGCCAGAAGTAGGTCTTAAAGCACACAGTAGTTATTTAGTTTAATATAAAGGTGAAGTTTAATAAGGGCTTATAACCTACTGTATCTAGGGTCATTATTAGCATCCCAGACTAATCACCAAATATAGCACAAACTAAAATACAAATGTTCACATGAATAATACATAATAAATATAAGGCACTATTAACATAGCCTTAGTATGGGGCACAGATTATATAAGACAAAAAAACAAAAAAATAAGTAAATAAAGTTATTTACCAATGCCAACCGATCTAAACACCAAAAATTGAAAAAAAATAATCAAAACAAAAATATCATATAAACTGTCATATAATTATAATTGTTAAATTGTAATAAATCATTTGTAAAGTGTATTTAAAAATATTTTAAACAGTAAAGAAATTACTAACCGTATTCTGTTTTATATAGAAACTAATTTCAAAGAAACAAACACATTTAACTTAGTTACACCATGCAGTAGTTGCAGTCACATTTCAAGCAAAATTAGAGCTTATGTTTACTTCGCAGCTTGAAGACAATATGTGAAACAACACAGCGTTATTATACCATTTGGTCATTTGGATTTCTGGAGCCCGCACAGCGCAGAGCAGCAAGAAGAGAGCGCTTCAGTCTGGTGTTGCTGGCTATTAGCACAACTGAGTGTACGTGTGGGTAGGCTGAGGCACACATACTGCATATTAGAACATAAGAAGAATTTCTTGATTTGTAGCCAACAACAATCAAGTTTGAACTTATAAAATACAAAGTATAAAAGAACAGAAAAGAGATCTTGTTTCTAATTGCACTTATGTGAGCATCTAGTTGGATATTAGTGAACCCTGAATTTTTGCTGCTCCTGGTGTGTTTCAGGAGTGATACAATAAGAAGACAATTGGCTGCACAGAATGTGAGGAACGGTACGAGGGATCCTGTGAATAAAACTATTAACATATTTTCAAAACTTATTTCCACAGTTGCATATCCAATGCTAGAGCTGTTACTATCATGAGTAGAATTCACAAAGTGTACTGAGTACATGAGCCATATGTTGGGCAGACTGAAAAGAAAAGACACCAGCAGTGATGTCAGGAGCAGCCAGGGGATCATCCTTGAGATGTTCATCTTAAGTCTCATGAATAATCTGCTGCTGTAGCTTGTGATCTTCACGCAGTAGAAGACGCAGAGCACGGTGCCCCACCACAGGCTGCAGAATGTCACAAACATTGTTGTGGTGGCAAAATATTTAGAAACATTATCTGAAGCAAATGATAGTGTTAAAATCATCCTAACTCTCTCCATTAAACCAGAAATGAGAAGAACAATCCTCAGCACTCCTAGGCTGCCCATAATAGTGTCAATGGTTCGAAGAGTTTGACCTTTCAGCCTCCAAATGGAGACATTTGTCACAATACAGGCATTGAGAAGTAATCCGATAGATGCCACAGTGCAAAATGTAATTGTTAACAGATTAAAACTTGCACAATTCATATTTTCTTTATAAAATACTGTACGTTTGTCAGAGCATCTCATATTTCCTAACCACCTGGACCCGTCTGATCTGAGGTGCGTGTGATATGTAATTATACCAAGTTAATAATAAATATACAGTAGGACTGTTTACTTTATGTTTTGCATGACATTTGGCTATCAGTCTGCAAATAGCTAGTTCACTGTCTTCGTTACATTGGAACATTTGCATGCAGTGGTTAAATAAGATACTTTAAAGCAATGCAATATATGTATGATATTTGTCTCTTTGTGCATCCAGTAGCAGTCTCCTGGTGTTTGTGTATGCATTTCAGCTACATAATTGGTCATTTAATTAATACCATAGTTTATAATGAAGTCAACTGCTGATAAAAATGATGACATCATGTTGGCATGTAAGGAGATTCAGTATGAACTCTGACCCCTCACACCTGTGTATGACTGAACTGAAATTACTTTAAAAATCTCTAGAGACGTATAAATGCAACTAAACTGCATACTATATATTTTCTGTGTCTAATTCTAATGTAAAATGTAAAATATAACATTTCACAATTAGGGTACAATATTTATAGCCTATTATTAATGGGTTGGGTACAAGATTCCAGCGCTCGGGATCCCAGCAGTCAGAATCCCAATGCTGGCATCTCGACAGTGTTAGGATACTGACACTTGTCGGTCAGTATCATAACCCTCCCCCTCTCCTTACCCCTAACCCTAGCCCTCCCTTCTTTGTGCCTAAACCTAACCTCCCCCTCCCCACACCCTAAACCTAATCTTCCCCCCTTAGCACCTAACGTTAACCCTCACCCCAGTACTTACCTTTGGGATGCCGGTGCAAGGATTCTGAAAGGTGTTGGGATTCCAGGGTCGGAATTCTAAGCACCAGCATCCCGACTATCAGGATTGTGTCCGGATACCTTTTTAATAGTTATTTATGTATTAATTGCTGTTTAAAATCTATGTCTGATGACTTTTCTCCAACACTGGACAGTTTTCCTTGTTTAGAGCTAAAGCCTGCCAAAACATCTTTAAAGATTTGATCAATAATCAATCCTCTTTTTGATTACTTTGCAACAATATAAATGTATTTTTACTTGTTTTGTTATTTTTCAATATCTGTCATACTAGAATTGTTTTTATTTCATATTTTAATATATACATCAAACCATCGATTTTATAACAAGTAATGACCTTTGCTAACCGAAGTCTACATTTAAGTTAAACACATAAAATGGGGATTGAGGGTTCTCTAATAACCATATGTGGATAGGTCATGTGCATACACCAAAACAAACACATTGTTTACACATAATGTGTCTACAGAAATAGACCCAGGAACATATATACAATATGGACAAAAAACTAACACAATGGCTTTAGTATACAAACATTGAACTTTGTTTCCAACCTTGCTATTGGTACATTTTACAAACAGAAGTGACATCATTTATAGTGACCAGACATCAAAAGAAGAATTAGATGATCCAATTGGGCAATGTGTAATTTGATTCATACTGTATCCTTTGGGCTTGTTGTTAACTCTGTTATACATCATGCATGACATGTACTGATGTCCCTCCCTCTATCCACTCCATCTAATTTTTTTTTGTGTACAGTATATACCGGTTGGACAGAGAGCATTTTTTATTGAAGCTTTTGCTGATATTAGATGTGCAGCATAAACGTAACTTTTCAGAAAACTCCATCTGATAATCATGTAATTACCTTCAATAGGAGCAGCTCTCTGACACTATATGTTAAATGGTTTCCAGTAAGAGGGCCCCGCAGCCACCTCCAACTTCCTAGATAAATTTGCTGCCTAGCTCCCCCTACGTTCTCTTCTTTAACCTTCATCCTATCATCCTGGGAGTGGTCAATAACCTGACAGACAATACCACTAATTCTACTGCCTCCAAACTTCTCTCCCTCTCTTCCTATCTTGGCTTCACCCAATGTACCCCCACCCCTTCACATTCTAGTCCCCACTACCTTCATGTAGTCTTTTGCAACTGCATATGATCTCTGAATTCACCAATTACCACTTCACTCTCTCAGACCTTCATGTCTCTTCCTTTCCATGTAACTTGTTCCTTCTCCTATGGTTACTTTCATAAAACAAACCTCACCACCCTAGATATGGCCCTGTTATCCACCTCTCTAGATTTAATTCTTGCCTCCTCTGTCCTTTACTTCCCTGATAATGCTCTATGCTGACACAATTACACCCTCACTTTTCCCTAGACTCTGCTGTGCCAGCAATTACTCTTTGTTTCCATCAGGCCACATTCCAACATTGGTTCTCCAAACTCATGCACTATCTTCAAAAATGATTTTACACAACTGAGCACTACTGGAGGAAGTCACACCTTCACAATGACTATAGTACCTTAACCTCAAATTAATACTTTCTTCTTTGTATCATTTCAATGCTCTAATTATTTCCATTCTTCCAATCACCACCACCTATTTTCTACCTTCAACCTACCTTACCCTCCTACCTCTAAAATAATTTTACCTGTGTCCACTGCTACTGGGGATGACGACCATGCCCTTCTCTCATTCCATACAATTCTCTCATCCCTCAAGCATGCTCTCATCTCACACATTCTCATAAAACCCTCAATTGACTCAGATTCTCTCTTTAAATACCACCCTACTGCCTCCAAGATCTTTGTCTAACTTTGCCTCTTTACTTTCCTCTCCTTACATGCTCTCCTGGACCCCATTCATTCTGGACTGTTTTTGTTCAATCCACTCCACAGAACCTGTCCTTTCTAATGATCTCCACACTTCTAAATCCAAGGATATTTTTTTCTATTTGCCAACCTCATTTCTTTTCACACTCTCCCCTATGCTACTTCACTGTTAGCCACCTCACCTCGACTTTGATCTCATCCTCTCATTTCTAAATCCAAGATTTCACCTTTGCTGCCCCACTCTGGAACTCACTAAATCTCCTTATCAAGCTCTCTTCCAATATCCATACCTTCAAATTAATTAAGACTCACACATATGTCATTTTATCTCTTTGACTCCCGTACCCCCACCTACTCTCTATCCCAGTTTTTACTTCCGGCTACACCCTTTTTGGCATGTATGCCCTTAGAGGCAGAACTCTTTTGCTCATACTCTCCTCCTAGCACAGTTTGTTTCTGTTCTATTCACTCCCACTCCCCAATACTGACTCTGTTCCTGTGTCTACCCACTTGTTGGGTTCAGGAGCACTGGAAGCTGGTTTACTCCTACTGCTCCCCTCTCTCCAAGCTAATTTTATTTCCTTGTCTTTATTTGCCATAATTAGTCATACCACCCTTCCCCTTTAATCCCCCCATTCCCTCCACCCTGTGTTTGGCTGCATCATTTTGTTATAGTTATACTATGCATTACTTTGTAAGGCGCTGCAGAACATTTGTGGTGCTATATGAATAAATGATAATAATAATAATAATAATAATAATAATAATAATAATAGCTATATAATTCTATTGTTATTATTATCTGCACTGTGCTGTAGACAATTTGTTGAGCTATATAAATTTAAATAATAGTATCTATATATTTATAAAGGCAGCACAGCATCAACTATAGTGACATTTGTAAAAACTTCTGTGAAATTATACCCTCTGTCAAATTTGGCCACAAACGTTAATATTTTTTTGTTGGAGGAATTTGACCTGACATTTTTCCATTTTTACCGAAACCACACCACATGGCAGAAGCAATGGACTATTGTTTCAGCTCTATTCATAGTTGAGATGTGTGCAGATCTCTGCATTTTGGTTATGTTCTAATGCATCATCGTGTTTTGGTTTTGGATCAGGATTTTTTTTAAAACTTATGAAAGCATCTAGTCATGTAGCTTGGACTTGTTCTTGTTCCTACAGTAATATTAATATCAATAACATTAATTTCCAGTAATTTAAAGTCAATTTTAACCACCTCACAGCGCACAAAATTGTTTTCACCAATATTGGCCAAAGTCTGCAGCAAGCTGGCTGGCATAAACAGCAGTTTGAAAGAATATAACATATATATGTTTCATAGTGGCACAGCAGTGGCAGAAAGTATGTCAGTTTAATAAACTATATAACTTTATAGAATATTATCATTAGTCAAGAATTAATATCTTAAAAAACTGCAAATCACAGACCTCAGGCCAATAGAAATTGATAAATGTAGAAAGTAGAAATTCATAATTAATAAGTTAATAACAAGCTTATTCAACCAGCAAATCACAGGCTTCAGGCAAATATACACATTTCAAGCCAGAACAACTGACTAGTAGAAATTGATATTTAATAAGTTACTGTAATTACAAACTTCTCCAACCAGCAAATCACCGGCCTGAGGCCAGTACAGGCAATTCAATCCTGAGTAATAGTCTAGTAGAACTTGATAGTTAATAAGTTCATAACAAACTTTTTTCAAGCACAGTACAGGTGATTGGAGGAGTACTATTTAGTTAAAAGGTATGGCATTAAATTATTACTACTTAAAGGAAAAATAAATAGGAAACATGAAAAAAATTAAACCAAGCTTCCAAATGTGAGTTTTCAAATGCAAACTGAGCAATGGGTGCCAGAAGTAACACAAGCATTATGTGCTATATTAGTAAGGACTGATGTGTCTATCACAGCTTAACCAATGTTACATACTCTGTAACTGTCTGTGGAGAAAATGCAGGAAATGGGGCCTAAATGCCTGAGTAAGAAGCTGGTGATAAATGGTCTTGCAAGACACAGAACATCAACGACTGTGTCAATAAGTGGCTGTTCAGAATAAGATGTATGCTGCTGCAGTAACCTCCAGAAGAGAGATGAGAAGCTGTAGATGTTACTTCAACATCTATTAAAAGAGGAAAAGCTGAAATGGGTAACTTAGATGATCTGTACTCATCATTGCTACTTAGGAAAATATATAAGAGAGAGTCTCATTACCATAGGGCATCTATTAGTATTTCCAAAATGTGATTTGGCTGAGTTAATCCTCTGACTTCTTTATTTTAAATAATAGCTTAGATGTATGTATACTGTCACCATCACTATATCCATTCATTGTATGGGAGCATAGTGGTGATAGTCATGAGACGACTAGTAACCTTGTCTTTGTCTGGTCAGGATTTTGCCTTGTATTAATATAATTTTGATTCAGAGCCAAAACACACAAAAATACAGTACTATAAGCTGCCTCTTAAATGCACACAATCTTTGCAAAGCCCATGATGAAAAGTGGTGCACAATGGAATATTCCTTGGCCTCTACCACCCACATTTATGTATTACACTATACTAAAATAGACATTCAGAGTTTAGCAAACCAAGCACTACAGGGACTGCCACTTTTGTGGCTGAAGTGCTCTGTTTATGTAAGAAAACATTTTGGTGGTTTGGGCTTAATGTTAGCAGTGTTATTCATCCTGAAAGTTCAATATGTCATCATCCTCATCATCACTGCATCAACTGTAATGACCTACATGCAGTTATTGAATTCCAAAAAAAAGCCCAGAAATGTTTTGTGCTACAGCTAGTCTCTCCAGGTCCTATCATTTTATAAGAAATTCAGAACCATCGGGTTTACTTTGTGCACAAAACAGGTGTTATTGGAAATGTCAAACCCTGGGGAAAGTTTTAGCAGATTAAGTCATTATGTTATCACATCCCTGAGTTTTTCCAACAGATTGACACTGGTATGCTACTTAGTGAAGCCAGTTATACAGAGTGTAGTCTGCCTGTGATTGAGCTGGTGTTGTGTTAGATACTGCTGCTGAAGGCAATACATCCAGCAGGTGTCTATTACAGTCATGTAATCTTTAATTTGACCAGTATCACTTCTTCACATATCTGTAATTAAGTGGATAGTTTCTTCAATGGCATTTTCTAGGCAACTAATAACTTTTTCTTCAGTGTCCCAGTACAGGTGAGGAATTGCTGTTCTGGTAAGAAAAGAATTGAGATGGAATTTGGAAATGTGAACACATGACCTCAATTAACCATCTAAAACCAGATAATTTATATTGAATATTGAAAGCAAATCTAATGCTAAAATAGTTGTCCTGGCTTTTGTGATCTGCTGTGCAAAAGTATGGTGGCTGTTATACTTGGTCCCTCTTGCAGATGTTTGTTTCATAGCCAATCGTTGTTTGAAACTGCTAGTTTTATTTGTCCCCTTCTATAATGATGATTCACCCCCAACAGTAGCAGCCATAGCATGCAAGGATTCTTCTTAGATAGGGGAGTCAGTTTACCTTTGAAAATTAGATGCAGGACTACCTCCATTCACTAATGAGGAGGTTGATTATGAAGATGATGGTGGTAGAGATTGCATGTGCTGGGATCTATCTATGCTGGAAGCTAATGCTGAATGACTTGGTATTATTTTATATGATTTTCCAAATTTTGCTAAATAATGTGCATGAAGTCGCTGCAAATGATGTGACGGTGGTGCCTAGATGGTTAAAGTCCCTGGCATATTAAAATGCTACAGATGCCTTTACAAATGGTTTCAGGATTTGGGTAAAAGTATTTCCACAAGGAAAAGGTGACGTTTTTGGTCTTATGCCCAGGCATGACAACATCCTTCTTCTTATCACTGGCAAGAACTGCTGCTACTAGTGGCTTACTTTCTTTGACACAAGCAACATCCTCCTCCTGAATTTTATCAACTTCTTGTTCAACTCACTCATCATCAACATCCTCTTTAGCTTCAGATACACAAATATCCCCCTCATCCTGTTGCACTTTCACACTAGTATACTTAAGTTCTATATCACCATCCTTACTTGTACTAATGTTACTCATCCTCACATTTGCAGAGGGTTGAGAAGTGGTAGAAGGAGGCTTCTTTTAGATTATAAGGTCAGAAATGTCAGACTCACACATAGTACTCATGGACATCCATAGTCTCTCCTCATCGATCTATAAAGATTATGAACATGCAGTTTGTTCTTCAGCCTTAGTATTCTTTTTCTGCACTGATTTGCCTATTTTAACAGTGACACATCTAGGCTCACAGCAGGTGTTGCATGTTAAGATACAGAAGATGCCTGACTGCGCTTGGCATCAGGTTTTGCAATAGGCAGTCTAGGGCATGAAACAGCAGTAGCAGGACAACCATGTGTGAAGAAAGGCCATGGTCTTAGCCTTGGTATCTGGATAGAAGATCAACAACGTAAAGGTTGACAGTCAATAGGTCGACACCAAATTGTTGACATGCAATATGTCAAAACAGACAAAATGTAGACAGGAACAAAAGGTCATCAGTGCAGTAGGTCGACAGGTTTAAAAGTTTGACATATTAAAAATGGTTGACACAGAAATGGTCAACATGTTTTTTATGTTTTTTCAACATTTTTAGGGTTAAGAGTTAGGGTCAGGATTAGGCACTTGGGGGAGAGTTAGGGTTAGGCTGCTGGAGGGAATAGTTAGGGTTAAGCATTCAGGGGAGGGTTAGAGTTAGGCTAAGGTTAGGTTTAGGCACTATAGGGAAGGATTTGGTCAGACACTAGGGGGAGGGTTAAAGTTAGGCACTAGTGGGAAGGTTTAGTGTTAGGATTAGGGTTAATGAAAAAAATGTGTCAACCATTTTTGTGTCAATCATTTATGTGTTGACCATTTGAACCTATTAACCTTTTAACCCTGTCAACCTTTTGTCAGTCAACCTTTTGTACCTATCGACCTTTTGTCCCTGTTGACCTATTGCATTTCGATCGTCTGGTGTCGAACTATTAACTTTTGACCTTTACATTGTTGATCTCTTATACCACACCCCTGAGCCTTTTCTCACCACTGCGTGTGGTGTATGGCATGTTGGCAACTTTATGTTTTTTGACAGTATTTTTTCCCTGCATACTTTCCCTGTTTTCTTTAAGATTGTTAAATCCTGTTTAGATTTGAGGTTCCCCTTCTTAAACCTTTTTCCCTTTGACCTCCCTTGGTAGATGTTAAGGAAATACTAAGACTGCCCGCACTAGTACTGGGTAGATCCTCTTCTTATATCGACTGAACCAAGATTGATTTTATTTATTTAATTTTTAAACCAATTTGAATGAATTTTGCAGTGAAATACAATATACAAGGGAGACAAAATAAAGCAACAGCATATAGAGGCATACATAAGCGTAATGAATTACTGGGTATGCCTAGAGTTACAAAGGGATAAGGTAAACAAAGATAGACAATTATAGAAAAAAAATTAGAAACCTCTGGAATCCTGTTTATGATGAGCAAAAAGACCAATCAACTATTGTATCAGTCAGTAGGTAGGGGATGTCATCTAAATGTATAAGAGTACACATAGCAAATAAAAAAAAGGAGAAAACACAAGATAGTCATACAGTTTTTATAATGAGGGAAAAGATAGGACACAGAAGGAGAGGAAGGGATAAGAGGAGGGGGACATAGCTGGTTGGAGAGAAGTAATATGATGTCTTGTATGTAAGAACATAAAAAAGTGTTGTCAGGGAAATTGGACATTTTTTCTTAAATCTGAGAATGGGAGTAGTGTACCCCCAGGTTCAAAGACTTTTGATGTGGAGGAGAGGTCTTTATCATGGCAAATAAGAAAAGTGGGGTTGTTTAATGGGGAGGGGGGGTAAGCTAGGTTGCCCCCTCAGGGAATGTAGGGATAAGAGAGATGATTTCTTGATAACTTCCTGTTAAGGGAAATTAATTAAAAATATGTGTCATGAAATTTAAATATGATGTGATTAGGCAGATGTGAGGGGATTTTAGAGGTTTTAGTATGTAGAAGTGCACTCTGTGAGTAAGGTGCTAAAAGGGCATTATCTAGTATGAAGTTAGTGTATCCAGCAACCAACCAATAACCGACATTCCTGAAAAACTGACAGGGAGAATGAAGTAAAAACCAGTACTTCCAATCCATCCGATTTACATGTTGTCATGGGTTTGGAGATAGCAATCTTTGGGGGTTTTTATTGCCAAAGAAAATGGGACAGGCTTGAGGCATCTGCCTTAGAAATACTAATAGACAACATCTGCATAGTATTAGGAAACATTATGCTCCTAAAGACAGCCTTATGCCCTAATTGTGAAGTGATAGGGGAAGCAATTTCCAATTATTTAACTTGGTGGTAACTCTGGAGAGGACTGGTGAAAATTTAGTTCATATAGTTCAGATAGATCCCCTGGGATATGGATTCCCAAGTATTTGAAACTTGATCTTACTATCTTAAAAGGGGGAAAAGATGGGAAAGAGTGAAGCAAGGATGAAGAGCCCTTAATCAGTATTGCTTCAGACTTACAGTACCAACATTGATCGTGTAGCCTGCCATGGAACTGAAGGATGTGATTATTATCTTTATTTCTGGGATTGAGTAATAGTTACATGTCAAAGTGCTCTACTTTCAGATCAGTATTGCCAATTCAAATGCCATGAAACTAGGGTAATACCCCCAATGCTATAGCCAGTGGTTCTATAGAAATTGCAAATAAGGGGGGAGAGAGGATATCCCTGCCGGGTAGCTCTATGTATAGTAAAAGGGGGGACAGAAAACAGTAGCAGGATGCACCCCCCAAAAAATTTCTTTTTTTGGGAGTGCAGCTCACTTAGTGTGACACAGCACAGTGCTTTCTGACAAATACCTTATAAGCCTGAAGTTGAAATCCCACTGCTTCTGCCCTCATATACAAGTGACACAATATATATTATATATTGCAGTGTAGAGATACTAATATAGTGCAAGCTAACTTTAACAAACACACAAAAAACAAACACAACATCCTGTTTGCTATGCAACACTAGATTGTAGGTGCTATGTCTGACAAACACACAGTAGCCTGTTTGCACTGAAGTGCACTGAGTTGCAGTTGTTACCAGCTACTGTAGTTTGTATGACAAACACACATATAGTACACAATATACAGTATACTACATCTTAGCAGGCAACCTCATCATTGCTGCAGATCATCTAATTTTAAATCATTTGCAAAGTGAATAGATTACTAGACCTAGTCCTTCTTAGCTTTGTGGCATTCCTTGTTTGTTTATGTTAGGACATTTATTGCTAGCCATATTAGTGGGAGGGTATTGGGGGACGATTGGATTCATTGCATACACATGTAAGCACAGACTATATACAGTCAGGTCCATAAATATTGGGACATTGACAGAATTTTCAGATTTTGGTCTCTATTCACCACCACAATGGTTTTGAAATGAAACAAACAAGATGTGCTTTAACTGTAGACTTTCAGATTTCATTTGAGGGTAATTACATCCAACTCGGGTGAACGGTGTAGGAATTACAACAGTTTCAATATGTGCCTCCCACTTTTTAAGGGGCCAAAAGTAATGGGACTATCAACTCAAAAGCTATTTCATGGACAGGTGTGGGCTATTCCCTCGTTATTTCATTATCAATTAAGCAGGTAAAAGGTCTGGAGTTGATTCTAGGTGTGACATTTGCATTTGGAATCAGTTGCTGTCAACTCTCAATATGAGATCCAAAGAGCTGTCACTATCAGTGAAGCAAGCCATCATTAGGCTGAAAAATCAAAACAAACCCATCAGAGAGATAGCAAAAACATTTGGTGTGGCCAAATCAACTGTTTGGAACATTCTTAAAAAGAAAGAACAAATTGGAGAGCTCAGCAACACCAAAAGACCCGGAAAACAACTGTGGTGGATGACAAAATAATTATTTCCCTGGTGAAGAAAAACCAATTCACAACAGTTGGCCAAATCAAGAACACTCTCCAGGAGATAGGTGTATATGTGTCAAAGTCAACAATCAAGAGAAGTCTTCACAAGAGTGAATATAGAGGGTTCACCACAAGATGCAAACCATTGGTGAGCCACAAAAACTGGAAGACCAGATTAGAGTTTGCCAAACAACATCTAAAAAAGCCATTACAGTTCTGGAACAAAATCCTATGGACAGATGAGACAAAGATCAACTTGTACCAGAGTGATGGTAATAGAAGAGTATGGAGAAGGAAAGTAACTGCTCATGATCCAAAACATACCACCTCATCAGTGAAGCATGGTGGTGGTAGTGTCATGGCGTGGGCATGTATGGCTGCCAATGGAACTGGTTCCCTTGTATTTATTGATGATGTGACTGCTGACAAAAGCAGCAGAATGAATTCTGAAGTGTTTCGGGCAATATTATATGCTCATATTCAGTCAAATGCTTCAGAACTCATTGGATGGCGCTTCACAGTGCAGATGGACAATGACCCAAAGCATACTGCAAAAGCAACCAAAGAGTTTTTTAAGGCCAAAAAGAGGAATGTTATGCAATGGCCAAGTCAATCCCCTGACCTGAATCCGATTGAGCATGCATTTCACTTGATGAAGACAAAACTGAAGGGAAAATGCCCCAAGAACAAGCAGGAACTGAAGACATTTGCAGTAGAGGCCTGGCAGAGCATCACCAGGGATGAAACCCAGCGTCTGGTGATGTCTATGCGTTCCAGACTTCAGGCTGCAATTGCCTGCAAAGGATTTGCAACAAAGTATTAAAAAGTGAAAGTTAGATTTAGGATTGTTTAGTTTGTCCCATTACTTTTGGCCCCTTAAAAAGTGGGAGGCACATATAGAAACCGTTGTAATTCCTACACTGTTCACCTGATTTGGATGTAATTACCCTCAAATTAAATCTGAAAGTCTGCAGTTAAAGCACATCTTGTTTGTTTCATTTCAAAGCCATTGTGGTGGTGAATAGAGGCCAAAACATGAAATTCTGTCAATGTCCCAATATTTATGGACCTGACGGTAAGTTTCATAGGAAGGCTGCAGGCCCTTGGGCTGTGTAGGGCATAATTATTATAAGTGCATAATATGTAAAAGTGCATTTCTTACCAAATTTGGCATTATACCTGCATTAAACCGAAGTTAAACTGAAGACCACTCTATCCTTAAACCATTCATTAAGAAGAACAAATGGACAAAGTATAATCAACAAATATAAGATCACAACATCTACACTACAAGCAACTGCTGCCTGCATCACCTGAACAATCCTCACTGGCCTCTGTTTGCTCACTATAAGAACTTACACTTGCTAATATTTGTATTGACTTGCTCATTTCACAAACAACTCATAGCTTACTGTGCCAATTTCAGTTTATTTCTTAGAAATAATGTCTTCCCACCTCTTCTCTTTCCCTAGCCTGTTATCTGTCTTCTAATTCAGCTTACTTTAATATTCCATTTTTCCTCTTTTCCTCTGCTCAATAATAGTTTGGAAATTGAGCAAACACATTTTCCTCCATTGTACTTGCTTCTCTGCAAATCTCTTGTACTGTCTCTAACACTCATACTTTATTCTTACATCTAGTTTTCCTCCCCCTATTCAACTCATCCTCACCATTATCATGTGTACTTCCCCCTCCACTCATTGTCTACCTAATCCTCTGCTCTACCCCTTTTTCCCACCTATATCATTTCCCCCTTGTCTCCTCCACCTCCTCCTTCCTTTATCTCCCCTCCTCTGTCTGCCATCCTCCCTCTCCTCTCCCACTACTACACTTTCATTCTCTTATACCCCTCCTATGTCCTACTACCCTACTGATAATCCCTCCTCCAAACCTTCTCTCCATGTCACCCCACACCACCTGCATCATATTATACTCCCTACCTACCAACCACCTACAGGTTCCCTTCTCAGCACTGGTCCCCGCACAATCTCTCCACTACATTTATCTCGGCCACCCATATTAAATCACCTTCTCGCTATAACAACCCAAATAATCTAATTCACATCTTTCTCACAAACACTGCCCCTCTATCCTATGCCCTCTGGAATGCCTGATCAGTATGTAACAAACACGTACCCAACCACGACCTTTTCATCTCTAAAAACTTGCATCTCCTAGCCATTACTGAAACCTGGATTTCACCCTCTGACACTACTTCCCCTGCTGCTCTCCTCTGGTGACCTCTTCTTCTCTCATACCCCTCGGCCTGGGGGTCACCATGGTGGTGGGGTAGGGGTCCTTTTATCCCCTTCTTACTCCTACCAACTCCTACCCTCTGAACCATCTCTTACTTTCTCTACATTTGAGGTTCATGCTATACGCCTCTTCCAACCAGTTCACCTTAGAGTCGCTGTCATTTACCCTGGCCCTCCTTCCAATTTCACTGACAACTTTGCTTCCTGGATCCCTCACTTTCTCTCCTCTGACCTTCCCTCTATTATCCTAGATGACTTCAATATTCCTATTGATATTCCCACAGAAGCCTATGCCTCCAAACTCCTTACCCTCATGTCTTCATTTGGTCTCTCCCAATGGACCTCCTCACCCTCCCATGTGAGTGGGCATTCACTTGACCTGGTCTTCACTCACCATTGTGATATTTCTGATTACTCCAATTCCCCATTCCCCCTCTCTGACCATCACCTTAAGGAGGTGGGCATGATGGGAGCAGACAGAAGGAGAGAGGTAGCAGAGGGGACATGAAAAGATAGGGTCAAGGGGAGAGGTGGAAGGGGGGAGGACTGGATGAGGGACATTACTTCCTCTCCAGATACAGGTAAAATGGAAGGAGAGGGGTGATCAGGGAAAGGTATAGGTGGATAGCAGGGGGACTGGTGGGATATGATGTCCTATCCATCTCTCCTTCCCTTCCTCTGCCTCCTAAGGCCACCATCACTAAGCACAACATTGAGGCTATTGACACCATTTATTTTTCTTCCCAGCATGACTCACTTCTCTCCCCTCTCCTGTCTGTCTCCTGCCTGAACAAGCCATTTCCCTATACAATACCTCCCTTACTTCTGCTCTTGCCTCTGTTGCTCTGGCGATCACTATTCACCCTCACAGATTTACACCTCAACCCTGGCATTCCAAATGCACCAGATACCTGCAAAAGTGTTCACGAACTGCCGAGTGACAGTGAAGAAGATCACGCTCTAAGGCTGATTTTCTCTATTTCAAATTTATGTTCTCATCATACAGTACTGCCCTTTCCCTCCCAAAACAGTCATATTTCAAGAACCTCATTTCCTCTCAGTCCTCAAATCCCCAATGTCTCTTCACCACCTTCAACTCCCTCCTCCACCCACCCCCTACTTGCCTCCCCTCCTCGCTCTATGCCCTTGACTTTACTACCTACTTTACATCTAAAATTTACTCCATATGTCAGGACATCATATCCCACCAGTCGCCATGCTACCCACCTCTACCTTTCCCTGATCACCCCTCTCCTTCCATTTTACAGACTCTAACTGTATTCTCCCCTGTATCTGGAGAGGAAGTAATGTCCCTAATCAAGTCCTCCCCCCTTCGACCTCTCCCCTTGAACCTATCCCTTCACATCTCCTCCGCTACATCTCCCCTTCTGCCTGCTCCCATCTTGCCCACCTCCTTTGATCTCTCCCTGTCATCAGGCACTGTCCCACCTGCATTCAAACATGCCCTTGTCTCCCCATACTAAAAAAACCTACCTTTGATTCTAACACTCTCTCCAAATATCGACCCATCTCTCTCATCCCTTTTGCCTCCAAGCTCCTTGAGTGTGTTGTTTACAACCGCCTTACCACCTTTCTTTCCTCCCACTCCCTCCTTGACTCTTTTCAGTCTGGCTTCCATTCTCTTTACTCCACTGAAACTGCCCTCACAAAAGTCAGCAATGACCTCCTTGCTGCTAAATCCAAGGGCCACTACTCTCTACTCATTCTCCTTGACCTCTCTGCTGCTTTTGACACTGTGGATCACCCTCTCCTTCTGCAAATCCTTCACTCCCTTGGTCTTCATGACACTGCCCTCTCCTGGCTATCCTCCTACTTCTCAGACCGATCTTTCTCTGTCTCCTCTCATGACTCCTCTTCTCCCCCACAGCCTCTTGCAGTAGGTGTTCTCCAAGGTTCTGTTCTTGGACCTCTCCTTTTCTCACTCTATACATCCTCACTAGGTGAACTCATCAGCTCTTTTGACCTCCAATATCATCTCTATGCTGATGATACTCAGATCTACCTTTCCTCCCCTGACCTCTCTCCCTCTCCCCTCACTCATGTCTCCAACTGTCTCTCTGCCATCTCTTCCTGGATGTCCCAGTGATTTCTTAAACTTAATATGTCTAATACAGAGCTTATTATCTTCCCACCCCCCTACATAACCACACTTCCCATCATTTCTTTATCAATTGATGGCACAACTATCTCCTCTAGCCCCAAAGTGCGCTGTCTTGGAGTTATCCTGGACTCCTCCCTCTCCTTCAAACCACATATCCAGAATCTCTCACAGTCCTGTCATTTTCATCTTAAAAATATTTCCAAGATTAGACCCTTTCTCACCCAGGATGCCACTAAAACCCTCATACACTCAGTGGTCATCTCCAGATTGGACTACTGAAACCTCCTCCTATCTGGCCTCCCCAACTCCCTTCTCTCCCCTCTCCAGTCTGTCCTCATTGCTGCTGCTCGGCTCATCTTCCTCTCAAAATGCTCTGCATCTGCATCCCCTCTCCTACAAGCTCTCAACTGGCTCCCCTTCCCTTTTAGAACCAAATTTAAGGTTTTCACCCTCACTTACAAAGCCCTCAGCCATTCCTCTCCCATTTACATCTCTGATCTCATCTCCCTTCACTCTCCTGTCTGCCAAATGCACGCTGCGTCTCATGCCAATTGATTACATCCTCCCACTCCCGCCTCCAAGATTTTGCCCGCGCGGCTCCCCACCTTTGGAACTGTATCCTGCTTCCCATCAGACTCTCCACCTCTCTTCAATCCTTCAAACAGGCTCTCAAGACCCACTATTTCATCAAATCCTTCCAGCTCTCATCTTAACTTGCTTCTACATACTCCTTCCTCCCTGCCCACCCCATCTGTGTCACCCCTGTCTGTTTGTCCCTCCCCTTTAGAATGTAAGCTCCTATAATCAGGGCCCTCTACCCTCTTGTGCTTCTCCTTACTCTACCTTCATGTACTTCTTACTCTCTACCAGGGCACCTAACACTTGGTTGCTTTGCATTGTTGCTTATCTGGGTGTTATGGTCGCAAATGTAGCAATGTATATTATCCATGTCCTGTATTGTAATGTACTGTACTGTAAGTGAATGTAAGTCAACCTATTTGTTTATGTACTTTGTAAGGTGCTGCGGGACACTTGTGGTGCCATATAGATAAACGATAATAATAATAATAATAAACACAGTAAGAAGATGGCCTGCAGCCACTCATCCTTTGTATCTATTTCCCATCTACCTAATACTAACTCTCTCTGTCCTCCTAATGGCATTTATTTTAAGAATAGCAAGCCCACACCCTCTCCCTAAACTCTTCTGTGTAAAATGGTACCTGATAACAAGGGTGGGACTGTTGCATAAACTTTAAAACACAAAAGATCTGACATATTTCCAAGAAAATTACTATTTGCCTCATTCTGAAAGCTGAACTTGGCAGGAAGACATGTCCTTCAAGTTTGGGTATGTTCTGTTTTCTGAAAAACCAAACAGCTCATCTCTACTGAAAACATTTTTGAAAATTGTAAACTACTGTATGAAGTGAGTTTAGACACTGCCTGCCAGAGTCATGTCATTCCCTTACTTAAACTACTGTAAAAGTAGCTGGAGAAGCTGAAAGAGGAGATGACATGAAGTGATTCTAAGTATGTTGGATTGTAAATCAAGTTCTTGTTTGGCTTCACCAGGACCAAAAGGTTTGCAACATCTTGCAATTGTATCACTACATTTTGCCAACCATACATGATTGTAGGATTAAGTCCTAGAGATGTGCCCAGTTACATCATTGCTGATCGCACTTCAAACATGCCCATGCATCATGCCATGCAATTACCCATGCCTACATATGCTACAGTATGCTATGGCATGCACGCACTGCGGTCACACCATGCAATCCTACGGAGTGGCGCGATTTTTTTGCGAAAGTGGCAAAGATGTAACTGGGCATATTATATGTAAAGCATTTCTTTCCAACTGACAGATCTTAAAAGATGCAGAGATACTTGCAAGCAAGTTGTCAACTGAAGTGGTACATGTCAAGTCTCCTGCTTCAGTTTGTCATGCAAATGCTACTGCCAGGAGAAAACTGACCTTTTACAAGAAACCCACTGATGATGATGCAATGAATCAAAATAAGCATATCAGAGTGATACATTGTGACATATGGTCAAGCTTAAAATATATGCCCACATATATTTACTCCTCGATTATGACAAATGGGTCTACTCATGCAGCAGTGAAAGACCTGTTTCTCAAAGGATTTCAGAAAACAGGGCTTCCTGGTATTCAAAAAGGGGTATATTATGGAGAAGACTAAGTTTTCTTTAGTGGTGCCCCTGACTAGTGTTAGAATCACTTCCCCATACTTGTGTATGGGGAGAGCGAGTCAATTCTCAATTTCATTTTGCTATTTGGGGAAAGTAAACTGAGCTGAAGCTCTTTATGGGGAGAGTAGCATTGAAGTTTACTGCTCCTGTTCCTTCCCCATCACTCTGTTCCTGATCCTTCTCTATCTTTCTGCCCACTTGTGCCCTGCTTCTGCCTTGTCACTTGAGTTTACACTGGAGTGCAAGGCATTGCCAGCACATGCACAGTGAAAAGGAAACATAATGGACTCCCAATGTGTCTGTCTTCATGCTACTTTCTGGAAACATGGAAAAGCTGTTTATCAGAGGATGTCACTGGACAAGTAAGTTTACATGAATAGCTACAAAACATTATTATTATTATTATTATTATTATTATTATTATTATTATTATTATTTATTTGTACTGTGCCACAAGTGTTCTGCAGCACCTTACAAAGTGCATACACAAATAGGTTGACCAGTGACTTACAATACAATACAACACAGGATGAGGACAGGGATAATATATATTGCTACTTTAGCTACCAAAGCACCCAGATAAGCAACAGAGTAAAGCAAACAAGTGTTAGGTAACCATAGTGGGGAGAAAGAAGTATATGAAAGTAAAGTAAGGAGAAGCTCAAGAGGGTAGAGGGCCCTGCTCATAAGAGCTTACATTCTAAAGGGGATGAGCAGACAAACTGGTGTGACACAGATAGGGTAGACAGGGAGGAAGGAACATGTACAGGGGTAGCAGCAAGTTAAGATGAGAGCAGGAAGACTTTGATGAAGTAGTGGGTCTTGAGAGCCCATTGGAAGGATTGCATAGAGGTGGAGAGTCTGATGGGAAGAGGGAAAAAGTTCCAAAGGTGGGGAGCAGTGCAGGAAAAATCTCAGTGGCAGGTGTGAGTAAGAGAGTGTGGGAAACTTGAATTGGGTTCTGAAAGAGAAAGGGAGCCAGTGGAGAGCTGGTAGGAAGATGTAGGCAGATGCAGAGTGGTTGGAGAGGAAGATGAGCTGAGCAGCAGTATTGAGGACAGACTGGAGAGGAGCGAAAAGGGATTTGGGGAGGCCAGATAGGAGAAGGTTACAGTAGTCCAATCTGGAGATGACCAGCGAGTGGATGAGGGTTTTAGTGGCATCCTGGGTGAGAAAGGGTCTAATCTTGTAAATATTTTTAAGATGGAAGCGACAGGACTGCAAGAGATTGTGGTTTGAAGCACATGGCAGAGTCCTTGATAACTCCAAGACAGTGCACTTTGGGGCTAGAGGAGATAGTTGTACCATCAATTGATATAAGGAATGGTGGGAAGTGAAGTTATGTTGGAGGGTGGGAAAATTATCAGCTCAGTCTTAGACATATTAAGTTTAAGAAATTGCTGTAACATCCAGGAAGAGATAGCAGAGAGACAGTTGGAGATACGAGTGAGGAGAGAGGAAGATAGGTCAGGGAGGAAATGTAGATCTGAGTATCATCAGCAAAGAGACAATAATGGAGGTCAAAAGAGCTGATGAGTTCACCTAGTGAGTGAGGAGAGGACAAGAACAGAACCTTAAGGAACACCTACTATAAGAGGCTGTAGGGGGAAATATGAGTCATGAGAGGAGACAGAGAAGGATCAGTCAGAGAGGTAGAAGGATAGCCAGGAGATGGCAGTGTCACCTAGACTAAGAAAGTGAAGGATTTGCAGCAGAAAAGGTTGGCCCACAGTGTCAAAAGCAGCAGAGAGGTCAAGGAGAATGAGCAGAGAGTAGTGGCCCTTGGATTTAGCAGCAAGAAGGTAATTGCTGACTTTTGTGAGGGTATTTTCAGTGGAGTGGAGAGAACGGAAGCCAGACTGAAAAGGGTCAAAGAGAGAGTGGGAGAAAAGAAAGGTGGTTGTAAACAACATGCTCAAGGAGCTTGGAAGCAAAAGGGAGAAGAGAGATGGTACAGTAGTTGGAGATAGTGTTAGGATCAAGGGTTGCTTTTTTAAGAATGAGAGAGACAAGGGCATGTTGAATGCAGATGTGACAGATGAGAATGAGAGATTAAGGGGGTGGGCAAGACCTGCACAGGTAGAAGGAGAGAGGTAGTGGAGGAGACATAAAAGGATAGGGTCAAGTGGGGATGGTGGAAGGGGAGAGGACTGGATGAGTGACATGACTTCCTCTTCAGATACAGGGGAGAAGGATGTCAGAGTCAGTAAAATGGATGGGGAGGGGTTATCTGGGGCAGGAGGAGGTGAAGAGCTAGGGGACTGGTTGAATATAATGTCCTGACATATGGAATTAATTTTAGATACTATGTATTGCATCAATATGATGCAAAATTTAGTGATATTTTCTGTTAGCCACTTAATGTTCTACATGAATAGAGCCCTCAGTCTGATACAGTAAGCATCAATAGAATGGTGGAGGAGTATTTTAATGATATTGTACAAATTAGCATCTCACACAGTCTCTTTGAATACTGGTAGGACAAAAATACAATTTGGAGTCCCTTGTACAAACAAGCTATTATTGTGTGATGATGATCAAAACAACAGTGATGAGGGTGGTGGTGATGATTATGATGAGAATGATGACACCTTCAACTTTGGAAAGGATTAACATTGTTAGCCTTAAGTCCATTGATAGCTTGGTGTCGAAGCTGGATTACTGGCTGAGACAAGATCAGTTTAAAATTGAATCGCAGTGACACCATCTTGCGACTGGCCGCAAGACGCCATTTTGTAGATAAACTCACATTTTAGTACATGTGGCGATAATACCATTAGCATCATGCGAATGCATCTGTGACCATTACCATAGGTTGTGGCGATTCACTAAAAGCCTATTTCATTTCTTTACGCATTATAAGGGATATATTCCAGAATTGGCTTTGCAGTATTGCAGTAAGCAAGTGGCCAGGTGACAACTGGCTTGTGTAGATAAGCTTCCTGCATAGTGTTTGTTCACTACGGGTGGTCTGGCTAGAATAAATAAGCAAGCTTCCTGCAATGACAGAACACAGGAAAGGTGGGTGGGAGGGCTTGCTGACAGGACATGTAGAACTATCTGGCCCAGCATGCTAAAATGTTAGAGACAAATGCACTCATCTTCATACACACATTAAATATGTCTTTATACCAAACCCTGAATACTCACACATTTCATATTCACACATAAGGTTCCATAAGTATCAAAATGTATGATTTAAGTTGGTTATTTTAGTTTAAATGCTGAGAAATAAAGGTATTTGATAACTAAGGTATTATACATGATAAGCAAGTTGTGTTTGGTCTTGTTCTGACGCATACGCTTTTTACAGCATTCCGGTATTGTCGGTGGAGAGATCGCAACATGCAAACTCAAGTTATGGATCGCTGAACCTACAAGCAACAAAATGTTTAAACTGTTGGAATGTACAGAAGGTGTTACTAGAAAGATTCCCCTGCTGTTAGAGGCAGGGGGAGTCTATTTGAAGCAGCCTGTTAAATGTGTTGTAACATATGCTTCTCCTCTGGGAACCAATGACATCAGCAAGAAACTTCCCTTTGTCCTGCTTTAGACTGAGGGGGATAAATATGTGTGCCCGAATACTGGTATTTTAGGCCATGCTGAATGTTGTATGAACTAAGGGTCTCTAGTCTGAGGTCTATCTCTGGGTCCGGAGGCGCAGCGTATGTATACTGTACTTGGGATCTGTATAATTTCCTTTTGCGCCTAAAGTGTGTCTCTCTCTCTCTTTGTCTCTCTCTCTCTCTCTGTGTCTCTCTGTCTCTCTCTTTGTCTCTCTCTCTCTGTGAGTCTCTCTGTCTCTCTGTCTCTCTCTCTGTCTCTCTCATTGTATTTATTTGTGCTTATTATACACAGATCATAGCGTGTAACTAACTGTACATTTACTTGAATAATACTTTGTGCTTCGGAACCACATGTTCTGAGTCTGGAGTCTCTATTTATTGTATGACTGCGTACGCAAATTAGCATCATCCTTAGAGGTTTATAGGAAGGATTTTAGAAGGTACAGGCAGGGGTATATAGAGGTTCATTTTAAAATCAACAGATGGGGCTCATTCAGTGAAGTCACTTACCTACTCACACGGCACATACGGCTATCGAAGTCTCAGCAAAGGGTGGAGTGGCCACATGCAGGGTTTTCCTGCAACCGCTTTGTGCTGAAAAATCGTTATCCGTTTTCGTGTGAGCAAAGGAAGCTGACTAGAATCCAGGGACAAGAGAGGAAAAAGTTTGTTTTCCTTTGTTGATAGAAACTAGCGTTTAAATGGGTGCCGTAGTATTGAGTATGCGGCTGAGTCGCAGTTTTGCGCAAAGAAAAGATGCACTTTTGCGTACGCAGTTAAAAAGTCATTATACGGTTGTGTGGTAGTCGCATTAATGTGTATGCGGCTGGTCGCATAACAGAGTATACATACTTCCAGTTGTGCTGCCACGTGTTTGAACAAAGCCATTGAGGTTTACGTTTATTTTTTTCTATTACCAATATCTGGGTTAAACGTGTATTTTTCTGTGCAGGAAAAAAGTGTGTAACAGTGAATACTTGTTGAACAAAGTTAATGGTATCATATGATCCTTAAGGGCTAGGTGCAAGGGTTAGCCTAGTCGCTCGGTAAACAGCTTTACCATTCTATACACAGTAGCAGGTGTACATGTTGTCTTTGTTGTATAGAGGTGCGTGAGAGTGGCCGACATATAAGCTCTCATAGGTCTGGAAGTAGCCTTACTAAAGCTTATCCGGGTGTGGAAGTTGCCGGTTTCAAATCTTATCCAGGTATGGAAGTTGCCTTACTAAATCTTATCCAGGTGTGTGGGCACCGCCGACTTAAATCGTCCACAGGTAAGTGAAAGTATCTTGATTGTCTTTCACCAGCTTAAATATTTATTGAAAAGCGTAGGAGTTGTCTCAGAATGGGAGCCACACAAACAGTAGAGATGTTAGGCAATGATGTACTGCTAATGGAGGCTCCAATTGAATCTGCCCGTCGTATTATGCATACTAAGTACGGTACTTATGCAATAAGGTATTGTGATTTATGGTTTAATATGACGAGGAAGAGTGTTAGACTGTTTCCCAGAATTGGTAGTTTTGATAAAAATGTGTTAGACAATGTGCAGGATCACATCAGAATGGTGCGATCCCGAGTGAAAAAGGTTAAATATTTTGAATGTTTAAAACTATGGCAGCATGAAGGGGATGCTTGGCTTAAAAATGTGCAAACGACGCAAACCAGCATTGCGAGCGCATTGCCAGAAAATACATCCACGACGCTGAGTTGCAATATGGGCGAGCCGCAAATTGGCGCACACGTATGGCAAGGTAGTGTCATGGAGAGTATTGCCAGCAGTTCACGCTCACCTTATGTGGATGGAGGTGCAAATACAGTTACAAAAAACCCCATAAAAATGTAACAAGCAACTTGTATCCTCTCTTAAGCAACTATAAAGAAAATGTTTATGAAGTAGATGATGAGCCTATTGTAATGTCTGCCATTTCCCATGCTGTGCAAATGATAGATGCTGCATCACCACAATCACGGGTGGTGCCGCCATCTCCATCAGCAACAGCAAGGGAAGTGTTAACACACTCTGCACCCATTGAGGAAGTTGTTAATGCCATACGTAGCAGCAGCAGATTAAACCCCCAGCCAGGTAACCAGGTAAGAGGTAGCAACGTTGCCGGGTCTGCATCCCATTCGGACAATTACTGTTCCGAATGGAAATGCGGATGCAAACGGTGTAGTGCCCACGAGGGAAGTAGTAATGCATTGTCCATGGACAAGAGCAGAACTAAATTCCATCATAAATGATTTCCCCAATCCCAAAAAGGAACTAGCTAAATGTAAAAAAAATTTGAGAAATTTGGGTAGATCTCATGAGCCCACTAATAAAGATTGGCATGTGGTGTTAAGGGCCTGTCTGCCACGCAATACCGACATGACAAAATTTGTCACGGACTGTGTATTGGATGGCGACGTTCCCTTAACAGACCAAGAAAACCATTTCCCGCATTGAGACTCAATTGGGTATATATTTTCCAGTATTAGTTAACTGGAACAAAATCTTCACAATCAAACAAAAGGAGAGTGAAACTGCAGAAGACTATTGTGACCGGGCTCTGCAGGCTATCACCCAGTACACTGGGATAGAGGATATTAAAGATAGCACTCACCACAGGGGAATGATTGTCACGGTACTCATGGACGGTCTGAAAGACGAGTTAAAGATTTGGGTTCAGACCTCACAACCTGGCTGGAGGGGACTCACAATAGATAACCTCATAGAGTCTGCCATAGAACATGATAAAAATATCACAAAGAAGAGAGAGATCCAGAGCATAAAACTAATGGCTGTCAGTATCCAAGCTCTGGAAGGAATGACAATAACATCACAGCCAACCAACACACCTGCACCCATACACACACCTGCACCTGAACAATTACACATCCTCATCAATCCCACACCACAGCAAACACATCTTTACCCCACATATCATACACAACCACAGGTCCCATACTCATATCCCCCACAATATCCTTACCCACCACCTTTCCCTCTTGCTCAAATCCCACAACAATCTTTTCATCCACCCCATTCAAAATTATGTTTTAACTGTCACCAAGTGGGACACGTAAGTAAAAACTGCAAAATGAAGAACACCACACAGGAACCCGAGTTTCCCATGGGTTCATAGGTAACCCCAGTATCTTCTCCCAGGCCTTATATGACTGTTTATAATCTTTTCAACCTATCACTGGATCTGTTCTAATGTAAAATGTGGATGATTTATTGTTGTATTTTAGGTCATGTTTAAATGATGTTAAACGGTTGTGCTTTATCTCCCACTCATGGGACACAAGGTTGCTGAGGATAAACGGCAGCCATGCCAGGCTGAGGTCGACTACTCGGAATACTATCCAAAACAGTGGCACAGGCATTATTTAGAACAGTAGCTATTAATAACAAGATTTAATTGCAGGAACCTTTATGCAGATACTATATCCCTAGAATTATTAAAAATGATAGAGGGACTTATTTTACAGGTGACGTTTCCAAGAACATGTGTAAGATGATGGGTAAAAACACTGAGATTATCCCAGACTGTCTTTTCCTTTATTTGCCCCCCTTTGAGATACTGTTCAAAAAGGCAGCCTCATGTGAAAATATGATAATGAGGATACTGTGCAGGGTCTCACGAAGATGAATGAGAATAACCGAAATTGAAAGTGTTATTAACTAACATGTCTAATGCAAACTGTCATGATGTGAAAATCTGGAAGAATTTGTTATGATCCAAATTTTTTTAGCTCAGGTCGTTTGACTGATCGGTGGAAAGGTCCGTATCTGACGATACAGCATACTCAAAGGGTGGCCGGGGAAGATACGTGGGTCCATTCCACTCACTTTAGGGAGGTTAACCAACCAGTGGAGATCCCAGGCAGAGACAAGGCCAATAACGTAGACCTGTCGATTGCGAACTTGTGCCAGAAGGATTAAAAAGGTGACAGTGAGATATCTGAGCTAAAGAAATGTGTAGATCAGTGCTTCCAGCAATGGAGTGGTCTGCTGTGGTCATCCTAGTTTTTTTTCTTTCCAGAGTTTTTGTCATGATGATCTGTTTGGGGATGCTCAATGTCTGTGATGGGGGACCGATAAAGGAGATGTGAGCTGATGGAGTGGAGTCAGGAGGAGTGCAATGCCAATCAGGGGAGTTTCTGACCAATTTTAGTATTGTAATTGTTATGTTATTTGGGAAAAATACTTCCAGAAGTTATGACATCACACATGTTGAAAAGTTGGGAATACATAAAAACACACTGTCACCATATCTTCACACACAATATGAACACAGAGGCAAGAGAAATATGATACCTGGTGATATGCATAAAGCCGCTCAGTTAATCAGTGAGACAACTGGCTTCCAAGTTTTAGTCGCCCCGGATCCCACCAGGATTGTTAGGGGTACATTAAATTTTAGATATATCCAAGAACTTGCTAAATTAATAGATAATTTCACCGAGATGTACAATGACACATTCAGGTACACAGGGAGAGAATTGCAAGCGTACAAGAAAGAACTAGTGCAACACAGGCTAATGTTGAATTATTTAACTGCTGTTACTGGAGGGTATTGTGTAACGTTAACCCCCCAATTTGGAGTAAAATGTTGCACTTATGTCACCAATGATACCAGCGACCCTAAGGAGGTGATACACCAGAAGATGGATGAGATTCTGCAGCTAAAGTGGGAATTTCGTAAGAACCATAACGCATCAGTGGCTAAAGCAGGGGAAAAGATAGAAGGATGGGTGTCATGGCTGAACCCAGTGAAATGGTTCTCAGGTCTAGGGGAATGGGTCCAGGAAGTGATCGCCAGCATAGGCAAATTCTTGATCCTTATACTGATTGTCATCATAGTAATTGGCATATGCGTCCGGTGTGTTCCTATTGTGTTGAAGTGTGGAAAATGTAAAAACAGAGAAAAACGAAAGAATGAAACTATGATGGTGGTCAGAAATGATAATATGTATACCGAGGTAGATACAGAACTGCATTACAACCCTGAGCTAGGAAGTACCATCATTTAATGTATTATATTTAGACATGCATAGAATATATTATTGAAATGTTATGTATAGAACACCTCAGACAATGTAAAGTCTCAATTCCCCTTCAAGACTGCTGTTATAAGACTGGTGCATTCCCACACCTTTCACATGATCTTCCAAGATCCGCGGTGTGTGTATAATAGTAGTTTTATGTCCTTACCTAGAGACACATTATTGATGTATTAAGAACCACCTTGGGCCATCCCAGAATAACACTAAATAATATGTAAATGTAAGCCTAAATTAAATTTTAATAGCAGAGTGAGATAGCATGTTGTTCGCTATCAAAGGGTGGACTGTCGAAGCTGGATTACTGGCTGAGACAAGATCAGTTTAAAATTGAATCGCAGTGACACCATCTTGCGACTGGCCGCAAGACGCCATTTTGCAAAATGGCCGCCTAAGCACCATTTTAGATAAACTCACATTTTAGTACATGTGACGACAATACCATTAGCATCATGCGAATGCATCTGTGACCATTACCATAGGTAGCGGCGATTCACTAAAAGCCTATTTCATTACTTTACGTATTATAAGGGATATATTACAGAAATGGCTTTGCAGTATTGCAGTAAGCAAGTGGCCAGGTGACAACTGGCTTGTGTAGATAAGCTACCTGCATAGTGTTTGTTCACTATGGGTGGTCTGGCTAGAATAAATAAGCAAGCTTCCTGCAATGACAGAACACAGGAAAGGTGGGTGGGAGGGCTTGCTGACAGGACATGTAGAACAATCTGGCCCAGCATGCTAAAATGTTAGAGACAAATGCACTCATCTTCATACACACATTAAATATGTCTTTATACCAAACCCTGAATACTCACACATTTCATATTCACACATAAGGTTCCATAAGCATCAAAATGTATGATTTAAGTTGGTTATTTTAGTTTAAATGCTGAGAAATAAAGGTATTTGATAACTAAAGTATTATACATGATAAGCAAGTTGTGTTGGTCTTGATCTGATGCATACGCTTTTTACAGCATTCCGGTATTATCGGTGGAGAGATCGCATCATGCAAACTCAAGTTATGGATCGCTGAACCTACAAGCAACAAAATGTTTAAACTGTTGGAATGTACAGAAGGTGTTACTAGAAAGATTCCCCTACTGTTAGAGGCAGGGGGAGTCTATTTGAAACAGCCTGTTAAATCTGCTGTAACATATGCTAGTCTGAGGTCTATCTCTGGGTCTGGAGGCGCAGCATATGTATACTGTACTTGGGGTCTGTATAATTTCCTTTTGCGCCTAAAGTGTGTCTCTCTCTCTCTTTGTCTCTCTATCTCTCTCTCTCTCTCTCTCTGTGTGTCTCTCTGTCTCTCTCTTTGTCTCTCTCTCTCTGTGAGTCTCTCTGTCTCTCTGTCTGTCTCTCTCTCATTGTATTTATTTGCACTTATTATACACAAATCATAGTGTGTAACTGACTGTACTTTTACTTGAATAATACTTTGTGCTTCGGAACCACATGTTCTGAGTCTGGAGTCTCTATTTATTGTATGTCTGCATACGTAAATTAGCGTCATCCTTAGAGGTTTATAGGAAGGATTTTAGAAGGTACAGGCAGGGGTATATAGAGGTTCATTTTAAAATCAACATTGGTTTAACTAAACCATCAATCCATCAAAATGTTTTCTTTTGTAAGGACCCAAACAACCAAGCACTTCAGCCACAAAAGTGGCAGTCACTGTTGCTGAAGTGCTTGTTTGGTAAACTGTACATCTCCTTTTTAATATACAACATAAGAGTGGGTGGGAGGGATCAAGCATAATTTCAATGTGCATCATTTTTCATTATGGGCTTTTCATTATGGGCTTTGCCCACCTAGCCTTTTACTACATCTCCATTTAGCTAAGGCCTGTGACTTGCTCATTGAATAAGTTTGCTATTATTATCTTTGCTACTAGGCTGTTACTCTGGCTTAAATCACCCATATGGTCGTGAGGCCTGTGATTTGCTGTTTTGATTCAGTTTGTATTTGAAAACTCTCTTTTGGATGTGTGATTTTTAATAATTGTACCATGTTTCAGATTTATTTTTCCTTATAGAAATAAATGCTCTATCTTTCACTAAATCACCTCCAATCACATGTACTGGCCTCGGGCATGTGATTTGCTGTCTGATGTACATTTGAAGGTGATCTAGTTTTTTAATGACTTTACTCAGGCAGCAATCATCTGTACTGGTCTGAGGTATGTGCTTTGCTATTTGGATTACATTTGCTTGGTATTTAATAATTTGTTCCAAGTTGTAAATTTACTTTTACTTATAGTTTCAGATTTATATTTCCTTCTAGTAATAAATGCTTTACCATACAGTAAATGCTCCACCTCCAATCACCTGTACTAGCCTTGGGCCTGTGATTTGCTGTTTGAAGTAAACTTGATGATAATCTAGTTGTCTACTAGACGTTACTCCAGAAGCAATCATCTGTACTGGCCTGAGGTCGGTGATTTGCTGATTGGAGAAGTGTGCTGGTAATATATTTTCAACTAGGCTTTTAAAAGATATTAATTCTTGATTAATGAAAATATTCCAGGGTCATATAATTTATTAAACTGCCATCCTGTCTGCCAATGCTGTGCTAATAAGTTTCATAGATGTGCTATATTCTTTATTAATCTGCCATATATTTGTGCCGCTGCTCTGTTGCTTAGTTTAGCGAGTCATCTCGCTACAGCATATGCCGAATATTGGTAAAAACAATACTGTGAGCTGTAAGGAGGTCAAAATTCAATGTAAATGACTGAACATAAATAGTAATACTATAGGAACAAAAACAGGTCCAAATGACATTATTTTACCATTTTTTTAAAATTTTTAAAGAAAAACAAAACAATTGAGAGCAGTTTTGCTAATATCAAAACCAAAACATGATAATAATTTCAGAGGGAAGGAAGAGTTTCAGAGGGAAGGAAATCTAATGTCTCTGGTAGTATAATATAGCGTCTTAGACCGGCCTACCTATCCACACTGTGAATCTGTTACTTAACCGTACAGACTTGCTGCTCGATCGTCTCTTCAGCACGTATCACCAGTATGAACCCTTGAGATACTACTATCTGCAACGAGGCCTGACTTCCGAGTCACCTTTTTTGCTGCCCCTGAGCTTCTATAGCTGTTTCCTACAGTATCATCCCGCTGGTACTGTAAGTAGCTTGCTATGGTTCACGGTCATTTTGCTATGTTTGCTGTGTTAGATGCATATTTGCATATAAACTTTCTATCACACCGTATACCGCTGATCATTTTCTAGCCTCCCGCTGCCCCTTTTAGTCTCCCATGAGTGCCCGTCTAGTCCTCGTAGCCATCTTGTGTTTCCTCAAAGGCCATCTTAGTTTTAGTCGCAATATAGCTGTGTTTAATGTCCAGCTGCCACCGTCCCCATAAAAGCATATTTGCGTATAGACTTTCTCTCACACCATATACCACTGATCGTTTCCTAGCTTCCCACTGCCCCTCATAGTCTCCCATGAGTGACCGTCTTGTCCTTGTGGCCATCTTAGTTTTAGTCGCAATAATGCTATTTTTAATGTCCTGCTACCACAGTATGCCTTGTCCTTTGGCCATCCCCGTAGATGTTTATTTGCATATTGAGTTTATATCTCACACACACAGTATACTGCAGATCATTTCCTAGCCTCCCGCTGCCCCTTTTAGTCTCCCGTGAGTGACCGTCTTGTCCTCGCAGCCATCTTGTGTTTGCTCAGTGGCCATCTTGTTTTAGTCTCAATATTGCTGTGTTTAATGTCCTGTATAATGTCTCCTTCGTAGACGCATCTTTGTGTATTAAGGGGCTTATGTATCAAAGCTTGATGTGAGATAAAATTGGGAAATATATATCACTAACCATTCAAAACTATCATTTATTAAACACAGCCTGCAAAATGTATGTTACAAGCTGATTGGTTGGTTATACTGTATATATCTCACAATTTTATCTCACATCAAGCTTTTATACATACTGTACTATATGACCCTTAGTTTCCATCAAGCAGGCCACATTTCACATTATCTGATGGTGTAAATGTGAGGAAATTTAATGTGTAATACGTTTTAGCCTGGTCCATACAGTATGCCTGGTTTATGTATATCTATAGTATATATATATATATATATATATATAAATATATAAAGTGTACAGTATACATATATACTGTACACTGAGCAGTGTTAGGAGATAGTGAAAAGAGAAGGTACCAAACAATCAACTCCCAACTGTAATTTTTCAAGGTTGTGTTTGAAAAATGACAGTTGGGAGCTAATTGGTTGGTACCTTATCACTTTTCACTGTCTCCTAATACTGCTTAGTAAATAGACCCCTGTGTTTCTCTCTAGCAGGCCACATTTCACATACCCTGTATACCGATGAACACTCCATAGCCCCCCACTGCCTCGTGACCATCTTGTGTATGGTTGGCAGCCATCTTGTGAGTCACAATATTGCTGTTTTATATTGACCCATTAACCCATTAACACAGTACTGTATGTGCTGCTACAGTGTCCCCGGGCCTAGATGCATATTTGTGTATCCAGTTGTACACTGTACAGTACATTGTACTTCTCAACATACTGTACAGTACTATAGTATATTTGTTCTATACAGTATATTTGTTAAAAAAAATTGTATGACCTGAACATTTGAATTGCTACTGTATGAGGGTGCCTGGCCATGACCATTATTATCATACAGTATGTTACAGCTGATGTAAGAAAGTAATACCCCCCTGTGTTCTAAAATACTGTACAGTATGTTATACAGTATAATGTTTTTTTTAAGATACTGAATATTAAATTATGTATACTTTGCTCATTCTGTATACTCTGTAAGATTATTGTATATCTATTGTTCTCTCCACAGTTTTTGTTGTCAAACATGCCGACAAAAATCAGCAAATCCATCAGCAAGATAATTGCAAACATGAACAAAGAACACGAAACAACACAACAGATCCAGGCCTGGCTGAAAGTGAGTGGTGTTCTTGCTAGTTTACAGACTGTGTGCTATCATGCATTTGAGAGAACGTGGACCAGATATAGACTTCCTTCTAAATGCACATGGTAGGTACTTTACAGCAACCTTTTTTTATTATACTGTATGTTGCTAGATTGCTACTGTATTGTGTTCCAAGTTCAACACTAACTGTCCAATAATTTCTATATGCTCTGTATGTGTTCTACCATAGGAGCGTCAAAAAGATTGTGCACAAATTAACTTGTGAGGATGATGATCATACAGCTTTACAAATAAAACATATTCTAAAAACAGAATGTGACCTGGACATCTTCTGTTCCAGCATCAAATGGATGCATAAGGAACTGGGATGGACTTTTAGCCCTACAAGGTACGTAAAATACTATAGTGTACAAAAATGCACAAATGCACTGTACAGTGCACTATTTTATTCAGTAAACTGTCCTTCATAATGCACTGATTTTACATGACTGTAAACTAAAACTTGTTTTTATTCCACTGGATACATCACATGATAAGGGATGTTAATAAAGAGAAGAGAGTTGAAGAAGCAGGATGGTGGATAGAGAGTGGAGAGAATTTTAATTATGTCATTTTCACAGATTAAACTTCAGTTTCTCTCGAGAGGTTCTCAGGACTGTCCTTCCGGAACCATGCACATCTCTCACTTAAACCATGTCCTAAGCATCTATTAAAGGTCCATGTATGGGGAGGTATATCTCGTTGGGGTGCAGGACCGATCTTAATTTTTGAAGGTACAGTACAGTAATGTTTGTTGTAAAATTATTTACAGTCCTGTACAGTGTGCGCTTGTTACTGACAATAATTTCTCATCTCTTTAGGCATCATGGATAAGACCTACTGGTGCCATTTGTGAGAAAATGCTTTCCATCGGGACATTGATTATTCCAGGATAATGATCCAAAACATTTGGCTTCAGCAAAATTCATGGAAGAGAGACGTATAAATTGGCAATGCACACCACCAGAGTGAGTATTGTCCTACTGTATTAACTGTTTATTGTACAATAAAGTGTGTACCATGCAGTCATTATTATAGTATGCTTTTTATTAAAGTACTTACTTTGACTGAATATTTTTTATATTTACTTTCCTGTACTGTAGGTCACCGGACATGAATCCCATTGAATTGGTCTGGGCCCAGTTGAAGAGGTTCATCAGGTCTGATGTGAATCCAACAACTAAACAGGAACTTTTGGATGGGATAATGAAGTTTTGGAAAACAGTATTGACACATGCCCTGTGTAACAATTAAATTGATCATCTGTATAGAATCGTACCAGTTGTCATAGAAAGAAACAGTCAAGCAACTGCTATGTAGCTTATACAGCACTGTACTGTATGTTATATACTGTAATTAGTAATGTGGAGGAGGGGTTTAACTTCCTCTTTTCAGTTTGTGATCCAGACTGTTAAGTACTGTACACTGTGTCCATACTGTATGTTCAGTACAGTATTGTGGTTGTGCTTTCTGTCCCTACAGTATATACAGTATTCTCCTAATTTCTTTTATGAGCTCTTTATCTACCTTTCCCTTACCTTATTTACTGTACAGTACACAGAGAGAGAAAAAAAGAGAGAGAGAGCAAAAGAGAGAGAGAGAGAAATAGAGAGAAAAAGAGAGAGAGAAAAAAAAGAGAGAGAGAACAATGTAGTGTACAGTACTGTACTTACGCTGACTCTGAAGGCCACTGGGCCCGGCTGGTATTGGTGGTTTTGGTTGATCTGTGGAAAAAGAATAGTTTCCATCAAAACCAATAGTAAACAAATAAACCCCTACTGTACAAATCTTGATCAGAGCCTCCATAACACCAAAAACAAACACACAACAGAGAGAGAGAGAGAAAAGGAGAGAGAGAGAACAATGTAGTATATAGTACTGTACTTACCGGGCCCGGCTGCAGGGTCCTGGGCAGGGAGGCTTTCAGGCTCCCCCTCCTCATCAATTATTAATACATCTGTGTGTATAAGAAACAAAATATTATACAAAAAATATAAAAGGCAGTAGCAGTGCACTAGTGTGTCCATAACTGTATTAATCATTACCACTATCTAGTGATGAGGCTGGTGATGGTGTTCATTGTGCTGGTGGAGTCAGTTGAACTGTGAAAAAAGAACAGTTTCCCTCAAAACCATTTGTAAACAAATAAACCCCTACTGTACAAATCTTGACCAGAGCCTCCATAACACCAAAAACAAACACACGAGAGAGAGAAAGTAGAGAGAGAAAAAAAAGAGAGAGAGAGAAAGAGAGAGAGATAAAAAGAGAGAGAGCAAAAAAGAGAGAGAGATAGAAAGAGAGAAAAGAGAGAGAGAGGAGAGAGAGAAAAAGAAAGAGAGAGAGAGAAAAATAGAGAGAGAGAAAGAGAGAGAGAATAATAGAGAGAGAGTACAATGTAATGTACTGTACTTATGCTGACTCTGAAGGCCAATGTGCCCGGTTGGTGCTGGTGGTGGTGGTGGTATTGGTGCTGGTGTAGTCGTTTGAACTATGGAAAAAGAGCAGTTTCCATCAAAACCATTTGTAAATAAATAAACCCCTACTCTACAAATCTTGAAAGAGAGAGAGAAAGAGAAAGAGAGAGAAAAAGAGAGAAAAAGAGAGGGAGAGAGAGAGAGAAAAAGAGAGAGACAAAGAGAGAGAGTTAAAGAGAGCAAGAAAGAGAGAGAGAGAAAGCGAGAGAGAAAAAGAGAGAGAAATAGAGAGAAAGAGAGAGAGAGAGAAAAAAAGAGAGAGAAAGAACAATGTAGTGTACAGTACTATATTTATGCACACTCTGAAGCCCACTGGGCCCTGGTGGTGGTGGTGGTGGTGGTGGTGGTGGAGCTGCGTCCTCCTGGGCAGTGGGGGCCTGGGGCCCTACGGTTTCTCGAACTGTGGGAAAAAAATATAATTTTGGCTGAAAACAATGTGGCAAAATGTCAATAAATTCAGCCTAATAGTACTACAGTATTACTGCAGTATTATTACACTTTACTGACTGTATGCACTTACTGTACAATATGGCCCATGGGCACCAGACCAGGTATGTATGAGCTGATATTGTTCGCCACAGTGCCGGCGTCGTCAAGTGTACTCTATGCACACTTGCTGATGCCAGCAGCGAGGAAAGATGAGGGGGTGGGAGGGTTAACAATATCCCCAGATTGAGCTGGGCCACTGGAGGGAGCAAGTGAGCACATCGTTGGTGATTGACTGCATACACACTAGATGATACAGTATGAACAATATATCAAAATGGGTGAGAAATGGGAATGGCATTTAAATGCTAGTGGCTGTTCAGCCACCGGTTCAAATCCAGACAGCGTCAGCCCAAAGTAAAAGATCCTGACATCAGAAGGTAAGTAAACTATACCTTACCCTCTCCCTCCCTAACCTACAGTATTGTAACCTCCACGTTAGTGCCTAAACCTAATCCCCTTCTCCGCACCCTAAACCCAACCCTCCTGGGTGACCAACCCTAAACAAAAAATGCAAGTTTAAGGTTTACTCGAATCACAGCTCACCTTGGTGTCCAGCTCCACCACAACTATATGGAGGTGTTCTGCATAAAGAAAAGAATAACACAGTAATGTACTTTACAGTACTCAGTGGGAAAGTAGAGGGTAAACATACTGTACTGTAACATTACTATATACTGTACTACAGTATTAATACAAAATGTCCTATCCTACTGTATACAGTACTTACTTGGCTGGGGAGTCCGGGTCGTTCTCTTCCTCCTCCTCAGGTTCTGGGCTGGGGGAAGGCTGAGGCCCTTCAATGTCTTCTACTAAAAAACACAAGGACAGAAAGAATTATTGTGTGAGGAGAAGAGGTTGGAGATGCATTGAGAGAGAACAATGTAGTGTACAGTACTGTACTTACTCAGACTGTGAAGCCCACTGGGCCTAGCAGGTGGTGGTGGTAGTGGTGGAGCTGCGTCCTCCTGGACAGGGGGGGCCTAGGGCCCTACGATTTCTCGAACTGTGGGAAAAAAGAATGTCATTTTGGCTGAAAACAATGTGGCAAAATGTCAAGAATTTTAGCCTGACAGAACTACAGTATTACTACAGTATTATTACACTTTACTGACAGTATGCACTTACTGTACAATATGGCCCATGGGCACTATACCTGGTGTGTATGAGCCGATATTGTTTGCCATGGTGCCGGCATCATCAAGTGTACTCTATGCACACTTGCTGATGCCAGCAGTGAAGAAAGATGAGGGGGTGGAAGGGTTAACAATATCCCCAGATTGGGCTGCGTCACTCGACGGAGTGAGCGAGCGAGCACATTGTTTGTCATTGACTGCATACACACTAGACCATTTGAACAATACTGTCTAATGTATCATTGAACTATATTGTTAGCGTTCATCCAAATCATCTAGCAGGTAAGCCCTTTAAGATAGGTCACCGAAACATACTGTAAAAGGAAAAAAAAGTAGAAAGATACGGTACAGTAGAAGACAATGTAGTGTATAGTACTTACAAAGCTCAAATGAGAATGAGAAAGAATTAGTGTGTAAGGAGAAGAGGTTGGAGATGCGTCTTTAGTGTACAAGTGAGAGAAAGAGAGAGAGAGAGACTGACAATGGAAAAAAAAGGAGAGAGATACTTTAGAAAACAGGTCAGCGAAACATACTGTACAGTACTGGAAAATAAAAAAAATCTAACCAAGAGAAAGGAATTGCAAAGTGAGAAATGAATGACTGTGTGTACACAGACCTTACAGGAACAGCATCCACAGCAGCAAAGGTACAGTACAGTGGATGGTATGGTAAGGAAAGACAGCCATAGTCAGGTACAGTACAGTAAGTGTTAGACATGTGAACAAATACAATAGGATATACAGTACTGTACAGTATAGCCAGGAAACATAGATTGGGACAGTACAAGAAGGAAAATAGAGACTCAGGTTATTCTCAGGCACATGGGATAAATTACCCTATATAGTACATACAACAGGAACAGAGTAAATTGGCATAGAAGGCATCAAGGATTAGAAAGAGGCCCACCACATGGGAATTATTCATACAATACACAAATACCTAATGCTACAGTACTGTACATACAGTACTGTACCTGTAAAGACAAATGTTACTAAGACAATGATGTTTGAAGTTTTAAGTGTACAGAAACAATTGAACAACTGTACTGTATACTGTACCAAAAATCCTACTGTACAACAAGTCTCTACCGGAATAACAACACAAACCAATACAGTATACTGTAGTACAAAAACTACTGTAGTCTGTGAAGATGGCATTGGGCCCAACATGGTACAGTATGGTATATAAGAAAATTTGCAGTACAGTATGAGCAAGTGGTGCAACCTCACACAGAGGCTCTGTGGGTGGCACCCCACGAGATGTACTTTTGCCTTGCAGGGTGCCAGGATCAGCACCCTGCTGCCTGAATTGCTGGCCTTTGCATACTTTGGATGCTACAGTATAGGCACACCCTGGCATTTAACATTTTTTAGGGGGTCTATTTACTAAGCAGTGTTAGGAGACAGAGTGAAAAGTGATAAGAAAGTGATAAGGTGCCAGCCAATCAGCTCTCAACTGTCATTTTTCAAACACAGCCTGTGAGATGGCAGTTGGGAGCTGATTGGCTGGCACCTTATTACTTTCTTATCACTTTTCAATCTGTCTCCTAACACTGCTTAGTAAATACTATAGACCCCTGAATCTGTCCATGACATAATAATGTCAGACTTTAAGGGGGCAGGGCCAGCACCGATAAACAGTGTACACAGTAGGTCGACATAGATTTGGTCAACGTGCATTAGGTCAACCAGGAAAAATGGTTGACTGTGACTCATGATCACACACAGTATTTGCCAGCATGGCAATAGATAATAATGGATGAAATATTGCCAAAATATTTTTGATGACCAAATTTAGTATGGTGGATCAACTTTCCTTTTGTTACTGTAGGCTTACTATACTATACAAACAAGCCATGTCGACCAATAGTGTGTTGCCCTTTAGTCCATATATATTTAATGACCCTGTCAATCAAATCTCTACCAGTCATGTGAGTGTGTGGTAACAACTGTCAGTCATCGTCAGATATCCAACACCCTATAGTGCAGTGTACTGTACGTCAGAGTCGTGCACTGTATTTGTTATTGTACTGTACACTGTAATTCATGTAATTGTACAGCAATACTGTACTTACTGCGCCTATCTAGCAGAGGCAAATCCCTGCGCAGCAGGTCCAACCACCGCCATTGCAGGGCATGGATGGTCCTACTGCACCCATATTTCATGTATATTTCTCTCCCCGCTCTCCTGTAGGCCAGGTCTTTCTCCTGGTTAGTGGAAAAACTTTGGTCTCTCCACTTAACCAAGAGAAAAAGCTCCCCAGGCGAGAATCTTCTGGCTCTGGTCGACATTTTCAAGAGCCAGTACAGCACGACGCACAATGCACGTTAGAGGCAGCCGTGGATGAAGATGGCAGCCGTATTATAAGCACTAAGTGTGTTATAACACAAAGTGTAATTATATAACAGTTAAAAAAAACAATAATCTGCATAAATTTGCAACTGGACTGAACATCTTCTATTTCTTTTCATCCCTGCAGCTATGTTACCCATTCTACAAGCTGCATAGTCTAACTAGTGCTTTGCAATCACTCAGATCAGCTGTTTGGATTTTAAAAAGTATGTTACCCATTTCCATCTAGCAAGCAACATATTGTTCTTACATTTCTGCATAATGGAATTTATTTCTGTTAGCAAAGATTTAGATATAGTGACTTGATTGTATTGGTATTACCTGGGTGGGGTATGTTGTTCAGTGATGCCTAGTTTATTGTAGGATACTGCTTGTGTTTACACAAACCCAGTGCCAAATTTCTTCATTGATTAGTTAGCATTTGTGCTCAGCTGTAGCATGTCTCAATCAGACTTTCTTTAAGTTTAGAATCAGTATAGAGGCAGCCGTGGATGACGATAGCAGCCATATTATAAGCACTAAGTGTGTTATAACACAAAGTGTAATTATATAACAGTTAAAAAAAACAGTTGAACAAACATTGAACAACATCTATGACAAGGTAATTACAATATCATTCCTTACTAGTAGTTTGTGTGTTGTACATTTATGAATGTATTGCAAAAATGTATCAGAAACTTCTATTAATGATCTCACTCCTTTACATCACATCCTTTACTCTCCCTGCAGCTCATCCTTCTGTACATATTGCTGCCTCATTACTTTCTTCTTCTCTTACAAACACATATGAGCTTTTAACTTATCTATACACATTGACAATAACATCCACAACCTCTCGCCATAACAAACATTCAGACAAATCCTACAAATATATTTATATCTCTCTCCTGCTGCTTCTATTAGCTGGTGACATATCTCCAAATCCAGGCCCGACCCACATGCCACACCCACAATGAACTATAAATCAAGCTAACCTCATAAACATTGCATGCCTCCCTTCACCCTCCAAGTCACTAAAATGTGCCTTATGGAATGCACGCTCTGTCTGCAACAAACTAACATCCATCCATGACCTCTTTATTTCAACAAACCTCAACCTTCTGGCAATAACAGAAACATGGCTCACACAATCAGACACGGTCTCCCCTGCTGCACTTTCACATGGTAACCTACACTTCTCACACATCTCCAGGCCTAGCAATTGTAAAGGAGGTGGGTTAGGAATATTACTATCCCAATCTTTCACATTCACAGTTCTCCCACAGGTACCTTCACTCACATTTACATCATTTGAAGTACATTCCATCAGGACTTTCACCCCTTTCTCTCTGCGAGTTGCTGCTATCTATCGCCTGCCTGGGCCACCGCAACAATTTCTGGAACATTTTTCAGCTTGGCTCCCTCACTTCCTATCCTCAGACATCTCCACCATCATTATGGGTGATTTCAATATCCCCATTGACAGTCCACAATCTCCTCATGCCTCCAAACTACTCTCTCTAACCTCCTCTCTTGGCCTCTCCCAATGGACTGACTCCTCTACTCATAAGGAGGGCCACTGCCTTGATCTTCTATTTACCAGACTATGCTCAGTTTCTGATTTCACTAATGCTCCTTTCCCTCTCTCAGATCACAATCTTATCACCTGCACACTATCCTCCATTACATCAACCTCAATGTCAGTGAAATCAACCAAACCTCCTAAAACCCGCAGAAATATTAATGTGATTAACTTTCAACAACTATCTACCTCTGTACAACAACGACTCTCACCAATTTCTGCACTCACTTCTCCTGAGACTGCTGCATCACACCTAAACCAGATTCTAGTCAAAGCCCTCGATGAAGTAGCTCCAGCTACCCATCACACTCCGCGTAGACTTAGACGTCAACCGTGGCATTCTAACTTAACAAGGCATCTACAAAAACTCTCACGTAAAGTAGAACGTCAGTGGCGAAAGTCTCGCACTCCAAGTGACTTCCTCACATATAAGTCTATCTACAACTCTTATCGTACTGCTCTGGACACTGCCAAGCAAATATATTTCCAATATCTTATCTCTGCTCAAGCCTCTAACCCCAAACAACTTTTTCATACATTTAAACTGCTTCTTACCCCTCCCTCACCCAAGCCACCTGCTACTATCTGTGCACAAGATCTTGCTTCATATTTCAAGGACAAGATTGATAATATCCAAACTGAAATGTTATTCTCTTCGTCAGCTAGTGACCTACTCAATTCCCTACCTTAACCCTCTGGCACATTCTCTTCATTTGACCCCACAAATGAAGATGAAGTATCTACACTCTCATCATCCTCCTACTCTATTACCTCTTCTCTAGATCCTATACCCTCACAAATTAGTAAAGCTCTGTCTCCTGTGCTCATCCCAACCCTAACTAAAATCTGTAATATCTCTCTTTCTACTGGCATCTTTCCATCACTGTTCAAGCATGCAGTGATTATTCCCATTCTGAAAAAACAAAATTCTGACCCTAACACTCCCTCTAATTACCGTCCTATCTCCCTGCTCCCATGCCCCTCCAAGCTACTGGAGAGACTTGTCTACACATGCCTCACACACTTTCTTAAGACCCACAACTTATTGGACCCACTTCAGGCTGGCTTCCGTTCCCAGCACTCCACAGAGACAGCACTGACTAAGGTAGTAAATTATTTGGTCACTGCCAAGGCTAAAGGCCATTACTCACTTCTAATTCTTCTAGATCTCTCTGCTGCTTTTGACACTGTTGACCACTCTCTTCTCGTACAAACATTACAATCCCTAGGTCTTAAGGACACAGCTCTTTCTTGGTTCTGTTCCTACCTATATGATCGCTCTTTTTCTGTTCGTTTTTCTGATTCTGCCTCCTCTACGCTACCTCTATCAGTTGGAGTACCGCAAGGCTCTGTCTTAGGTCCTTTGCTATTCTCAATCTATACCACCTCTCTTGGCAAACTAATCCGCTCTTTTGGATTTCAGTACCATCTGTATGCGGATGATACTCAAATCTACCTATCCTCTCCAGATTTATCACCATCTGTATTGGTCCGTGTCACTGAATGTATTTCTGCCATTTCATCTTGGATGTCATCTCGCTACCTGAAACTTAATATTTCTAAAACAGAATTAATTATATTTCCACCGACCAATAACAGTTACCAATCTGATCTCTTTATCACTGTTGATAACTCAACAATCCACCCCACCCCACCAGCTCGCTGCCTTGGTGTCATCCTTGATTCTGAACTGTCCTTTGTTCCCCACATTCAATATGTCTCAAAATCATGTTACATACATCTAAAAAACATATACAAAATTCGACCATATCTAACACAAGACACTGCAAAAACTCTAATCCATGCACTCATTATTTCCCGCTTTGACTATTGCAATAGTCTCCTTACTGGTCTTCCCAAAAACAGGCTATCGCCATTACAATCCATTATGAATGCAGCTGCAAGGCTTATCTTCCTTGCCAAATGTTCATCATCTGCTGCCCCGCTCTGTCAGTCCCTCCATTGGTTGCCGGTTTTCTACCGTATTCAATACAAAATACTGTTACTTACACATAAGACCATTAACTGAATTACACCAACATACATCTCTTCACTCATCTCAAAATATCTCCCAACCCGACCTCTCCGCTCAGCACAAGATCTGCGTCTCTCATCCCCGTGCATTACTTGCTCCCATTTATGGTTACAGGACTTTCTTCGGGCTGCACCCACTCTATGGAATGCCTTACCACACACAATAAGACTTACCTCTACTCTTCAATCCTTCAAGCGTTCCCTGAAAACTCACCTCTTCAGACAAGCTTATCAGATTCCAGAACCGACCACATAACCTTCATAGCTTCCATGTCTTATTACATCCCCTCTCACAGTCCACACATAACCTCACATATTGTCTTTCTTTCACATACTCCTGACATTTGGCCGACATTCCTGTGTGACTGGATCATGCAGCCCACCAAGAAACTCTGCATTCTGGCCGGACCAAATTGCAATATATAGCACCTATCCTTGTGTATCAATGCCTATTTATCTATAGATTGTAAGCTTGCAAGCAGGGCCCTCTTACCTTTATGTCTGTCTGTTATTACCCTATTTTGTTCTATCAATGTTTCCAATTGTAAAGCGCAACGGAATATGCTGCGCTATATAAGAAACTGTTAATAAATAAATAATAAAATAAATAAATAAGTGTGTCAATCGTTACGGCAGGCATCTGTGATGTACTGTAGTGGCAAAGCAGTGTGTGCATCACGGGATCAAAGCCTGGAAGGCTACAATTTCTCACAGAAATCAATTGGTGGTGTGAGAATTCTGTCATTTACTGTATACCAACACATACAGGTATCGACGCACAAACAGCATTGAATAAGTATAGAGCAATTGAAGTTCAATATTATTAAGTAAGCTTACTCCAGTACAGTAGACTCTCCTCAACTTCCAACCACCTGCCATTTCTACTGTATGCTACTCTACTCTATGCCACCCAGCTGTATTTTAAATGAAACCACAATGCACTAGACATTGCACTGTTTGTATTGTACAAAAGGCAGTGATGTACAGATAAGGGCAGACCTTTGAGCTGACTGCTTACAGTAAATGGAATAACAAAGCATCCTTTAATATGGTAATGAGAGGTTATTGCTTGCTTTGGGGGAAGGGACCTGATGCACTGTGTGTGACTCCCGTCCCACTGGACATGCACATTACTACTGTATGAGCATCCTTACACTACAGCTACTGAGCGGCTCAACTCGGACATCGCCGGCGTTGATGCAAGTTTGTGCTTTAAATGCACAGTCAGTTTGTAATTCAGAGACCTCTCTCTCAGACTGAGTCCACTACTAGTTACTGGTCATGAGAAATCACTATAGTGTCCAAGGCTGGGACTGCGCCGAAAATAACGCAAGTTTGCGCTTTAAATGCAAACTCAGTTTGTAATACAGAGACTTCTCTCTCAAACAGAGCCCACTACTGTAGCAGTTTCTGAAGTCATGAAATCACTATTGTGTACAAGTCTGGGACAGCACAGAGTGGCGCAAGTGTGAAAATTCAACAGCATATTGTAGTAATACAGACAACTGGGCATGCACAGTGATGATCTTCCATATGCCATGGCATAGCAATACATGGCGTATGGCTTGGGTCCACTGGGCATGCGCCACAGTTTCCATTGTCATTGTAACCCCTCCACTGGGCTTGTGCCATAAATCCCATTGCAATCCCTCCACTGGGCAAGCACCAGAGATGCCATTTATAACCCCTCGGAGATGGCTGACAGCCACCAAAGCACCAACCGTGCTGACATTGCCGCAAGTTTGCACTTTAAATGCACAGTCAGTTTGTAATACAGAGACCTCTCTCTCAAACAGAGTCCATTAGCAGTTAGTGAAGTCATGAAATCACTAAAGTGTACAAGTCTGGGACAGCATCGAAATTCATGCTATTTTGCACTTTAAATGCACAGTCAGTTTGTAATACAGAGACCTCTCTTTCTCATACACAGCCCACTCACTACCAGTTTCTGAAGTCATGAAATCACTATTGTGTCCAAGTCTGAGACAGCGCAGAGAGTAGCGCAAGAGTGCAAATTCAACCGCACAGTCAGTTTTTAGTTTACAGTACAGACACATAGCAGCACACTAGTTGTCCCAGCAGATGGGGGATGGTGTACTTGGCAATGGTCACTTTTCATAGCCTTTTGTGGACACAAGGACAGAGCTGAATGCTTATAGTAAATGGCTAACATAGCATCCTTTATTATGGTTTGAGAGGCTCTTGCTTGCTTTGGGGAAGGGACCTGATGCACTGTGTGTGACTCCTGACCCAGTGGGCTTGTGCCATAAATCCCATTGCAACCCCCCCACTGGGCATGCACCAGAGATGCCATTTATAACCCCTCGGAGCTGACTGACAGCCACCACAGCACCAACCGTGCTGACATTGCCGCAAGTTTGCACTTTAAATGCACAGTCAGTTTGTAATACAGAGACCTCTCTCTCAAACAGAGTCCATTAGCAGTTAGTGAAGTCATGAAATCACTATTGTGTACAAGTCTGGGACAGCATCGACATTGATGCAAGTTTGCGCTTTAAATGCACACTCAGTTTGTAATACAGAGACTTCTCTCTCAAACAGAGCCCACTACTGTAGCAGTTTCTGAAGTCATGAAATCACTATTGTGTACAAGTCTGGGACAGCACAGAGTGGCGCAAGTGTGAAAATTCAACAGCATATTGTAGTAATACAGACAACTGGGCATGCACAGTGATGATCTTCCATACGCTATGGCATAGCGATACATGGTGTATGGCTTGGGTCCATTGGGCATGCGCCACAGTTTCCATTGTCATTGTAACCCCTCCACTGGGCATGCACCTGAAATCCCATTGCAACCCCTGCACTGGGCATGCACCAGAGATGCCATTTATAACCCCCAGAGCTGGCTGAAAGCCACCACAGCACCAACTGTGCTGACATTGATGCAATTTTGTGTTTTAAATGCACAGTCAGTTTGTAATGTAGAGACCTCTCTCTCAAACAGAGTTCATTAGCAGTTACTGGTCATGAAAAATCACTAAAGTGTCCAAAAATAGGACAGCACAAAAATTGCCGCAATTTTGCAATTTAAATGCACAGTCAGTTTGTAATACAGAGACCTCTCTCAAACAGAGCTCACTAGCAGTTTTCGAAGTCATGAAATGACTATACAGTAGTGTCCGAGTCAGGGACAGCGCAGAGAGTGGTGCAAGTGTGAAAATTCAACCGCATACAGTACATAAGTAATACAGACAACTGGGCATGCACAGTGCAATAATCTGGGCATGCACCACATATCCCATTGTAACCCCTCCACTGGGCATGCGTAAGAAATCCCATTGTAACCCCTCGGAGATGACAGCCACCACAGCGCAGACATTGACGCAGGTTTGCACTTTTTAAACGCACAATCAGTTTGTAATGCCTCATTTTAAACAGTCTTTTAAACAACAACACTACTACATTAGTTTTACTATAGTGTCCAGAGCAGACAGTGCCAAAAAAAAATTATTCTTTTCCAGGGATCGAACCCGGGACCAGCATTGTTGCAAAGTGATCACCTAACCACTCGCCCACAAGCCAGCTATATTAAGAACTGCACATAGTGGGCTCATCCTTGTACACACCACCCACCCGCTGCTGGAAATTGTCTTTCTTTCCAAATATTATACAGTACTAGTACATGCTGTACTGTATATACACAGTACACACCATTAGAGAATAATTCATCCCATCTCAGTGAAAGCTGTGCGTGCATCTCATTAATCTACAGTATCGGTTATACCGTGATAACAACTCGAGCAACTTCACTACTGCACAGTTATGTACAATATGTGTACTAATTTGCATCCTGATCTAAGAGCTTACTGTATGTATGTGATATTAAAAATATTGGTTGTGCGAACATGCAAATACATTACTGTACAGTGTGTGAATGTGATATCCATCCAATATAACAGTATGGTATTCAGTACAAATTACAACAATGGAGCACTAGCCACCCAGTGGTTAAACGCTGTATTACATGCCATAGCATCTCCTTCGTTGAAGAATCCCACGGTACTCCACAAGTCCAGCCATCACATAAAGATTCATTGTGCGACTCAGAGCCCTGAATGGCGCGGCATTAACAACAAACTAGCTGGGCACATCTGTACCTCCCATAAAAATGCACCAAAACAAACATTAAAAGATGTTAAAAAGAGATTAAAAACAATAAGGTTCCCCAGCTTTCTGAACCCATCATGCATACCAGAGTCACAAAGAAAGAGAGATTTGCACAATATCCTCCTCAAACAGGTCCCAGGATAATTGGGAAGGACAGAGTCCCTCTAAGTGGTATAATGTCAAGTCTGGTAGTGAGGTCCCAATTCTGCACCAAAATACTGATGCTTTTCAGACTAATGTCCTTCTACCAGGTGTGGGGAACACACCACCAAACTCTCTGTACATGAGGCATGTGCCTTTGTGTGTCACTTGTTGGTGGATAGTACTATATCTTGTTTTAGTGCAGTCAGTATGAAATTTACCAGTAACCACAAAAAATTTCCACTCTACCACACCATAGCATGCCATACCAAACCATATCATACCATATGCCATCTTGAGTGGAGTGTGGTTTGGTAGGGCATGCACAGACTGTCCCTGTAAGTTTTCCTACTTAGTAAATATGTATACATTTTTACATCTAAAATGGAAAGTCACAGATCAAAGCTTATTATTATTATTATTATTATTATTATTATTATTATTATTATTATTATTATAAAACTGCCAATCATCAACTGAGGGATTATTAATCAAACAATGAAAATAATAAAATTGGGCAGAGGGGATGGCTATTACTTTTGTGTCTAGGGCACCCTGACCAATAAATCCCCCCTAGCCAGTCACCACTATGGCAGAAAATGGTACTGACATGGCTAAATCTTACGAGACCCACTTTGGAACAATTTATATTCAGACACTTATCTTCCAATTGCTCTAAATTTTCCCATTTATCACACCAAAGAATTACCAATTTAGCTGCACCAAAACACTAATTCCAAATACCTAGTACTCCATTTGCAAACTAAGATGCAATAAGAGGAAAAAGTAACAAAATGATGGAAACATATAGAACACATGGGCAAAAATTATGAAAAACGAATCCGACACTAGTGACAGTCACCATGCCATACCCTGCCCTGCCCTGATAGTCTTGTTGGGACTAGTTACCTCCAAACCCACTATACCAATGGTATGGAGATGAGCCCAGATGAATTCTGCTTAGGTACAGGAGCTCATGTCTTTTATGAGGTCCCCACTTTGTCTATGGATTCCAGACATGGGCTGTTTGACATTATGCCAGAGGGACCCCATGCTGCTTGTCTCCCTGCTACAATGTCAACATTCCGGCAGGTTAAGCCTAGTGATGATTAGTTACAAATAGGGGCTAATCCCCTTATTTCTGTCTTGGAGTGATCCTGGAGTCCTCCCTCTCAATTAAGCCACACATTCAGCAACTCTCGAGACCTGCCATTTCCATCTTAACAATATTTCCAGGATCAGACCCTTTCTCATCCAGTATGATACTAAAACTCTCATCCACTCACTGGTTATCTCCAGATTGGACTACTGTAACCTCCTTCTTTCTGGCCCACCTGACTACCACCTCTCTCCACTCCAATCTGTCCTCAATGCTGCTGCTCGGCTCATTTTCCTCTCCAAATGTTCTACACCTGTTTCTCATCGCCTTCAACCCTACAACGGCTCTTCTTCTCCATCAGAACCCAATTCAAGGTTCTTCCACTCACTTACAAAGCCCTCACCCATTCCTCTGCCATTTACATCTCTGACATCATCTGCCTTCACAATCCCACCTGCCCTCCTCGCTCAACAAATGCATGCTGCCTCTGCTGCTAACTGATTACTTCCTTCCACGCACATCTCCAACATTTTGCCTGTGCTGCTCCCTACCTCTGGAACTCTTTTCCTCTCCCCCATCAGACTCTCCACCTTTCTACAAATCTTCAAATGGGTTCTCAAGACCCACTACTTCATCATAGCTTTCCAGCTCTCATCCTAAATTGGTGATTCATGGTCCTTCCTCACTGTCTACCCCATCTGTGTCACCACTGTTTGTCTGCCCCTCCCCTTTATAATGTGAGCTCTTGTGCTTCTTCTTACTTATACTTTCATCTACTCCTTACTCCCCACAAGGTCTCCTAACACTTGGTTGCTTACACATGTTGCTGATATGAGTGTGCTGCAAAGTGTATAAACTATGTCCTTGTCCTGCATTGTATTCTTCTGTAAATCACTAGTTTCTTGTTAGCTAATTTGTTTATGTACTGTGTAAGGCGCTGCGGAACACTTGTGGCACCAAATAAATAAAGGATAATAATAATAATGTTTAACTATGAGCCTAAACTTAGAGGCCTAGGGACGTTTATCAGTTTTAGAAGAGACTCCTGTGCATTTTTGTTGCCTGTTTCTGCATTTTGTGAATTTTAATACATTTTTGCTATCGCAGCAGCTTAATTATGCACGCCCCTGTAACTGTGGGCCTAATTCAGACCCACTCGCGAGTGCTGAGCGCTCGCAAGCGGGTCGATGTTGGCCAAGTGTGCATGCGCACGACGGAGGCGGCTCCATCGTGCGCATGCGCGAGACCCGAATAACTATGGCCTCGCACCAAAGGGGGCATGCTGTCAATGGTGAGTGACAGCATGCCCCCTTTGGTGGACATGCCAGGGGCGTGGCTGCCCAGACGGAGGCATTCCCATGGGAATGCCTACCACCTGGGGCTGGGCCCACTGACATCACAAGTGATGTCAGTGGGAGTGCTTTTGGCTCTGATAGAGCCAAAAGCACTCCAGGGCTTGCTTAACGAGACCCTACTGCAAGGGTCTCGTCGAAAGCCTGATGGTCATGTTGGTCTTGACCATCACAACCATCTTTTTTCCGCTTGCTATAGCTGTGGGTGGTCACCCACAGCTATGCGAGCGGCCAGGAGGCCACTCTAAAAACTAAAAGGGACGGCCCTGATTGAGAGCGAGTGCTCTGTCAGAGCGTCTGGCTCTGAATCAGGGCCTGTGTTCAAATGCACAGGCGCACCTGCGTTCCACCAACCACCCCCCCTCTCCACCCCCAAATGGTCACTTCCTGTAAATCACTATGAGATGGGAATGCATGCTCACTGCGATCGGTTCCCAATCACAGCAGCCAGTTCATACATGCACACTGCCATGGATATGCGTGCACAAAGCACTATAATTGACCGGCTGTGTGTGAATGAAGCCTTAAAATCCAACCTGAATAAGGCCTTTTGGCCCTGATTCAAAAACGGATACATGCACACTGGCCCACCATTGACCCGGTTGCGAGCGCACAGCGCTTGCGACCGGGTCTGAATCAGGCCCTTAGATCCCTGATTAGTGTTTAGCTATTGTGCCCAGTCAGATGTACATTGTAATTACACTTTCTAGTTCAGTGCTTATGATTTCTGTGGTCATAACACCTATTGAGTTGTTGCAATTGGCTAAACTCCCCACTGATGTCATGTATCTCTATGATAGATTGCTAGATTCCTCTGTCTGCCCCCCTCCCATCTCCCCCTACTCAGCTCTCCTGCCCTGTCTATTATCAGTCACCGGAACTTACCAGCAGATGAGTGAGGCCATCTGAGCAGTAGCCAATGATGATCGGTGTGTGCAATGATAGTCTGCCCTCTGGAGACAGGCCTTGTCTATTGCATGGTCTTGTCAGATCCTCACTGTGTACATACATGGTCAGGGCTTAGCAAAGGAGCAGGATATGGGACAGTAGTTGGAAGTCTGTCATTCCAACTTGATATCCTGGTGGCAATGGCAGCTGTGGACTGGGAAGATGCAGTGATCATGGGGTGTCTCAGGCTTTCTGCCTTCCATCCTAGGATCTTGGTCTTGGGTGGAAGAAAGGGGGTGGGGCCTCCTTCCTACCCTCTATATAACTTGTGCTAGACACACACTCTACCTCATTTTATAATAGATTCTATCTGTATCTTCTAAACCAGGAATGGGGAACATCCTCTCCCGGGGGCCGTATAAGGCCCTCAGAATCATTTGGTCTGGCCCTCTGAGCTTTTTTCTGCTAGCTTCATCTGGCTAGCAGGGTGCCTAGAATGTCACCCTGCAGCCAGAATCTATGCAGCAGTACCGCCTGAACCATCCTTAGGATGCTTCATATAGTCACACTGCTGCCTGTACAGCTCCCAGGAGCTTCCTTAGGATGCTCTGGGCATTGCTGTTATCACTGGCAATTGTGGCCCCGCTCCATGTGACATCATGCGGAGGGGACGTGATCTGCAGTGAGCCCGTAAATAATGTTTAAATAGCCCTCAGCGGAAAAAACTTCCCCATGCATGTAATCTAAACTAACAGACTCTGGGCCTGATTTAGAGACGGAGGCTCCAAAAGAGCGCATGCTCTAAATCAGGGTGGTTTTTCTTTATTATTTTGTGCGGCCTCCTGGCCGCTGGCATAGCTGTGGGTGACCACCCACAGCTATTATGAGTGGCCAGGTGATGGTCGTTATGGTCTCGTCCATTGGGGCTTGCGACTAGACCCTTGTGGTAGGGTCTCATCTGCCGCAAGCCCCAGAGAACTTCCAGCTCTAATAGAGCCAGAAGCTCTCCCACTGACATCACTAGTGATGTCAATGGGGCTGCCCACAAACGGCAGGCATTTGCATGGGAACGCCTCCGTTTGGCCAGCCACCACCCCTCCCCGCCTTCCAAACGGGGCGAGCTGTTGATCAATATCGACAGCCGCCCCTTTTGGATGCAAGCACCGGAACGAGTGCTTTCTGCACACGCTCCGGGGCTCGCATTCGCAATGGCCGAACATCAACCCGCTTGCGAGCTGTATGCGCTCGCGAGCGGGTCTGAATCGGGGCCTGATTTCCTTAGTATGCACATATTTTCCTTTTCTCCTCAAACTTGTTTTTAGTGAATTGTACCTACTGGCATTTACATTCCCCAATAACATAAAGCATAAAGTTAAAAGAGTAACAGTGAAATATTTATTATAGTATACAAATGATATACAATGTTTTCCCAGCCTATGTTAGCAGCCTGCAGTCAGTCACCCTATAATTCTGATTAATTAATCTGTAACTGAGTGCAATAAGGTACTATAGACTTTGTTTTGGAAAATAATTTATAGCAGGCCTGTCCAACCTGTGGCTCTCCAGCTGTTTAAAACTACAAGTTCCAGCATTTAGGAATCCTTAGTAGCAAAGGTGTGGCAGGGCATGCTGGAACTTGTAGTTCCACAACAGCTGGAAAGGCACAGATTGGCCAAGCATGATCTATAGGCCTGATTCAGCAAGGATTGCAATTGCAACTGGGTACGCACATTGAGTGATTGTTAGCGATCGCACAAGCATGTAAGCTACACTGTGGGTGCAGCCATGCAATTATGCACACAGGTAGGAACCAAACGCTGAGTGAGTCAGAGAAACACAGGCATGCCTGTGTGTTGGAACACCGTTTCATGGCCGTGCATAAATTACCCACCATACGACTGCATTCACAGTTTATAGTAAGTATGCACTGCGTGCGACGAGACTTGCTATATCTGTGATGGAAAAAGAAGACTCTTTGTCGGAGGCACTCAGAATATAAATGAAAAATAGAAAAATAATAGAAATAAAATTTTACTTTTAATATTAATATTTCTAAAATGTAGGATTGACATACAACATATAGTATATAAGATTGACACACAACATATATACGTAATCTGTAATATTTGACAGATATATGCTATAAGAAGAAACTTATAAGATATTTATGCTCATAAAATTTTGATTGAAAATTCTGGATGATGGCGAATATTATGTAAAGATCAACCTGTTCATAAAGGGTGCTTTATATAAGTATAGATAAATATAATCATAAATTAATATAAATCAGAGAAATTTTTCAGAACAGTGATTGATAAATATAACAAGTACTGATGTAGAATGCCCTCCTGCATGGAGGATCCCTCAATACACCCCCTTACAATGTAATGTGTATAGATGACCACGTCATATCCCAATGCCTGTTGAAAGAAGTTTGTAGTAAAGTAACATGCATATATATTCAAAAAATTGTACAACCACAAGCATAAGGATATAGAGATAAATCAGAAATAAATCAAACCCACTTGTTAGGGTGAGGTAGTAGCAATAGACTTATCACCAAGATGACATAAATGTAGATTGAAAAAGGCGATGTCAGATTAGACATTGGAAGTATCCTCACCCTCTTATAATGGGGTATGTATAAATAACCACATCAGATTCTAATCCCTGTAGGGAGAGATATATGGTAGAATAACATACATTGATATTCAGGTTGAACGAACACAGAATCAGGGTTTAAGGTTTGTCAGTCCTACTAATTAGGATAGTGTAGTAGCAGCACAGTTGTCACCTATGGAACATAAATGGGTTAGATATAGCAATGACTATAAAGAAATTAGGTGAGTTTTCCATATCATAGATCTCACAATAGCAGAGGAAAGGTGCCCAGATCCTGACTACCCCACTTCTGCTATCACCGAGTCTTGTGTGCAACAAAGGACATGGGATGAGAGAGTGGGGTTGGCAGCTGGTGGGAAGGAAGGGATATGAGCACTTCTGCTGTCAGTGTGCGCAAACTCTGGCTATCCTGATATCCTGGACATTGCAGGACAGGCAGGGCTGGTCGGCTGATTAGAGAGTATGAAAGATTGAAATAAGATGCAATATAAAAGGTGATATATTGCAGTATGTTTGACAAATAAGAGGGTTTCAATGAATATTCAAAAAGGTTTTAATCACCAATATTTTGGTTAGATAGCCCCTGAGGATAAGGGTATGAGAAAATGGAATATTAAAGGTAACCACTAAGCATATGTAAATAGTTATAAACCATATGCTAATAAAAGTAATATCCCAAAATAGTAGGTCTGAATATCCTCAGTATTTTGTAGACACCAGAGGGCTGATTTTATGTTTCTCTCTATTGCCTTAATATCTAACCTAGGTCCTGTTCCCAGCAGTAGTGGGATAGATATATCACAAAATGTCTGAGAGTCCCACTTCTCAGGCAGGACCTGATGTGACTGTACAACGTACAGAAAGTCCAAAGTGAGTATGCTGTAATTACCGCATACCTCTGTGTGCTGCCTGTGGGTGCAGGAAATCAAATAAATTGTGTAACTGCACAGTGTGCGGTAAGTCCTGAACGAGTGTGCTGGAGTCACTGTACAGCTCCGTGTGCTGCCTGTGGGTGCGGGGAGTCCAATTGCCTCGTGTGGCTGCACAGCGTGCAGGTCAGGGCAGCTTGTTATGAAGAATGGCCGTAAAGGACAGGCAGTCGTGGCTGCCATCCTCTGATCAGGAGGCGGTGAGGTGCAGGGGAAATCCCTTTTACGCATCAGTCGGGAGGGTACCCTGCCTTCCGGATCACATGGCCTTGTTACAGATGACGTATGTTTCGCCTGTTGAGAGGCTTGTTCACATCCAGTAGAGTGTGATGTGTTCAGAAGATATTTATACCATACCTGGTAATAGTAAATTAATAGTCTAATTGTTTATTGAGACATGGTCTCTATGCCCAGAGAGATAGCAGATATACTGGTATCCAAAGACATGGATGACATATATATGTAAAGCAAAACATTGTCATATGGATATGATAATTGTAAAGGGATATGATTCATATGATAATACTGTAATAAGTGTAATATTTAGAATGAGATGATAATTAGGATGATAATTGGGGTGAGAAGATAATCAAAAATAGCAATTCAATATAATAGAACAGACAATTATCCTAATAGGTCAAGGGGTATTTAGAAGGAGCATGTGTTAACACACATGTACAAATATGCCCCACATCATACACATACCCCTGCACACCCACACCTGCATCTATCTCCATTGGATAATAGTATGCATACATTGAGTCAATTCTGTTGAAAAACAAGAACAAAAACAAAAGCAAAAAGGTGGCCAGAAAGAGAACGTAGTTCCTACGGCTCCATATATAGACACACATACACATACATCTATATATATGCGCATATGCATACATGCACACATACCCCTTGACCGATTAGGATAATTGTCTGATGCGCAAAAGGGATTTCCCATGCACCTCACCACCTCCTGATCACAGGACGGAAGCCGCGACTGCCTGTCCTTTACGGCCGTTCTTCATAACAAGCTGCCCTGACCTGCACAGTATGCAGCCACATGAGGCAATTGGACTCCCCGCAACCACAGGCAGCACACGGAGATGTACAGTGACTCCAGCACACACGTTCAGGACTTAATGCATGCTGTGCAGTCATACGATGTATTCAAACTCCCTGTACCCACAGACAGCACACGGAGCTGTACAGTGACTCCAGCACACTCGTTCAGGACTTACCGCACACTGTGCAGTTACACAATTTATTTGATTTCCTGCACCCACAGGCAGCACACAGAGGTATGCGGTAATTACAGCATACTCACTTTGGACTTTCTGTACGTTGTACAGTCACATCAGGTCCTGCCTGAGAAGTGGGACTCTCAGACATTTTGTGATATATCTATCCCACTACTGCTGGGAACAGGACCTAGGTTAGATATTAAGGCAATAGAGAGAAACATAAAATCAGCCCTCTTGTGTCTACAAAATACTGAGGATATTCAGACCTACTATTTTGGGATATTACTTTTATTAGCATATGGTTTATAACTATTTACATATGCTTAGTGGTTACCTTTAATATTCCATTTTCTCATACCCTTATCCTCAGGGGCTATCTAACCAAAATATTGGTGATTAAAACCTTTTTGAATATTCATTGAAACCCTCTTATTTGTCAAACATACTGCAATATATCACCTTTTATATTGCATCTTATTTCAATCTTTCGCACTCTCTCATCAGCCGACCAGCCCTACCTGTCCTGCAATGTCCAGGATATCATGATAGACAGAGTTTGCGCACACTGACAGCAGAAGTGCTCATGTCCCTTCCTTCCCACCAGCTGCCAACCCCACTCTCTCATCCCGTGTCCTCTGTTGCACACAAGACTCGGTGACAGCAGAAGTGGGGTAGTCAGGATCTGGGCACTTTTCCTCTGCTATTGTGAGATCTATGATATGGAAAACTCACCTAATTTCTTTATAGTCATTGCTATATCTAACCCATTTATGTTCCATAGGTGACAACTGTGCTGCTACTACACTATCCTAATTAGTAGGACTGACAAACTTTAAACCCTGATTCTGTGTTCGTTCAACCTGAATATCAATGTATGTTATTCTACCATATATCTCTCCCTACAGGTATTAGAATCTGATGTGGTTATTTATACATACCCCATTATAAGAGGGTGAGGATACTTCCAATGTCTAATCTGACATCGCCTTTTTCAATCTACATTTATGTCATCTTGATGATAAGTCTATTGCTACTACCTCACCCTAACAAGCGGGTTTGATTTATTTCTGATTTATCTCTATATCCTTATTCTTGTGGTTGTACAATTTTTTGAATATATATGCATGTTACTTTACTACAAACTTCTTCCAACAGGCATTGGGATATGACGTGGTCATCTATACACATTACATTGTAAGGGGGTGTATTGAGGGATCCTCCGTGCAGGAGGGCATTCTACATCAGTACTTGTTATATTTATCAATCACTGTTCTGAAAAATTTCTCTGATTTATATTAATTTATGATTATATTTATCTATACTTATTTAAAGCACCCTTTATGAACAGGTTGATCTTTACATAATATTCACCATCATCCAGAATTTTCAATCATAATTTTATGAGCATAAATATCTTATAAGTTTCTCCTTATAGCATATATCTGTCAAATATTACAGATTACGTATATATGTTGTGTGTCAATCTTATATACTATATGTTGTATGTCAATCCTACATTTTAGAAATATAAATATTAAAAGTTACATTTTATTTCTATTATTTTTCTATTTTTCATTTATATTCTGAGTGCCTCCAACAAAGGGCCTGATTCAGACCCACTCGCAAGCGGCTGTCCGCTCGCAAGTGGGTCGATGTTGTGCACTGCGCATGCGCACGACGGCGGGAGCTCCGTCGTGCACATGCGCCAGACGCGACGAGCGAAGGACTTTACTTCGCTCGTTGTGTCTGATCAAAGGGGGCGTGCTGTCGATGTTGATTGACAGCACGCCCCCTTTGGTGGGCGTGCCGGGGGCGTGCCTCCCAGACGGGGGCATTCCCAAGGGAACGCCTACCGTGAGAAGCCGGCCCACTGACATCACTAGTGATGTCAGTGGGAGTGATTTTGGCTCTGATAGAGCCAAAATCACTCCGGGCCTTGCTGTTGAAAAACTCAACTGCAGGCTCCGGCTCACAGTGGCGATGGTTGCGATGGTCAAGACCATCGCGGCCATCAAACTGCATGCTCATATAGGCTTGTGGGTGGTGACCCACAGCTATACGAGCGTCCAGGAGGACGCTCCATAATTATGGAGGGCGGCCCTCATTCAGAGCGTGCGCTCTGCTCAGAGCGTACAGCTCTGAATGAGGGCCAAAGAGTCTTCTTTTTCCTCTTTCTCCAAAATTCCTGTCACTCTGACTCTGGGGAGCACTGCCAACTATAAACGTCAGTATCCAGATTACGGCTTCATAATCTAACAAGTTGGCTCTCAAATTATATTCTCTACTATGTCATTTTTTTTATTAACAATTTGAACTTGTTAGGGCAGTGTTAATTTATATATCCACACATAATTTGCCCTCCCATCTTCTAGCTGTGTCTTGTGCAGAACTCAACTCCAACCATATATATCTGTGATGGGTCAGACCTGCTGTAATTGTGGGTGACGGGCCGATGTTCTCCGACGCTACTGACGTATATACGGGACAGGTATTACTGATGTGAGGAAGCAGTAGTGGGTATCTCTATGCTAACTGTGCTATGGCTGATGTTACAGATGTATGTATACACAGGACTGTGAGGTATTACAGATGTGATAAAGCAGTAGTGGGCGTCTCTATGCTGGCTGAGCTGTGGTTGATGTTACAGATGTATACACAGGACTGTGAGGTATTACTGATGTGTGATAGCAGTAGTAGGCGTCTCTATGCTGGCTGAGCGGTGACTGATGTTGCTGATGTATACACAGGACTGTGAGGTATTACAGATGTGATAAAGCATTAGTGGGCGTCTCAATGCTGGCTGAGCTGTGGTTGATGTTACAGATGTATACACAGGACTGTGAGGTATTACTGATGTGTGATAGCAGTAGTAGGCGTCTCTATGCTGGCTGAGCTGAGGCTAATGTTACAAATGTATACAGGACTGTGAGGTATTACAGATGTGAGATAGCAGTAGTGTGTGTCTCTATGCTGGCTGAGCTGTGGCTGATGTTACAGATGTATACACAGGACAGTCAGGTGTTACAGATGTGAGATAGCAGTAGTGGGTGTCTCTATGCTGGCTGAGCTGTGGCTGATGTTACAGATGTATACACAGGACAGTCAGGTGTTACTGATGTGAGATAGCAGCAGTTGGTGTCTCTATGCTGGCTGAGCTGTGGCTGATGTTAGCATATTTGCGCAGCTGAATTGCGTGAGATTATACAGCTGCGATCACAATTGCATTCCGTTTTGAATCAGAATCTATATTCCTTTACCATACAGAATGTAATAGTAGAAATTTGACTAATATCATTTAAATAAAAAAACAATTGGCAACAACTGAACTTGAAATGAGGCGAATTTGGAGATTTCCTTGTGGTTCTTTAAAGAACTTGTTTCCATGAAAGTAAAGAAATGTAAAAATTACTGTCACTTATTCCTCAGCTGTTCCTGCTTATTTGCATTGTTCATATTAGGAAAAATAATCATATTAATGACAGTAACAAAAAGATTTATATATTGATTCGGTGTATTTACAGATATAGTAAGCGGCACAGGAATTACTGCACCCTATTCTGTTTTATGTAGAAACCAAATTCAAATAAATCAAACACAAATAATTAAGTTACACTATAGCTGTTGTTAAACTTAAAGTGATATTATAGACTACAATTACTCTGCAGCTAATAGACAATATATGAAACAGTACAGGCTGAATTATTACATTTGGTCATGTGGATTCTGGTTCCTGCACAGCGCAGAGCAGTAAGAAGACAGGGCTTCAGTCTGGCGTTGCTGGCTATTAATATAATAGAGTGCAGGCTTGGGTAGGAAGATGTACAAATAAAGCCCAATGATACACAGGCTGAATCTTCTGATTGGTAGCATAAACTGATCATGTTTGAACTTATAAAATATAAAGTATAAAAGAACAGAAAAGAGACCATATTTCTAATTACACTTATGTGAGCGTCTAGTTGGATATTAGTGAATCCTGAATCTTTGCTGCTCATATTCCTGGTGTGTTTCAGGAGCGATACAATCAGAAGACAAACAGCAGCACAGAATATGAGGAACGGTACGAGGGATCCTGTGAAAAAGATGATAAATGTATTTCTCAAATGTGTGTCCAGAGTCACATTTCCATTGCTAGAGCTGTTACTGTCCAGGGTAGAATTCATGTAGAGTACTGGGTACATGAGCCTTATGTTGGGCAGGCTGGAAAGAAAAGACACCAGCAGTGAGGTCAGGAGCAGCCAGGGGACCATCCTGGAGATGTTCATCTTAAGTCTCATGAATAATCTGTTGCTGTAGTTTGTGATCTTCGCGCAGTAGAAGACGCAGAGCACGGTGCCCCACCACAGGCTGCAGAACTGCACAAATGTCATTACAGTGACATAATATTCAGAATAGTTATATTTTGAAATGATTGAATGAGTAGCAATCGCCACAACAGTAATCCTAAGAAAACCCACTAGAAGAATGATCCTCACCACTCCCAGGCTGGTCACGATAATGTCAATGGTTTGAAGAGTTTGTCCCTTCAGCCACCAAAGAAGGATTTGTATCACAATAAATGCATTGAGAAGAAATCCGGTAAATACTAGAGAAGAGCTGACAGTTATTATCAAGATGAAAGTTGCAAAATTCATATTTTCTTTACAAAATGATGCAGTATTGTCAGAGCACCTGATTCCTACATAACCATCCATCTGGTTCATTGTGCAGACTGTCTGCGGTGTGACATGACCTGAGATTGATTTATTAATAAATATAGGACTGTTTACTTTATGTTTAACATGACATTTGGCTACCAAATTACAAATAGCTCATTCAGTGCCATCATTACATTTGAACGCGATGAGTAATTAAGTTACCTTTAAACCATCTAAGATATTCCTGAAACTCGGATTCTTATTTACGTTGTCAAAAGTTCATGATGTTTATGAAATATATTAAAGATATTGAACTAAGGGCCTGATTCAGAGCCGGACGCTATTTGCGGACGCTCGTTCAGAAAAAGGGGCTGGCTATTTAAATCGAGCGCTCGCTCTTTGCGGTCTGTTGATGCCTCTATGTCTGAGCGAGCGTCCGAAACATGCGCTCGCTATTTTTTAAAGAGGCCCCTTGGCCGCTCGCATCATACGTCATCTCCGCTATTTATATTCGATTAATCGAGTACATCGAAAGGCGTATGAACTGTTCGCTATTCTAGTGGTAGCATTTTCCTACCGCAATCATGCGAGCAGTTCAGGCTAAAAGAACCAAGTGACGTGGTCGATGACGCTGCTTTGTTAATTATGCACACCCATAAAACGCCCATTTTGACCTTTAAGCACGCCTGCGTTCGTATCTCCACTCCCCGTTTTCAAGCACCTTCCCCTGTTACCACCCACAAACGCCTCATTCTGTCTCTAAAATTAGCAGGCACTCGCTATTTTTCGAGCACACGATTTCCGACCGCACTGACTGGTTGGCGCATGTGCATTACAACCCATACGCATGCACAGATGTGCGAACATCGCTCGGAGCGAACGAGCAGCCGCTTACGAGCGGCTCGGAATCAGGCCCTAAGTTGGGTTATCACTTTGCCGGAAATACAGCAGTTATTGACCTATGTAATTGTCACAGCAATAAAGGTTCTACTTTATTGTAAAATAAAAAAATAGCAGGCATAAAGTTTTAATAACAGCATGATATGGAAATAGTTTCAGGTAATTTATGTAAAGAACCACTGAATAACTCCCAATGTACCCAATTGCTGCCATAGTAAATCAAAAATGTTAGGAAATGCCAAATAGGACATAACTATCATATAAGCCACTTAAAGAAAATAGTATGAATGCAAAACAATTTGCATCCCCTCTACCACAGGTGTAGCCAGTCATTATTGTAGTGTTACATCACTGTCAGTTCAAAGGATATTAAAATTATTTACAAGTTACGGAACTTCACTGTTGGATATCTTTGGTAATAACATTTTATACAGATTTTGTCAATGAGCTCAAAGGTACTTTCATAGTGTATACCATAGAAAATAGTTCATACATGCAAAGTAGAATAAAACTTGCAAAGCCTGATCTTTTTCTTTAGCATAGAAAACCAAAAGGAGAGGCCAGAATCCTTAATGTGTTATTCTCCTCTGTCTTAATAAGGTATACATCACTTCCACTTAGCACCCATCTATGCAAAACACAAAAGAAGGAGGAAAACAATAAGGTAATCTAGTAAACACTAACAGATAAATTAAACACTCAATTGTCTCTCTAACCTAATAATCGTGGTGATCATACAGATAGAGGTCTCCTTAATAGATGTACTTTACACCTATGGAAGATGATTCACTTTCCTCCAACAGGCAATATATATGAAGTGGATCTAGATAACTGATGTCACTTTCTTGGTTGTCAGAACTTAATCTGGTCACATGTGTGAGAGTCCCAAAAATGAAGCAAAAAATATTTAGAGTATTACTAGTGCATTTAGGAAGGACAGCATCCCTCTAGGTGGTATAATGTCCAGTCTGGTAGTGAGGTCCCAATTCTGCACCAAAATACTGATGCTATTCAGACTAATGTTCTTCCACCAGGTGTGGGAAACACACCACCAGACTGTCTGTACATGAGGCATGTGCCTATGTGTGTCACTTGTTGGGGGATGGCACTATATCTTGTTTTAGTGCTGTCAGTCTGAAATTTACCAGTAACTACAAAATATTTCCACTTCACCATACTATACCATACCTTACATACCATACCATAACATACTATACCATAGCATAGGCCATCTTGAGTGGAGTGTGGTTGGGTAGGTCATGTGCAGACTATAGCTGGCCACACTTCTAAAGATTATCTGTCCAACCAGCCAACTAGTTGATTGGTTGGAATGAAAATCAGGTAAGGAATACAATCAGCAATTTGCTCCCAAACACTGGAAAATGGACCAAAACTGTTGTTTGAACAAATAGTTTAGATCAAACATTTAACAAACTTATTTGAATTACCATTTTCATCTGTTTTCTGGCATTTAGGAGCAAATTGCTGATCATTATTTACTCCCATACGTTACCAGATTTTCATTCCAACCAATCAACAAGTTGGCTGGTTGGGTGTAAGTTGGTCTAGTGTGTGGCCAGCTTATCCCTGTAAGATGTCCAACTTAGTAAATATGTATATATACTTAAATCTAAAATGAAAAGTCACAGATCATGGCTTGTATTATTATTATTATTATTATTATTATTATTATTATTATTCTGCCAATCATCAACTGAGGCTTATAATCAAACAATGAAAATAATAAAATTGGTCAGAGGAGATGGCTATTACTTTTGTGCATAGGGCACCCTGACCACTATATCCCCGAGTCCCACTTTGGAACAATTTATCATATTTATTCAGACACTTATCTTCCAATTGCTCTAAATAGCCCCATATATCATGCCACAGACTTACCTACTTAGCTGCACCAAAACACTAATCCCAAATACCTAGTACACCATTTGCAAACTAAGACGCAATATGAAGAAAAAGTAGCACAATGATGGAAACATATAGCACACTTAGGCAAAAATTGCAAAAGGCAAATCCGATACTAGTGACAGTCACCATGCCATACCCTGCCCTGCCCTGGTAGTCTTGTTGGGACTAGTTACCTGCATACCCACTATGTCAGAGTTATAGTGATGAGCCCAGATGAGTACTGCTTAGGGACGGGATTTCATATATTTTGGGAGGTCCCCACTTGCCTATGGATTCCATCAAGGGCTGTTTGTCATTATTGCTGAGGGACCCCATGCTGCTTTTCTCCCTGCTACAATGACAACATCCCCAGCTGGTTAAGCCTCATGCTGGTTAGTTACAAATAGGGGTTAATCCCCTTATTGCTGTCTTGGAGTTATTCTGGACTCTTCCCTCTCATTTAAGCCACACATTCAGCAACTCTCGAGTCCTGCCATTTCCATCTTAAAAATATTTCCAGAATCAGACCCTTCCTCATCCAGGATGATACTAAAACTCTCATCCACTCACTGGTCAACTCCAGATTGTACTACTGTAACCTCCTTCTTTCTGGCCCACCTGACTACCACCTCTCTCCTCTCCAATCTGTCCTCAATGCTGCTGCTCGGCTAATTTTCCTCTCCAAATGTTCTACACCAGTCTCTGCTCACCTTCAAACATACACTGGATCCTCTTCTCCACCAGAACCCAAATATAGGTTATTCCACTCACTTTCAAAGCACTCACCCATTCCTCTGCCATTTACATCTCTGACCTCATCTAACTTCACAATCCCACCTGCCCTCTTTGTTCAACAAATGCATGCAGTCTCTCCATCCAACTGATTACTTCCTTCTACTCCCATCTCCAAGATTTTGCCCATGCTGCTCCCTACCTTTGGAACTCTCTTTCTCTCCCCATCAGACTCTCCACCTCTTCAAATCTTCAACCAGGCTCTCAAGATCCACTACTTCAGCATAGCCGTCAAGCTCTCAACCTAACCTGGTGATACATGCTCCTTCCTCCCTGTCTACCCCATCTGTGTCACCCCTGTTTGTCTGCCTCTCCCCTTTAGAATGTGAGCTCTTGTGCTTCTCCTTACTTATTCTTTCATGTACTCCTTACTCCCCACAAGGTCTCCTAACACTTGGTTGCTTACACCCTGTGCTGATATGAGTGTTATGATTGCTAATGCCGCAATGTGTATAAAATATGTCTTTGTCCTACATTGTATTGTACTGTAAGTCACTGGTTTCTTGCTCACCTATTTGTTTATGTACTTTGTAAGGAGCTGCAGAACACTTGTGGCACCATATAAATAAAGGATAATAATAATGTTTACTTTAACTATAAGCCTAAACTTAGAGGCCTAGGGCCAGTTATCAATTTTAGAGATGACTCCTATGCATTTTTGTTGCCTGTTTTTGTATTTTGTGAATTTTAAAATGTTGAAAAAGAAAGAAGTGGGAGGTATAGCCAACCAAAAAAGACTCTATAGGGAGAGCACTCAAAATGACAATTAGTTAATTTAGTAAAACTTAGCCTTTATTATGGTTATATTTAATGATAATAAAATTGGACTCACAATCACATATAACACAAAACACAAATAACAAATACTGATCATTTTAAGCATATTGACAAAATTAAGGTTTTGTGAAATCACCATGGTTGTCATATCATGTTTAAGGCGAAATATTACAAAATTCACATAAATACATCACTAACAAAAGATTAAAAAGTCTTAATATAAAAAGCACCAGGTTCAGAAAAGATAAGTCAATGGTTGGTCCTTTATTAGGATATGAGATGACCACTGTCACTGTATGATCCACAATAAAAGAAAACCTATTAGTGAATTAATAGTTGGGTGTATCCAGTAATGCAACTAGGCTTTGCTGTTTCTTCTCATACAATGTAGAGGAGAGGAAATGAGAGATCTGCTAGCGCATACACCCCTTGAGAAGAAAGCAACAGTGATCCACTTCATCAACTCCAATCTCTACTGTTGGTTGTCTTGCCAAAAGTATTGGACAAGCAATGACAGGATTCTCAGGTCAGTATGGGAATCACTGGGAACTAGGAATATTAGGACAATATAGTCTTAAGGGAGATGTAAAGAATAGTCTGGGATAGAGGTTCTAGCCACAGGCTCTGCTGCTCCTTCTCATGTTTGAATTTTAAAATGTGTTTGCATAAAAGCTTGCACAGACCTTATTTATGTTTATTTGTATGAACTTATAATATACAGAGCATTCAAGAACAGAAAATCGACCATATTTCCAATTGCACTTATGTGTGTCTGAGAACTAAAACTTGGTAAGCCTGATCTTTTTCTTGGCATACGAAACCAAAATGATGGTCCAGAAACATTGTTTTTCCAATCCATAGTGTGATAATGATACAGTGCCCGGCATTGATAGCACCACAGCACATTCATTTAAATGCAGGCCAGATGAATTAGATGGCACCAGGGCCAAAACTAGGGTAGTGCGACAAGTGTCATGGTAGGGGGTGCTGTTTGGGCCTGCCAATTGTCCTGTTTATTATCATTGTCACTTGTAGCTTCCTCTTCTTTTATACTCAACATCTACTGGCTGCCCCAGGTGTACTGCTATCTCTTTCCTGGCTCTTCCCCATGAAGCCTTGGCCCTTTTTCAGATGCACTATCTGATGTCCCTATTTAAAAAATTGGAAGGGGAGGGCGCCAATGCTCTCTCTGGCACAGGGCGCCAAAAAGTCTAGTTACGGCTTTGGATGGCACTTCTTGTTATTATAGAAGAGGGCCGTTTTGTTCAGACACCAGAAGTGAAGACACTTCAAGCTATATAGCATCTGTATTTGGCATACATCCACAGAATTGGCAGTCTTTACACTAATTGGTGATGGTTCTTAAGGAGCCCAAGGTAAGTGGCAGTTTTTACTTTTGGATTGAGGTGACACTTTGTTGTTATATACTATGGCAAGGATCGGCTGTCTTGACAAAGGTCCTTGAGACCAAAATGTTGGCATTTTATGTGACATGTGAGTCTTCAATATTAAAAAAAATTTTCTACTTTTCTCTGGAATTGTTGAGTGCCCTCTCTTTATTTAATTTATATATTAGTGTTATCATTAAAAAATACATTTTCCTACTTGCTTCTGCTACTAAAACCACAACTCTAGTCACAATCCAGTCTCATATAAGCCAGGTTCAAGGGAAGGGAACCGTAGAATGAGATTTGCAGATATGTCAGATTCAGGAAAGGTTGAAGTGTTACAACCTTGGAAGCACTTTACAAGTCTGTGTCAGACTGACTCTAAATAAGGCCGTTAGGAATGAAGAAATATTATCCATGCTAGCAGCCAATTTCTGTAGGAAAATTCTGTACCACTGACGCGTTTCGCTCCTGATAAGAATGCTTTATCAAAGAGTGGAGGGATTTCAAATATGCAGTACTTAAATACTAACTCCTTTCTTATCATTGATCATATAATCATAATAATTGTTCCAATGTTTAATCTAAATGTGTCTTGGAATTTTCTGTAATAATAGGTTAATTTTATTGAAGAGCGTAATACCCCTTTTTTTCTACTTGTTGTTGGTCTCTTTAAGAGTAAGTCTTCACAGACTACATAGGTAACTGCTGCTAAAATATTTGGATTTTTTATATTTACCAGCACCTGAATTAAGGAACTTTGGGCCTTATTCAGGCTGGTTTGCAAGGCTGCGTTCGCATGGCAACCAATCACTGTATAAAGCCGCCCACTTCCCATGACATGGATCTGCAAGTCAGCAAAACAACAGTAACATCAGAACCAGTCGCACCGTTGTGGGTGACCTGGCCCTACTTCCCAAACTGCTAAACTTCCTGTCACCATATAGACCTCTGCCAGCATATGCTATCGCTGTGGCTTAAGTATGCATGCCCCTGTAACTGCGTTCAAATGCACAGACATGCCTGTGGTCCAACAACCAACCCCCCGCTTCACCCCTAAATGGTCACTTCATGTCAATCACTATGAGAAGGGAATGGGTGCCCTCTGCGATCGCTTCCCGATCACAGCTGCCAGTTTTCGCATGCGCACTGCCATGCATATGCATGCGCAGAGCAGTATAATTGACCAGCTGTGTGCGAATGCAGCCTTACTATCCAACCTGAATAAGGCCCTTAGTTCCCTGGCTAGTGTTTAGCTGTTGTGCCCAGTCAGATCTACATTGTAGTTACACTCACTAGTTCAGTGCTTATGTTTTCTGTGGTCACAACATCTATTGAGTTGTTCCAATTGGCTAAACTCCCCACTGATGTCATGTTTCCCTATGAGGAAGTGCTACAGCATTTTAAGCTCTGTCCCTGGGAGATAGATTGCTAGCATCCTTTGTCTTCCCCATCCCATCTCCCCCTCCTCAGCTCTCTTGCCCTGTCTATCATAAGTTACCAGAACTTACCAGCAGATGAGTGAGGCCATCTCGGGTGTAACCAATGATGATCCCTCATGGTGTGTGCAGTGATAGTCTGCCCTCAGAGACTGGAGACTTGTCTTGTCTATTGAAGGGTACAGGTCTTGTCAGATCCTCACTGTGTACATGGCCAGGGCTTAGCATAGGAGCAGGATACGGGACAGTGGTTGGAAGTCTGTCACTCCAACTTGATATCCTATTGGCAATGAGAGCTGTGGACTAGGAAGATGCAGCAATCATGGGGTGTCTCAGGCTTTCTGCCTTCCATCCTAGCATCTTGGTCCTGTGAGGAAGGAAGAAAGGAAAGGATGGGGCCTCCTTCCCACCCTCTACATGACTTGTGCTAGACACACACTCTACCTCATTATATAATATATTCTATCTGTATCTTCTAAACCAGGGATGGGGAGGCTCCTTCCTGGGGGCTGTATAACTCTCTCAGAATCATTTGGCCTGGCCTCAGAGCTTCTTTCTACTAGCCTCATCTGGCTAGTGGGGTGTCTAGAGTGGCACCCTGCAGCTAGAATCTATGCAGCAGTGCAGCCATTGTTGTTATCAAGAGGCAATTGTGGCCCCGCCCCATGTGATGTCAGACGGTGGGGGCGTGGCCTACAGTGGCTCCGTGAATAATGTTAGATATATATTAAAATGTCCCTCAGCAGAAAAAAGGTTCCCCACCCCTGTAATGTAAACTAACAGACTCTTTTCCTTAGTGTGCTCACATTTTACTTTTCTCAACAAACTTGTTTTTAGTGAATTTTACCAACTGGCATTTACATTCCTCAATAATATGAAGCATAAATTTAAAAGAGCAACAGTGAAATATTTGTTATTGTGTGCAAATGATATACAATGTTTTTCCAGGATATATTAGCGGCCTACAGTCAATCACCATATAATTCTGATTGATTAATAATTAACTGAGGGCCTGATTAAGAGCCGGACGCTCTTTGAGAGCGCTCGCTCTGAATCAGGGCGTCCCTGTTTTTTTTAAAGACGGCCTACTGGCTGCTCGCTAAGTTGTGGGTGACCATCCACAGCTTTAGTGAGCGGCCAGGTGATGGTCGCGATGCATAAATTAGCCACTACAACTGCATACGCAGCTTACAGTAAGTATTCACTGCGTGCGATGATACTTGCTATATCTGTGATGGTTCAGACATGCTGTAATTGTGCATGACTGGCCGATGTTCTCCAATGGTACCGACATATACATAGGACTGTGAGGTATTACAGATGTGAGAAAGCAGCAGTGGGTGTCTCTATGCTGGCTGAGCTGTGGCTGATGTTACATATTTATACACAGGACTGTGAGGTATTACAGATGTGAGATAGCAGTAGTGGGTGTCTCTATGCTGGCTGTGCTGTGGCTGATGTTACTGATGTATACACAGGACTGTGAGGTATTACAGATGTGAGATAGCAGTAGTGGGCATCTCTATGCTGGATGTGCTGTGGCTGATGTTATAGATGTTTACACAGGACTGTGAGGTATTACAGATGTGAGATAGCAGTAGTGGGCATCTCTATGCTGGATGTGCTGTGGCTGATGTTACAGATGTATACACAGGACTGTGAGGTATTACAGATGTGAGATAGCAGTAGTGGGTGTCTCTATGCTGGCTGAGCTGTGGCTGATGTTACAGATGTATACTCAGGACTGTGAGGTATTACAGATGTGAGATAGCAGTAGTGGGTGTCTCTATGCTGGCTGTGCTGTGGCTGATGTTACTGATGTATACACAGGACTGTGAGGTAATACAGATGTGAGATAGCAGTAGTGGGTGTCTCTATGTTGGATGAGCTGTGGCTGATGTTACTAATGTATACACAGGACTGTGAGGTATTACAGATGTGACATAGCAGTAGTCGGTGTCTCTATGCTGGCTGAGCTGTGGCTGATGTTTCTGATGTATACACAGGACTGTGAGGTAATACAGATGTGAGATAGCAGTAGTTGGTGTCTCTATGTTGGATGAGCTGTGGCTGATGTTACAGATGTATACACATGACTGTGAGGTATTACGGATATGAGAGAGCAGTAGTGGGTGTCTCTATGCTGGCAGAGCTGTGGCTGATGTTACAGATGTATACACAGGACTGTGAGGTATTACAGATGTGAGATAGCAGTAGTGGGTGTCTCTATGTTGGATGAGCTGTGGCTGATGTTACTAATGTATACACAGGACTGTGAGGTATTACAGATGTGACTTAGCAGTAGTGGGTGTCTCTATGCTGGCTGAGCTGTGGCTGATGTTACAGATGTATACACAGGACTGTGAGGTATTACTGATGTGAGAAAGCAGTAGTGGGTGTCTCAATGCTGTCTGAGCTGTGGCTGATGTTACAAATGTATACACAGGACTGTGAGGTATTACAGATGTGAGATAGCAGCAGTGGGCGTCTCTATGCTGGCTGAGCTGTGGCTGATGTTACAGATGTATACACAGGACTGTGAGGTATTACTGATGTGAGATAGCAGCAGTGGGCGTCTCTATGCTGGCTGAGCTGTGGCAGACATTAGCATATATTTGCAGCTGAATTGCGTGAGATTACACAGCTGCGTTCGCAATTGCATTCTGTGCTGAATCAGATGCTATATTCCTTTACCATACAGAATGTAATAGCTGAAATTTTACTAACAACATTTAAATAAAAATAAAATTGGCAACAATCGGACTTGAAATGAGGCGAATTTGGAGATTTTCTTGTGGTTTTTTAAAGAACTTATTTCCATGAAAGTAAGAAAAAGTAAAAATTACTGTAACTTATTCCTCAGCTGTTCCTGCTTATTTTCATTGTTCACATTAGGAAAAATAATCATAATAATGACAATATCAAAAGATTTATATATTTATTTGGTGTATTTACAGATATAGTAAGTGGCACAGGAATTGCTGCACCCTATTCTGTTTTATGTAGAAACCAAATTAAAAGAAATCAAACACAAATAATTAAGTTACACTATAGCTGTTGTCAAACTTAAAGTGATATTATAGCCTACAATTACTCTGCAGCTAATAGACAATATATCAAACAGTACAGGTTCAATTATTACATTTGGTCATGTGGATTTCTGGTTCCGGCACAGCGCAGAGCAGTATGAAGAGAGCGCTTCAGTCTGGCGTTGCTGGATATTAATACAATAGAGTGCAGGCTTGGGTAGGCAGATGCACAAATAAAGCCCAATGATAAACAAGCCAAATCCTCTGATTGGTAGCATAAAGTGATCATGTTTGAACTTATAAAATGTAAAGTATAAAAGAACAGAAAAGAGACCATGGCCCTCATTCAGAGCCGTACGCTCTGAGCAGAGCGCACGCTCTGAATGAGGGCCGGGCTCCATTTTCATGGAGCGTCCTCCTGGACGCTCGTATAGCTGTGGGTCACCACCCACATGCTATACGAGCGTGCATTTTGATGGCCGCGATGGTCGTGACCATCGCGACCATCGAAATTGCGAGCCGGAGCCTGCGGTTGAGGTTTTCAACCGCAAGCTCCGGAGTGATTTTGGCTCTATCAGAGCCAAAATCACTCCCACTGACATCACTAGTGATGTCAGTGGGCCGGCTTCTGATGGGAGGCGTTCCCGTGGGAACGCCCCCGTCAGGGAGGCACGCCCCCGGCACGCCCACCAAAGGGGGCGCGCTGTCAATCAACATTGACAGCACGCCCCCTTTGATCGGACACAACGAGCGAAGGAAAGTCCTTCGCTCGTCGTGTCTGGCGCATGCGCATGACGGAGCTCCCTCCGTCGTGCGCATGCTCAGTGCAGACCATCGACCCACTTGCGAGCGGACAGCCGCTCGCGAGTGGGTCTGAATCAGGCCCCATATTTCTAATTACACTTATGTGAGCGTCTAGTTGGATATTAGTGAATCCTGAATCTTTGCTGCTCATGTTCCTGGTGTGTTTCAGGACCGATACAATCAGCAGACAAACGGCCGCACAGAATATGAGGAACGGTATGAGGGATCCTGTGAAAAAGATGATGAATAAATTTCTCAAAAGTGTGTCCAGAGTCACATTTCCATTGTTAGAGCTGTTACTGTCCAGGGTAGAATTCTACAATTACTCTGCAGCCTACAGACAATATATCAAACAGTAAAGGTTCAATTATTATACTTAGTCATGTGGATTTCTGGTTCCTGCATAGCGCAGAGCAGTAAGAAGAGAGCGCTTCAGTCTGGCATTGCTGGCTATTAATACAATAGAGTGCAGGCTTGGGTAGGTAAGGGCACAAATAAGGCACAATGATACACAGACTGAATCTTCTGATTGGTAGCATAAAATGATCATGTTTGAACTTATAAAATATAAAGTATAAAAGAACAGAAAAGAGACCATATTTCTAATTACACTTATGTGAGCGTCTAGTTGGATATTAGTGAATCCTGAGTCTTTGCTGCGCATATTCCTGGTGTGTTTCAAGAGTGATACAATCAGAAGACAAACGGCCGCACAGAATATGAGGAACGGTACGAGGGATCCTGTGAAAAAGATGATAAATAAATTTTTCAAATGTGTGTACAGAGTAACATTTCCAGTGTTAGAGCCGTTACTGTCATAGGTAGAATTCAAGTAGAGTACTGGGTGCTTAAGCCATATGTTGGGCAGGCTGGAAAGAAAAGACACCAGCAGAGATGTCAGGAGCAACCAGGGGACCATCCTGGAGATGTTCATCTTAAGTCTCATGAATAATCTTTTGCTGTAGTTTGTGATCTTCGCACAGTAGAAGACGCAGAGCACGGTGCCCCACCACAGGCTGCAGAATGACACAAATGTCATTACAGTGACATAATATTCAGAATAATAATATTTTGGAATGATTGAATGAGTAGCAAACGCCTCAACAGTAATCCTAAGAAAACACACTAGAAGAATGATCCTCACCACTCCCAGGCTGGTCATAAGAATGTCAATGGTTGGAAGAGTTTGTCCCTTCAGCCACCAAATGAGGATTTGTATCACAATAAATGCATTGAGAAGAAATCCAGTAAATATTAGAGAAGAGCAGACAGTTAATATCAAGATGAAAGTTGCAAAATTCATATTTTCTTCAGAAGATGAGGCAGTATTGGCAGAGCGTCTGATTCCTTCATAACCACCTGTCTGGCTCATTGTGCAGACTGTCTGCTGTGTGACCTGACCTGAGATTGATTTATTAATAAATATAGGACTGCTTACTTTATGTTTTACATGACATTTGGCTACCAAATTACAAATAGCTCATTCAGTGTCATCATTACATTTGAACGCGATGAGATACCTTTAAGCCATGTCAGATATTCCTGAAACTCAGATTCTTATTTACTTTGTCAAAAGTTCATGATGTTTATGAAATATATTAAAGATATTGAACTAAGTTGGGATATCACTTTGCCTGAAATACAGCAGTTATTGACCTATGTAATTGTCACAGCAATAAAGGTGCTACTTTATTATAAAATAAAAAATAGCAGGCATAAACTTTTAATAACAGCATGATATGGAAATAGTTTCAGGTAATTTATTTAAAGAACCACTGAATAACTCCCAATGTACCCAATTGTTGCCATAGTAAATCAAGAATGTTAGGAAATGTCAAATAGGACATAACTATCATATAAGTCACTTAAAGAAAATAGTATGAATGCAAAATAATTTGTATCCCCTCTACCACAGGTGTAGCAGTCATTAGTGTAGTGTTACATCACTGTCAGATCAAAGGATATTTAAATGATTTACAAGTTACGGAACTTCACTGTTTGATATCTTTAGTAATAACAGTTTATACAGATTTTGTCAATGAGCCTACAGGTACTTTCATAGCGTATACCATAGAAAACAGTTCATACATGCAAAGTAGAATAAAACTTGCAAAGCCTGATCTTTTTCTTTAGCATAGAAAACCAAAAGGAGAGGCCAGAATCCTTAATGTGTTCTTCTCCTCTGTTTTAATAAGGTATAAATCACTCCCACTTAGCACCCGTCTATGCAAAACACAAAAGAAGGAGGAACACAATAAGGTAATCTAGTAAACATTAACAGATAAATTAAACACTCAATTGTCTCTCTAACCTAATAATAGTGGTGACCACCTGACTACCACCTCTCTCCTCTCCAATCTGTCCTCAATGCTGCTGCTCGGCTAATTTTCCTCTCCAAACATTCTACATCTTTCTCTCCTCACCTTCAACCCTACACTGGCTCCTCTTCTCCATCAGAACCCAGATAAAGGTTCTTCCACTCACTTACAAAGCCCTCACCCATTCCTCTGCCATTTACTTCTCTGACCTCATCTAACTTCACAATCCCACATGCCCTCTTTGTTCAACAAATGTACGCCGTCTCTCCGTCCAATTGATTACTTCCTTCTACTCCCATCTCCAAGATTTTGCCCATGCTGCTCCCTACCATTGGAACTCTCTTTCTCTCCCCATCAGACTCTCCACATCTGCAAATCTTCAACCGGGCTCTCAAGATCCACTACTTCATCATAGCCTTCCAGCACTTATCCTAACCTGGTGATACATGCTCCTTCCTCCCTGTCTACCCCATCTGTGTCACCCCTGTTTGTCTGCCCCTCCCCTTTAGAATGTGAGCTCTTGTGCTTCTCCTTACTTATTCTTTCATATACTCCTTACTCCCCACAAGGTCTCCTAACACTTGATTGCTTACACCCTGTGCTGATATGAGTGTTATGATTGCTAATGCTGCAATGTGTATAAAATATGTCTTTGTCCTACATTGTATTGTACTGTAAGTCACTGGTTTCTTGCTCACCTATTTGTTTATGTACTTTGTAAGGAGCTGCAGAACACTTGTGGCACCTGTCAATTTTCCTGTTTATTATCATTGTCACTTGTAGCTTCCTCTTCTTTTATACTCAGCATCTCCTGGCTGCCCCAGGTGTACCCCTATCTCTTTCCTGGCCCTTCCCCATGAAGCCATGGCCCTTTTTCAGATGAACTATCTGATGTCCCTATTTAAAAAATTGGAAGGGGAGGGCGCCAATGCTCTCTCTGGCACAGGGCGCCAAACATTCTAGTTACGGCTTTGGATGGCACTTCTTGTTATTATAGACCAGGGCTGTTTTGTTCAGACACCGGAAGAGAAGACAATTCAAGCTATATAGCATCTGTATTTGGCATACATCCACAGAATTGGCGGTCTTTTCACTAATTGGTGATGGTACTTAAGGAGCCCAAGGTAAGTGGCGGTTTTTACTTTTGGATTGTGGTGACACTTTGTTGTTATATACTATGGAAAGGATCGGCTGTCTTGACAAAGGTCCTTGAGACCAAAATGTTGGCATTTTATGTGACATGTGAGTCTTCCATATGAAAACTTTTTCTACTTTTCTCTGGAATTCTTGAGTGCCCTCTCTTTATTTTTTCTTTATATTAGTGTTGTCATTAAAATAAATTTTCCTACTTGCTTCTGCTACTAAAACCACACCTCTCGTCACAATCCAGTCTCTTATAAGCCAGGTTCAAGGGGAGAGAGCCACAGAATGAGATTTGCAGATGTGTCAGACTCAGGAAAGGTTGAAGTGTTACAACCTTGGAAGCACTTTACAAGTCTGTGTCAGACTGACTCTAAATAAGGCTGTTAGGTATGAAGAAATATTATCCATGCTAGCAGCCAATTTCTGTAGGAAAGTTCTGTACCACTGACGTGTTTTGCTCCTGATAAGAAAGCTTTATCAAAGAGTGGAGGGATTTCAAATTTGCAGTACTTAAATACTAACTCCTTTCTTATCATTTAATGTTTCTCATGATCATATAATCATAATAATTGTTCCAATGTTTAATCTAAATGTATCTTGGAATTTTCTATAACAATAGGTTAAGTTTATTGAAGAGCGTTGTACTACTTTTTTCTACTTGTTGTTGGTCTCTTTAAGAGTAAGTCTGCACAGACTACATAGGTAACTGCTACTAAAATATTTGGATTTTTTATCTTTACCAGCGCCTGAATTATGGAACTTTGGGCTTAATTCAGGCTGGTTCGCAAGGCTGCATTCGCATGGCAACTGCAGAACTATAGCAAGATACCCATCACTGTATAAAGCCACCCACTTCCCATGACATGGATCCGCAAGTCAGCGAAAACATCAGTAACATCAGAACCAGTCACACCATTGTGGGTGACCTGACCCTACCTCCCAAACTGCTTAACTTCCTGTTGCCATATAGTCCTCTGCTAGCATTTGCTATCGCAGGGGCTTAAGTATGCACGCCCCACTTTAACTGAGTTCAAATCCCCAGGCATGCCTGTGTTCCACCAACCAAACCCCCTCTCCACCCCAAATGGTCACTTCATGTCAATCACTATGAGGTGGGAATGGGCGCCCTCTGCGATCGCTTCCTGATCACAGCAGCCAGTTTGCGCATGCGCACTGCCATGCATATGCATGCGCAGAGCAGTATAATTGACCAGCTGTGTGTGCGAATGCAGCCTTACAATCCAACCTGAATAAGGCCCTTAGTTCCCTGGTTAGTGTTTAGCTATTTTGCCCAGTCAGATGTACATTGTAATTACACTCTCTAGTTCAGTGCTTATGTTTTCTGTGGTCATTACATCTATTGAGTTGTTGCAATTGGCTAAACTCCCAACTGATGTCATATTTCTCTATGGGAAAGTGCTACAGCATTTTAAACTCTGTCCTTGGGAGATAGATTGCTAGCTTCCTTTGTTTACCCCCTCCTATCTCCCCCTCCTCAGCTCTCTTGCCCAGTCTATCATCAGTCACCGGAACTTACCAGCAGATGAGTGAGGCCATCTCGGGTGTAACCAATGATGATCCCTCATGGTGTGTACAGGGGAAGTCTGCCCCCAGAGACTGGAGACTGCTCTTGTCTAATGAAGGGTACAGGTCTTGTCAGATCCTCACTGTGTACATGGCCAGGGCTTAGCACAGGAGCAGGATACGGGACAGTGGTTGGAAGTCTGTCACTCCAACTTGATATCCTATTGGCAATGAGAGCTGTGGACTAGGAAGATGCAGCAATCATGGGGTGTCTCAGGCTTTCTGCCTTCCATCCTAGCATCTTGGTCCTGTGAGGAAGGAAGGAAGGAAGGGGATGGGGCCTCCTTCCCACCCTCTACTTGACTTGTGCTAGACACACACTCTACCTCATTATATAATATATTCTATCTGTATCTTCTAAACCAGGGATGGGGAAGCTCCTTCCTGGGGGCTGTATAACGCTCTTGGAATCATTTGGTCTGGCCCTCAGAGCTTCTTTCTACTAGCCTCATCTGGCTAGCGGGGTGTCTATAGTGGCACCCGGCAGCCAAAATTTATGCAGCAGTGCAGCCTGGAGCATCCTTAGGATGCTTCAGATGGTCACACCCCGGCCCTTACAGGATGCTCTGGGCATTGCTGTTATCACCAGCAATTGTGGCCTCACCCCATGTGACGTCACACGGTGGGAGCATGGCCTACAGCCGCTCCGTGAATAATGTTATATATATATATATTAAAATGGCACTCAGCAGAAAAAAGGTTCCCTGCCCCTGTAATCTAAACTAACAGACTGAGGGCCTGATTCAGAGCCGCTTGTAAGTGGCCGCTCATTCACTCTGAGCGATGTTCGCACAACTGCGCATGCATATGGGTCGTAATGCGCATGCGCAAACCAGTCATTGCGGTTGGAAATCGTACGCTCGCAAAACAGAGAGGGGCTGCTAATTTGATTGACAGAATGTACCATTTGTGGGTGGTAACAGGGGAAGGTGCTTGAAAACTGGGGAGTGGAGATCCGAATGCAGGAGTGCCAAATAGTGAAAAGGGCATTTAATGGGAGTGCATAATTAGTAAAGGAGCGTCATCGACCACGTCACTTGGTTGTCTTTTAGCCTGAACTGCTCGCAGTGATTGCGGTAAGAAAAACCTACCACAAGCACTGCGAGCAGTTCAGATACCTTTCGATGTTCCCGATTAATATAATAAATACCGGAGATGATGTGTGATACGAACTGCAAAGGGGCGTCTTTACAAAATAGCGAGCGCATTTTTCGTTCGCTCGCTCAGACATAGAGGCATCAACAAATCGCAAAGAGCTAGCGCTCAATTTAAATAGCCGGCCCCTTTTTTGGAACAACCCTCCACAAATAGCATGATTTCCTTAGTGTGCACACATTTTCCTTTTCTCCTCACAGTGAATTGTACCAACTGGAATTTACATTCCTCAATAACATGAAGCATAAATTTAAAAGAGCAACAGTGAAATATTTATTATTGTGTGAAAATGATATACAATGTTTTCCCAGCCTATGTTAGCGGCCTACAGTCAATCACCATATAATTCTGATTGATTAATAAGGAACTGAGGGCCTGATTCAGAGCTGGACGCTCTTTGAGAGCGCTCGCTCTGAAGCAGAACGTCCCTGTTTTTTTTAAAGACGGCCTCCTGGCCGCTCACTAAGCTGTTGGTGACTACCCACAGCTTTAGCAAGCGGCCAGGTGATGGTCGTGATGGTCACGACCATCGCAACCATCGGGGCTTGCAACGAGACCCTTGTGGTAGGGTTTCATTCCCGTAAGCCCCAGAGAGCTTTCAGCTCTAATAGAACTGCAAGCTCACCCACTGACATCATGTGATGTCAGTGGGGCCACCCACAAACGGTAGGCATTCACATGGGAACGCCTCCATTTGTGAAGCCACCCCAACCACCCCACCACGCCTACAAAACGGGGAGAGCTGTCTATAAACATCGATAGACACCCCTTTTGTAGTGAGCCACGGAGTGAGAGAATTTCTCTTTCGCTACGAGGATGCCCCCAAATGGCAGGCATTCCTTCGGGAACGCCCCCATTTGGCCAGCCTCCCCACCTGCCCACCTACAAAATGGGGCAAGCTGTCAGTCACAATCGACAGCTGCCCAGCTTTGGTGCGAGACCCATAGCGACAGAGTGCCTGTCGCTTGCCGGGTCTCACACATGAGCATACCAGGGCCGACTCCGGCGTGCGCATGTGCAGTGGGGGACCATCAACCGACTTGCGAGCGTTGTGCACTTGCAAGTGGGTCTGAATCAGGCCCTGAGTGAAATATGTTGGTACTATGGACTTTGTGTTGGAAAATCATCTATAGCAGGACTGACCATCCTGTGGCTCTCCAGCTGTTGTAAAACTACAAGTCCCAGCATGTTGTGCCACAGATTTAGCATTCATTCCCTAGTAGCAAAGGTGCGGCAGCGCATGCTGGGACTTGTAGTTTCACATGAGCTGGAGAGGCACAGATTGGCAAAGTCTGGTCTAAGGGCCTGATTCAGCACGGATTGCAATTGCAACTGGGTATGCACATTGAGCGATATTTAGCAATCACACATGAATATAAGCCAGCCTCTGTGCACAGCCATAACACTGCAATTATGCATGCAGGTAGGAATCAATTACAGAGCGAGTGACAGGCTGTGAACGTATAGGGGTGGTAACGGGGAGTGGTCGGAGAAACGCAGGCGTGCCAGTCTGTTTGAGTGCTGTTTCATGGGGGTGCATAAATTAGCCACTACGACTGCATACATAGCTAACAGTAAGAATTCACTGCGTGCGACGAGACTTGCTACATCTGCGATGGGTCAGACCTGCTGTAATTTTGCATGATGGGCCGATGTTCTCCGATGGTACCTACGTATACACAGGACTGTGAGGTATTACAGATGTGAGATAGCAGTAGTGGGTGTCTCTATGCTGGCTGTGCTGTGGCTGATGTTACAGATGTATACACAGGACTGTGAGGTATTACAGATGTGAGATAGCAGTAGTGGGTGTCCTTATGTTGGCTGTGCTGTGGATGATCTTACATAAGTATACACAGGACTGTGAGGTATTACTGATGTGAGAAAGCGTTAGTGGGCATCTCTATGCTGGCTGAGCTGTGGCTGATGTTACAGATGTATACACAGGACTGTGAGGTATTACAGATGTGAGATAGCAGTAGTGGGTGTCTCTATGCTGGCTGTGCTGTGGATGATGTTACATAAGTATACTCAGGACTGTGAGGTATTACAGATGTGAGAAAGCATTAGTGGGCATCTCTATGCTGGCTGAGCTGTGGCTGATGTTACAGATGTATACACAGGACTGTGAGGTATTACAGATGTGAGATAGCAGTAGTGGGTGTCTCTATGCTGGCTGAGCTGTGGCTGATGTTACAGATGTATACATAGGACTGTGAGGTATTACAGATGTGAGATAGCAGTAGTGGGTGTCTCTATGCTGGCTGAGCTGTGGCTGATATTAGCATAAATTCGCAGCTGAATTGCGTGAGATTACACAGCTGTGATCACAATTACGTTCCGTGCTGAATCAGACCCTATATTCCTTTACCATACAGAATGTAATAGTTGAAATTTTACTAACAACATTTAAATAAAAAACAATTGGCAACAACTGAACTTGAAATGAGGTGAATTTGGAGATTTCCTTGTTCTCTAAAGAACTTGTTTGCATGAAAGTAAGAAAAAGTAAAAATTACTGTTACTTATTCCTCAGCGATTCTTGCTTATTTGCATTGTTCATATTAGGAAAAATAATCATAATAATGACATTAACAAAAAGATTTATATATTTATTCTGTGTATTTACAGATATGGTAAGTGGCACAGGAATTAATGCACCCTATTCTGTTTTATGTAGAAACCAAATTCAAAGAAATCAAACACAAATAATTAAGTTACACTATAGCTGTTGTCAAACTTAAAGTGATATTATAGACTACAATTACTCTGCAGCTAATAGACAATATATCAAATAGAACAGGTTCAATTATTACATTTGGTCATGTGGATTTCTGGTTCCGGCACAGCGCAGAGCAGTAAGAAGAGAGCGCTTCAGTCTGGCATTGCTGGATATTAATACAATAGAGTGCAGGCTTGGGTAGGCAGATGCACAAATAAAGCCCAATGATAAACAGGCTGAATCTTCTGATTGGTAGCATAAACTGATCATGTTTGAACTTATAAAATGTAAAGTATAAAATAACAGAAAAGAGAGCATATTTCTAATTACACTAATGTGAGCATCTAGTTGAATATTAGTGAATCCTGAGTCTTTGCTGCTCATATTCCTGGTGTGTTTCAGGAGCGATACAATCAGAAGACAAACAGCCGCACAGAATATGAGGAACGGTACGAGGGACCCTGTGAAAAAGATGATGAAAGAATTTCTCAAATGTGTGTCCAGAGTCACATTTCCAGTGTTAGAGCTGTTACTGTCCAGGGTAGAATTCATGTAGAGTACTGGGTACATGATCCATATATTGGGCAGGCTGGAAATAAAAGACACCAGCATTGAGGTCAGGAGCAGCCAGGGGACCATCCTGGAGATGTTCATCTTAAGTCTCATGAATAATCTGTTTCTGTAGTTTGTGATCTTTGCACAGTAGAAGACGCAGAGCACGGTGCCCCACCACAGGCTGCAGAACACCACAAATGTCATTGCAGTGACATAATATTTAGAATAATTATATTTTGGAATGATTGAATGAGTAGCAAACGCCTCAACAGTAATCCTAAGAGAAGCCATCAGAAGAATGATCCTCACCACTCCCAGGCTGGTCATGATAATGTCAATGGTTTGAAGAGTTTGTCCCTTCAGCCACCTAATGAGGATTTGCACAACAATAAATGCATTGAGAAGAAATCCGGTAAATATTAGTGAAGAGCTGACAGTTATTATCAAGATGAAAGTTTCAAAATTCGTATTTTCTGCACAAGATGAGGTAGCTTTGTCAGAGCCTCTGATTCCTTCATAAATATCCATCTGGTTCATTGTGCAGACTGTCTGTAGTGTGACATGAACAGATTGATTTATTAATACATATAGGACTGCCTACTTTATGTTTCACATGACATTTGGCTACCAAATTACTAATAGCTCATTCAGTGTCATCATTACATTTGAACGTGATGAGTAATTAAGTTACCTTTAAGCCGTGTCAGATATACCTGAAACTCAGATTCTTATTCATGATGTTTATGAAATATATTAAAGATATTGAACTAAGTCAGGATATCACTTTGCCGGAAATACAGCAGTTATTGACCTATGTAATTGTCACAGCAATAAAGGTGCTACTTTATTGTAAAATAAAAAAATAGCAGGCATAAAGTTTTAATAACAGCATGATATGGAAATAGTTTCAGGTAATTTATATAAAGAACCACTGAATAACTCCCAATGTACCCATTTGTTGCCATAGTAAATCAAGAATGTTAGGAAATGCAAAATAGGACATAACTATCATATAAGTCACTTAAAGAAAATAGTATGAATGCAAAATACCACAGGTGTAGCCAGTCATTAGTGTAGTGTTACATCACTGTCAGTTCAAAGGATATTAACATTATTTACAAGTTACGGAACTTCACTGTTGGATATATTTAGTAATAACAGTTTATACAGATTTTGTCAATGAGTTTAAAGGTACTTTCATAGTGTAAACCATAGAAAATAGTTCATACATGCAAAGTAGAATAAAACTTGCAAAGCCTGATCTTTTTCTTTAGCATAGAAAACCAAAAGGAGAGGCCAGAATCCTTAATGTGTTATTCTCCTCTGTCATAATAAGGTATAATTCACTTCCACTTAGCACCCGTCTATGCAAAACACAAAAGAAGGAGGAACACAATAAGGTAATCTAGTAAACACTAACAGATAAATTAAGCACTCAATTGTCTCTCTAACCTAATGATCGTGGTGATCATACAGATAGAGGTCTCCTTAAATAGATGTACTTTACACCTATGGAAGATGATTCACTTTCCTCCAACAGGGAATATATATGAAGTGGATCTAGATAACTGAAGTCACTTTCTTGGTTGTCAGAACGTAATCTGGTCACATGTGTGAGAGTCCCAAAAATGAAGCAAAAAATATTTTGAGCACTAATAGTGCATTATCCAATATAAAACATTTACTAGTGCATAAAAAGCACCAAAACAAACATAAAAGGATGTTAAAAAGAGATTAAATACAATAAGGTTCCCCAGCTTTCTGATGCCATAAGCATACCAGAGTCACAAAGATAGAGAGTGTTGTACAAAATCCTCCTCAAACAAATTCCAGGATAATTGGGAAGGACAGCATCCCTCTAGGTGGTATAATGTCCAGTCTGGTAGTGAGGTCCCAATTCTGCACCAAAATACTGATGCTTTTCAGACTAATGTCCTACTACCAGGTGTGGGGAACACACCACCAGACTGTCTGTACATGAGGCATGTGCCTATGTGTGTCACTTGTTGGGGGATGGCACCATTTCTTATTTAATGCTGTCAGTCTGAAATTTACCAGTAACTACAAAACATTTCCACTCCACCATACCATACCATACCATACCATACATACCATACCATACCATATGCCATCTTGAGTGGAGTGTGGTTGGGTAGTACATGTGCAGACTATCCCTGTAAGTTGTCCTACTTAGTAAATATGTATTCATGGGGAAGTAGTGAAAGATACAGTGACAGGCGTCCCTAATGAAAAATTCCCATTGGATGAAATGCGTTGGGAAGCTGTACTCTTGCCTTTATGAGCTAATAAGATAAGCATTTTTAAATCAGTTGGTGGTTATAAACTTGATTATCTGCACATCTCAATCTGCTTTTAATATATATTATTGATGTTGTGCAATATATGTTACTAACTTTATGAACTTTATTCAACACCATGGTGTTGAGATTTTTTAAGCATTGTGTTTTTAATATGCCCATGGCTAATAAGTATTCTTTTATTGCTCTTTTATTTAAATAAGGTCCTTTTAACTAAACTCTGAGACATTATACACTTATTAACAATAAGAGACTGCAAACTGAGGGCTTATAATCAAACAATGAAAATAATAATTACTATTGTGCCTAGGGCACCCTGATCACTAAATCCCCCCTTGCCAGTCACCACTGTGGCACAAAATGGCACTGACAAGGCACATAGGCTTAGCCCGGAAAGAGATGGCCCAGGAAATAGGCCAAGACCCGTGATTGAGAAATTTCTGGATTTTAGAGCTAGGGAAAGAATCCTATCTGCTTTTAAAAGACAGAGAAATTTAGTGATTAATGACCAATGTATTTTGATTTTCCAAGACTTCTCTGTTGCAGTTGCGCAAAAACGCAGAGTTTTCCTCAGTCTGTAAATTTTTTGTGGAAAACAACAAGAGACTCGCATTACTATATCCTGCAAAATTAAAAGTCTCTGATAATGGCCAAATACTCCTATTCGACAATCCCGAAACTGCACGCTCACATTTCCTCACGAGTTCCTCCCCCGAAAGTTCACCTGGCCATTCTAGATCAGATTTCTCTACTAAAACTTAAAGATGTTATATTATAGTAACATATCATTAACAGATTTGAAATGTATAAGGGTAAAATATGGGAATTAATGTTATGTGGTTTTGAGAATGAGAGATTACATTTTGCATTCTCCCTTTTGTTCTATTCTTTTTTATTATTAGAATTATTGTTTATTGGAATGTATTTACCAATGTTTGAGAGATTCAATCAGACATGGTACAATAAATTTTTGGATAGGAAAAGATACGAAAAAGTATTGAGGTATTTTTTATATTTACAGTTCTGCACAGGCGCGCTAATGTTTTGTGTGTTGGGCCCGGGTCCTATTTTTCTTTTAATGTATACACAGTTAATTCTCCCTGATGGCTGGGACAGGGGAGATTTGGTTACTTTTGAATTGCATCTTTTATGTTTACTCATTGGTAAAGAATTTAGATGACAAATCCCACATTGACCATAATGTCTCTAGATTGCCATCAGTCTCAAAACTTTAAAATTACTTCTTGGAACGTGGGGGGTCTCAATACACCAATTAAGAGTAGAAAAATAATTATGTCATTGAAGAAATTAAAACCTGATATAATTTACATTCAGGAAACACACTGGAAATGGGATGGAGATTCCACTTTAAAAGCACGCTGGATAAATGAATGTTTGTCTTCCTCCTATCGTACTAAAACTAGAGGTGTAGCTATTGTATTCGCTACTCACATACCATACACCATACTAAATTCCATTGTGGACCCAGAGAGCCATTATTTATTGATAGATGTTCAAATTTATGAAAATAAATACATGTTATTAAACTTGTATGCACCTAATACTGACCAACAGGTCTTCTTTCAATCCATCACACAACTCTAACATAGTAGAGTTAATTAGAGGTGACCTGAATATTGTGGCCAACTCTAAAATAGATAAATTGCCAGCTCCAACAAACCCTTTAGCTGTCATTGGAAACATGTTCCGCAATTTATAACTGACCATAGCTTAACTGACGTTTCGAGATTACATAATGCTATGGACAAATCCTACACTTTTTATTCTATAGTTCATGGGTCCTTCTCTCAAAAAGATTATTTGCTACCTTCCGCATCACTCCTCTCGGATATAATATCTACATCAATAGGAGATATTGCAATATCTGACCATGCACCAGTATCGATAACTTTAGATGCAAAATTGACTCACGTCACCTATTTAGTGATACCCATCATATCTATATAACTGTGAACAATTTCGTAAATATTTGATGTCCAAATGGACAGAATTTATGAATGACAACTTGAGCCATTGGGACACACCCATTTTATTCTGGGAAACATCCAAAGCAGTCTTACGGGAACATATTCTCTCTTATATAGCAAAGCGAAATAAAGATAATAAGCTACATCATGCAGAATTACAACAGACTTTACGATTAGCATTAGAAGATTATATTTCCCAACCAACAACAGTTAACCAATCAGCATACCTAGAAGCGAAACAGCTATTAGATAGTTTTATGCTAACTCAAGCATAAATAAAACTAGATCACACAAAGCAAAAAAATGTTAAAATGGGGCAATAAAATAGGCACATTGTTGGTGATTATGACAAAAAGCTTTAAAAGGCGACATTATATAACTACCATCAGAGATACTCATACTCAGATACTGCTTACTAAAACCATTACTAAAAAATTTCAGGAATATTTCTCAAGACTATACACGGCAGATGACTATGATCCTGCCTTGTCAAATAAAATACTAGATGAAGCAGCACTACCATGCTTAACACCCCTACAACATGGAGAATTAGAAAGTGACATTACAGAAATGGAAATATCCACTGCAATCTCGACATTACATTTAAATAAATCTCCGGGACCTGACGGCTACTCGGCAGAATATTATAAAATTCTACAACACGAGATTGTTCCCTCGCTATGTGCTCTTTATGGCAAAATTAGGGAAAATAACTCTTACTACCCAAGTTTTAACCAAGCATATACAACTTTAATACCAAAACCTAATAAAGACTTGACTTTAATGTCATCATTTCGCCCAATTACATTATTGAATATTGATTTTAAATTACTAGCCAAAATATTGGCGGATCACCTCCAAAAATGTTTTGCCACTTTACTCACATCACATCAACTAGGTTTTACAAAAGCAAGACATTCCGTAAAAGGTATACGTACTGCAATAGCAGCGGTAATGACGGCCAATCTACAATCTGAAACCTCATTTATGCTCCTGAGTCTTGATGCCACCAAGGCCTTTGATATGGTTTCATGGCCCTACTTATATGCAATCCTTGACAGACGAGGTTTTGGACCGACATTACAATCACTCATTAAATTTTTCTACACACAACCAACTACTTCATTGTTAATTAATGGAACCAGGGGAGAAGGAATTACAATGACCAGGGGCATTAGACAGGGTGGCCCTATATTACCCATGCTTTTTAATTTGGCATTAGATCCTATGTTGAGAATTTTGCAAAGCTGGACACAATTTAATGGACTCCCTATTGGCACAGAGACTTTAAAAATGTCGGCATTTGCAGATGATGTCCTTATTTATTTCGGAACCTCAGAGAATACTTAACCAATTGATAGGGTGAGTAGTGGAAATTGGATCAGTGTGGGGTTTCGAGGTAAATTTTTGAAAAATCAAACGCACTTTATTTAAAGAAGGGATGTGCAAGGCCGGCTTGGTTTAGAGAAATTCCTATTGATTGGACAACTAAATCTATCACATATCTAGGGATTCAATTACCTAAATATCTGAATAACATATATGCCATAAACATGAAACATATTCTGTATAGTATCAGGAATGACATAGACAGATGGAAACATCTTAACATCTCTTATTTGGGTGAAGCTAATTTAATAAAGATGATCCTATTTCCAAGGCTCCTTTACCCCCTTCAATCTCTTCCCATCTTATTAACTAAAAAAGATACATCTGAAATAGAAAAAATGATGCACACGTTTATATGGAAAGGTGGAAGGGCAAGGATTGGTATGGTGAGACTTCAACAACACAAATCAAATGGTGGCATCAATATGCCGTACGTCAATGCTTATAGCCATGCTACACACCTTTGTTATTTAAGGGATTGGATTCACAATTAAAGCCAATATGCCAACACAACTTTAGAAGCAGCATTCCTAGGGAACATTAATATCATCTTTTTTACACCTACTGTACATGATGAGGATATTCCAGAAACAATTCAAGCTAATCCTTTGTTGATGACTACCAGAAAACTATGGCATATTCTACCTCACAAACACATATTAATCTCATATTTCTCTTTACATCTTCCACTCATACATAACCCAAATTTTCATCATGGGAATGCTGGACATCCCTTCACTTTAGGGCATAGACAAGGTCTCACCTCAATCCGACAGTTTATGGATAGTGTCTCAAGAAAACCTTTAACACTGGCCCAAGCAGGAAATAAATATCCCATAGTTAATACATTACTCTTACCCTACCTCCAAGCCCAAAATTATATAGCTAAGCTTACTAAAACACTCCCACCAAATGACTATAACATTGATTTAGATGATTTGCTTATGACAGAAAATCCCCAAAGTAAAGCAATTTTGCAACACTACTCATTTTTACGTACTCCATTAAACTATGACACTCAAAGCACAGGCATGGTGCAATGGAAAGAATATTTTCCTTCTTTGTCCATAGACCACTTTTTACGCTCATTTGAGCAATCAACCAAGTTAGTGCCAGCAACATCTTACACAGAACTCTTTTTAAATGTGTTACACAGAACCTACCTCACCCCTCATCGTAGATATGCAATGGGATTTGCTAGAAACCTCTAATTGTCTTTGTTGTGGAACACCAGATGCAGAATTAATGCACTGTCTATGGGGTTGTCCAATAGTACGAGGTTTTTGGGTGGTGGTGGGGAACTATGTCAATAGACATTTGGTGAATTGCCTACCATTAATGCCTGAATGGGCAATATTTGGCATCACACCTAATGAAACCAAAGTACCAAGAGTTGTAAAAAAAATGTTAAATATTATATCAGCAGTAGCAAAGAAATGCATTTTGCAGAAATGGCTACAGGCTAGAGCACCTACCATAACTATGTTCAAGGGAAAACTTTTTCATATCTTCCAAATGGAGTGGTTGGAAGCCTCGTTGCAAAAAGAAAGGTTTACGGAAAACTTTTTTGCCACTTGGAAAAGCTATAATGAAACATTGTCCCAACCATTAAAAGAACAAATAGGGAAATGTTTTAAAAACACACTTTGGTATGAAACACGTATATCTGCGGGAGACCCCACAATTTTATTTTGAATATCAGGTCAATTAATAAGGAGTTATGAGACGATTCCGAGGACCCGGGCTCACACAACGTATTTATATCGCTTTGTATATAATTTTGCAGTAATATGTTGATGACAAAATTTGTGGATCAAATATGTCAAAGTTATGTCATTGTCTCTGTACAAACTATGTATGCCTGTGCACTATTTGTATTGTTATAGCTATGTTTATAACTATTATGCTTCAATAAAGAAATTATAAAAAAAAAAATAATAATTATTACAAAAAATTAATATTTTGGCATCTTTGCTCTTTACTGTTCTGCACAAGTTGCAAAGACCACAACAATGAAATCCCTTTGTTCTGATTCTCCTTTGGTTATCTATATCTAAAGTGCATTTGACAAGTTTGTTTTTTAAATTGTCCGCCTTTCTATAAATAAATTTAGGGTGCATAGGTAATATTGGATTAAGAATGCTATCCTTTTTAAAATATGCCAGTGACGTTTAAAAGAATTTTCTAAAAGTTTATAATGAGATCCATATTTAGTAATAAAAGCAAAATCCAAATTTTGTATGGTTTCTTTCTTTTTATGGATAAGTAATATGTTCCTATTCAATTCAATAGTTTCTTCTTTGATTTTCTCAAGAACTTTTGGATCATACCCTCTTGTAATAAAATTTTTGCTCATATCTTCAATTTTTTTTTTACATATTGCTTCTTCTGTGCAAATTACGACTGACTCTTAGAAATTGGCTTTTTGGGACACCTTCTAGACATCTAGTGAGATGTTCACTAGTCTTATCAATATAGCTATTGGTGTCTGTTGCTTTCTTATAGCATTTGGTTTGTATGATTCCATTTTTTATATATATTCAAATCCAGAAAATTAATTTCATCATTACTAATATTAAAACTTAGTTTAAAATTTAGAGAGTTGTTATTCAAATAAGTGCCGAAATTTTCCAAATCTTCTTTGTCACCTTTCCAAAAAAAGATATTGTCATCTATATATATGTACCAGGACACCAGGTTCTTACCCCAAGCCGGATGATGCCAAATAGTGTCCTCCTCCCATTTAGCCAGGAAGAGGTTGGAATAGCTTGGGGCAAACCTGGCGCCCATGGCTGTTCCGATTATTTGGAGATAATAGTTGTTTAGAAAGAAAAAATAATTGATATATAAAATTAAATTGTATCCATCTTCCAAAAAAATTTTCTTTTCTGGTTCCAATCTGGAATTCTCCAAAAAATATTTTGTTGCTTCCAAACCTTTGATGCGGTCGATAATAGTATATAGCAAAGATATGTCAGCAGATATCATAAACATATCTTCTGTCCATATGATGTTGCTCAATTTGTTTAAAGTATACATAGTGTCTTTAAGATAGGAAGTATTAGAGATGACAATAGGCTGAAGATAAAAGTCAATATATTGAGATAAGTTACTGGTAATGCTATTAACACCAGACATAATCGGTCGTCCTGGAGGGGTCTTTTTATCCTTATGGATTTTAGGTAATTAATAAATAGTTTGAGTCAGAGGATTCTGAATTTCTAAGAACAAATGTTCCTGATGTGTAGTAGATGATGTCTGTTCTGCTACCTCAAGGAGGGTATGTAAACTTTGGGTAATTCGTGGTGTTGGATCCGTCCTGAGTTTCTTATATGTTATAGTTTGAAATTGTTTATGAATCTCCTGTTCATACCAAGTTTTGTCCATAATCACTATACTCCCTCCTTTATCAGAAGGTTTAATAATTATAGTTGGATCTTTCTATAAATTGGTCAAAGCTTTTCTTTCTTTTCTTGTGAGATTCCACTTCCTAATGTATCTTTTCTTTTTTATATTTTCCAAATCATCCACAACTAATTTGCTGAAACTTTCTATGAAGGGTCCTTTAAGATGGGCTGGATAAAAATTAGATTTTCTCTTGAATTTCGTGATTGTTGTATCTACATTTGATTCTTGTGTTGAGAAAAACTTTTATAGATTAAGTTTTCTCACATATCTTTGAACATCGATAAAGGATTGGAAAGCATTAATTTTGCTTGTGGGGGCAACTTTTAAACCTCTGTGAAGTTTTCGTTCTTCAGAAAAAAAAGGGATTTTCCCCCCAGCACACTGTAGCAAAAACAAAAATACTTGAATCCTACATGATAATAGAAATTCAGAGGTATTGGTTTACATACATTTGCAAATATATGAATAAGCGCTGGGCCAAACGTCAAGGCTCCTCTGTACCAGCGTCCCTAACATTATGGGGTTCATGTCCGAGACGCAGGGAACTCCAAAGAATCCAGCCAAGTACCATCCCCAGGGCATCACACGAATAATGGAAAAAAGGGTGAAAGTGAAGTGTAAAGTATAGTTGTGTAAAGATAAATCAATAAGTGTTAATGGTAATGGGTTAAAATGACATAAATAATAGACAAACAAATAGAAAGGTGATAAAAAAATATCTATGTGAATTAAGTGGTGATGCCCTGAAAAAAGGCCCAGCCAGAGCAACCTTGGGGGCCCCACGCCCAAACGCTCACCCCAAAATAATTGTTGCTACCTAATAGTAGCACCCACTCTGGGTCATATAATTTCAAATTAATGTACTGCATAATAACAGTACATGTATAAGCTGAGAGCAGACTCACCTAGAAGGTACCCCAGAAACCTCCTAATGGCACTATTCAGACCAACACATCCTCCCAATGCTGGCTCCTTTCATGCCTCACAGAACTGCAAACAAAGACTCAAAGAGAATTCTAGAACTTAAATTAAAAATATGACAGGGTTCATCTTGTGTAGGTTTCGCAGAAGATTCTGTACTTCTTTTTTTGTTCTTATTCTTTTTTTCTTTGCCCCCTCTTTTTCCTCTTCTAGTCTTTGGGTGGTTCAATATCGGTTCTTCCAATGTCATCTTCCTCCTTCTAAAAAAGGACTTCTCATTGATGTGAAACCTTCTTCAAGTGGATTATATCTGTTTGACATTTGAAATATCCTGATCCTGAAAGTTTCTTGATGAGGGTCTCCATGTATGTCTTGGTGTATGCAAGTTTTCAAAATTTTAGGGTCGTTTAGTTCTCCTTCTAAAAATGTTATTGGTATTTACTATTTTGAGAAAATTAAAGTCACCTTGGAATTTCTTCCATTTTTTGATTATCAATTTTCTTGTATTGTTTTCAATTTTAGTCTCAGTCTTTTGAGACACATTACTTATCCGATCATTTTACGAAAGTCCATAATTGTTCACCAGCTCATATTAAAAAAATTTTGGTGATTGACTGTATAAAAAATTCCTGGAAGAATAGGGACACTGAAAGTCATCTCGCTCAAAAAGAAATGCAGTGGATTTTTAATTAAAAAACACTTTCCCCAAGAAGACTTAATAAGGACTGAATTAAAATGTTTTTTTATAATTGTCCACTTTTATGTAAATGTCTATTTTATATAGAAGTTTTTATACATATTTTTTATATATATTTTTTATATATACATACTTCTTTTGCATGCTAAATCATAATGTCTGTTTTTTATATATTATTAACTTTTTTCATTTATTTCTTTATTTGAGGCACTCATTAATGCAATCTTCATTTGAAACATTGTAAAGAATTCATTGCCTTTGAAAGCGTGACCATCTGTTCAAATCCCCTTTACATCGATGCCTGCACAAAAACTGGAAGTCACGGGACTATGTACTTCCGGTACACACGCAGGAACATGAGGACATCAAACCAGAAGTGACCGGCCACGCACTTCCGGTCCACGGCTTTCAGATAATCCAGCAGGGATATAAAGAGGACTAGTAGCATACATAGGTCCACACCTTCAAAAAGAGCTCCATAGAAGCTCAAAACGCATTGGGAGACTGTACATGCTGCATTTCCAACTTGAGCTTTACCTGTGGGACGATCCTGCCTGCCTGGAGAAAAAACCTTCTGGAGCCTATACAGGGTAATCTGGACTTACCCTGTATCATTAACATCCTGTGGCTCCATTTTTTCCATCTGGTAGGACTTTCACTGTTTTTTGTGCAACATTCTATCATTTTACCCATACTGTTATACAGTATTTGGAGTTTGTGCAATATCTAGGATTTTCAGTGCAATATTACATCCAAACACTTTATCTTGTCATACTTTTTGGACTTTTTTATGTGTTTTTATACACGTCTAAATAAATTGCTTTTTAATTAGCTAATTTATCTTTTCTGAAGTGTATATTATATTTGCTCTGAGCGCCAGTTATCACTACTGTTTTATTTATCATATTTTCCATTGTGGAGTTTAGGGACTTTCATTTTGTGTATAACTTCACCGGCAGATCTTGGACTTTATTTGCACTTAGAGGGTTTCTATACCTTTGCTTTTATATAACAATCATGGTTGGTTAAGCCTAGTGCTGGTTAGTTACAAATAGGAGTTAATCTTCTTATTGCTGTCTTGGAGTGATCCTGGACTCCTCCCTCTCATTTAAGCCACACATTCAGCAACTCTCGGGTCCTGCCATTTCCATCTTAAAAATATTTCCAGGATCAGACCCTTCTTCATCCAGGATGATACTAAAGCCCTCATCCACTCACTAGTCATCTCCAGATAGGACTAATGTAACCTCCTTCTTTCTGACCCACCTGACTACCACCTCTCTCCACTCCAATCTGTCCACAATGCTACTGCTTGGCTCATTTTCCTCTACAAATGTTCTACACCTGTCCTCTCCTCGCCTTCAATCTTACACTGGCTCCTCTTCTCCATCAGAACCCAACTCAAGGTACATCCACTCCCTTACAAAGCCCTCACCCATTCCTCTGCCATTTACATCTCTGACCTCATCTCCCTGCACAATCCCACCTGCCCTCTTCGCTCAAAAAATGCACGCCTTTTCTCCAGCCAACTGATTACTTCCCTCAACGCCCATCTCCAAGATTTTGCCTGTGCTGCTCCCTACCTTTGGAACTCTCTTCCACTCCCCATCAGACTCTCCACCTCTCTGCAAATCTTCAAACAGGCTCTCAAGACCCACTACTTCATCATAGCCTTCCAGCTCTTATCCTAACCTGGTGATACATGCTCCCTCCTCCCTGTCTACCCCATCTGTGTCCCACCTGTTTGTCTGCCCCTCCCCTTTAGACTGTGAGCTCTTGTGCTTCTCCTTACTTATACTTTCATCTACTCCTTATCCCTACAAGGTCTCCTAACACTTGGTTGCTTACACATGTTGCTGATATGAGTGTGCTACAATGTGTATAAACTATGAACTTGTCCTGCATTGTATTCTTCTGTAAATTACTAGTTTCTTGTTCACTTATTTGTTTATGTACTATGTAAGGCACTGCGGAACACTTGTGGCACCTTATACATAAATAATAATAATAAAAATGTTTAACTATCAGCCTAAACTTAGAGGCCTAGGGCCAGTTATCAATTTTAGAGGAGACTCCTGTGCATTTTTGTTGCCTGGTTCTGCATTTTGTGAATTTTAATACGTGTTTGCATAAAAGCTTGTACAGACCTTATTGATTTTTTTATGAACTTATAATATACAGAGCATTCAAGAACAGAAAATCGACCATATTTCCAATTGCACTTATGTGTGTGCTAAGCCTGATTTTTTTTTAGCATATGAAACCAAAATCAGAAGCATTGATTTTCCAATCTGTAGTGAGTTAATGACATTCTCCTCGTGTCTTAATAGAGTACTGGTATGTCCCACTTCTTCTTAGCAACAGTCTATGCAAATATACAAAATAAGGAGGAACACAATAGTGTAATCTAATAAACACCTAATATCGGTGGTGATCATTCTCAAAGAGGTTTCTTGAAATAGATATACAGCTATTTAAGATGATTCAATGTTAGTGCCCATTCTAATCACTATTAGTGCCCGGCATTGATAGCACCACAGCCAGGGTTGTCTTAACAGCAGTGTGGGCCCTGGGCAAAGCAATGCACTGGGGCCCCTACCCACCCATTCATGGAAAAAAATGTAAATGGTCAATAAAATTAAATCCCCCTGCAAGTCCATCACACATGCAGAGAAGCTGGCGGGTGAAGTGAAACTGGGACAGAGGTGAGTACTCGTTACCGGGGGGATGGGTTGGGGGAGGTTAGATCAGAATACAGTGCATCGGCGGCCGGCTTATAAACATATCACAAATTTACCAACTGGCCGCAGCTGCAGGGGGGCGGGTTGGGGCCCCTACAAGCTTCGGGCCCTTGGGCAACTGCCCAACAAGCCCAATGGAAGAGATGGCCCTGACCACAGCACCTTTATTTAAATGCAGACCAGTTGGATTAGATGGCACTTCATGTTATTATAGACCAGGACCGTTTTGTACAGACACTGGAAGTGAGGACACTTCCGGCTACATAGCATCTGTATTTGGCATACATCCACAGAATTGGTGGTCTTTACACTAATTGGTGATGGTACTTAAGGAGCCCAAGGTAAGTGGCTGTTTTTACTTTTGGATTGTGGTGATATTTTGCTGTTATATACTACGGAAAGGATCAGCTGTCTTGACAAAGGTCCTTGAGACCGAAATGTTGGCATTTTATGTGACATGTCAGTCTTCAATATGAAAAATGTTTTCTACTTTACTATGGAATTAGTGAGTCCCCTCTCTTTTTCTTTACTTTATATTAGGGGTGTGCACCGGCCACTGTTCGTGTTTTGTGTTTTGGTTTTGGATCTGGATCTTTCTTCGTGTTTTGGATCTGGATTGGTTTTGCCAAAACCACCCTTCCGTGTTTTGGGTTCTGGGTTTTGTGTTTTGGATCTGTATTTTTTTTTAAAAAAGCATAAAAACAGCTAAAATCACAGAATTTGTAGGTTTTTCTGCTCCTATGCTATTATTAACCTCAATAACCTTAATTTCCACTCATTTCCAGTCTATTCTGAACACCTCACACCTCACAATAGTGTTTTTATGTCCAAAACGTTGCACCGAGGTAGCTGGATGACTATGCTAAGCGACACGAGTGGGCGGCACAAACACGTGACCCATCTAGGCGTGAAACTGCAGTGGCAGACAGGATGGCAGTTTGAAAAACTAGGCCCCAAACTGTACATAATGCAAAGAAAAAAAAGAGGTGCAAGATGGAATTGTCCTTAGGCCCTCCCACCCACCCTTATGTTGTATAAACAGGACATGCACACTTTAACAAACCAATCATTTCAGCGCCAGGGTCTGCCACACAACTGTGGCTGAAATGATTGGTTCGTTTGGGCCCCCACAAAACAAGCTGGCAATTAATGTGTCCCTGCACAAACTGGCTCTATGGAGGCAAGATGTCATCCTCATCCTCCTCATCCACCGATTCCTCACCCTCTTCAGTGTGTACATCCTCATCCTCACAAAGTATTAACTCATCCCCACTTGAATCCACCACCACAGGTCCCTCTGTACCTTCTGGAGGCTGGTCTCCCTGGAAGAGCTGATAATTCATTTTGATGAACATCATCTTCTCCACATTCTGTGGAAGCAACCTCCTACGCCTTTCGCTGACAAGGTTCCCGGCTGCACTAAACACTCTTTCGGAGTACACACTGGAGGGGGGGCAACTCAGGTAAAATAGAGCCAGTTTGTACAGGGGCCTCCAAATTGCCTCTTTTTCCTGCCAGTACAGGTATGGACTGTCTGCCATGCCTACTTGGATGCTGTCACCGATGTAATCCTCCACCATTCTGTCAATGGTGACAGTATCATATGCAGTGACAGTAGACATGTCAGAAATTGTTGCCAGGTCCTTCAGTCCGGACCAGATGTCCAAACTTGGTCCTGCCTGCCCTGCATCACCGCCAGCGGGTTGCTTAGGATACCTAAGTTTTTTCCTGGCAGCCCCAGTTGCGGGAGAAAATGAAGAAGGAGCCGTTGACGTGTCACGTTCCGCTTCAGCTGACAGTGTGTTCACCAGCAGGTCTTTGCACCTCTGCAGGCTTGTGTCGGCCGGAAAGAGAGACACCACATAGGCTTTAAACCTAGGATCGAGCACGGTGGCCAAAACGTAGTGGTCTGATTTCAACAGATTGACCACCCTGGAATCCTGGCAAAGCGAATGAAGGGCTTCATCCACAAGTCCCACATGCCGAGCGGAATCGCTCCGTCTTAGCTCCTCCTTCACTTTCTCCAGCTGCTTCTGCAAAAGCCTGATGAGGGGAATGACCTGACTCAAGCTGGCAGTGTCTGAACTGACTTCACGTGTGGCAAGTTCGAAGGGCTGGAGAACCTTGCACAACACGGAAATCATTCTCCACTGCGCTTGAGTCAGGTGCATACCCCCTCCTTTGCCTATGTCATAGGTGGATGTATAGGCTTGTATGGCCTTTTGCTGCTCCTCCATCCTCTGAAGCATATAGAGGGTTGAGTTCCACCGCGTCACAACCTCTTGCTTCAGGTGATGGCGGGGCAGGTTCAAGAGTGTTTGCTGGCGCTCCAGTCTTCGGCACGCAGTCGCTGAATGGCGAAAGTGGCCAGAAATTTTTCGGGCCACCCAAAGCGTCTCCTGCACGCCCCTGTCGCTTTTCAGAAAATTCTGCACCACCAAGTTTATTGTGTGAGCAAAACATGGGACGTGCTGGAATTTGCCCAGATGTAATGCCCGCACAATATTGGTGGCGTTGTCAGATATCACAAATCCCCAGGAGAGTCTAAGTGGGGTAAGCCACTGGGCGATGATTTCCCTCAGTTTCTCTAAGAGGTTGTCGGCGGTGTGCCTCTTACTGAAACCGGTGATACACAGCGTAGCCTGCCTTGTAACGAGCTGGCGTTTCTGAGATGCTGCTACTGGTGACGCTGCTGCTGTTGCTGCGTAAGGTGATACATCTACCCAGTGGGCTGTCACAGTCATATAGTCCTTAGTCTGCCCTGTTCCACTTGTCCACATGTCCGTGGTTAAGTGGACATTGTGTACAACGGCATTTTTCAGGACACTGAGGACACTTTTTCTGACGTTTCTGTACAGTCTCGGTATCGCCTGCCTAGTGAAGTGGAATCTAGACGGGATTTGGAACCGGGGACACACTACCTCCATCAATTGTCTAAATCCCACTGCACTAATGGCGGATACCGGACGCACGTCTAACACCAACATAGCAGTCAAGGCCTCAGTTATACGTTTTGCTTCAGGATGACTGCTGTCGTACTTCATCCTCCTCGCTAAGGACTGTTGGAGGGTCAATTGTTTAGTAAAAGTAGTGGTGTTCCTACTTCCTCTCTGGGATGATGAACGACTCCCAGCAGCAGCAACAGCAGCAGCGGCAGCAGTAGGCGTAGCAATGCAGGATCCTCCGGAGGAATCCCGGATAGGAGAGTCAGTCATGCCAGTGACATGGCCTGCAGGACTACTTCCGATCCTAACTAAGGAGGAAATTGACGAGGAGGGAGTTGACGGTGTGGTTTGCAGGCGCTTGGATACAACAGGACAACGGGATTTAGGTGTCCCTGGACTGCTTACGGTCTTAGCCAAAGTTTCTGAACTTGACAGTAACTTTTTATGAACGCGCTGCAGGTGCCGTATAAGGGAGGATGTTCCTAGGTGGTTGACGTCCCTACCCCTACTTATTTCACCTTTACATATGGTACATATGGCAAGACAGTTGTTGTCCGGATTTGGATAGAAATATTGCCAGACCAAAGAGGTGGAATGTTTGGTCTTCTGCCCAGGCATGACCGTGATGGGCTTTTTCATCCCACGGACAACAACTGTCTCCCCCGGAGCCTGATTTAAACAAACCACATCACCATCAGAATCCTCCTCGCCAACTTCCTCCTCAGCGCCAGCTACACCAGTATCCTCATCCTGTTGTACTTCAACAGTGACATCTTCAATTTGCATATCAGCAAGTGGACTGTGGGTGCTCCTTTCAGCACTTGCAGGGGGCGTGCAAATGGTGGAAAGAGCCACCTCTTCCCGTCCAGTGCTGGGAAGGTCAGGCATCGCAACCACCACCACACTTGGACTCTCCTTGGGGATTTGTGATATCTTCTTAGAAAGCACAGTTCTTCGCTGTGCTTTTGCCAGCTTAACTCTTTTGATTTTTTTAGTGGGAGGAGGGCTTCCATCGTCATGTGAAGCTGAACCACTAGTCATGAACATACTTGGGATCGACCTTAGCCGTTCCTTGCCACTCCGTGTCGTAAATGGCATATTGGCAAGTTTACGTTTCTCTTCAGCTGATTTAAATGTCTTTTTCAAGGTCATTTTCCTGAACTTTGCCATTTGGGATTGTATGTGCCCTCTACTATGACATTGGGCATCGGCCTTGGCAGACGACGTTGATGGCATGTTATCGTCTATGTCATGACTAGTGGCAGCAGCTTCAGCACTAGGAGGAAGTGGTTCTTGATCTTTCTCTATTTTATATTTATCGGAGAAAGTTTGGTCCTCCATTTATGTTATATCGATTTGATATATACGTGCGGCTAAACACAGAAAATAATTTTTTTTTGGGTTTGGACTGGAGTGTACTTTGTGGGTTACAGCACCCTTTAACGGTCAAGCCAGCCGGCCCTTTACTTATGACACAGGCGCACGCTTGGCACTACTTTGTTGATGCACGTGCGGCTACTGCGCACACAATTCACAAACACAGAAAATAATTTTTTTTTGGTTTGGACTGGAGTGTACTTTCGGGGGTTACAGCACCCTTTAATGGTCAAGCCAGCCGGCCCTTTACTTATGACACAGGCGCACGCTTGGCACTACTTTGTTGATGCACGTGCGGCTACTGCGCACACAATTCACAAACACAGAAAATAATTTTTTTTTTGGTTTGGACTGGAGTGTACTTTCGGGGGTTACAGCACCCTTAACGGTCAAGCCAGCCGGCCCTTTACTTATGACACAGGCGCACGCTTGGCACTACTTTGTTGATGCACGTGCGGCTACTGCGCACACAATTCACAAACACAGAAAATAATTTTTTTTTGGTTTGGACTGGAGTGTACTTTCGGGGGTTACAGCACCCTTTAACGGTCAAGCCAGCCGGCCCTTTACTTATGACACAGGCGCACGCTTGGCACTACTTTGTTGATGCACGTGCGGCTACTGCGCACACAATTCACAAACACAGAAAATATTTTTTTTTTTGGTTTGGACTGGAGTGTACTTTGGGGGTTACAGCACCCTTTAACGGTCAAGCCAGCCGGCCCTTTACTTATGACATAGGCGCACGCTTGGCACTACTTTGTTGATGCACGTGCGGCTACTGCGCACACAATTCACAAACACAGAAAATAATTTTTTTTTTGGTTTGGACTGGAGTGTACTTTCGGGGGTTACAGCACCCTTAACGGTCAAGCCAGCCGGACCTTTACTTATGACACAGGCGCACGCTTGGCACTACTTTGTTGATGCACGTGCGGCTACTGTGCACACAATTCACAAACACAGAAAATAATTTTTTTTTGGTTTGGACTGGAGTGTACTTTCGGGGGTTACAGCACCCTTTAACGGTCAAGCCAGCCGGCCCTTTACTTATGACACAGGCGCACGCTTGGCACTACTTTGTTGATGCACGTGCGGCTACTGCGCACACAATTCACAAACACAGAAAATAATTTTTTTTTTGGTTTGGACTGGAGTGTACTTTCGGGGGTTACAGCACCCTTCACGGTCAAGCCAGCTGGCCCTTTACTTATGACACAGGTGCACGCTTGGCACTACTTTGTTGATGCACGTGCGGCTACTGCGCACACAATTCACAAACACAGAAAATATTTTTTTTTTTGGTTTGGACTGGAGTGTACTTTCGGGGGTTACAGCACCCTTAACCGTCAAGCCAGTCGGCCCTTTACTTATGACACAGGCGCACGCTTGGCACTACTTTGTTGATGCACGTGCGGCTACTGCGCACACAATTCACAAACACAGAAAATAATTTTTTTTTTGGTTTGGACTGGAGTGTACTTTCGGGGGTTACAGCACCCTTAACGGTCAAGCCAGCCGGCCCTTTACTTATGACACAGGCGCACGCTTGGCACTACTTTGTTGATGCACGTGCGGCTACTGCGCACACAATTCACAAACACAGAAAATAATTTTTTTTTGGTTTGGACTGGAGTGTACTTTCGGGGGTTACAGCACCCTTTAACGGTCAAGCCAGCCGGCCCTTTACTTATGACACAGGCGCACGCTTGGCACTACTTTGTTGATGCACGTGCGGCTACTGCGCACACAATTCACAAACACAGAAAATATATTATTTTTTTAGCACTTGGGGGGAGCACCCCTGATGGACAGAGCACCCCCTGGACAAAACTACAGCACTCCTTTAGGACTGGGACACTGCACAGGACTTTGGAGTGGACACAGCCCCTATGGAGAACTGACTGCACAACACAGTCCAGCCAGCCACTATGGACTTTGAAGTAGTGGACACAGCCCCTATTAACAACAGCAGCACAGCACAACACAGCCAGCCCCTATGGACTTTGAAGTAGTGGACAACAGCAGCACTACACTACACTACACTACACTACACAGCCCTAACTCCCACCCTCCCTCTTCACTGTCCACAGCCGAGTGAGAAAATGGCGCCGACACGGGTACCTTATATAGGATCCAAAACCCGCGAGACTCGGAAGGCGGGATGATGATGTTTTGCCTCGATTTCAGATCCGAGTCAGGCGGGAAAAGTCGAGCCTGACTCGGATCGGACTCGGATCGGGGGGGCTCGGGGGGGTTCGGATTTCAGAAATCCGAACCCGCTCACCCCTACTTTATATATTAGTGTTATATATATATAAGTGTTGTTATTATAAAAATACATTTTCCTACTTGCTTCTGCTACTAAAACCAAACCTCTAGTCACAATCCAGTCTCATATAAGCCCGGTACAAGGTGAGCAGCAAGAGATTTGCAGATGTGTCTGACTCAGTTACAACTTTTTATTGGAAGCACTTTACAAGTCTGTGTCAGACTGACTCTAAATAAGGGCCTTAAAAAAAATATTATCCTCGTTAGCAGCAAATTTCTGTAGGAAGTCCTGTACTACTGATGCGTTTCACTTCTTATAAAGGAGCTTTATCAAAGAGTGGAGGGATTTCAAATTTGCAGTACTTAAATACCAACTCCTTTCTTATCATTGGATGTTTCTCCTGATCATATATCATAATAACTGTTCCAATTTTTTATCTAACTGTGTCTTGGAATTTTCATCCATATTAGGTTCATTTTATTGAGGAGCATAGTACCAATTTCTTGGTACCAATTTCTACATAGGTAACTGCTGCTAAAATAATTAGATTTTTTATCTTTACCAGCATCTGAATTAAGGAACTTTGGGTCTTAATCAGGCTGGTTTGCAAGGCTGCGCTCGCATGGCAACTGCCCATCACTGTATAAAGCCGCCCATGAAATTGATCCACAAGTCAGCTAAACCATCAGTAACATCGAGCAACATCAGAACCAGTTGCACAGTTGCACAGTTGACCTGACCCTACCTCCCAAACTGCTAAACTTCCTGTCGCCATCTAGTTCTCTGCCAGCATATGCAATCATAGGGCTTTAATTATGCACATCCCTATAACTGCATTCAAATGCACAGGCACGCCTGCATTCCAGCTTCCCGATCGCAGCAGCCAGTTCGCGCATGTGCAGGGCACTATAATTGACAGACTGTGTGTGAATGCAACCTTGCAATCCAACCTGAATAAGGCACTTAATTCCCTGATTTGTGTTTATCTATTGTGCCCGTCAGATCTAGTTCAGTGCTTATGTTTTCTGTGGTCATTAGATCTATTGAGTTGTTGCAATTGGCTAAACTCCCCACCGATGTCATATTTCTCTATGGGGAAGTGCTACAGCATTTTAAAAGCTATGTCCCTGGGAGATAGATTGCTAGCTTCCTCTGTCTGCCCCCCTCCCATCTCCCCCTCATCAACTCTCCTGCCTTGTCTATCATCAGTCACCAGAAATTAAAAGCAGATGAGTGAGGCCATATGAGCTGTAACCAATGATGATCCCTCATGGTGTGATAGTCTGTCCCAGAGACTGGAGACTGGTCTTGTCTATTGCAGGGTACAGGTCTTGTCAGATCCTCACTGTGTACATGGCCAGGGCTTAGCACAGGAGAAGGATATGGGACAGTGGGTGGAAGTCTGTCACTCCAATTTGATATCCTGGTGGCAATGGCAGCTGTGGACTGGGGAGATGCAGTGATCATGGGGTGTCTCAGGCTTTCTGCCTTCCATTCTAGCATTTTGGTCCTGGGAGGAAGGCAGGGGTGGGGCTTCCTTCCTACCCTCTATATAACTTGTACTAGACACACACTCTATCTCATTATATAATAGAATATATCTGTATCTTCTAAAACTAACAGACTGATTTTGGATTCCCCAATAACATAAAGCATAAAGTTAAAAGAGCAACAGTGAAATATTTATTATTGTCTGCAAATGATATACAATTTTTTTCAGACCCGCTCGCTAGATGCGTTCGCATGCAGTCAATGTATGCAAATCCTGTGATCGCACAGCAAGACATTAGCACGCCCACTATGTATTGGCAATGGGCATGCAATCGTGGTGTGTATGCAGACACCCACAAGCCTGTCTTAAGATGCCCACTTTCCCTTTGCAATACACGTCATCTCCAGGAAGTATATGCAACAATCGGTAACATCGAGAACCTTGGGATGCATGCACAGCACTTGTGGCTGACTATACCCTACCGCAACACTGCGAGTGCTTCAGTGTGTAATGCAGCCATGTGACGTGTACTATGATGCTGCATATTAATTAAGCACGCCTTTGAAATGGTAGTAAGATGCTCAGACATGCCTATGTTCACACCACCACTCCCCCGTTTCCACCGACCAACCCTTGTCACCACCCACAAACGCCTCATCCTCTTAGTTGAGCTAGCAAGGCGTCTATGCCCAAGGGGCGATCGCTTCACGATCGCATGGACTAGTTTACGCATGCGCACTTCGATGCATATGCATGCGCATATTGCAAACATCATCATGCTGCGTGTGAATGAATCCTAGCTAGCGGGTCTGAATCAGGCCCTGAGTGCAATATGTTGGTACAATAGACTTTGTTTTGGAAAATCATCTATAGCAGGCCTGGCCAACCTGTGGCTCTCCAGCTGTTATAAAACTGCAAGTCCCAGCATGCTGTGCCACAGATTTAGCATTCCCTCGTAGCAAAGGTGTGGCAGGGGATGCTGGGACTAGTAGTTTCAACTGGAGAGGCACGAATCGCAATTGCAACTGCATACACACATTGAGCAATTGTTAGCCATTGCGCATGCATATAAGTCACACTGCGTGTGCAGCTATCGCGCTGCAATTACGCACGCAGGTAGGAACCAATCGCCGAGTGAGTGACAGCTGTGAGTGTTTGGGGGTGGTAACGGGGAAGTGGTCGGAGAAACGCAGATGTGCCTGTCTGTTTGAACGCTGTTTCATGGGCGTGCATAAATTAGTCACTACGAATGCATACGTAGCTTAAGTATTCACTGTGTGCGACAAGACTTGCAATTCCTGCAATGGGTCAGAGCTGCTATAATTGCGGGTGAAGGGCCGATGTGCTCTGATGTTACCGACGTATACACAGCACTGTGAGGTATTACAGATGTGAGATAGCAGTAGTGGGCGTCTCTATGCTGGCTGAGCTGTGGCAGCTGTTACAGATGTATACATAGGACTGTGAGGTATTACAGATGTGAGATAGCAGTAGTCGGCGTCTCTATGCTGGCTGAGCTGTGGCTGATGTTACAGATGTATACACAGGACTGTGAGGTATTACAGATGTGAGATAGCAGTAGTGGGTGTCTCTATGCTGGCTGTGCTGTGGCTGATGGTACAGATGTATACACAGGACTGTGAGGTAATACAGATGTGAGATAGCAGTAGTTGGTGTCTCTATGCTGGCTGAGCTGTGGCTGATGTTACAGATGTATACACAGGACTGTGAGGTATTACAGATGTGAGATAGCAGTAGTGGGTGTCTCTATGCTGGCTGAGCTGTGGCTGATGTTACAGATGTTTACACAGGACTGTGAGGTATTACGGATGTGAGATAGCAGTAGTGGGTGTCTCTATACTGGCTGAGCTGTGGCTGATGTTACAGATGTATACACAGTACTGTGAGGTATTACTGATGTGAGGAAGCAGCAGTGGGCATCTCTACGCTGGCCGAGCTGTGGCTGACATTAGCATAAATTCGCAGCTGAATTGCGTGAGATTACACAGCTGCGATCACAATTGCATTCCGTGCTGAATCAGATCCTATATTCCTTTACCATACAGAATGTAATAGTTGAAATTTTACTAACAACAGTTAAATATAAAAACCATTGGACATGAAATGAGGTGAATTTGAATTTCCTTGTGGTTCTTTAAAGAAAGTAAGAAAATTAAAAAATTACTGTAACTTATTCCTGCTTATTTGCACCGTTCATCTAGTCATTAGGAAAAACCATCAAAATAATGACCGTACAAAAAGATTTACAGTATATTTATTCGGTATATTTAAAGATATAGTAAGCGGCACAGTAATTGCTGCTCCCTATTCTATTTTATGTAGAAACCAAATTCAAAGAAATCAAATACAAATAATTAAATTGCACTATAGCTGTTGTCAAACTTAAAGTGATATTATAGCCTATAATTACTTTGCTGCTTACAGACAATGGGCAAAATGTACTCAGCAGCGGGTTCTAAATCCCAGTGGTTTGGTGGTAGTTTTGCGGCGGTTTTGCTATCTGCAGAATTACTAAGGTCAAACCCACTGCAAAACCGCTGCAAAACCGTCGTCAAAACACATTTTCGAATAGAATAGAACAGGGCTGCCAGTTAGAAACTGCTGCAAAACCGCCACCAAACCTCTAGGGTTTAGAACAGAATAGAACCTACTGTAAACAGCCACCAAACCTCCGGGGTTTAGAACCTGCCGCTTAGTAAATTTTGCCCAATATGTGAAACAGTACAGGTTCAATTATTACATTTGGTCGTGTGGTTTTCTGGTTCCTGCACAGCGCAGAGCAGTAAGAAGAGAGCGTTTCATTCTGGCATTGCTGGCTATTAATACAATGGAGTGCAGGCTTGGGTAGGCAAAGCAACAAATATTGCACAATGATAAACAGGCTGATTCTTCTGATTGGTAGCAAAAATGTATCATGTTTGAACTTATAAAACACAGAGCATAAAAGAACAGAAAAGAGACCATATTTCTAATTACACTTATGTGAGCGTCTAGTTGGATATTAGTGAATCCTGAATCTTTGCTGCTCATATTCTTGGTGTGTTTCAGGAGCGATACAATCAGAAGACAAATGGCCGCACAGAATATGAGGAACGGTACGAGGGATCCTGTGAAAAAGATGACAAATGAATTTCCCAAATTTGTGTCCAGAGTCACATTTCCAGTGTTAGAGCTGTTACTGTCCATGGTAGAATTCATGTAGTGTACTGAGTACACGAGCCATATGTTGGGCAGGCTGGAAAGAAAAGACACCAGAAGTGAGGTCAGGAGCATCCAGGGGACCATCCTGGAGATGTTCATCTTAAGTCTCATGAATAATCTGTTGCTGTAGTTTGTGATCTTCGTGCAGTAGAAGACGCAGAGTACGGTGCCCCACCACAGGCTGCAGAACACCAAACATTCTGAAGCAGTGAGAGGATACTTAGTAGCATCATTTGAAGTGAAGGAATGAGTGAAAATGACCACAGTAGATACTTGGAAACCAATTGCTAGAAGAATGATCCTCACCACTCCCAGGCTGGTCATGATATAGTCAATGGTTTGAAGAGTTTGACCCTTCAGCCACCAAATGAAGATCTATGTCACAATAAATGCATTGAGAAGTAATCCGATAATTATCAGAGAACAGAGGACAAATGATAACAGGATGAAAGTGTTAAAATTCATATTTTGATGTGATGAATACTGTATTTCACAGCATCTGATTTCTTAACAATCATCCAATGTATGGTGTGGTATAACAGGGGAATATTATACATAGGGTTGTTTGCATTAGGTTTGGCATGACATATGGCTACAAATCTACAAATAGTTTTGTTATCATTGCATTTTAACATTTGAATGCAATGACTAAATTAGTTACATAATAATACCCCCATTTTGCCTGTCCCAGCCTGACCCCCCCCCCTTTCAGACAGAAAAGCTGATCAACACAAGTATTTTTTCTGTCTGAAAGGGTCAACCCGGGTCAAAATTGCAGGGTCATGGACAGTTGATCAGCAAATTACCAGATAAAAGTGCTCTACCTTGTAATTTGCTTTTCTGTGTGAAATGGGTCTCAGTCAGGTACTGTATATGTGAAACTCAGCTCCCTGTGCACCTACAGTAGCAGCAATCTCCTGATGTTTGTGGGGATTATTAATGATATTAGACTGCATGGAGATGTAATATAATCTGTACGCAGTGTTCCAATTACATAATTGTCATTATACAGCAATTAATGCCATAGTTTCTTGTATAATAAAATACAACGCCAATGAAGAGGACATGACAAAAATAAACGTAGGAAAAAAATCATAAAAGAGGCGCTCACATTCAGTGTAAAGTGTGCTGTTCACTGACTCTGAGGGCCGCCTTAAATATTCAGCTGCAACTCACCAACAAGTAGGAGATTACAGAAGCCACTGCTGTAAATATAGCCAAATAAGTTAAAAACAACTAATACCCCTTTTCCACCTAAATTCCAGGTCTGACCCGGAGTTGGAACAAAGGCCCTCATTCAGAGCCGCTCACTAGCGGCCGTACGCTCGTTCCGAGCGATGTTCGCACATCTGCGCATGCGTACAGTTTTTAGTACGCATGCGCGTACCAATCAGTGCGGCCGAAAATCGTTTGTACGCTATATAGCGAGTGCCTGCTATTTTGAGTGACAGAATGAGGTGTATGTGGGTGGTAACAGGGGAAGGTGCTTGTAAACGGGGAGTGGAGATCAGAACGCAGGCGTGCTTAAAGGTCAAAACGGGCGTTTTAAGGGTGTGCATAATTAATACAGCAGCGTCATTGACCACGTCACTTGGTTTTTTTTAACTCAGAACTGCTCGCAAAATAGCGGTTGAAAAAACCAACCACAAGAATAGCGAGCAGTTCATACGCTGTACAATGTACTCGATTAATCTAATAAATAGCAGACATGCCGTATGGTGCGAGCGGCCAGGGGGCGTTTTTAACAAATAAACGAGCGTATGTTTTGCTCGCTCGTTCAGACTTAGAGGTGTGAACAGACTGCAATTTGCGAACGGATCATTTGAATAGCCACCCCTTGTTTTAGAACGAACGACCGCAAATAGCGAGTGGCTCTGAATGAGGGCCAAAGTTCCTATCCGGATCAGACCCGGAATTTTGTCGGTGCAAGTTGGCGCCGCTCACACCAGAGTCGGGTCTGCATAGACCCGGCTTTTCCGGAGTGAAAGTTGTCGCTTGGAGATGACGTCATCTCCAAGCGCCACTGAAGCCGGATCAATCAGCCGGCTAGTAGCGCACTCCAGGTCATCGTGACTACGTCCATCTTTAACATCAGCCACAGCTACTTCAGTTCACTGTAACAACATGCAGTAATCAATCAATCATCGATATCATAGCTTGATGCAATAAGGTGTAATAGACAGACATATGATGATTGAGGCACTTGTACCAATACATATATGCTGACTGATATATCGGCTCATCATTACATGTATCTATTGAGATAGATTACATTATAGAACTGTGTCAGCATATATGTATTGGTACAAGTGCCTCAATCATCATATGTCTATCTATTACACCTTATTGCATCAAGCTATGATATCGATGATTGATTGATTACTGCATGTTGTTACAGTGAACCGATGCTACATCATTTTTTCAACATATAGATTGGTTCCAAACGACAACTGTACCCATCATTTCACTTGGTGCTTTAATCTTCACCTGATAATTCACTATACTTTATTACATCAAGCTATGATATCGATGATTGAGTGATCATTACATGTTGTTACGGTGAACCAATGTTATAATTTTTTCTTAAACATATAGATTGTTTCCTACAACAACTGTACCAATTAGTTCACTTGGTAATCCTTTTATGGTGAGCTATAACAGCACAGGTATTACTTCTTTGGAACTTTGAGAATCATATTCCAATACCGGCTGTATTCCTCAAATTATAATTTTGTATGTTGTTCTATGTGGTTAGTCCTTCTTCTATGATTATTCATTTTTCGTGTAATTATTAAAAGTTACATTTTATTAACTATATAGACAGCTTTTTCTGTGCCCCAGAAACAAGAGAGTACCTTTCTCCCTTTCTTTTTTCATGTCTAAAATGAGCTGATTGGTGGTTGTGGAGTAGTCACGTCCCACTTTTTATGACCTCACAAGTTTAACAGGGCAGACCCTGGTTCAGTGTGAACGGGGTTGACCTGAGAATAATCCAGATCGATGGTGCAGTGTAAACAGTGTCTGACCTAGGTTGGAACCATGTCTGAAAACCCAGGTTGGACCCGGGTTTTTGGCGGAACAGAGGTATAAGTAACAAAAAAATACATACATTATGAGATGGGAGCAAACCAAAAAAAAAAAAAAAAAAAGAAAGTTTCTTTGTATCTGGAGCAAACTATGTTGCAATGCACAGGGAGGGCAATATATTTTTCTATTTTCATGCAAGGTCTGCTTTTGCATGTGGCCCGAAAATAAGGGACAGCTTTATTTTTACACTGCAATTTACATTTGAGTTTGGACACACTCCTTACACTTTTTACATCTGCCCCACCTGCAGCAAAGCATGGTGTTACCCAGGTGCACAGTTACTTGCCCTCTTTTATGCTTACTTCCAAACTCAGAACCAGACGCATTATTGGCTACAGGCAATAAGACATAATTTGAAAATGTCTGAACTCCTGGATGAATTCCCAGTGATACCATCACTCGGCTCAGCCTTGAGAAAGCTAAAGGTGAAACGTGAAACTGCTGTTTGTCCATTGCGCTATGTAACAAATTAATAAATTACAATGACTGTGCTAGCCTAGACAGATAACTTGAGAGTATGGGTTTTCCCTGTGCAGAGTATTTCAGAACTAACAATGCAGATTGCACGTATACAGGACTGAACTAAGTGATGAATGAACTTTCAATAAACTAGATGTTCCGGTTTGAAGATTCCTGGCAATACAACAAGAGACTACAACTAAAAATGTACTGAAACAAATTATTTTGGCCAATCAGTGCAGTGCTCTGCTAGGGCACAATTGTACAATGGGATCATTTTACAACAGTACAAATAAACATTTGAGTAGATCATCAGTAGAGCAGCACAGACGGTGTAGTGGTGAGCATTACTGGCTCACAGCACTGAGGTCATGGGTTTGATTCCCACTATGGCACTAATTGTTTGGAGTTTGTATATTCTCCCTGTGCTTGCGTGGGTTTTCTCCCACACTCCAAAAATATACTGGTAGGTTAATTGACTCACAACTATAATTATCCCTAGTGTGTAAGTATGTGTGTGAGCATGTTATAGGGAATATAGATTGTAAGCTCCACTGGGGCAGGGACTGATGTGAGTGGTCAAATATTCTCTGTTAAGCGCTGCGGAAAATGTGTGCGCTATATAAATAACTAGTAATAATAATAATAAATAAATAATTTTTCTTCTCTTCAGAGGATAAACAAGAGACTGATATCTGCAAATACTCATTATCTTCCGTCTTATTTTGTTAAGTAGATGAAGTATAGATTGTGGCATAAATATTTCTCTTGTCTACTTTCTTTAAATCACATGTCAGTCCAGATGGCTACACCAGGGGCTTTTCTAGAGAGGAGGGGGCCAGTGTGCAGTCTCCAACACGGGCCCCCTCCTCTCCGCCCAGCGGCCGGCAGCGCACTGAGCTGTGCGTGGCCAGCTCCAGAGTTATAGACTCTGGCCACTAAAGTGTGCACAGAGTCTATAATGTATGTACAGGTCAGCGGGAAAATGACCACAGTGGCCATTTTCCCTGTACTGTGCATGCGCAAATGACGGGAATATGGCCGCCGCGGCCATTTTCCAGACGTTTTACAGCGCCGGACCCACGACGTGGGTCTCCAGAGAGGTAAGTAATATTATGGGTGCAATATTATAGGTGCAGGGTGTGCATTCAATTTTGGATCTTTCACGAAAAATGCTAGTGTCCAGAAAATTCCCTTTACACCTATCCGCTTGTATGTAAATTTAACTTGACTGGCAAACCCATTCAGTGTATTAACTTCTCCTCCATACTGTTCCAGATTAGAAAGATATCATCAGTGAATCGACAGTATAATATATCAGTCCCAAAAATTGGTACAATATGGGTGTTCTCGTATACACACATATACAGATTGGCATAACATAGCGCCAAATTGGAATCCAGTGCAGTTCCTGATCTCTTCTTATAATAATCAATCCCATACATAAAGTAATTGTATTGAAGGAGAAGCTCAACCAGTTCCATCAAGAATTCCACTGGTGGACAACTCATGAATCCTCCAGAAAGTTTCTTTCTAATCATGGCTAGACCTGCATCATGAGGAGGAATAGTGTACTTGACATCCATTGTCACAAGTGAAGCAGTGTCAGGTAAATCATCAAGACAAGCAATTTTGTCAAGAAATACCCAGTATCTCTTAAACATCTCTCTGACCAATGGTTGCAAGAACAAATCTACAAATTGTGCCAATGGAGTCTTTTGAAGGGTGAACATATAGGGCACACAGGGTTGTCTACCATAAGAAAATTGGATATAGATTCATCAATCCAACCTGAACAGCAATATCAACTATTTTATCAATACATTGCTTGGTCTAACACAAAGGTCTACAATCTAATTTACAATAAGTGAGAAAGTCAGACAATTGACGTTTAATCTCTTTATCGTAGTCAATCCAGTTCTGCAGAACCACTGCTCCTCCTTTATCTGCTGGTCAAATCACGAATTCATCTTTCTGCCTTAAAGATCTTAGTGCATATCTCCATGCACTGGATAAATTGTCATAAAGGGGTTTCATCTCAGCATTCTTATCATCAGGCTCAGTCAATCTCATAAAAGTCTTGATGTTGGCATTGTTGGAGCAGGGATCAAAGGATCCATGTTTCCTAAAAGGAATATGCTGTTGCTTTCTTTTGACATATTGTTGGAGAAAAACTCTCTGAGGTGCCCGAATTTGTAATGTCTATAAACCAGTCAAACATATTGTGTTGGTAAGTAGGGGCAAAAAACAGTCCATGTGACAGAAGTGAGATTTCAGCAGCAGTGAGTGTATGTGAGTGCGCTAATACTGTGTGGCATATTGCTCATGTGTGGATGTAATTGTAAGGGTCTGTTATATACACTGTTAGTGCCCAGAGCTGATAGCACCACAGCACCTTTATTTAAATGTGGGTCAGTTGGATGAGATGGTACTTCTTGTTACAACAGACCAGGGCCATTTTATACAGACACTGGTAGAATTGTCGGTCTATACAATAATTGGTGATGGTACATAAGGAGCCCCAGGTAAGTGGCTGTTTTTACTTTTTGATTCTGGTGACACTTTGTTGTTATATATTATGGAAAGGATCGGCTGTCTTGACAAAGGTCATTGAGACCAAAACATTGAACAGTTTATGCGACATGTGAGCCTTCGATATGAAAAACTTTTTCTACTTTTCTATGGAATTGGTGAGTGCCCTCTCTTTTTATTTTCTTTATGTATTAGTGTTACTGTCTGATACTAAAACCACCCCTCCAGTCACAATAAAGTCTCATGTAAGCAAGGTACAAGGGGAGGGATTTGCAGCACGAGATTTGTGATTTCTCCGAACAGGTAGAAGAGGTGCAATTTTGTTTTTGGAAGCACTTTGCAAGTCCATTTCAGACTGACTCTTAATAAGGACCTTAGTACTGGGTAATGGATACTATTGTTACAATAGGAGATGACTAACTGGTGACTAAATTTAAAAATTATTTTAATAATTCACATGTAATCAATACACTGCAGGTCAGCCTCTAGTTGAAAATATCATAATATTCCAGTGGAGTAAAATATCAATCCCTTTTGACTGTACAAGAAGGAAATGCTGATAACAATAATGTTGTCCTGTGGTACCTGGAGCTTCTCTTTGTTTGTGTTTTAAGAGATTTTTTTATTGTTCTAGAACATTTTGGGAAATGTTTTTTCCTATGTGTGATGCTGGTTCACTCATATTCCCATTGGCTAATTGAACCCTAGTAACCTTTATTATAGCTGAAGCTTTCTTTAGATGGTCATTTCTGTTCTTGATGACCACATCAAGCTCTTGTAAGTCCAGAAATTCATGTGTGCAAAAATCCCTCCTTGCAACTGGTGAAATTTGATCTTTTCAAAGTGTTTACTTGTTTTGGACCCTTCATTCTCCATGTTGCTAGCTATTGAGCCTAGCCAGATATACATTGTAGTTGCACTCACTTTTTCAGTGCTTATGTTGTCTGTGGTCATTACATCTGTTGGCTGACCTCCCCACCAATGTTTCTCTATGGGGAAGTTATACAGCATTTTAAAACTCTGTCACTGGGAGCTGAATTGCTAGATTCCTCTATCTGCCCCCCCTCCCAACTTCTTCTTCTATCTTTCCCTGACTATCGACAGTCACCGGAACTTACCAGCAGATTAGCGAGGCCATCTGAGGTGTAACCAATGATGATCCTTCATGGTGTGTGCAGTGGAAGTCTGCACCCAGAAAATGGCCTTGTCTGTTGCAGGGTACAAGTCTTGTCAAAACCTCACAGTGTATATGGCTAGGGCTTAGAACAGGAGCAGCATATTGGACAGTGGGTGGAAGTTTGTCTCTCCAATTTGATATCCTGGTGGCAATGACAGCTGTGGGCTGGGGCAGAGCCGTAACTAGACTTTTTTGTGCCCTGTGCCAGAAAGAGCATTGGCGCCCCCTCATTTTTCAAAGGGACATGATGAACCCAAAAAAGGAGAATGGCCTCATGGGGAAGGACAGAAATTTGACAGGCCCAAACAGAGTTCCCTGACCTGTGGTGCACTGTGCGATGGCACCGGCCGCACTACCCTAGCTACGGCCCTCGGCTGGGGAGATGCAATGATCATAGGGTGCCTCAGGCTTTCTGCCATCCAGCAAAGTCTCTTAGCCACAATCGGGAGGCAGTTTCAGGACCTTCTCTTTTTGCACAGGGGGAGGCTGTGTGTGGGCATCAGTGAGAGCTGTAAGGCAGTGATTCCCAAACTGTGTGCCTAGGCACTCTGGGGTGCCTCAGGGCACTTGCAGGGGTGCCTCAGGATGGTGGTCTAGCACAAAATAAAATTATTTATGGTCAATGTAATGTAAATACGTACCCAAACAGAAGCGCAATCCTGTCCACCACCACATAACTAACCCTAAAGATTACAGGTAAGCACAATTTACTACATTTTTTTCTGAATTTCTCAATAACAATCCATTGGCTTAGGGTTGCCGTGTAAACAATGCTGATACTCTAGGGCGCCATGATTCAAAAAAGTTTGGGAACCACTGCTGCAAGGGAAGGAAGGGGGCGGGGCCTCCCTCTAGCTCTCTACTTGACTTGTGCTAGACACCTGCTCTATCTCATTATATAATAGATTCTATCTGTATCTTATAAACTAACATATTAATTTCCTGTGCACAAATTTTTCTTTTCTCTTCAAACTTTAAGATGTTATTAGTAAATTGTACCAATTGGCATTTGAATTCACAATGATATAGTTAAAAGAGCAACAGTGAAATATTTATTATTGTATGCAAATGATATACAATTTTTTTCCAGCCAATATTAGCAGCCTACAGTCAGTTGCCGTATATCTCTGATTGATTCATATATGATCTGAGGGCCCGATTCAGACCTGCTCATTAGAAGCAAATGCACGCAGCCGTCAGCTGCTATAGTATGCAAATCCTGCGATCGCATGGCAAGATATTAATATGTCTACTATGTCTTTATGTGCGATCATGGGCTGTATTTAAGATGCCCACCAGCCAGTCATAAGACACCCACTTTCCCTTTGTTACACACGTCATCTCCAGGAAGTGTATACAACAATCGGTAACCATACGCAGCACTTGTGGTTGACCATAACCTACCGCAAGCACTGCGATCGCTGCAATGTGTAACACAGCCAGATGACGAGTACTATGGCGCTGCATCTTACTTATGCATGCCCCAGAAACGGCGTTAAGACGCTCAGGCACGTCTGTGTTCGCACCACCACACCCCCATTTTCATTGACCTTCCTCTGTCACCACCCACAAACGACTTGTCCTGTCACTCAATCTGGTAAGCTGTCTATGTTCAACGTGTGTTCACTTCCCGATCGTAGTGACTGGTTTGCGCGCGCACACTGTGATGAATATGCATGCACAGATAGCAAACATCGGTCAGCTGCGTGCAAACGCAGCCTAGCGAGTGGGGCTGAATCGGGCCCTGAGTACAATATACTTTACAATTTGTTATGGAAATCATCTATAGCAGGCCTGGCCAACCTGTGGCTCTCAAGCTGTTGTGAAACTACATCCCAGCATGCCCTGCCACAGCTTTAGTATTCCCTAATAGCAAAAGTGTGGCAGGGCATGCTGGGACTTGTAGTTTCACAAAATCTGGAGAGGCATAGATTGGCCAGGCTTGCTATATAGTCTTTTACTAAACAGAATGTAATATTTTATATTTTACTAACATCATTTAAATAATATAAAAAAGCAATTGGAAAGAACATGACATGATGAACACTTGGAGATTTCCTTGCGGTTATTTTAATAACCTGATTCCATAAGGTAACAAAAAGTAAAAATTACTGTAACTTATTTCTCAACTATTCCGGCTTTGCACCAATGATATAGGCAGTAAGAAACAACATCAGAATAAGAAACACCATCAGAATAATGACAGTAACAAAAAGATTTATATTTATTTGATGTATTTACAGATATAGTAAGCAGCACAGGAATTACTGCACCCTATTCTATTTTATGTAGAAACCAAATTCAAATAAATCAAACACAAATAATTAAGTTACACTATAGCTGTTGTCAAACTTAAAGTGATATTATAGCCTACAATTACTCTGCTGCTTGCAGACAATATATGAAACAGTACAGGTTCTATCATTACATTTGGTCATGTGGATTTCTGGTTCCTGCACAGCGCAGAGCAGTAAGAAGAGAGCGTTTCATTCTGGCATTGCTGGATATTAATACAACAGAGTGCAGGCTTGGGTAGGCAAGGGTACAAATACTGTACAACAATACACAGGCTAAATCTTCTGATTGGTGGCATACAGTGGTCATGTTTAAACTTATAAAATACAGAGTATAAAAGAACAGAAAAGAGACCATATTTCTAATGGCACTTATGTGAGCATCTAGATGGATATTAGTGAACCCTGAATCTTTGCTGCTCATGTTCCTGGTGTGTTTCAGGAGCGATACAATCAGAAGACAAATGGCCGCACAGAATATGAGGAACGGTACGAGGGATCCTGTGAAAAAGATGATGAATAAATATACAGAATTTGTGTCCAGAGTCACATTTCCAGTGCTAGAGCTGTTACTGTCCAGGGTAGAATTCATGTAGAATACTGGGTGCACGAGGCACATGTTTGGCAGGCTGGAAAGAAAAGACACCAACAGTGAGGTCAGGAGCAGCCAGGGGACCATCCTGGAGATGTTCATCTTAAGTCTCATGAATAATCTGTTGCTGTAGTTTGTGATCTTCATGCAGTAGAAGACGCAGAGCATGGTGCCCCACCACAGGCTGCAGAATGTCACAAATTCTATTGCAGTGAGAGTATAGTTAGCAGCATCATTGGAATTGATGGAATGAGTTAAAATGACCACAGCAATTTCAATGAAACCAGCAACTAGAAGAATGATCCTCACCACTCCCAGGCTGGTCATGATATAGTCAATGGTTTGAAGAGTTTGACCCTTCAGCCACCAAATGAAGATCTGGGTCACAATAAATGCATTGAGAAGTAATCCGATAAACATCAGAGAACAGAGGACAAATGATAACAGTATGAAAGTGGGAAAATTCATATTTTCTTCACAGAGTAATGAATACTGTATTTCACAGCATCTGATTTCTTAGTGACCATCTAGAGTTAGACCCATCTGATGTACGGTGTGGTATTATATTATACGTAGGGTTGTTTGCTTTATGTTTTGCATGACATTTCCCTACAAATCTACAAATAGCTATGTCATCATTACATTTTAACATTTGCATGCAATGAGTAAATTAGTTACATAATTAATGTCAGGTATATGTGAAACTCAGCTCCTTGTTCACCTGGCAGCAATCTCCTGATGTTTGTGGGGGTTATTAATTGTATTAGACTGCATGGAGATGTAATATAATCTGTACGCAGTATTCCAATGACATGGAGCATTTTAAGAGAGGAGGGGGTCAATGTGCAGTCCCAGTTTGGCCCCCTACTGTCTGTCAGTGCACTAAGCACAGTAGATTCAGACTTCATGCCAGGTTCTACTGCGCATACATGGGTCTCTGGGGAAATGGCATCTGCGCCTTTTTCCCAGGGACATCTTTTCTGCACATGCGTGAGTCAGCAGGAAATTGGCCGCCTCCATTTTCCCAATGATTTTTTGCTGCTCTTCAGAGCCGGTCTGGTGCTGCTGAGCAGCACACTGGAATCTGTGGAAATGTAATTGTAATTAACTAACTATGGGTGCACGGTGTGGACCCCACCTGGACCCAGGGGCCTGTGTGCACCACACACCTTGCACCCATTATAAAGGCACCCCTACCAATGACATAATTGTCAGTATATAGTAATTAATGCTATAGTTTACTGTATAACTAGCTGAAGTACCCGGCATTGCCTGGATTTAAATCTTCAAGTTTTATTACGTGATGTCCAAATCCATCCAGTGGAAGGCCTAGAACAGGCTCCTTGGGTGAAAGTTCTGCTCGGCGCACTCCACCGTGAGGTCTGACCGGGACCCAAACCACTCCGTTAGACATCCCAGACCAATTTCCACCACTCTCTGAAGTTTTCATTAAAATCCATCCAGTGGAAGGCTCGGAACAGGCTTGCCAGTTCAAAGTTCTGCCTAGCGTACACCAATGGCAGGTCTGACCAGGACATCAACCCCTTACTATGTCTTTTAGAATGTTACCATTCCTTGATGTTTTCATCCAAATCCATCCAGTGGAAGGTTTAGAACAGGCTCCCTGGGTCATTGTGCTGCCCAGCGTACACCAACGGGAGGTCCAACTGGGACCCTAAACCACCTAAAACCTGGCCAGAATCCAACTCGGCAACCTTGCATTGGTTTCATCCCAATCGGTGCAGGGGTGTCCGAATGCATAACCGGAAATTAAACAAATAGACCAAAGAATTTTATATATAAGATTTGTCGCTCTGTTGTTTTGTCACTATATGTGGTCTAAGCTTATTTTTTTGATACTAAATAAATATTAAAGATTTTGCTGCTTTTCCTAGAGAGCTGTGGAAAATATTTGCCAACAAAGAAACAAACAAACTTCTTCTGAAAGATAAATATCTAGATAGATATGTAGCAACCCCAACTTGCAATTAAAGTAAAGAGTTTACCTTGTGTGTTATGGTTCAGTCTTCATTCAATTTACGGAGAGGTGAGAGTAATGGAAGCACATGAAGAGGTGAGGAGGCAGCTTGTCTTTTGTGAACACAGGTTTATTAGAGGGTCAGCAGGGAACTTGCATAGATAACACACCTCACCCAATGTGGCAACATTCTTAATACAATTTCAGTGGGGAAAACACAGATTACGCATATTAAGTACAAAACGTGCACGATACTCCACAAATTTGCATAATGTTACTTAGGCAGTTGAATATAAAATATAAGGCAACTTTCACATTATTATTCACAGTTGCATTCGGAATCGGTATGATATCCCAGCTGCCGCATGGCCGGGAGTTCAAATCCCGGCAGTGGAAGCCCGACAGCACTGGAAATCACGATCGTGGTAAGGTAAGTATCTACTAATCTAACATAACCCCCCTAACCCTAACCCTAACCCTCCTTAGGGATGCCTAACCCTAACCTCCCCCCTGTGCCTAACCCTAATCCCCCCTCTAAGTGCCTAAGCCTAACCCCCCCTTCCCCGCTGCCTAAACCTAAGTCCTCCGGGGGGCCTAACCCTAAGTCCCCCCAGGGGTCCCTAACCCTCCCTACCCCTAGCCTAACCCTAACCCACCCGGGGGGGTGCCTGACCCTAAGTCCATCCCGGGTGCCCTAAACCTAACCCTCCCCCACACTGTGCTTGCGCAGGGCCTAAACATCGACCCACTTGCGAGCGCTCAGCGCTTGTGAGCGGGTCTGAATGAGGTCCTATGTTCCTACCAGTCTTCACTGCTGCAGCCGGTGGAGCTCTTATAGATCTGTTTTGTTTTGACCATGGTACTAGTCCCACTTAGTGTGGCTTTTGTTAGTATCAAATCTGGAAGGAAAGAATCACCATATGCATATGGAAGTCCTGCACGCAGTACAGCAATTCAGCTACTGGATGTTGACAAAAGTTTTCTCTCTATAGGCACACTCAATTCACTGGCAATCAGGGGATTATTCCGTATTCATATGCAACTGTCACTAGGAAATTGTCCCGCAATTCTATCCCAGGCCACTGGGCTATATTGTCTCCAGGGCCGAACTGGCCATCTGGCAATTCTGGCAAATGCCAGAAGGGCCGATGCCAAGATAGGCTGGTTTGACTGCAGTGCAGAGATGCACGGCTGAGGGACACCACTTGTGGCCGCCACCACAGTGAAAAATGCAATGTAACCAGGGAGAGGTGGGCTCTAGTGTCTCTAAAGCAGCACATGCTCTGCTGGAGGCGGAGCTATTGGTTCCCTGGGAGCTGCACATCACAGGTGCACACCGCCCGCGAACACACGAGCCCCCCCACTGGCGATCAGAACAGCCCTCCGTAGGTGCCTCCCCCTTGGGTGCCCCGCCCCCCAGTGATCTCAACAGGCCCCCTGCAGGAGCTTCCCCCCACCGCAGGTGCCCCGCCCACCCGCGATCACAACAGCCCCTCCGCAGATGCCTTCTTCCCTTACGATCACAGGAGCAACCCCCGCAGATGATCACAGCAGAACACACCTGCAGGTAGGTGCTACTGGAACCCCTTTGCAAATGAATGGATGTGTGTGGGCAGTTAGTTAGTTGAAGGCCCGACGACAGGGGGGTACATGAGGTACACCCAGGCGGGGTCCTGAGGGGCCCTGAAGTAAAGAGGGCTCATGGGCACATCTGCCGTGGATCCGCAGCTAATACTGTAGTTAACAATAAAATGACCGCCCCCATGCACCTCCCGATGGCCGCGCATGGCATGTGTATTCTATGAAAGCCGGTGGCCTCATCACCGGGCCCAAACCAAATGCACTGTGGTGTTGGCATACTGTATATTACGTCGTGACGTAATAATGTCACTCCGCATGATGCTGCATGGCTGCCCCGCTCCTTCCCTCTCCCTGGACTGCTGCTGTCCATCCACCGAGGAGCAGCAGCGAGGGAGGAAATCAAACTGACCCCTTCTGGGCACTCACGCAATGTGCCTACAGCGCTGCACCTCCGCTGTCCCAGAGTCTGTTTGTGGGGATAAGTGTTACATCCATCACAGGTTATTTTATGCTTTATTTTAAGATTGATATTGGTTATTGACATGAGAGCCCCATTTACTCATTTTACATGTAGCTCGAGCCTCCAGCGCAATATACGCATAAGTGGATGGTTTATATTACCAAATGTCTAGTTTCACCTATGTATGTAAGTACCATTATGGTGTGTGGCATAATGTGCGAGGGATACTACTGTGCGGTGTAATGTGACTAAGGGTCATTACTATGTGGCATTATTTGAATTGAGGGTACTATTGTGTGGTCACACCCTTTCCCAGCAAGTCATCCTCTGCCCTAAAAATTCCTACAGTGAACACTATCTAATCCTCTACAACTAATAAGCTAGGGCTTGGTCATTTGGGAAAATGCCTTCCCTTTTCTTTAAGTGTGACCTACACCAATGAGGTGCCAGCTGTAAATAACAGAACCAACCAAATATTCAAATATCTGACTATGGCACATTTGAATCCCTTGCAGGATGCAGTGGCGTCACAAGGGGGCTGCGGGCCACACCAGGGTGTCACCCGTTGAGGGCCACACCAAGGTGCAGACTCCCCCTCAGTGACAAAAGCCTGGTGCTGCACTGTAGCATTAAGTGCAGCACTCTGCTCCTGACACTGTGAGGGAGCCAGCCGGCCGGCACTGCACACACAGGGCAGTCCGCACCTCCAGCATCCCCCTTTTACCCTTCCAAATAAGCATGGGGGATTTGCACGCATGGTCATGCCCCCTTTTTGGTGGCACAGCATCCCTCCCAGCACCGGATGATACCGCAGGGAGGGACGCCACTGGAGTTCTGTTGTCTGTATTTTAATACAGAGAATGATGTATACTTGTTTGTTGTTCTAATATTAATTATATTTGTAAGAGCATAGATTAAGAAATGGGAGGAGTCAGGAATAATAATGGGAGGAGTCTATGCCAGGAGCCAGATGCTGACACCAAGGTGGGCCTGTCTGTTCTTTAAATGCCAGGGCCTATTTTTAGTCCCAGTCCGGCCCTGATTGTCTCCATTTAGTAATACACTCCAACTCTCAAGTATCAAATGGTCACTGGTTCCATGAGTAAAACAGTCCTTGTGTGATCCGGAAAAACATGCAAAGTTAGCAATAGCAAAGTTTTACCAGCAAGGCAGGTAGCTTGTATGCAATGGAAATGAACATAACTCTGAGATTCTGCTGTTTTGCAAAGAGGTATGGATAAATCCACTAGTACTAAATGTCAGTGCAGCTTTGCCTGTGGTGCAATCAGTTTTCAACTCACCAGACCTGTAGTTACTCATGGGTACAGGGCTATATATGCTTGCAACTGCTGGAGCTGTGCATCTATACTGCAGTTAGTTGGTGGCCATCTTGTGATTGGCAGAATCACAATTCAAGACAAGTACTTCTGTTAGCCTGCGGCCATCTTATGGTTGGCAGAATAAGTTGTGGATGACAAAAGGACGGCTTCTCCTACAAGTAGTGGAACTGGAATGAGGGTGCTTTGGGGTTACCCTTTGGTTGCTGCTGCAGTGGTGGTATGGGATGAATATCCTGTACTGTGTGGTGCCGCTGTGGCTGTATATCTCCACGAGCGGCTCCTGCTGCTGCAGCAGCCGCCTTAACAGTGAGCTGCTCGGTGGTGCCCTTTGTCCCAGCTTCCCACTGCCGTGGCTCACCTCACCCAGTCTACCTTCTGCGGGTGCCTGGCGTCTGCTCTCCCGGCTCGACTACTCCACAGCTCCCTGGAGCCTTGCAGCTTGGTGGTCTCTGCCTTCTCTTTCTGTGCTGCACGCCACACTTCTTTTCTTCCTGGTGCGCACTCCTGGCCACACCCCTCACTTAAAGAGACAGTACGGGCTCCTCCATCGCCCACTGTCTCCGTGCTTCACTCATGCTAGAGGAGATCTGTATTAACTCTTTCCTGACCCAAGGCTGAATTAACCCCTCACGGTCTTAGGGGTGTCCGTTTCACGGGTGTCACATCTAGATAGATAGAATAATAAAATACAGCACTAATGAATGGGGCATGACAAAAATAAATGTTTGGAGTTGAAAATTTAAAGCGGCACTCACATTCAGTGCAAACTGTGCTTTAGGCTGAGGGCCTGGTTCAGAGCGGACGCTCTGAACGAGCGCCCGCTCTGAATCAGGGCATTTTTTTTTTAATAGTGTGGCCTCTTGGACGCTCGCATAGCTGTGGGTTACCACCCACAGCTTATGCAAGTGTCCACGATGATGGTCGCAATGGTCAAGACCATCGCGACCATCGGGCTTGTGACGAGACCATTGCGGTAGGGTGTCGTTGCCGCAAGCCCTGGAGTGCTTTTGGCTCTATCAGAGCCATAAGCAGTCACACTTACATCACTAGTGATGTCAATGGGGCCGGCCCCAGATGGTAGGCGTTCCCATGGGAACTCACTCACCATTGACAGCACACGCCCTTTGGTGCGAGACCCATAACAACGGCTTGGCCATCGTTATTCGGGTCTCGCGCATGCGTACGACGGAGCCGCCTCCGTCATGCACATGCGCACTTGGGCAACATCGACCCGCTTGCGAGCGCTCAGCGCTTGCGAGTGGGTCTGAATCAGGCCCTGAATGTGAGTGCCGCCTTAAATTTTCAGCTCCAACCCACCAATAGCGGCAGTTAACAAAACCCGCTGCTTCATAAATATAGCCTAATAAGTAACAGCAATAACAACATAATAATAATAACAATAAATCCAAGCCCAGATAAGTAACGATACTGAATTTGAACCTCTATACGCTCCTACCTATACCTTCTAAATCCTGCCTATAAACCTCTAAAATTGACGCTTATTTGCGTACGCAGTCATACAGTAAATAAAAACCTTACACCTGGAACATGTGTTTCCAAAGCACAAAGTATTATTCAAGTAAAAAGTATAGTCAGTTACACGCTATGATCTAAGTACAATTTAGCGCAAAGAATTATGCAGACCCAAGTACAGTATACATACGCATGCGCTCTGGACCAGATCCCGGCATTCAGAAAGAAAACCTGCGTCAATCAGCATTCAGCAAGAAGACTCCAGACTGGGGTCACAACACACACATTTATACTCACAGAAACAGACAACACAAGAGAAAGGCTTGTTGCTGGTGCTATTGGTTCCCAAGGAGGATGCATCTGTTGCAGAGCATTTAACAGGTTGATTCAAATAGACACAGTCCAGCCTCCTTCAACTGGTTGCCTCTGGTTTCCTGCCTCATGCAAACATTCACAAGAATACATTTTGCTGCTTTAAATCTCTTCGGTCCATAAGTTGAGAATGCATGTTGCGATCTTCACACTGATGATACCGGAATGCTGTTGAAAGAGTGAAGATCAGTATAATACCAAACATGGCTTACTTATCATGTATAAAACCTTAGATACCAAAATAGCTTTTATTTCACAGCATTTGTAATAAATGGATAAAACTTGGATCTTATACTTTAAAGCTTATGGAACCTTTCATGTGAGTATGTAATGTGTAGGTATTTGGGGTTTGATATAAAGACGCAAGTTAACTTGGGGCAGATGCGAGCGCATGAAGCTAATAAACAGAGTTTTCATACAGGAACTTATGCATTCGCTAATATGCGGCTAGTTAACAGCGCAATTATGCGTATTTATGTGTGAATGAGAAATGGTGAAAGATGCAGTCGCATGATGCTAATAGTAACATCGCCATATGTACTTAAATGTGAGTTTATCTAAAATGGCACTTGGGCGGCCATTCGCAAAATGGCGTTTTGCGATCTCATTTTAAGCTGATCTTGTCTCAGCCAATTATCCAGCTTCGACATAAGTTAGCATTCTTTCAATGAGGTAAAGAAATCACACATGCTATTATTATTATTATTATTATTGTTTATTTATATGGCACCACAAATGTTACGCAGCATCTTACAAAGTACATAATTAAATTAACAAGCAACCAGGGACTTATAGGACAGTACAATGCAGGACAATGACAAGGTTTATACACATTAGCGATCTTAACACTCAAATAAGCAACAGGGCTTCAGCAACCAAGTCATAGGTGCATAAGTAGGGATTGAGGAGTAGATGAAGTTACAAGTAAGGAGAAGCAGAAGAGGATAGAGGGTCCTGTTTGTAAGAGCTCACAATCTAATGTGGAGGGGCAGACAAAAAGGCGTTTCACAGGTGGGGTACACAAGGAGGAAGAAGCTTGTAACAGCGGGTTAGGATTAGAGCTGGAAGGCTTTGATGAAGTAGTGGGCTTGGAGAGCCTGTTTGAAGATTTGTAGAGAGGTTGAGAGCCTGATAGGGAGAGGGAGAGAGTTTTAGAGGTAGGGAGCAGCACGGGCAAACTCTTGGAGGCGGGAGTGGGAGGAAGTAATCAGTTTCCAGGAGAAGCGGTGTGCATTTATTGAATGAAGAGGGTGGACAGAAGTGAAAAGGGTGATGATGTCAGAGATGTAGATTGGAGAGGAATGGGTGAGGGTTTTGTAGGTGAGTGTAAGAACCTGGATTTGGGTTCTAAAGGGGAAGGGGAGCCAGTGGATGGCTTGTAGGAGAGGGGAGGCAGATGTAGAATGTTTGCAGATAAAGATGAGCTGAGCAGCAGCATCAAGGACAGATTGGAGTGGAGAGAGATGTGAGTCAGGGAGGCCAGATATGAGGAGGTTACAGTAGTCCAATCTGGAGATGACCAGGGAGTGAATGAGGGTTTTAGTAGAATCCTGGGTGAGAAAGGGTCTGATTTTGGAAATATTTTTGAGATGGAAATGGCAGGACTGTGAGAGGTGCTGAATGTGTCATTTGAAGGAGAGGGAGAAGTGCAGGATAACTCCAAGACAGCACACTTTGGGGCTAGAGGAGATAGTTGTGCTATAAATTGATAAAGAAATTGTGGGAAGTGTGGATATGCGGGAGGGTGGAAAGATGATCAGCTCAGTCTCAAACATATTAAGTTTAAGAAAGCGCTGGGACATCCAGGAAGAGATAGCAGAGAGGCAGTTGGATGCAGTTACAAGTGAGTAGAGAGGGAGATAGGTCAGGGGAGGAAAGGTAGATCTGAGTATCATCCACATAGAGATGATGTTGGAAGTCAAAAGAGCTTATGAGTTCACCTAGAGAGGACATACAGAGGGAGAATAAGAGTGGTCCAAGAAAAGAGCCTTGGAGAACACCGATTTTAAGTGTAAGTGGTTGTGAAAAGAAGTCATGAGAGGAGGCAGAGTAGGAATATCAAGAGAGGTAGGAGGACAGCCAGGAGAGGGCATTGTCACATGGCCCAAATGAGGGAAGGGCTTGCAGAAGAAGAGGGTGGTCCAAGACATCCGTTCTGGGTTTGATGGAGTAGGACGGGAGTCTCCTGAGCTCCATCCTTACTGCCCCAACATACAGCTTTTAAAGGCTTTAAGCATCCAGCCTCCCCCTCTACTCAACGCTGTCCATAGCTTTGACCATGATGGACCACTATGGCCTAACAGCCACTATGCAGAGCCAGCAGATAGCAGCTAAAACAGTGCAGAGACAGGAGAAACGCCACTCAGCTGGAAACATGACGCCTGACTCGGGGCCGGATCCTATCTCCCCTGCATCTATGAAATCAGGTATATCACCCACCTGACTTCCCAGTTACATATGGGGATGTAGTGGAGGTGATTAAAGCTACCATGACACCCCTGCTATCTCAGGCTGTATGTGACATCACAGGCCAAATACAGCATCTCACAAAAAGGATCACACACGCTGAAAATCAAATTGGTGCTGCCATTCATGATATAGAAGGATTAAAGCAGTCTGTGAAAGAGCTTACTACTGATAATTATCAACGATATAGAAAACAGTTCATATAAGGTTGGTGGGATTGCCTGCATCACTTAAAGGCCCATCTCTAGCACATTTTGTAAGGAATACACTCCCTTCTCTTTTGGGGATTGAGCAGAAATGCTGAGATTTGGTTATAGAAAGGGTTCATTGTGTCGGACCAACCCCCAATCCGAATAAACCTTGTCTGTGGGTGACTTTGTTCTGATGTCTAAATTACCTCCACAAATCCACTATTTGGTCCGCTTAAGGCAAAACCAAAAATTTACAATGGGAAGGCCATAAGCTCTTCATTTTCCAAAACTACTCTGTGGAGCTGACCAGTGCCCGTAAGGCTTTTTCACCTAGTTGCTTACAGTTGATTGCAGTGGGATGGAAATTTGGGTTATTATATCCTGCACATCACAGATTATATGAAAGGTCTCCCCATGAAGACTTCCTTTCATCTGCGGATGCTGAAGCATATTTAAAGGAACTCTCTTAATCAAGTTCAACTGACATAAGTGACCCCCCCCCTTCCTGCGAACATATGATTTTCTGTCCAGATTATGTATGCTCTTATTTGTTCACACCATGTCAATTTGCTAGTAGTGTGGTCCAGTTCATGCTGGCTTGTTCTTTTTAAAAGTTACTGTCTATTTTGCTGACATAATCTATTTCACTTAATTTGAATGTGAGTTCTTAAAAGCATTGTTATTCTCTCTATATCAACTAGACGAGTCAATTTCTTCCTCCCTCTACAGTTATTTATGAAGATATATGAGGATTCACATATCTATATTTACACTTATGTCTGGGTGGAGTGGCTGGAGCCCACCTCCATTCACTGTTAGGTCTTATATGTTTGTGCACTATAAATTACCTATATAGTTATATTGTCCGGAAGCTTGTGGTCATCTATTTGCTGTTATATCTTTTTATATTTACAATGGTTTTATGTGACCACAGATAATTTGTCATGTTCTATTGTCTTGTCTCCCCCCTTATGTCCTCCCTTTCCCTTCTTTCCCTCTCAGCTATACATAAGTCATATGATTACATCTCTGTATTTATGGTTGTTTATATCAAATTTACTTTATCTTTTTTCTTAAACATAGGCTCATGGAACATAGGAGGCTTTAACTCTCCGGCAAAATGAAGAAAGATCATGTTATACCTCAATAAGCAAAATGTTGATTTAGCATTTCTTCAAGAGACCCACCTCTTTCCGCTAGAAATAGCTAAGTTGAACATGTTGGGTTGGTCAGTACTTGATTATAGTTCATTTACTTCTAAGGCTAGAGGAGTAACCATTCTAATAAAGTGACACATACCATTTGAGGTCATTCAGATTCATGAGGATTCAGAGGGTCGATATTTAATAGTTTCCCTTAAAATTGATAATAGACTATATTTGCTTGCAACATATATGTCCCAAACGTAGACTCCAAATTGTTTTTCCAAAAATGAATAGCTCTTCTCTCTCCTTTATTATCCGATCCACTAAATTTATGTGGAGATTTCAATTTAGTATCCTCAACTCTCCTTGACAAATCCCAACAACCTTCACGTAAACTCACCTTTCCGAAGCTGGGAGTTCCCATGATGGCTGAAACTCTACAATTAATACAGTAGATGTATGGAGAGCTCTTCATCCCAAAGATAGGGAATTCAATAACTTATCAGCTGCCCACCATACGCTAGCGAGGATAGATTATATAATGATATTACAATCCCTATTCCCGAACATTATCGATGCACAGATTGAACCAATCACTCTTTCAGGTCAAGCTCTGTTATCAGCTTCATTGCACACCTCAGATAGTACCCATGATTCTCCTAAATTGTGGAAATTCTCAACCTATCTCACCAAATCCCTCAAATTTCGACGGAAGTTAGAATCTGCTTGGGAAATTTATAAAACAGATCATCTATCACACCTAGAAACTGATCCAATATTATTCTGGATGACAGCAGAAGCTTTACTCAGAGGCAAAATTATATCATGTTTCTGCTAATAAGAAAAAATACTCCATAAATTATATGGAATTCCAAGATGCTTTGTCATTAGCCTTTTAGCAATACAAAATGCAACCAAATCCCCAAATTAAACAACAATACCTTCTCTCTAAAACTCATTTTGACGAGTCCATGCAGAATATGGGTTATCACTACCTCTTCTCAGTTAATTATAGATACTATAAATTTGGCAATAGAACAGGTAAGCTCCTAACAAATCTTTTAAATGGTACACGTACACCGTTTGTTACCTTGATTAAACTGCTATACTCTAATTCACAGTCACAGATATCCTGCAATGGAATCCTCTCTACACCATTTCATATATGTAAAGGAACAAGGCAGGGTTGTCCCCTTTCCCCCCTCCTATTTGCTGTAGTGATCGAACCCTTGGCTATTGGCCTGCGAGCATCCACAACTTTCAAAGGGGTCCGGATTGACAACATTGAACTGAAGCTTGCATTGTTTGCAGATGATATGCTACTTTTTGTTTCAGATCCCACTTCCTCCTTACCCGATATTCTCCAAACTATTCATTAATTAGGGAAGAGAGCAGGATATTGTATCAATGTTGCCAAGTCCAAACTCCTCACCCTAGGGAACTCCCAAAGTTAATTTTCACAATCCCCATTGATATCTTCTTTCAATGTAGCTACTGCTAAGATTAAATATCTGGGGATTCAGATCACTACAGATCTCTCCAGACTATATGAAGAAAACTTTACTCCTGTGATAGCAAAGATAACTTCTTTACTCGATAATTGGAGGTTATTACCACTGTCCATTCTGGGTAGATTCTTCAGAGCATTGTCTTCCTGAAACTGTTCTATATCATGCAGATGCTACCCTTGGGTCTCCTCAAATGTGATATTATATGTCTGCATAAAATTATGACGACATTTCTCTGGAAAGGGAAAAAATCTTATATAGCTTTAGATAAGCTCATGGCCCCAAGGAAAGCAGGTGGAGTGGGGGTCCCCAACTATGCTTCATACTCCTTATCCACATTGTTTAGATGTGCTGCTGACTGGCTGTATGACAGAAATGCTTTCACAGATCCCAAGTTGGATGCAGCTTTATTTTATCCATACTCCCCGAGTGCACTTCTCCATACTAAAGCTTCTGACATTCCCTATCACATTCTACTCAATCCACTATTCCATGATATTCACTATGCATGGATTACTCTTAATAAAAAATGTAAGAGAAATCCACAATCTTCTCCACATGCTCCACTATGGGGAAATGCAGCTTTTCCTCCATCTCTTACCTCCACTAATTTTCTCATCTGGAAAGACAAGGGATTATCAGATTCTTCCAAAGTATTTGACCCAGGATGTATTGTTTTTCAGTTTTCGGATCTGAAGGAAAAATATAATCTCCCTCAATCACATTTTTTCATCTATTTGCAAATGAGGCATTATCATTCCTCAATATCAGGAGACGAATGTCAACCCTAAACCTCTACAATCTATTTTAAACCTCTGTGAGCATAGATGTTATTGAATTAGATACATTTACAATATTTTAACTACTATTTCTGTTGATAGAAAATGGGATAGATTACTTTTCCAATGGCAAAAAGATGTCCCATCACTCGCAGATGCAATGCAACTTAGTCAACATTATGACTCTACATTGAGGATCCTCAGTTCTACTTACTTGCAAGAAGTTCACCTACAAACAATACAAAGAGCTTATGTCTCTCCAGCTCATTATGCCCGATTTAATACAACACAATCAGGGGAATGTCCAAAATGTCGGATCTCCTCAGCCTCTCTTATACATTGCATCTGGGAGAGTGGACACATCAAAAGATTTTGGAATAAGGTTTTGGTATTTGTTAACACTTTATTAGCGGTAAGACTACACCCTTGTCTATGTGCAAACTTCTCAGAATGGGATTTAGGACCCACTCGTAAATCAACTATATCTTTTATAATGGTTTTAGTCACCATTTCTAGGAAAATAATTCTGACTAATTGGATTTCTAAATCATCACCGTCTCTTGCAGAGGTACATGGTAAATTATTGCAAATACAATATTTCGATAGAAAATCTGCTCAATCAAATATAGAGTCTGGTGTTATCAGTTTTTATAAGAAGTTGGATCTTTATATAGATTCCTTAGATCAGCATACCCAATCTCAAATTTTTAAAGTGTTTGAACAAACTGAATGGTTTCTTTATAGGCAATTACTAACAGAAGCACTCATTCAGAGCCGCTCGTAAGCGGCAGTACGCTCGTTCCGAGCGATGTTCGCACATCTGCGCATGCGTACGGTTTTTAGTACGCATGCGCGAACCAGTCAGTGCGGCCAAAAATCGTTTGTTCGCTATATAGCAAGGGCCTGCTATTTTGAGTGACAGAATGAGGTGTTTGTGGGTGGTAACAGGGGAAGGTGCTTGAAAACGGGGAGTGGAGATCAGAACGCAGGCGTGCTTAAAGGTCAAAGCGGGCGTTTTATGGGTGTGCATAATTAATAAAGCAGCATCATTGACCAAGTCACTTGGTTGTTTTATTGTCAGAACTGCTCGCAAAACTGTGGCAGGAAAAACCAGCCACAAGAATAGCGAGCAGTTCATACGCTGTTCGATGTACTTGATTAATCTAATAAATAGCGGACATGACGTATGATGCGAGCGGCCAGGGGGCGTTTTTATCAAAATTTCGACAGCAAGTTTTGCTTGCTCAATCAGACTTATAGGCGTGAACAGACTGTAAAGAGTGAACGGTTCATTTGAATAGCCACCCCTTTTTAGTAAATGAACGACCGCAAATAGCGAGCGGCTCTGAATGAGGTCCAGAGTCCCCTATGCCTCCTTAATGTTCTATTTTCTAATATGTTTTCTTTTATAGAATGTAATCTACTGTCAGACTAATGAGATAACATCTCATCTACTTATTCTCCCCCCACCCTCTCCACCATCCTCATATGTCTTCCTCTCCTGTCTTCTCAAATGCATGGTGTTCTGTTATTAAACAGTATAAATTACTGTTTTCAGAAGTATATTTTACTTTACAATTCTTGAGTACTTTATCACTCACAAACATAAAACAAGATTTATTAATTGTCAATACTTATTTGTATACATCATTGTAGTCTCTTTATCATGTGATGGAAACACTTTTTGTCATTGTTTTTCTTCTAATTGTATAATAACGTGATTTACACTCAAAATGTATTCTTCATGCAAATGTTTTTTCTTTTTCTTAAAAATTTAATAAAATAGATTTAAAAAAAGAGGGTGGTCCATAGTGTCAAAAGCAGCAGAGAGGTTGAGGAGAATGAGCAGAGAGTAGTGGCCTTTGGATTTGGCAGCAAGGAGGACATTGCTAACTTTTTTGAGGACAATTTCAGTGGAGTGGAGAGAATGGAATCCAGACTGAAATGTGTCAAGGAGGAAATGGGAGGAAAGAATGGCTGTAAGGCAAAATAAACAAAATGCTCATGGAGTTTGGAGAGAAAAGGGAGGAGAGTGATTGGATAATTGGAGGTTATTACCACTGTCCATTCTGGGTAGATTCTTCAGAGCATTGTCTTCCCGAAACTGTTCTATATCATGCAGATGCTACCCTTGGGTCTCCTCAATTGTGATATTATATGTCTGCAAAAAAATTTTGATGACATTTTTCTGGAAAGGGAAAAAATCTTATATAGCTTTAGATAAGCTCATGGCCCCAAGAAAAGCAGGTGGAGTGGGGGTCCCCAACTATGCTTCATACTCCTTATCCACATTGTTTAGATGTGCTGCTGACTGGCTGTATGACAGAAATGCTTTCACAGATCCCAAGTTGGATGCAGCTTTATTTTATCCATACTCCCCGAGTGCACTTCTCCATACTAAAGCTTCTGACATTCCCTATCACATTCTACTCAATCCACTATTCCATGATATTTACTATGCATGGATTACTCTTAATAAAAAATGTAAGAGAAATCCACAATCTTCTCCACATGCTCCACTATGGGGAAATGCAGCTTTTCCTCCATCTCTTACCTCCACTAATTTTCTCATCTGGAAAGACAAGGGATTATCAGATTCTTCCAAAGTATTTGACCCAGGATGTATTGTTTTTCAGTTTTCGGATCTGAAGGAAAAATATAATCTCCCTCAATCACATTTTTTCATCTATTTGCAAATGAGGCATTATCATTCCTCAATATCAACTTTACGATCAACTCCCCAGGAGACGAATGTCAACCCTAAACCTCTACAATCTATTTTAAACCTCTGTGAGCATAGATGTTATTGAATTAGATACATTTACAATATTTTAACTACTATTTCTGTTGATAGAAAATTGGATAGATTACTTTTCCAATGGCAAAAAGATGTCCCATCACTCGCAGATGCAATGCAACTTAGTCAACATTATGACTCTACATTGAGGATCCTCAGTTCTACTTACTTGCAAGAAGTTCACCTACATACAATACAAAGAGCTTATGTCTCTCCAGCTCATTATGCCCGATTTAATACAACACAATCAGGGGAATGTCCAAAATGTCGGATCTCCTCAGCCTCTCTTATACATTGCATCTGGGAGTGTGGACACATCAAAAGATTTTGGAATAAGGTTTTGGTATTTGTTAACACTTTATTAGCGGTAAGACTACACCCTTGTCTATGTGCAAACTTCTCAGAATGGGATTTAGGACCCACTCGTAAATCAACTATATCTTTTATAACGGTTTTAGTCACCATTTCTAGGAAAATAATTCTGACTCATTGGATTTCTAAATCATCACTGTCTCTTGCAGAGGTACATGGTAAATTATTGCAAATACTATATTTCGATAGAAAATCTGCTCAATCAAATATAGAGTCTGGTGTTATCAGTTTTTATAAGAAGTTGGATCTTTATATAGATTCCTTAGATCAGCATACCCAATCTCAAATTTTTAAAGTGTTTGAACAAACTGAATGGTTTCTTTATAGGCAATTACTAACAGAAGCACTCATTCAGAGCCGCTCGTAAGCGGCTGTACGCTCGTTCCGAGCGATGTTCGCACATCTGCGCATGCGTACGGTTTTTAGTACGCATGCGCGAACCAGTCAGTGCGGCCGAAAATCGTTTGTTCGCTATATAGCAAGGGCCTGCTATTTTGAGTGACAGAATGAGGTGTTTGTGGGTGGTAACAGGGGAAGGTGCTTGAAAACGGGGAGTGGAGATCAGAACGCAGGCGTGCTTAAAGGTCAAAGCGGGCGTTTTATGGGTGTGCATAATTAATAAAGCAGCGTCATTGACCAAGTCACTTGGTTGTTTTATTGTCAGAACTGCTCGCAAAACTGTGGCAGGAAAAACCAGCCACAAGAATAGCGAGCAGTTCATTCGCTGTTCGATGTACTTGATTAATCTAATAAATAGCGGACATGACGTATGATGCGAGCGGCCAGGGGGCGTTTTTATCAAAATTTCGACAGCAAGTTTTGCTTGCTCATTCAGACTTATAGGCGTGAACAGACTGTAAAGAGCGAACGGTTCATTTGAATAGCCACCCCTTTTTAGTAAATGAACGACCGCAAATAGCGAGCGGCTCTGAATGAGGTCCAGAGTCCCCTATGCCTCCTTAATGTTCTATTTTCTAATATGTTTTCTTTTATAGAATGTAATCTACTGTCAGACTAATGAGATAACATCTCATCTACTTATTCTCCCCCCACCCTCTCCACCATCCTCATATGTCTTCCTCTCCTGTCTTCTCAAATGCATGGTGTTCTGTTATTAAACAGTATAAATTACTGTTTTCAGAAGTATATTTTACTTTACAATTCTTGAGTACTTTATCACTCACAAACGTAAAACAAGATTTATTAATTGTCAATACTTATTTGTATACATCATTGTAATCTCTTTATCATGTGATGGAAACACTTTTTGTCATTGTTTTTCTTCTAATTGTATAATAACGTGATTTACACTCAAAATGTATTCTTCATGCAAATGTTTTTTCTTTTTCTTAAAAATTTAATAAAATAGATTTAAAAAAAGAGGGTGGTCCATAGTGTCAAAAGCAGCAGAGAGGTTGAGGAGAATGAGCAGAGAGTAGTGGCCTTTGGATTTGGCAGCAAGGAGGTCATTGCTAACTTTTTTGAGGACAATTTCAGTGGAGTGGAGAGAATGGAATCCAGACTGAAATGTGTCAAGGAGGAAATGGGAGGAAAGAATGGCTGTAAGGCAAAATAAATAAAATGCTCATGGAGTTTGGAGAGAAAAGGGAGGAGAGTGATGGGTCGGTAGTTGGAGAGAGTGTTAGGATCAAGGGTGTCACAAATGTATTTGGTTGTGGACCTGTAGTAAGGGTTCTGGCTGGAATGATATCTGAGAAGTCTGGGCAGAAGCTACGAGGTCTTATGTAACTTTTCCTCATGCAGATGAGTGGCTTAGAGAGGAGTGGCAACGACTGATACTGGACTCTGGAATACTGAGTGCCGTGAGTGAACCTGCCTCATTATATAATAGATATTGACATGATTCACTACGGATCGCTATTGTGATAGCATACGCGATTGTTGCGTACTGCGCTACTACATCGAAGTGTTCATGCGCAGCCACAGAATTGTGATCACTCTGCTATTACACAGCTCACAGAAACCCCTCGCAGAGTGAGTGATGGGAGGTCAGTATTTGGGGGTGATGACAGGGGAGTGGTCGGAGGAACACAGGCGTGCCTATCTGCTTGAACGCCATTACATGGGTGTGCATAAATTAGCCACTGTGATGGTGTATGCTGCTTGTATACTCACTGTGTGTGACGAGGTTAGCCATCTCTGAGTAAGGTGCGTGAGGGACCAATGTTACTCGATGATCCCGATGTACGCACAGCACTGCAAAGTATTATGGATGTGAGATAGTGGTAGTGGGCATCTCAATGCTGGCTGTGAGACAGCTTTTTGATTGCAAACATTAGCATATTTTCACAGCAGATCTGCGTGCGAAATGGCAGCCACGATCGCAATAGTGATCCGTAGTGAATCAGTCCTTAATTTTCATAGTGTACAAATTTTCCTTTTCTCCTCAAGCTTTTAGATGTTTTTTGCACCAATTGGAATTTGGATTCCCCAATAACATGAAGCATAAAGTTAAAAGAGCAACAGTGAAATATTTATTATTGTGTATACATTGTATACAATGTTTCCCCAGCCTATGTTAGCGGCCTACAGTCAGTCACCGTGTAATTCTGATTGATTTTTCAGGAACTTAGTGCAACATGTTTGTAGTTTTGTACTATAGAATTTGTTATGGAAAACCATCTTTAGCAGGCCTGACCATCCTGTGGCTCTCCAGCTGTTGTGAAACTACAAGTCCCAGCATGCCCTGTCACAGTTTTAGCATTCCTTAGTAGCAAAAGTGAAGCACAGCATGCTGGGACTTGTAGTTTCACAACAGCTGCATAGGCACAGATTGGCCAAGTCTGGTCTACGTTCCTTTACCATACAGAATGTAATAGTTGATATTTTACTAAAAAACATTTAAATAAGAAAAAACAATTGGAAACAAGTGGACATGAAATGAGGCAACTAACTTGATTCCAAGAAAGATGAAAGTAAGAAAAAGTAAAAATTACTGTAACTAATTTCTCAACTATTCCTGCTTATTTGCACAATTCATATAGTCAGTAGGAAAAATAATCATAACAAAATTTGCAAATATAGTAAGCGGCACAGGAATTGCTGCACCCTATTATGTTTTATGTAAAAAACAAATTCAAAGAAATCAAACACATACAGTACTGTATAATTAATTTATACTATAGATACTGTCTAATTTATACAATTACTTTGCAGCTTACAGACAATATCTGAAACAGTACAGGTTCAATTATTACATTTGGTCAGGTGGATTTCTGGGCAGAGCAGCAAGAAGAGAGCGCTTCAGTCTGGCGTTGCTGGCTATTAATACAACAGAGTGCAGGCTTGGGTAGGCAAAGCCACAAATAACACACAACAATACATAGGCTGAATCTTCTGATTGGTAGCATAAAGTGATCACATTTGAACTTATGAAATACACAGCATACAAGAACAGAAAAGAGAGCATATTTCTAATTGCACTTATGTGAGCATCTAGTTGGATATTAGTTACTCCTGAATCTTTGCTGCTCATTTTCCTGGTGTGTTTCAGGAGCGATACAATCAGAAGACAAATGGCCACACAGAATATGAGGAACGGTACGAGGGATCCTGTGAAAAAGATGAAGAATAAATTTACAAAATTTGTGTGCAGAGTCACATTTCCAGTGCTAGAGCTGTTACTGTCCAGGGTAGAATTCATGTAGTGTACTGAGTACATGAGCCAAACGTTTGGCAGGCTGAAAAGAAAAGACACCAGCAATGATATCAGGAGCAGCCAAGGGACCATCCTGGAGATCTTCATCTTAAGTCTCATGAATAATCTGTTGCTGTAGTTTGTGATCTTCGCGCAGTAGAAGACGCAGAGCACGGTGCCCCACCACAGGCTGCAGAATGACACAAATTCTGAAGCAGTGACAGTATACTTAGTAGCATCAATGGAAATGAAGGAATGAGTGAAAATGACCACAGCACATTCATTGAAACCAATTATTAGAAGAATGATCCTCACCACTCCAAGGCTGGTCATGATAATGTCAATGGTTTGAAGAGTTTGACCCTTCAGCCACCAAAGGAAGATCTGGGTCACAATAAATGCATTGAGAAGTAATCCGATAAACATCAGAGAACAGAGGACAAATGATAACAGGATAAAAGCGGAAAAATCCATATTTTCTTCACAGAGTGATGAGTACTATATTTCACAGCCTCTGATTTCCTAACAACCAACTAGACCGATCTGATGTATGGTGTGGTATAGCAAGTTTATATTAAGCATAAAGTTGTTTGCTTTAAGCTTTGCATGACATTTGGTTACAAATCTACAAATAGCTTTGTCATCATTCCATTTTAACACTTCAGACAAAATTAACCCTAAAAACCAGCTTTTACCCGGCTTTTGATCACTGAGTCATTTGCTGGTCCCAACCTGACCCCCTCTTTCAGACAGAAATGCAAATTACCGGTTCAAGCATTCCTACCTGGCAATTTGCTATCAACACAAATATTATTTCTGTCTAAAAAAAGTAAACCTGGGTATAAATTGCCTTGTCACAGACCCAGGTTGACCCTTTCATACAGACAAAAGACCCTGGCTGACCCTCTCCTTTCACACAGAAAGTTACCTGGTAAAAGTGCTCTACCCGGTAATTTGCTTTTCTGTGTGAAATGGCTATTAGTCAGGTATATGTGAAACTCAGCTCCTTGTGCACCTAGCAGCAATCTTCTAATGTTTGTGGGGGTTATTAATGATATTACACTGAATGGAGATGTAATATAATCTGTACACAGTTTTCCAATTTCATAAAGTGTACAGTAATTAATGTCATAGTTTATTGTATAATAAAATACAGTGCCAATGAAGAAGACATGACAAAAATAAATGTGCTGTAGGAATAAAAATATAAAAGAGGCACTCACATTCAGTGTAAAGTGTGCTGCTCACTGACTCTGAGGGCCGCCTTAAATTTTCAGTTTCATCCCACCAATAAGCAGCAGATTACAGAAGCCAATGCTTTGAAAATATAGCCAAATAAGTTAAAAACAACTAAATAATAATAATAATAATAATAATAATAATAACAATATAATAATAATAAATCTGAGCCCCGATAAGTTATTTTTCTACCAATGAGGTAAAGAAATTACACATGCAGAACAAAGTGATGACCTATGTCAGGACACTCATAAATTGCACAGGTTCTGTGGCTGATTAAAACCAGGTAAAATGCAGACTTTAAATCAGCCACAGAACATGTGTAATTCATGAGTGTTTCTCATTAAAGGGATAGTATGGTAATCCTATGTATAAGCATACTTGCCTACCCTCCCGATTTGGTTGAGAGCCTTCCAAAAATTGGGTGCCACTCCCGACCTCCCGGAAATGCAGGCAATGCTCCCGGCTGCTGCCCACCCCTCCTATCTCAATTGCAGCCATCTTTGAAACCCCAGCAGCGAGGGTGGTGATGCAATTCACGCTGAATCGCAAAATTTTGGCCCCACCCCCTGCCGAAGAATATAGGAGAGGCCTCTCCGGACATTTACCTTCTCCTTCACATGCTATTTGTGTTTAATATGGACAGGTGAATTTAGACACACAGTTACAGGAACAGTATGGTATTTACCATTTTTTTCACATGCTATTTGTGCTTTAATGCGGACTGATGGATTTGGACATACAATTATAAGAACATTGCCTTGAATACATTTTTTTTGCTACATTTTTGCTTTAAAGGTGCAGTTTTTTTTTCTTTTTTATATATATTTCTGTGTCAATTTTAGACATTGTTACCTGATTTATGATATCTATGGATTGAGTGAATAAGATATATATTTGCAGCCCCATTTATCATCTGGATTAAGATTAATTATCATTCACACAACTACTATTTATTACTTATTTATTTTTCATGTATTGTTTATTTATTTATATATTTATTGATTTTTCTGTGGCCACAGTACGTCTTTTATATATATATTTTTATACATATCATTATTCATAATTTTTTATATACATGTTGTTATTCATTATCAGTGTATATCTATATTAAATTTTTTGGTGATATTCTAGCGCTCCCAGTTCATTTCTTTTTTTAAATATAAGGTTTAAACACTGACTTTTTCCGGTACTTCCACCCACACAGGGCTAGTTCGTGTGTCCCTCCGCCCGGACTAGTGATGTCATGTCCGCCTCTGTAGGGTGCATCCATTGCCGATTCCTGGAAGCTGCTTTTTCGACCAGATGTCATCTCTGCGGTATTTTACATCTCTATGGTCTTGGCCATGGGTCCTCAGACTTCATTACTTCCGCCCACACTTTGGATATTGCGGACGCGGAATATGGGATCCTTATTGAGTGCTTAATTGCGCTGATCTAACTTTGACCAAGTCTATATATTTAATTAATAATTAACTGTATCTATGGAAAAATCATAAATTACCATACCAGCTGTTTGTCCAATAATCAAGGTGTGTGTACACCAAATAGAAAGGTAAACCATAAACTGAAAGTAGGACTGCACTTATTGATAGAACCAATTTGTGAGATGGCAGAAAATATAGAATTAAAATAGCAGTCAGGTTTCCCAATGATATTAAATTTAATCACAAAATACAGACAAAATATACATATATCCACACACCTAAATAGATGCTTTTATGAATAATAATGTATTAAGATCACGATTTATATAAATCAATCTCTGAGCTTTCAAATTTCGATATATTGAATAAAAATAGTCCCAAAAAAAGCACCTCCTGATGGAACAGTTAGATGTTACTGGTAGTTAATTGATGCTCTACTTATGTGTATATAAGTAGAGAATATTCTATATGGAAAGTTTGTGTGGGAATCACATATATATAAACAGTTCCAGATAAGCAACAGACATAAGTACTGGTTGCAAGGCTCTTGGTATCACAGGCTGTAGCCGCACCTAGTATACCTGTACCATGGGGTTGTTCAAAGTAATTGCCTAGATCGGGCAGCGCTGCTCAAACGGTATCAACAGGCTCCCATATATTCAACTTAGATCTGCCAGCTGGAGTCCTCTGGGGTCTCTTGTAAGCACCGTATGTTGTCCTAAGCGCTTGCAGCACTTTCTATGCAGGTCTGTATCCGACATAACAATCCAGTGTCTTTATTGCTCAAATCAGAAGGTACTGCAAACGGGGTGTCCTTGAAAATCCATATCTGACATGACACTCCAGTGACTTTAGGCTCAAGTCAAAAGGTACTGTAAATGGGGGGTCCACTTACGCGTTTCACCCCAACAGATAGTGAGGCGATTAATTTAATTTTCTGTTTGCCACCTTATTACACCAGTGCTTTATTATTTATTTAAAATACACAAATCTTTGATTTGACCACTGGGACATCCTATTATTTCTGGGATTGGTTCACTTACCTCTAATTTATCTTTTTTCGTTGATCACTATTTACAAAGTTATGTAGTTTCTCTGAGGTCACATATTAGGGATTCTATTCATCTATTGCATAAATTGAAAGAGATTACTTGGTGCCCAGGATATGTCTTTTTATCTCGATGTCCAAGCATGCTACGCTAATATACCACATGAAGCAATGATTTTGGCTGTTAAAAAAATATTAGAACAGGACACTGACACCTCTGATAAACATCATGAATTTCTGTTGAATTGTATTAGGTTTATTTTAACACATAATAGTTTTTGACTCCACCCACTACTTACAAATTCATAGGATGACCATGGGCACCAGATTTGCTCCAAGCTTTGCCAATATTTATATTGGCATAAATGAAGTCCTACATATATGGGATGGCTTCTCTGGAGCGAATCTGGTGTTCTATGGATGTTATATAGATGATTTAATTTTTATTTGGGATGGGGACTTTTCTTCTACCACTTACTTCACTTAGCTTTTGAATAATAATGCCATGAACCTATGCTTAACTTCTAACTTTAGTCATGAGTCAATAAACTTTCTGGGCATTACTCTTTCAGTGAAAAGACAGATAAAAGTCACAATAGAGGCACTGCCCAGTAAACCATATAGTACTGTATCATAAATAAGGTTTAATGTGCAAAAAACACAAATACAACTGGAACAATAAAAATCACATAATGTTTGAGACTGTGTCAATAGATGGAAGTCACCAAAGTGATGGGACAATATTGTCTGACTGTGGGATAATAATAGCCAAGTGTTTAAGACAGTGACAGTATGCTGAAAATAAAAGTCCAAATTACATTATTTTAGCTGTTTTTACCAGAGTTTAAAGAAAAACAAATCAAATGAGGGTGATTTTGCCAAAACCAAAAACACAAAACATGACAATGACTTAGAACCAAAAACAAAACCATGGGGTCTGCGCTCATTTATAATATGATTAACTAAAGTGAATAGTAAAGAAATATTTTAAGTAAAAACAAAATTCAAAGAACTGAAGTATTTAATTCAGCTACACTACAGACTATGTGAAACTAACAGCCGTATTAGAGGTTATTATTAGTGCTGTACAGTTTAGGCGTCATGCATAAAGCAATATAACATTTTCTCAATTGTATTACTGGAGCCTGCACAGCACTGAACAGCAAGAAGAGAGCGATTCAGTCTGGCATGGCTGGCTATCAATATAATAGAATGCAGGCTTGGGTAGGCAGATGCACAAATAGTGCACACACAAAAAATATAGGAGGAATCTCCTAGTAGGAAGATTAATAGCATCAATGCAGAGCATAAAAAAACAGAAAAGAGAGCATATGTTTAATTGCACTTATGTGAGCGTCTAGCTGGATATTAGTGAACCCTGAATCTTTGCTGCTCATATTCCTGATGTGTTTCAGGAATGATACAATCATAAGACAAATGGCTGCACAGAATATAAGGAATGGTGTGATGGATCCTGTGGAAAAGACGAAAAGCACATTTACAAAATTTGCTTAAGAGTTGTATCTCCAATGCTAGAGCTGTTACTGTTCAGGGTAGATTTCATGTAAAGTGTACCGAGTATATGAGCCATATGTTGGGCAGGCTGGAAAGAAAAGACACCAGCAGTGATGTCAGGAGCAGCCAGGGGACCATCCTGGAGATGTTGCTGTAGTTTGTGATCTTTGCGCAGTAGAAGACGCAGAGCCCGGTGCCCCACCACAGGCTGCAGAACACCACAAATGTTATTGCAGTGACATAATATTCAGAATAATTGTTATCTGGAATGATTGAATGAGTAGCAATTGCCTCAACAGTAATCCTAAGAAAAGCCACTAGAAAAATGATCCTCACCACTCCCAGGCTGGTCATAATAATTTCAATGGTTTGAAGAGTTTGTCCCTTCAGCCACTAAATGAGGATTTATATCACAATAAATCATTGAGAAGAAATCTGGTAAATATTAGAGAAGAGCTGACAGTTAATATCAAGATGAAAGTTGCAAAATTCATATTTTCTGCTCAAGATGAGGCAGTATTGTCAGAGCACCTGATTCCTTCATAACCACCTGCCTGGTTCATTTTGCAGACTGTCTGCGGTGTGACCTGACCTGAGATTGATTTATTATTAAATATAGGACTGCTTACTTTATGTTTTACATGTCATTTGGCTACCAAATTAGAAATAGCTAATTCAGTGTCATCATTACATTTGAACACGATGGGTAATTAAGTTACTTTTAAACCATGTCAGATATTACTGAAACTCAGATTCTTATTTACATTGTTGAAAGTTCATGATGTTAATGAGGGATTTTAAAGATATTAAACTGCGTTGGAAAGTCAGTAATCTGTAACATGGTAGTGTTTCACCTATGTAATTGTCACAACAATAAATTTGCTACTTTGTTGTAAATTAAAACAATAGCACTTTCCTCCAGCATGGAACATATATGAAGTGGAACTGGATAACTGTGATTTGACTTTCTTAGTTGCCAGATCTTAATATGGGGTACACGTATGAGAGTTCCCAAAAATGAAGCACAAAATACATAGCACACTAATAGAACATTGTGGTAAATGTATTATAGCGGCACGCATTATGTCGCTATAATTCTTCCTGCTTTGCCTCTTTACCGAGGTGAAGCAGGAAGCTCTACCTATGATCTCATTTGCCGGAGTGGGGGAGTGGATGACATGGAATGTCTCTCATTGACCCTAGAAATAGAAAGTGGAGTCATTGAACAGGAAATCAAACTGTATGATGTTCAAAGTTCATCTACTTATGTAGATAGAACCAAATTTTAGAAGAAGTCTAATTTATACCCTCTCACTCATAGGAGTTCGAGTTTACAATGGTTTTATAAAAAAAACTTTTAAAGAATTCCAGTATCTCTGTAAACTACTGTGCATCCCAGTAGGGACCTAGGGAGAAGGATTTTGTCCCAGGGAGAGAGACTGGCCCTTAAGTGTCTTCAGGATGACGACTCCATTATTATTAAGCCCACTAACAAGGGCGGTGGAGTCGTCATCCTGAAAAGAACAGATTATATTAAGGAGGCCCTGAGACAGCTTCAATACCAATCATTTTATTGTACTATTAGTAATGATCCAACAGGGTCTTTTCAGAAAGAACTAAGGACATTATTGGATGATGCACTCGTGGATGGCATTATTAATAAAGATTAATTGAATTTTCTTTTTGTTACCCTGTTACACCGGTGTTTTATTACTTATTTAAAATACACAAATATTTGGTTTCACCAACGGGACATCCTATTATTTCTGGGATTATTTCACTTTCCTCTAATTTATCTTTTATCGATGAATATTATTTACAAAAGTTATGTTATTTCTCAGAGGACACATATTAGGGATTCTATTCATCTATTGGATAAATTGAAAGAGATTACTTGGCGCCCAGGATATGGCTTTTTATCTCTTGATATCCAAGCACTCTACACTAATATACCTCATGAAGCCAGGATTTTGGCTGTTAAAAAAATATTAGAATGGGACACTGACACCTCTGATAAACATCATGAATTTCAGTTGAATTATTTTAGGTTTATTTCAACACATAATAATTTTGTTTTTGACTCCACCCACTACTTACAAATTCATGGGACGGTCATGGGCACCAGATTTGCTCCAAGCTTTGCCAATATTTACATGGGCAGATTTGAAGACCTACATATATGGGAAGGCCCTTTTGGAGCGAATCGGGTGTTCTATGGCCATTTTATAGATGATTTCATTTTTGGTTGGGATGGGGATTTTTTTTCTGCCACTGACTTCACTATTTTGTATAACAATGCCATGAACCTATGCTTCACTTCTAACTTTAGTCATGAGTCAATAAACTTTCTCTACATTACTCTTTTAGTGGTAGATGACAAAATTGTTTCTACTTTGTTTAAAAAGAATGTCAATTGAAGACCTACATTTAAAGGGATGGCCCTTTTGTACTGATTCTGGCCATTATATAGATGATTTAATTTTTTTGTTTGGATGGGGGTTTTTCTTCTGCCACTGACTTCACTAAGTTTTTGAATAACAATGCCAAGAACCTAAGCTTTGCTTCTAACTTTGGTCATGAGTATATACACTTTCTGGACATTACTCTTTCAGTGGTAGATGACAGAATTGTTTCTACTTTGTTTAATAAGAGTGTCAATTGTAGTATATATTTGCATTACAATAGTGGCCATTACCGCCCTTGGATGGACAATAACCCAGGGAGCCAAATGGGGAGAATAAGGTGCAACTGTCCTAGAGATTAGGTTTTCATATATATGCAGATAAAATGAAGAGTACATTTTTAGAGAAGTGCTATCCTATAAGATTGGTAGAAAATGCCAAAATCCATGCAGAAGAAAAATATAAACTAAAATTTGCTCAGGTCGAAGACTCTACTTTAGATGGGAGTAGATCTATACACCATCCAAATAGTAACAGTCTAGACCAGGGGTTCCCAACCACGGACCACAAATCCCACTAACAGTCCAGGTTTTATGGATTGCCATACTTGAGCACAGGTGACTTAATTAGTACCTCAGTTATTTTGATTTACCCATCTGTGCTTTAGCATGGATATCACTAAAACCAGGACTGTTAGTGTGCCTTAAGGACCGAGGTTGGGAATCAATGCTCTAGACAAATAAAGCACAAATAATCCTTCATTGGTATTTGTCACACAATTTAATAATGACTCGAGACATATTAGATCTATTATTATTAAGAACTACAAAATTCTACACTGTGATCCTATTATCTCTAATGCTATAAATCCTAGACCCAATGTTATCATTAAGAAAAATAAGAATCTTAAGAGCTTTATAGCGCCAACCATATTGAGTGTAAATCAGAGTAATATTATACAATCCGGTACTTGGCTTCAAAGAAAACGTAATTGCTATTTTTGATTGATAACAAAAACAGAGAAGTGGTATCAGCCACACTAGGAGTCCAATTTGCCATTAACGCCTTTATCAACTGTCAGTCTTCCTATGCTGTATATGTACTTAGTTTATCAACTGTCAGTCTTCTTATGTTATATATGTACTTAGTTTATCAACTGTCAGTCTTCCTACATTGTATATGTACTTAGTTGCAACTGTCCCAAGGAATACATGGGCCACACTATGAGAACACTGAAAGATCGTTTTCGCGAATATAGGCTGAACATAATTAAAGGTCTAGAGATGCATAGTGTCTCTAGACATTTTTCAGAAATGCAACAGAATAACCCTAGCTGTCTAAGAGAGTTAGGGTTAAAAAACATCCAGAAAACTATGAGAGGGGGTGAAAGGTTTAAGAAACTTTTCCAAGCCAAATCAAAATGGATTATTCAATTTCAGACCTTATCGCCAGATGGTCTTAAGAGGCCCTAGAGTTTAATGAATAGTCCTAGAGGTATGTGATTATTCACCTCTGATGGGGATGTAGGATGGGCTGCTATCTGTCCATATGTACTGTCTGATCAATGGACAGACACCTCCCACCCGCTTTCCTCATGCATGTTTCTAATTCTGTGCTGTTTTATCCCTCTCCTACTGTTCTTACTTCTGTCTAATCTATCTAAGTATTGGCAGTACAGTATATCATTATTTGTATTAGTCATGCAATATTTGATATATTGTTCGGTTATTTGTATTAATATGATTTATAGTTAGCCAATCCTTCTTCTCCTGGGTTTTAGTCTAGTCCTTAAATATTGCAAGTGTAAGCAAGATGTTTGCCCTGTCTTTAACAGGGCAAATTGCAAGTAGGAAGGTTGTTGATAACTGTTTGCAAGAATTTTAGTATGTGGGCCTGTAGTACCTCTTCTTTTTCTATGTTATGATTTATTAATATCACTCAATGATCAGATCAGTCCAATTCCTACATATTTATTTATTTAGTTATCCTTGCCTCTTCCTAATGATTAATTGTTTATTATTTAATTAATGAATATATAGGATTAATGAATATAGTGTCTATATCAACCTGTACATTTATATAGGTTGAATAAATACATTGACTATTGCTGTTTTTTAACCTAAATATGTCATATTTTGTTGGGATATTTCAGACACACCAGACCTATGATAAAATGATAAAGTGTTTGAGGATAGGTTAATCTATTTTTTTCTGTATGCATAATTTTATACCAGTTATATTGTATAAGTAAAAACAACCCCTTTGCATACCAGCACTGCTATTGTGGACACTAAAGGGTTAAAAAATCCAATTAACGAATGAGACAATAAATGGAGCCTTAGTACTATTTAAATGAAATGGTGAATGGAAGAGATTATGCCAGTTTAAAAAAGACTACAGAGGTAGCCATAATGCGTTGCTGTGTCCATTCACAAGAAACCTGGGATCCGTCTATCTCTTGTTTGCCCCAGAACTGCCTCCTGTCCTTAGCCACAACCTATAGCCCGGAAACCTGAGAGACCACAATTTACTGAGCTCTGCTAATATTGCTAACCAGAGCTACAGCACAGCAAGTGTGAACATCGTGGCATCACTAAGCTGCACATTGCCAGACTGAAATCTTTACAGTCTCTACTGATAGTGGCTCCTTTGTGTAGAACACAAGCTAAGCCGATGAGGTGATGTAACCTGTATATTGTCTGCATCTATGGTGACAGAGATTACATCTTGGCTATTTTATAGCTCCGTTTACAGTTGGGACATCAATGGAGGCTGTAGGACATTTTTGTAATATATGCCGTAATGTTTGGGCACTAGGACTAATTGTGATTAGAGACTGGTTTTATATTTCTAAGGTTCCCTAGAAGCACATACTCTACTCCTGATTAAGAGATTGTAAGCACCAGTTACAATGATCTTACATTGTATCGAATGTGAGAATGTTACATGATTGCTGCTGACTAAAGGATAACGGTTGAACTGTGTTGCTATTGCACATTATTCCATGGGACATATTGTTTATTTGATCTAGAGCCTCATCTGCTCCGATCTAATTCATTAATATATTTGTTGGAAAGTTCAATATTAGAGTGTTTGAATATACATGTCCCTTAGAATGTAAGCTCTCACGAGCAGGGACCTCTTCCCTCATGTGCTTCTCTTTACATTTTCTTCTACTCTCTACTCCCCATTAGGGCACCTAACACGGGACCGCCAACTCCCGGTAGCTTATTGTGAGTGCTTTAATCACTATTTCAGCTATGTATATAAGTCGTGTCCTTGTCCTGCACTGTAATGTTCTGTAAGTTACTTGTTTCTTGTTCACCTATTAGTTCTATGTACTATGTAAGGTGCTGCGGAACACTTGTGGCACCATATAAATAAAGGATAATAATAATAATAATAATAATAATAATAATAATAATAATAATAATAATAATAATAATTGGAATCTGCTGCTATTTACTATATGATTTTTAATTTTTTATTTTCATTTACATGTGTTACTTTTTGTCATTGTTTCTATGTAATTTTTAGATTTATTTATGATTGATGAAATAAATATATTTTAACCTTTTTTAGGTGTAATCTGATATCCAAAATGTATTCTATTTTTGGATGTATTTGGTGAGGCTGGCAAAGACCTCTTATTAACACTGCTGTGATACACCTGATTCTCATAAGTGATTAGCGCTGAGTGTTTTTCCCTTTTTCCCTTTTTCTTCTGGCATAAGATATCACCAAATTGGAATCCATTGCGGTTCCTGATGTCTGCTTATAATAATCAATCCCATACATAAAGTGATTGTATTTAAGGACAAGCTCAACCAGTTCCATCAAGCATTCCACTAGTGGACCACTCCTGAATCTGCCAGAAAGATTCTGTCTGATAACGCATAGACCTCCATTATGAGGACTAATAGTGTACAAAGACTTGATATCCACTGTCACAAGTGAAGCAGTGTCAGGTATCTCTTCAACAACTGGTCATCTCTCTGACCAATGGTTGTAAGAACAAATCTGCAAATTGTGCCAATGGCTGCAGGAGGGAACCTGTTGCCAATATTATAGATTGGCCAGGAGGGTCTAGCAAGGTTTTATGAATCTTGGAAAGAGTGAACCATATAGGGCACACAGGGTTATCTACCTTAAGAAAATTGGATTTAGATTCATCAATCCAACCCATCTGAAGAGCCATATCCACCATGTTATCAAGACGTTGCTTGGTCTTTTATAGAGGCCTACAATCTAATTTACAATAAGTGAGAGAGTCAGACAATTGACATTTAATCTCTTATGTCATAGTCAATCCATTTCTGCAGAACCACCACTCTTCCTGCTGGTCGAATCACTAATTCATCTTTCTGCCTCAAAGATCTCAGGGGTCAATCCTATTAGGTGTGAATTGCAAGGTGCGAGTTGCTATATTCACTTCAAATTTGCATAGCAAATTCATTTTGCAATCCAATTAGCAACTCGCACTGAATCAGTCAGATTGAATTTGTAATTTTCCACTCGCACCTCCCTGAGGGTGAGAGATGGGAAGGAAAATCTTTATTTTAAGGTTAAAATGTTGGGACACTGTGCTGAACCCCTTTGACACCCCCATTATGACTAGTTACGCATTTGGAATTTCCAGTTAGCTTAATTAGTCCAAAAATTACATTTTTGGGGGTAAAAAAATGTCCTCAAATTTCCCCAAAATCTACTTTTTCGTTAGTTTAGACACCCCAAATTAGTTGAAAAATAATCGTTTTTATAAAAAAAATTAAAATTTTTCAAGACGCCCTCAAAGGACCTACAAATCACACATTTTCCTACTTTTTTTTGCATTTTTCATTTAATTAGTTTGAGATTAAATGAAAGAATTTTGTTTTGTATCATTTTCTAGCATTTAAAAGAAAGCACAAATCGGCCATTTGACAACATTTCAAAACCTACAGTAACTTCCTAATGCCCACAAACTCCCTTCTATAAGGTCCTGTTAAGGAAATGACCCAGTTTGGGGGGTCCAGGATGGTCTCCCGACATTTTCATGCATTTCTCGCTAATCTAATTTGGCAGTCAATTTGCTCCCCTCCACTGTGAGTAGTACAAATAGGCATTTTTAATTACATTGGAGAATTCTCGGGAGTATGCCTCGCTGCGAAGTATGTGAGTTTCAACAAACAAACTCGCTACAAACCCCTTAGTGCATATCTCCTTGCACTGGATAAATTGTCATAAAGGGGTTTCATCTCAGCATTCTTATCATCAGACTCAGTCAATCTCATAAAAGTCTTGATGTTGGCATTGTTGGAGCAGGGATCAAAGGATCCATGTTTCATAAAAGGAATATAGCTTTCTTTGGACATATTGTTGGAGAAAAACTCTCTGAGGTGCCTGAATTTATAATGATCTATGGACCAGTCCAGGGGCATATCTACCCATTGGCCAAGATGGCAATGGGTAGATACGCCCAGGGGTGCTGACCAAAGGGGGGGTACCGCCCGGCAGTGCCACCAGTAGCCAAGGGTTGGACAAGTCTCCTGGCCCTACAAGTGTAGGGCAGACCGCAGTGATGGTGGTCTGCCCTACACAGTTTACAAACACACATCAGCCAGCGGTGGCTGTGTGTATGTAATAGCAGCCAGCTAATGAGAGTCAGACTCTCATTTGCTGCTGCATCATCTGCAGAGGGAGCCGGCTGGAGCTCACTAATGAGCTCCGTGTGCCGGCTCCCACCTGCAGCATGTGATTGGAGAGACATCATATGTCATGACGTCTCTCCCATCATGGAGAAGAGCGGCCGGGACTCAGAGCGGACAGCTGCGGTCACATCAGGAGCAGGGATCAGAAAAGTTTTTTTTTTTAATTCTCTGTGTGTGTAAGCCTGGCACTAAAGGGGGGGGCACTGAAATAGGGGGTGGCCACTACTGGGGGCACTTTTTGGGAGGGTGCCCGCTACTGGGGTGAACTGTATAGGAGTGGACCCTACTGGGGGCAATTTATGGTGGTGGCCACTACTGGGAGCACTGTATAGGGGTGGCCACTACTGTGGGCAATTTAGGGGGTGAGTGGCCACTACTGGGGGCACTGTATAGGGGTGGCCAATACTGGGGGCAATTTAGGGGGGGTGGCCACTACTGGGGGCACTGTATAGGGGGGACTACTACTGGCGGCACTGTATAGGGGGGATTACTACTGGGGTCTACTACTGGGGAGCACTGTATGGGGGGACTACTACTAGGGGCACTGTATATGGGGGGCTACTACTGGGGGCAATGCAGTATAGGGGGGATTACTACTGGGGAATTACTATAGGGGGCACTGCATGGGGGGTGGGGGTGCCAGTCCATTACATTTCCAGGGGCACTTGGGTCACTAGATACACCCCTGGACCAGTCAAACATATTGTGTTGGTAAGTAGGGGTAATAAACAGTCCATGTGGCAAAAGTGAGGTTTCAGCAGCAGTGAGTGTATGTGAGTGCGCTAATACTCTGTGGCATATTGCACATGTGCAGATGTATTTGTAAGTGTCTGTTGTATGCATTTTTAGTGCCCAGAGATAATAGCACCACAGGTTCCTTATTTAAATGTGGGTCAGTTGGATGAGATGGTACTTCTTGTCACAACAGACCTGGACCATTTCTTACAGACACTGGTAGAATTGGCGGTCTATACACTAATTGGTGATGGTACATAAGGAGACCCAGGTAAGTGGCTGTTTTTACTTTTTGATTCTGTTGACATTTTGTTGTTTATATATTATGGAAAGGATCGGCTGTCTTGGCAAAAGTCATTGAGACGAAAATGTTGAACATTTTATGTGACGTGAGCCTTCAATATAAAAAGTTTTTCTATGGAATTGGCGAGTGCCGTCTTTTTTATTTACTTTATGTATTAGTGTTACTTATATAAAAAAAATGTATACATTAAAAAAAATAAAAGAGTTTACTTGCATCAGCTACTAAAACCAGTTACAATCCAGTCTCATATAAGCCAAATACAAGGGAAGGGAGTCGCAGCACAAGATTTGCGATATGTCTGAACAGGTAGAAGAGATGCAAAGTGCTTCCAAAAACAAAATTACAAGTTTAATCATTCACATTTTGTCTCTTTTCAATCAGTAAACTGTAGGTCAACCTCTAGATGAAAATATCATAATATTCCAGTGGTGTAAAATATCAGTCCCTTTTTGAAGTTACTGAACTCTGAACCTCTGACTGTACAAGAAGAAAAGGCTGATAACAATAATGGGTATGCGTTCTTCATCCCGGCACTGGGGATGCTGACGCTTATACATTACCAGCGCCAGAAAACAAATGTCGGTCATAATCCCAGTGCCAGCATTCCAACAGCCGGGATGCCGAAGGTAAGTAGCAGGGTGGGGGGGAGGGTTAGGGTTAGATTTTGGGGTTAGGCACAATGGGAGGAGGGTTAGGTTTAGGGTGCGGGGATGGGGAGGTTCAGTTCAGACACTAGGGGGGAGGTTATGGTTAAGGACCAAAGAGGCAGGGTTAGCATACCAATCAACAAGTGTCGGTATGTTAACCCTGTCAGGATCCCTGCATTGGGATTCTAGGTGCCAGGATCCCAACTGTCAGTATTTTATACAGATTCCCAATAATGTTATCCTCTGGTACCTATAGCTACTCTTTATTTGTTTGTTTAAGAGAGTTGTTTTTTTTGAGGAGTTCTAGAACATTTTTGAGAATGTTTTATCCTGTGTGTGATGCTGGCTCACTGTTATGAATGAACCTCAGAAACACAACTTTACAGAAACTTTAATCCCTCTTGAACTGAGGCACTGGTGACCTCTCCTGGGTCTGTGGCATTGGCTGTCATCTCTGGCTGGGCTGCCTTGTGAGAAAACTCTTTCTGGGTAGCTCTGCGAGGAAACTCTTGCTGGGCAGCTATGGTTAAATTTACATACAGTCCTTACATGGGACCAGCAGACAAGGCATGAAGTCCCTCCTTGGGACCAGCACACATAATGGCTCCATCTTGGACTGACAAGGTGTGAAATTCCCCTTGAGGAACAAGCTGGGCATGAAGTCCCCTTGTGGAACAGACAGGCATTAATCCCCTTTCAGGGGCTAAACTTCCACAACCTCCTCCAATCCTAGAACTGTGGCAAGGACATGAACACAGAAAATGTTCTGGACTAGCACAATTTAAACACAATTGATTAGATCTGTGAAAAACTCTCTCTGCTTCAGTAAGGGGAGCACAAGGACCACTTGAATCCTTGAAATCAACAGTAACTGTTTGCACTACATTAAGGGCTGCAACAAAACCTGGAACCGTGTCCCTCTGTAAATTGGTGTGGTTCATAAGCCCTTTTTGGGGTGCAGAAGTGTAACTTTCTGCCAGCTGTTTATGGACAGCAGTTACAGTACACTGGAAGGAACATTAACTTGGAGGAGTGTAGAAATTTTATTGAGAACTTCAGCCAAAATTGTTAGAATTTGTGCTGAGCACGCAGCAGGATAATGTGTGCAAATTGTGCAGTGAAACATCTTTAAAGAGAAGAATGGCTTGATTGAGTATTCCAAGGACTTCTACAACAAAAGAGTTTAATTAGGGATTCCAAAGTGCCCAATTATTCAGCATTCTCTTGTTTGTTTTGGCTGGTCATTCTGTTATGAATTAACCCCTTGACATCTCTGCTGCTTTTGACACTGTGGACCACCCTCTACTGCTGCATATCTTTCACTCCCTTGGTCTACATGACACTGCTCTCTCCTGGCTGTCCTCCTACCTCTCTGACTGTTCCTTCTCTGTTTCCTCTCACGATGACATCTCCCGCCCACAGCCTCTTACAATAGGTGTTCCCCAAGGTTCTGTTCTTGGACCTCTCCTATTCTCTCTCTATACGTCCTCTCTAGGTAAACTCATCAGCTCCTTTGACCTCCATTATCATCTCTATGCTGATGATATTCAGATTTACCTTTCATCACCTGATCTTTCCCCTCTCTACTGACTTGTATCTCTAACTGTCTCTCTGCTATCTCTTCCTGGATGTCCCAGCGATTTCTCAAGCTTGGTATGTCTAAGACTGAGTTGATCATCTTCCCACCCTCCCACTTAACATAATGTCACACTACATATTTATCAATAGACGGTATAACTATCTCATCTAGTTCCAAAGTGCATTGTCTTGAAGTCATTTTGGACTCTTCCCTCTCCTTCAAACCACATATTCAGAACCTCTCGCAGTCCTTTCATTTCCATCTCAAGAATATTTCCAAGATCAGACCCTTTCTCACCCAGGATGCCATCAAAACTATGATACATTCACTGGTCATCTCCAGATTGGGCTACTGTAACCACCTCCTATCTGGCCTCCCCAAATCCCATTTCTCTCCTCTCCAATCTGTTCTCAATGCTGCTGCTCGGCTAATCATCCTCTCCAAATGCTCTACATCTGCCAAACCTCTCTTACAGATGTAGACTTCCCTTTCAGAACCCAATTCAAGGTTCTCACACTCACTTACAAAGACCTCACACATTCCTCTCCCATTAACATCTCTGATCTCATCTCCCTTCACTCTTCTGTCCGCCCTCTTTGTTCACTTAATACACTTTCACTTTCATGCCAATTGATTTAACTTAATACACTTTTCACTTTCATGCCAATTGATTACTTCCTCCCACTCCCACCTCCAAGATTTTTCCAGTGCTGCTCCCCACATTTGGAACTCCCTCCCTCTCCCCATCAGACTCTGCACCTCTCTACAACTTTTCAAATGATCTCTTAAGACCCACTACTTCATTAAAGCCTTCCAGCTCTCATCCTAACTTGCTGCTACATCTTCCTTCCTGCTCACCTACCCCATCTGTCACTCCTGTTTTTCTGCCCCTCCCTTAAAGAATGTAAGCTCTTTCGAGCAGGGCCCTCTACCCTCTTGTGCTTCTCCCTACTGTAATGTCTCTCTTACTCCCCACTAGGACAACTAACACTTGGCTGCTTATGTGGGTGTAAAGGTTGCTAATATTGTAATGTTTATTATACATGTCCATGTCTTGCTTTGTATTGTATGTCAAAGGTTACTTATATGTTTATGTACTTTGTAAGGTGCTGCAGAACACTTGTGGCACCATATAAATAAATGATAATAATAATAACCCCAGAAACACAACTTTACAGAAACTTTAAAAAGGTTTATTCAAGAACTCACAGGAGCAGCACAATAGAATGAGTGAGAATACACTTGGCTGTGGCTGAGTAAAAGATAATTAGTGGTCAAACACACAGTAGTTGAAAAACACTTGAAATGCGTTACCAGGAATGGACATATTGAATCTTTGTACCTACCTTCCCACCAGAGTTCAGCTCACCACACCCTTCCCATCATATTCACCCCTCCACCCCACTCCATCATCTCCCACCCCACCCGAGAACCCACCCCCCAAGTTTACCAATGATTTGAACAATTGAACGATTTGAACAATTTTTGCATATATTAAAATTAATGGAATCGTCCAAGTCTGACTGCAAGCACATCAGATGTCAGATATCGTTATCTGACAAATGGCAATGCGTATCGTTCATCGTTCATCATTCATCTGACATGTCAGATATGTCAGATTTTCCCTCAGATATGAACGATTGAATGATTTTTAAACTCAATATCATTCAGATCTGAAGAAAAATCTGACCGTGTGTATGCACCATAAGATATTATTAGTAAATTGCACGAATTGGCATTTGAATTCCCCAATAAGATAAAGTTAAAAGAGCAACAGTGAAATATTCATTATAGTGTACAAATGATATACATTATTTCCAGCCTATATTGGCAGCCTATAGTCAGTCACCTTATATCTCTGATTGATTCATTTAGGATCTGAGCGCAATATGTTGGTACTTTAGAATTTGTTATGGAAATCATCTATAGCAGCCATGCCCGTCCTGTGGCTGCCCAGCTGTTGCGAAACTATGTTCCTGCAAGCACTGCCACAGTTTTAGCATTCCCTAAAAGTATGGCTGGGCATTCTTGGACTTATAGTTTCATAACAGCGGGAGAGGCACAGATTGGCCTGGCTTGCTCTATAGTATTTTACTAAACAGAATGTAATAGTGTACTGTATATTTTACTAACATCATTTAAACAATAAAAAAACAAATGTAAAGGACATGAAAGGAGTAGGGAAGTGTGCCGACCCCCGTGTTTTGGTTTTGGTTTGGATCTGTATCTCCTTCAAGGTTTTGGATCAGGATTTGGTTTGAACCACCCTCAAGTGTTTTGGTTTTGGATCTGGATTTTTAAATAAAAAAATAGATAAAAAGTTTCAAAAACAGATAAAATCATGTAATTTATGCAATCCAAAACACGAAATTCGAAATTAACTGGATCTCCACAGGAGATCAGAACTACGACTTGGATATACCCGGATTCACGAAATTCAGGTGGATTCGGATTCCTGGAGAACCAATCCGCACATCTCTAAAATGAGGCAAATGTAGAGCTTTCCTTGTGGTTATTTAAAAGTAAAAATTACTGTAACTTATTCCTCAACTACTCCTGCTTACTTTCACATGCATATAGTCATTAGGAAAATCCAACATAAGAATAACAGTAACAAAAAGATTTATATTTATTCTATTCCTTTACAGATATAGCGGCACAGGAATTACTGCACCTTATTCTGTTTTATGTAGAAAGCAAATTCAAAGAAATCAAACACATACTGTATAATTACGTTACACTATAGCTGTTAAAGTGATATTATACCCTACAATTACTCTGCAGCTTACAGACAATATATGAAACAGTACAGGTACAATTATTACATTTGGTCAGGTGGATTTCTGGTTCCTTCACAGCGCAGAGCAGTAAGAAGAGAGCGCTTCAGTCTGGCATTGCTGGATATTAGTACAATAGAGTGCAGGCTTGGGTAGGCAAAGCAACAAATAACGCACAATGATACACAGGCTGAATCTTCTGATTGCTGGCAAAAATGTATCATGTTTGAACTTATAAAATACAGAGTATGAAAGAACAGAAAAGAGACCATATTTCTAATTACACTTATGTGAGCATCTAGTTGGATATTAGTGAACCCTGAATCTTTGCTGCTCATATTCCTGGTGTGTTTCAGGAGCGATACAATCAGAAGACAAACGGCCGCACAGAATATGAGGAATGGTACGAGGGATCCTGTGAAAAAGATGATAAATTAATTTCCCAAATTTATGTACAGAGTCACATTTCCAGTGTTAGAGCTGTTACTGTCCAGGGTAGAATTCATGTAATGTACTGAGTATACGAGCCATATGTTGGGCAGGCTGGAAAGAAAAGACACCAGCAGTGAGGTCAGGAGCAGCCAGGGAACCATGCTGGAGATGTTCATCTTAAGTCTCATGAATAATCTGTTGCTGTAGTTTGTGATCTTTGCGCAGTAGAATACACAGAGCACGGTGCCCCACCACAGGCTGCAGAATATTACAAAGTCTGTTGCAGTGGCTGTATACTTAGTAGCATAATTGGAAATGAAGGAATGAGTGAAAATGATCACAGCAAATTCATTTAAACCAAATATTAGAAGAATGATCCTCACCACTCCCAGGCTGGTCATGATAATGTCAATGGTTTGAAGAATTTGACCCTTCAGCCACCAAATGAAGTTCTGGGTCACAATAAATACATTGAGAAGTAATCCGATAAACACCAGAGAACAGAGGACAAATGATAACAGGATAAAAGAGGGAAAATTCATATTTTCTTCACAGAGTAATGAATACTGTATTTCACAGCATCTGATTTCCTAACAACCATCTAGAGTTAGACCCATCTGATGTACGGTGTGGTATAGCAAGTTAGTATTATACATAGGGTTGTTTGCTTTATGTTTTGCATGACATTTGGCTACAAATAGCTATGTCATCATTACATTTTAACATTTGAATGCAATGAGTAAATTAGTTACATAATTATACCCCTGTCAGACAAAAATAACCCTAAAACCTGGCTTTTACCTGGTATTTGATTGTCGGGACATTTTGCCTGTCCCAGCCTGACCCCCCTACCCCTTTCAGACAGAAAAGCTGATCAACACAAGTATTTTTTCTGTATGAAAGGGTCAACCCAGGTTGAATTTCCAGGGTCACTGACCCTGGAATTTTGACCCGGTTGCCCCTTTTACACAGAAAGTTGATCAGCAACTTATCAGGTAAAAGTGCTCTACCCGGTAATTTGCTTTTCTGTGTAAAATGGGTCTCAGTCAGGTATATGTGAAACTCAGGGCCTGATTCAGAGCCGGATGCTCTAAAAAAGTGCTCGCTCTGAATCAGGTCTTTTTTTAAAAAAAAGAACGGCCTCCTGCCTGCTCCCTAGGCTGTGGGTGACCACCCACAGCATTAGTAAGCGGCCAGTTGATGGTCGCGATGGTCGAGATTATTGATCTAACAGAGCCGGAATCTCTCCCACTGACATCACTGATTTGGGAATGCCGCCGTTTGTGTAGCCATCCCCCACCCCGCCTACAAAATGGTGCGAGCTGTCAATCAACATCAACAGCTGCCCCATCTTGTAGTGAGCCCCGGAGTGAGAGAATTTCTTGCTCACTCCAGAGCTTGCGTATGCATGCGGCGCATGCCACGCACACGTAGTAGGCCACCATCAACCCACTTGCGAGTGCTATGTGCTTGCAATTTGGTCTGAATCAGGACCTCAGCTCCTTTCTCACCTATCGGCAATCTCCTGATGTTTGTTGGGGTTATTAATGATATTAAACATCATGGAGATGTAATATAATCTAATAAGAAATAATAATAATTATAATACTAATAATACTAATAATAATAAATCCAAGCCCAGATAGGTTTTCTTTCTACCAATGAGGTAAAGAAATTACACATACAGAAGAAAGTGATGACATATCCCGTTACACATGTCAATTACACAGGTTCTGTGGTTGATTAAAACCAGGAGAAATGCAGACTTTAAATAAGCCACAGAACATGTGTAATTCATGAGTGTCTCGGTTTAAAGGGATAGTATTTTAATCCTACGTATAAGCAAAGCAAAAACAAAAAGCAAGTAACTTATCTGGAGAGACATTGTTGCAATGCAAGGGGGGAGCAATATATTTTTGTATTTGCTTGCAAGGTCTGCTTTTGCAAGTGGACCAAAATGGCAGCTTTATTTTTACACTGCAATTTACTGTATAGTTGAGTTTAGACACGCCTCTCAAATTTAAATCTCTCTGTACTTTTCACATCTGCCCCAACTGCAGTGCTGCATGGTTTTACCCCTAAATGACAATTACTTGCTATATTTTTTGCTTTATTCCCAACTCAGAACCTGATGCGTTATTGGCTCCAGGCAACAAGACATAATTTGAAATTGACTTAACTGCTGGACCAATTCTGATGGTAGAAGAAAGTTTCAAATCACACTTTCTATATACAGTCAGGTCCATAAATATTGGGACATTGACAGAATTTTCAGATTTTGGCCTCTATTCACCACCACAATGGTTTTGAAATGAAACAAACAAGATGTGCTTTAACTGCAGACCTTCAGATTTAATTTGAGGGTAATTACATCCAAATTGGGTGAACGGTGTAGGAATTACAACAGTTTCAATATGTGCCTCCCACTTTTTAAGGGGCCTAAAGTAATGGGACTATCAACTCGAAAGCTATTTCATGGACAGGTGTGGGCTATTCCCTCGTTATTTCATTATCAATTAAGCAGGTAAAAGGTCTGGAGTTGATTCTAGGTGTGACATTTGCATTTTGGAATCAGTTGCTGTCAACTCTCAATATGAGATCCAAAGAGCTGTCACTATCAGTGAAGCAAGTCATCATTAGGCTGAAAAATCAAAACAAACCCATCGGAGAGATAGCAAAAACATTAGGTGTGGCCAAATCAACTGTTTGGAACATTCTCAAAAAGAAAGAAAGCACTGGAGAGCTCAGCAACACCAAAACACCCAGAAGACCACGGAAAATAACTGTGGTGGATGACAGAAGAATTATATCCCTGGTGAAGAAAATCCCCGTCACAACAGTTGGCCAAATGAAGAACACTCTCCAGGAGGTAGATGTATATGTGTCAAAGTCAACAATCAAGAGAAGACTTCACAAGAGTGAATATAGAGGGTTCACCACAAGATGTAAACCATTGGTGAGCCACAAAAACAGGAAGACCAGATTAGAGTTTGCCAAACAACATCTAAAAAAGCCATTACAGTTCTGGAACAACATCCTATGGACAGATGAGACAAAGATCAACTTGTACCAGAGTGATGGGAAGAGAAGAGAAGGAAAGGAACTGCTCATGATCCAAAACATACCACCTCATCAGTGAAGCATGGTGGTGGTAGTGTCGTGGCATGGGCATGTATGGCTGCCAATGGAACTGGTTCCCTTGTATTTATTGATGATGTGACTGCTGACAAAAGCAGCAGAATTAATTCTGAAGTGTTTTGGGCAATATTATATGCTCATATTCAGTCAAATGCTTCAGAACTCATTGGACGGTGCTTCACAGTGCAGATGGACAATGACCCGAAGCATACTGCAAAAGCAACCAAAGAGTATTTTAAGGCTTAAAAGTGGAATGTTATGCAATGGCCAAGTCAATCCACTGACCTGAATCCGATTGAGCATGCATTTCACTTGATGAAGACAAAACTGAAGGGAAAATGCCCCAAGAACAAGCAGGAACTGAAGACATTTGCAGTAGAGGCCTGGAAGAGCATCACCAGGGATGAAACCCAGCGTCTGGTGATGTCTATGCATTCCAGACTTCAGGCTGTAATTGCCTGCAAAGGATATGCAACAAAGTTTTAAAAAGATTGTTTAGTTTGTCCCATTACTTTTGGCCCCTTAAAAAGAGGGAGGCACATATAGAAACCGTTGTAATTCCTACATCGTTCACCTGATTTGGATGTAATTACCCTCAAATTAAATCTGAAAGTCTGCAGTTAAATCACATCTTGTTTGTTTAATTTCAAAGCCATGGTGGTGGTGAATAGAAGACAAAATATGAAAATTCTGTCAGTGTCCCAATATTTATGGACCTGCCTGTATCTTAATACATGTTAATTTCTATATAAACTATACTCTAATTTTATCCTAATATTTTGCATTATATCTGAGCACAATATTTTAAGAATCATAAATAAAGGTTAATTTTTATAAATTATTCAGAGAATAAGATATAGAGGCTTTATTTGATTTATAAAGTGCGCTGGATCAAAATCTTGTCTTTGTTCTGTTGTTAATTAATTTGTCTAATTACAAGATTATAAAGAAGCACCTCCATTAAATTATTATTGAGAATACTAACCGTATCATTAACCACTTGAATGTTGTATATAGGTCAATAGGAAAAAATCATTTTATTTCTCTGGGTAAGGAAATAATACTCTACACATATATCGGTGCAGAATCATAACAGTTGTTCTGAACTTTCAATAAACTAGACTTTCCCGTTCGAAGATTCACAGCAATACTATCTGAGACTACTACTATAAATGTATTGAAACAAATTATATTGGCCAATCAGTGCAGAGATTTGTTAGGGCACAATTGTACCATAGGATCATTTTACAACTGTATAATTAAACAGTTGAGTAGATTATTTTGTCTTCTCTTCAGAAGAGAAACAAGAGACAGCTTTCTGCAATGACTCATAATCTTCCATCTTATTTTGTGTCAAAGCAGATGACTAAAATAGTAAATACTCTAGTGAAGTAGGGCACTGTACTGTACCAGAGTATATTTTACTTGTTCAGAAACAAATCCTTCCCCATCACTCTGCCCACTGGTGTCCAGCGCCTGCCTTGTCACATGAGCGGAGGCTGGAATGCATGGCACTGTCAGAGCATTACTCAGTGAATAGAAGACATATCAGACTCCCAGTATGTCTGTCTTTGGGATACTTTCTGGGACTGTGGAAGGGCCATTTATCAGAGGCTGTTGTCTGACAGATAAGATTACATGAATGGCTACAACACATTACTATGTTTTCCATCACTATGATGTGAAATTTAGTGAAACTTTCTGTTAGACACATGATGTTCTACAAGAATAAAGCCATCAATCTGATATAGTAATCATCAATAGAATGGTGTATTATTACCTTAATCATAATGTACATATTAGTTTATCACACAATCTTTTTGAATACTAGGAGAAAAAATACAATTTGGAGCACATTTTATAAACTAGCTTTGGTTTACTTAAGCTGCCCACCCTCCACTGAGTGTTTAGTGTAAAAGGCTACTTCCAACAAATATGGAAAACCTGATGTTCATGAAAATTATCTACATATTCTATGAAGAATAACTTTGCTGCCATTTACAAATGGTGTGTTAGGATGGATTCCAGTGGAGATGAGCTAACATTGTGCGATGATGATATTATCAACAGTGATAACAGTGGTGGTGATGATGAGGATGATGACAACTTTGAGGATGATTAACAATATTAGCCTTAAACCCATGTCTTCTTTTGTGGGGACCCAAACAAACTAAGCATTTCAGCCACAAAAGTGGAAGTCCCTGTCACTGAAGTGCTTAGTTTGTTAAACTGTACATGTCCTATTTAATATAAAACATAAGGGTCATGAGAGGGTCCAAGGACAATTTCATTGTGCTCCACTTTTCATTATGTACTTTTCAATGCAACAATTTTCATTATGGGCTTTGCCCACCTTGCTGTATTGGTGTAAAGACTACTAGCCTGTTAGTCATTCACCATTAACCTGATGCCTGTGACTTGCTGGTTGAAGAAGATTGTTATTATTATCTTTTTCTACTAGGCTGTTACTCTGGCTTAAAGCACCTGTATTGACCTGAGGCTTGTGATTTGCTGCTTGGATTCAGTTTGCATTTGAAAACATTCATTGACAGCTTGGTTTTTAATAATTTGTTACTTTTTTCTTATAGTATTAAATGCTTCACCTTCCACTTAATACTTCACCTCCAGTCACCTGTACTGGACTCGGGCCTGTGATTTGCTGTTTGGAGTAAGTTTGATGGTGATCTAGTTTTCTACTGTACTAGACTTTACTCCAGCAGCAATCATCAGTACTGGCCTGAGGTCTGTAAATTGCTGCTTGGACTCAGGGACTCATTTAGACCCACTCGTGGGCGCTGTATGCTCGCAAGCGGGTCGATGGTGCCCAAATGCACATGTGCACGATGGAGGGAGCTCCGTTGTGCGCATGCATGAGACCCGGCGAGCGATGAGGAAGCCTTTGCTCCAGGTCTTGCACCAAAGGGGGCATGCTGTAGTTGGTGAGTGACAACACGCCCCCTTTGGTGGGTGTGCTGGGGGCGTGGCTGCCCAGATGGAGGCGTTCCCATGGGAACGCCTACGTCTGGGTCTGGCCCCACTGACATCACTAGTGAAGTCAGTGGGAGTGATTTTGGCTCTGATAGAGCCAAAATCACTCCAGGGCTTGCGGCAATGAGACCCTACAACAAGGGTTTCATTGCAAGCCCGATGGTCACAATGGTCTTGACCATTGCGACCATCATCATGGACGCTCGCATAAGCTGTGGGTAGTAACCAACAGCTATGCAAGCGTCCAAAAGGCTGTTCGCAATTAAAAAAAACACGCCCTGATTCAGAGCGGGTGCTCGTTCAGAGCATCCGGAAAGAATCAGACCCTCAGTTTGCATTTGAAAACTCACATTTGGAAGCTTGGTTTTTAATAATGTGTACGATGTTTTCGATTTACTTTTACTTATAGTAATAAATTATTACCTTCCACTAAATACTCTCCCTCCAATCACCTTGTACTCACCTTGGGCCAGTGATATGCTGTTCGAATTAAGTTTGATATTAATCTAGTTTCTACTAGACATTGCTCCAGCAGCAATCATCTGTACTGGGAAAATGGAGGGGGATGGTGGGCAATGCTACTCACCCTGAGAACAAATGTTCTACAAAAGCAGCTACAAGATGTGGGAACTGCAACCCACAAAGAGGAACATATGGTAAAAAAGGAATCAATTGTAGCACTGGTAGAACAAATAAACATACAATTTATTGATAAAATACACAATGATTTAAAAACAGTAAATATGTAACAAAAATTACACTGCAATCTCTATTATAGAGATGAGTTGAAGATATGTATCTCTGAAGGGATTAAATCATCAATGTCACTTAATGTGTCCAATGGGACTGATAATAAGATGACTGTGTACACCAAACCAACAAGTGAGTATAAAACTCCAAAAAGGTAGATGGAGTATAAGCCGTGGTATGAAGAATATAAAAGTGTGGCTCACCTAAGCCTGAGAATATGTCCAACCTTCAGTGAGTGCACACAGATCATGTGCATATCCCCCAGTGTCTCCACAAGGATGAATCTGTGGTGTGGGGACCTCCGCTATAAGCTCTCTCCGCGTACGCTGATACGCGGCTGTGGTAAATGGAGCTGGAAGTCAGATTGCCTTCAGTGCATGCGGCGGCCCAGTTCAACAGGTATAGCTGGAGTTCATGGCTGCTGTCATAGCATGCGGGGGCCCAATTAAATGAAGGTGGAGGGTAACAGCACTGTAGCATGCAGGCGGTGAGCAGGAGATGCGTCCAGCCGTCAATCAAGCTAGTATGAAGCGGCTGTTATGAATCAAAGCTGGTAGCATCAACATAGCATCAGACGGGTCTCCTCTCAGCTGAAACTTTCCAAAACAGAAGTGAACATCCACAAAAGGCTGGTGTATACCCAGCAGTGTAATTGCCCAAAGTGCCTTAATGCGTTTCTCCGGAACAGCACTCCCAGTTTCCTCAGAAGGTGAGCTCAGAAGGTTTGCACTTCCTAGCAGAGTATATATTGGCTCTACAATTACACACCTATTGGTGATAATCATTGGAGAGAGCTTATAGCGGAGGTCCCCATGCCACAGATTCATCCTTGTGGAGTCACTGGGGGATATGCAAACGAACTGTGTGCACTCACTGAAGGTTGGACATATTCTCAGGCTTAGGTGAGCCACACTTATATATTCTTCATACCACGGCTTATACTCCATCTACCTTTTTGGAGTTTTATACCCACTTGTAGGTTTGGTGTACACAGTCATCTTATTATCTATGTGTATTTTAATGCTAGATTTCTATTTTAAATGCTTGATGCGAGTGCGCTTATACTGTGTGTCCTATTGCACATGCGTGGATGGATCCCAAGCTGGAACGCTTGACATCTGCGCATGCACCATGAGTGCAGCATGTTATTGTGGCTCAGTCGGTTTTATGCACCGTTAGTGCCGGTTCTATGCACTGTTAGTGCCCGGTTCTGATAGCACTACAGCACCTTTATTTAAATGTGGGCCAGTTGGAGGAGATGGTACTTCTTGTTACAACAGACCAGGGCCATTTCCTACAGACTCCGGTAGAATTTGCGGTCTTTACACTAATTTCTGATGGTACAAATAGGTACGTGGCTATTTTTACTTTTGGATTGTGGTGACACTTTGTTGTTATATACTATGGAGAGGATCGGCTGTCTTGACAAAAGTCCTTGAGACTGAAACGTCGGCATTTTATGCGACGTGAGTCTTCAATATAAAAAACTTTTATTTACTCTTCTATGGAATTGGTGAGTGCCCTCTCTTTTTCTGTACTTTATATATTAGTGTTAGGTTTATTTGGAAGCACTTTGCAAGTCCATTTCAGACTCACTCTGAATAAGGCACTTAGTACTGGGTAATGGGTGACATTGTTACATTAGGAAATGACTAACTGGTGACTAAATTTAAACATTAGTTTAATAATTATTCACATTTATTCTTTTTTTGTAATCAATTCACTGTAGTGCAACCTCTAGTTTAAAATGTCATCATATTTCAGTGGAGTAAAATATCAGTCCCCACTTGAAGTTACTAAACTGAAAAATTCTGATTGTGTAAGAAGGAAAAGATGATGACATTAATGACGTCCTCTGGTACCTGGAGCTTCTCTTTGTTTTTTGTTTACTTGTTTTGGACCCGTCATTTTCCATGTTGTTAGCTATTGTGCCCAGCAAGATCTACATTGTATTTGCACTTGGAAGTTCAGTATTTATGTTTTCTGTGGTCACTACATTTATTGAGTTGTTGCAATTGGCTGAACTCCCCACCGATGTTACTCTATGGGGAATTACTACAGCATTTTAAAACTCTGTTATTGGGAGCTAAATTGCTTCCTCTATCTGCCCCCATCCCAACTTCCCCTTCTCACCTCTTTTCCCTTGACTATCGACTGTCACCGGAACTTACCAGCATATGAGTGAGGCCATCTGTGGTGTAACCTATGATGATCCCTCATGGTGTGTGCAGTGATTGTCTGCCCCCAGAGACTGGAGACTGGCCATGTCTATTGCAGGGCACAGGTCTTGTCAGATACTCACAGTGTACATGGCCAGGGCTTAGCACAGGAGCAGCATATGGGACAGTGGGTGGAGGCCTGTCTCTCCAATTTGATATCCTGGTAGCAATAACAGCTGTGGACTGGGGAGATGCAGCGATCATAGGGTGCCTAAGGCATTCTGCCATTCACCAAAGTCTCTTGTCCACAATCGGGAGATAGTTTCAGAACCTTCTCTTTTTGTGCAGGGGAAGGAGGCTGTGTTTGGGCATCAGTAAGAGCTGTAAGGGGTTGAAGGGGGTGGGGCCACACTACCACTCTCTACTGGACTTGTGGCAATCATGGGGTGCCTCTGGCTTTCTGCTATCCATTCAAGTCTTTTGATCACAATTAGGAGGTAGTTTCAGGACTTTTCTTTTTGTACAGGGAGAAGGCTGTGTTTGGGCACCAGTGAAAGCTGTAAGGGGAGGGTGGGTGTGGGGCCACCTTCCCGATCTCTACATGACTTATGCTAGACACACGCTCTACCTCATTATATAATAGATTCTGGGCCTGATTCAGACCCGCTCGCAAGCGCATTGTGCTTGGAAGTGGGTTGATGGTTGGCCAGTGCACACGTGTGGCAAGTGCAAGCTCCATAGCGAGTGAGAAATCACTCGCTCCGGGGCTCGCAACAAATCGGGGGGGCTGCCAATGTTGATCAACAGCTCACCCCATTTTGTAGGCTCATGTCATCAGTAGTGGACTTCCTGCTCTATTAGAGCAGGAAGTCCACTCGGGCTTGCGAGACCAGAGACCCTACCACAAGGGTTTCCTCACAAGCCTGATGGTCGCGATTATCGCGACCATCTCCTGCCCACTCACAGTAGCTGTGGGTGGGCACCCACAGCTTTGTGAGCAGCTAGAAAAAAAAATAATCAGGCCCTCTATCTGTATCTTCTAAACTAACAGACTGATTTCCTGTGCACAATTTTTTCTTTTCTCTTCAAACTTTAAGATATTATTAGTAAATTGTAGCAATTGGCATTTGAATTCCCCAATAACATAGAGTTAAAAAAGCATCAGTGAAATAATCATTATTGGGTGCAAATGATATACATTTTTTCCAGCCTATATCAGACCCTCCAACATGACCCATTCCATTAGGTACAAAATGCTCTGCTCCTGGACTTCCCTCTTAATTTATGATTGCAGTCACCAGTGCTGAAACATCGGTCTCATCAATTACCTAGTTCAATACAGGTGACTGCAATCATACATTAGGTGGGAAGAGTGTTTTGTACCTAATGGAACAGGTCCTGTTGGAGGGTAGCCTATATTAGCAGCCTACAGTCAGTCGCCCTATAATTCTGATTGATTCATTTAGGATTTGAGTGCAATATGTTGGTACTTTAGAATTTTCTATGGAAAATCACCTATAGCAGGCCTGGCCAACCTGTGGATGTCATGCTGTTGTGAAACTACATCTCAGCATGCACAGCCACAGTTTTAGCATTCCCTAAAAGTATTGCAGGGCATGCTGGGAATTGTAGTTTCACAACAGCTGGAGAGGCACAGATTGGTAAGGCTTGCTCTATAGTCTTTTATTAAACAGAATGTAATAGTTTATATTTTATTGACATTTAAATAACAAAAAAAACAAATGGAAAGGACATGAAATGAGCAGGGATGTGCGCTGACCCCCGTGTTTTGGTTTTGGATCTGGATTTGGTTTTGCAAAACCACCCTCAAGTGTTTTGGTTTTGGATCCAGATTTTCCTTTAAAAAATAGATAAAACGTTTTAAACACAGCTAAAATCATGTAATTTATGCAATCCAAAACTCGAAATTTGTATTTAAATCCGAATTCCGAACCGCAAAAAAGATCACAATCGCGACCCGTTCTTACCCGGATTCACGAAATTCGGGTGGATTCGGATTTCTGGAGAACCAAACTGCACATCTCTAGAAATAAAGCAAATATAGAGCTTTCCTTGTGGTTATTTAAAAGCAAAAATTACTATAACTTATTCACATTCACATTCATATAGCCAGTAGGAAAAACCATCATGAAAATAACAGTAACAAAAATATTTATATTTATTCTATTCCTTTACAGATATAGCAGCACAGGAAATACTGCACTTTATTCTGTTTTATGTAGAAAGCATATTCAAAGAAATCAAACACATACTATATAATTAAGTTACACTATAGCTGTTAAAGTGATATTATAGCCTACAATTACATTGCAGCTTACAGACAATATATGAAACAGTACAGGTTCAATTATTACATTTGGTCATGTGGATTTCTGGTTCCTGCACAGCGCAGAGAAGTAAGAAGAGAGCGCTTCAGTCTGGCATTGCTGGCTATTAATAGAATAGAGTGCAGGCTTGGGTAGGCAGATGCACAAATACTGCACAACAATACACAGGCTAAATCTTCTGATTGGTAGCATAAACTGATCATGTTTGAACTTATAAAATATAAAGAATACAAGAACAGAAAAGAGAGCATATTTCTAATTACACTTATGTGAGCGTCTAGTTGGATATTAGTGAATCCTGAATATTTGCTGCTCTTGTTCCTGGTGTGTTTTAGGAGCGATACAATTAGAAGACAAATGGCCGCACAGAATATGAGGAATGGTATGAGGGATCCTGTGAAAAAGATGATGAGCACATTTACAAAATTTGTGCCCACAGTCACATTTCCATTGCTAGAGCTGTTGCTGTCCAGGGTAGAATTCATGTAGAGTACTGGGTACACGAGCCATATGTTGGGCAGACTAGAAAGAAAATACACCAGCAGTGAGGTCAGCAGCAGCCAGGGGACCATCCTGGAGATGTTCATCTTAAGTCTCATGAATAATCTGTTGCTGTAGTTTGTGATCTTCACTCAGTAGAAGACGCAGAGCACGGTGCCCCACCACAGGCTGCAGAATGTCACAAATTCTGAAGCAGTGTCAGTATACTTAGTAGCATCAATGGAAATGAAGGAATGAGTGAAAATGACCACAGCACATTCATTGAAACCAATTACTAGAAGAATGATCCTCACCACTCCCAGGCTGGTCATGATAATGTCAATGGTTTGAAGAGTTTGACCTTTCAGCCACCAAATGAAGATCTGGGTCACAATAAATGCATTGGGAAGAATTCTGATAAACATCACAGACCAGAAGACAAATGATAACAGGATAAAAGTGGAAAAATCCATATTTTCTTCACAGAGTAATGAATACTGTATTTCACAGCATCTAATTTCTTAACAACCATCTAGAGTTAGACCCATCTGATGTACGGTGTGGTATAGCAAGTTAGTATTATACATAGGATTGTTTGCTTTATGTTTTGCATGACATTTGGCTACAAATCTACAAATAGATATGTCATCATTACATTTTAACATTTGAATGCAATGACTACTGTAAATTAGTTACATAATTATACCCATTACAAACAAAAATAACCCTAAAACCTGGCTTTTACCTGGCATTTGATTGTCGGGACGTTTTGCCTGTTCCAGCCTGATCCCCCCCTCCCCTTTTAGACACAAGTATTTTTTTCTGTCTGAAAGGGTCAACCTGGGTCAAAACTGCAGGGTCACGGACCCTGGAATTATGACCCGGGTTGACCCTTTTACACAGAAAGTTGATCAGCAAATTATCGGGTAAAAGTGCTCTACCCGGTAATTTGATTTTCTGTGTCAAATGGGTCTCAGTCACGTATATGTGAAACTCAGCTCCTTGTGCACCTAGCAGCAATCTCCTGATGTTTGTGGGGGTTATTAGACTGCATGGAGATGTAATATAATCTGTAAGCAGTGTTCCAATTACATAATTGTCAGTGTACAGTCAGTAATGCCATAGTTTATTGTATAATAAAATACAGCGCCAATGAAGAGGACATGACAAAAATAAATGTAGGAAAAACATAATAAAAGAGGCACTCACATAGTATGCTATACACTGACTGAGGGCCGCCTTAAATTTTCAGCTCCAACTCACCAATAAGCGGCAGGTTACAAAATCCGATGTTTTCTAAATATAGCCAAATAATTTTAAAGCAGCAACATAATAATAATAAATAATAATGAGGTAAAGAAATTACACATACTGAACAAAGTGATTACATATGTCGGGACACATTTGAATTACACAGGTTCTATGGTTGATTAAAACCAGGTGAAATGCAGACCTGAAGTTAGCCGTGGAACCTGTGTAATTCATGAGTGTCTCTGATAAAAGGGATAGTATGATGATAATCCTACATATAAGTAACACAAAGACCTACAGTAGGAGCAAAGAAAAATCAAAAAGCAAGTAACTTATCTGGAGAGACGATGTTGCAATGCAAGGGGGGAGCAATATATTTTTGTATTTGTATATAAGGTCTGCTTTTGCATGTGGCCCAAAATGGCAACTTTATTGTTACACTGCAATTTATATTAGAGCTTGGACACGCCTCTCTCAAATGTAAATCTCTCTGCACTTTTCACATCGGCCCCACCTGCAGCGCAGCATGGTTTTACCCCCAGGTTCATCGTTACTTGCCCTATTTTTTACTTTGTTCCTAACTCAGAACCAGATGCATTATTGGCTCCAGGCAACAAGACATAATTTGAAAATGACTGAACTGCTGGATCAATTCCGACGGTAGAAGAAAGTTTCAAATCACACTTTCTATATATCTTAATACACATTAATTTCTATATAAACTACACTCTAATTGTATCCTAATATTTTACCTTATATCTGAGCACAATATTTTAAGAATCATAAATAAAAGTTATTTTTTATAAATTTTTCAGAGAATAAGGTATAGAGGATTTACTTGATATATGAAGTGCACTGATTCAAAATCTTGTCTTTTTTCTGTTGTTAATTAATAAGTTTAATTAGAAGATTATAAGGAAGCACCTCCATGAAATTATTATTGAGAAAACTGACCAAATAGCTATTATTAACCACTTGAATGATGTATCTAGGTCATTAAGAACAAATCATTTTACATCTCTGGATAAGGAAATAATACTCTACACATATATCGGTGCAGGATCATAACAGTTGTTCTGAACTTTCAATAAACTAGACGTTCCCGTTTGAAGATTCTGAGACAACAACTATAAATGTACTGAAACAAATTATATTGGCCAATCAGTGCAGAGATTTGTTAGGGCACAATTGTACCATAGGATCATTTTACAACTGTACAATTAAACAGTTGAGTACTGTAGGTCGTTTTGTCTTCTCTTCAGAAGAGAAACAAGAGACTGCTTTCTGCAAAGACTCATAATATTTCATTTTATTTTGTGTCAATCCAGATGGCTAAACACATTAAAGACTCTACTGAAGCAGGGCACTGTACTGTACCTGAGGATATTTTATTTGATCAGAAGCAAATCTTTCCCCATCACATCACTCTGCCCACTGGTGTCCAGCACCTGCCCTGTCACATGAGCGGAGGCTGGAACGCAAGGCACTGTCAGTGCATGAGCAGTGAAAAGAAGACATATCAGACTCCCAATATGTCTGTCTTTGGGATACTTTCTGGGACTGTGGAAGGGCCATTTATCAGAGGCTGTTGCCTGACAGGTAATATTACATGAATGGCTACAACACATTATTAAGTTTTCCATCACTATGATGTGAAATTTAGTGAAATTTTCTGTTAGACCCTTGATGTTCTACATGAATAAAGCCTTCAATCTGATACAGTAATCATCAATAGAATGGTGTATTATTACCTTAATGATAATGTACAAATTAGTATATCACACAATCTTTTTGAATACTAGGAGTAAAAAAGACAATTTGGAGCACATTTTACAAACTAGCTTTGGTTTACTTAAGCTGCCCACCCTCCACTGTGTACTCAGAGTGTTTAGCGTAAAAGGCTACTTCCAACAAATGTGGAAAACCTGATGTTCATAAAAATTATCTACAAATTGAGGAATAACTTTGCTGTCATTTACAAATGCACTGTCATGGTGGATTCCAGTGGGGATGAGCTAACATTGTGAGATGATGATATTAACAACAGTGATGAGGGTGGGGATGATGAGGATGATTAACAATATTAGCCTTAAACCCATGTCTTCATTTGTGGGGACCCAAACAAACCAAGCATTTCAGTCACAAAACTGGAAATCTCTATCACTGAAGTGCTTTGTTTGTTAAACTGTACATTTCCTATTTAATATAAAACATAAGGGTCATGGGAGGGCCCAAGGACAATTCCTTTGTGCACGACTTTTTATTATGGACTTTTCCATTCACCACTTATTTACATGGGTTATGTCCACCTTGCTGTATTGATGTAAAGACTACTAGCATTTTACTCATTCACCATTAACCTGATGCCTGTGACTTGCTGGTTGGAGAAGATTGTTATTATTATCTTTTTTCTACTAGGCTGCTACTCTGGCTTAAATCACCTAGCCTTAACATGTTGCTGTGTCCATTCACAAGAAACCTGGGATCCCTCTACCTCTTCATTGCCCCAGAACTGCCTCCTGTCCTTAGCCACAACCTAAAGCCTGGAATCTGAGAGACCACAATTTACTGAGCTCTGCTAACACTGCTGACCAGACCTACAGCACGGCAAGTGTGATCATCACGGCATCACTAAACTGCACATTGCCGGACTGAAAACTTTACAGTCTCGACTGATAGCTTGTGTTCCACACACAGGAGCAACAAAGCAGACTTTTGTCCAGGAATGATGATGTTTGTCCATGCAAGATGACGTTTTGCCTCTTCCTGAGTTCAGTTTTTTTGGAGGGAAAAATCCGATCTCAGCGTGCAAACTCGAACCTATCTGAGCCTGTACATCCCTAGTTTAGACACCCCAAATTAGTTGAAAAATAATCATTTTTATAGAAAAAATTAAATTTTTCAAGATGCCCTCAACGTACCCCCAAATCACACATTTTCCTACTTTTTTTTGCATTTTTCATTTAATTTGTTTGAGATCAAATGAAAGAAGTTTGTTTTGTATCATTTTCTTGCATTTAAAAAAAAGCACAAATCAGCCATTGACAACATTTCAAAACCTACAGTAACTTCCTAATGCCCACAATCAGCCTTCTATAAGGTCCTGTTAAGGAATTGATCCAGTTTGGGGGGTCCAGGATGGTCTCCTGACATTTTCATGCATTTCTTGCAAATCTAATTTGGCAGTCAATTCGCACCCCTCCGCTGCGAGTAGTGCGAATAGGCATTTTGAATTAGATTGGAGAATTATTGGGAGCGCACTACGCTGCAAAGTATATGAGTTTCAAGAAACAAACTCGCTACTCGCAATTCACACCTAATAGGGATGACCCCTTAGTGCATATCTCCGTGCACTGGATAAATTGTCATAAAGGGGTTTCATCTCAGCATTCTTATCATCAGACTCAGTCAATCTCAAAAATGTCTTGATGTTGGCATTGTTGGAGCAGGGATAAAAAGCCCCATGTTTCCTGAAAGGAATATGCTGTAGCTTTCTTTGGACATATGGTTGGAGAAAAACTCTGAGGTGCCCGAATTTGTAATGGTCTATGGACCAGTCAAACATATTGTGTTGGTAACTAGGGGCAAAAAATAGTCCATGTGACAGAAGTGAGATTTCAGCAGCAGTGAGTGTATGTGAGTGTGCTAATACTGTGTGGCATATTGCTCATGTGAGGATGTAATTGTAAGTGTCTGTTATATACACTGTTAGTGCCCAGAGCTGATAGCACCACAGCACCTTTATTTAAATGTGGGTCAGATGGATGAGATGGTACTTCTTGTTACAACAGACCAGGGCCATTTCATGCAGACACTGGTAGAATTGTCGGTCTATACACTAATTGTTGATGGTACATAAAGAGCCCCAGGTAAGTGGCTTTTTTTACTTTTTGATTCTGTTGATATTGTTGTTATATATTATGGAAAGAATTGGCTGTCTTGGCAAAAGTTCTTGAGACCAAAATGTTGAACATTTTATGTGACGTGTATCTTCAATATAAAAAGTTTTTCTATGGAATTGGCGAGTGCCCTCTTTTTTATTTACTTTATGTATTAGTTTTACTTATATAAAAAAAATTTATACATTAAAAAAATAAAAGGTCTTACTTGCGTCAGCTACTAAAACCAGTTACAATCCAGTCTCATATAAGCCAAATACAAGGGAAGGGAGTCGCAGCACGAGATTTGCGATATGTATGAACAGGTAGAAGAGGTGCAAAGTGCTTCTAAAAACAAAATTACAAGTCCTTTTGAGACTCTGAATAAGGCTCTTAGTACTGGGTAACTGGCAAAATTGTTACAATAGGAAATTACTAACTGGTGACTAAATAAAAACATTATTTTAATCATTCACATTTTGTCTCTTTTTAATCAATAAACTGTAGGTCAGCCTATAGTTGAAAATATATTAATATTCAAATGGAGTAAAATATCAGTCCCTTTTTGAAGTTACTAAACTCTGAACCTCTGACTGTACAAGAAGAAAAGGCTGATAACAATAATGGCTACGAGTTCGGCATCCCGGCAGAGGGGATGCTGACGCTTATACATTACTGGCACCAGAATGCAAATGCCGGTCATAATCCCGGTGCCAGCATTCCAACAGCTGGGATGCCAAAGGTAAGTAGCAGGGTGGGGCGGGAGAGGGTTAGATTTTGGGGTTAGGCACTAGGTGGAGAGTTATGGTCAGGCACAAAGGGAGGAGGGTTAGGTTTAGGGTGCGTGGAGGGGGAGGTTAGGTTCAGACACTAAGGGGGAGGTTATGGTTAAGGACAAAAGAGGCAGGGTTAGCATACCAATCAACAAGTGTCGGTATGTTAACCTATGTGTGATGCTGGCTCACTGTTATGAATGAACCCCAGAAACACAACTTTACAGAAACTTGAATCCCTCTTGACCTGAGGCACTGGCAACCTCTCCTGGGTCTGTGACATTGGCCGGCATCTCTGGCTGTGCAGCCCTGTGAGGAAACTCTGTCTTGGCAGCTCTCTGAGGAAACTCCGGCTGGGCAGCTCTGGTTAAATTTACAAACAGTCCTTACATGGGTCCAGCAGACAAGACATGAAGTCCCTCCTTGGGACCAGAAGACATAATGGCTCCATCTGGGACTGACAAGGTGTGAAATTCCCCTTGAGGAACTAGCTGGGCATGAAGTCCCCTTGTGGAACAGACAGGCATGAATCACCTTTGAGGGGCTAAACACCCAAAACCTCCTCCAATCCTAGATCTGCGGCAAGGACATGAATGCAGAAAATGTTCAGGACTAGCACAATAGAAATACAAATGATTAGATCTTTGAAAAGCTCTCTCTGCTTCAGTAATGGGAGAACGAGGACCACTTGAATCCTTGATATTCACAGTAACTGGTTGCACTGCATTAAGGGCTGGAACAGTGGACCTCATTCAGAGTCGGTCGTAGCGGCTGCACGGTCGTACGCCACCGATGTTTGCTAAACTGCGCATGCATAAAGTTTGCAATGCGCGTGCGCAAACTAGCTGCTACGATCAGAAATTTATCTATCCTTGAACACAGCCAGGACAATAGTTTGAGTGACAGTTTGAGGAGTTTGTGGGTGGTAACAGGGGAAGGTGCTTGAAAATGGGGGAGAGGAGATCCGAACACAGGCGTGCCTAATTATGTGAACAGCATTTTATGGGAGTGCATAATTAACAAAGTAGTGTCATGGCACACGTGACATGGGTGGTTTTTACACTGACATGATCGTAGTGCTTAAGAGAGGGTATGGTCAACCTTAAGCTCTACAACCAGTTCCGATGGTCGCGATTAATCCTTATATGCCCAGACATGGCGTGTAATGCGTACGAGAAGGGGGCGTATTTTTTGTCTTATGGCCGCATCCTCCCCTTGGTTGACCAGCTAACGATCCGATCTTAAGGATGCAACTTGCGAGGGCATCATTTGTATATCCGGCCCCTTTTCCCTTACAACCATGCGGCCGCTATGACCAACTATGAATGAGGTCCTGTGTCCCTCTGTAAATTGGTGTGGTTAATAAGCCCTTTTTGGGGTGCAGAGGTGTAACTTTCTGCCAGCTGTTTAGGGACAGCAGTTACACTGGAAGGAAAAGTAACTTGGAGGAGTGTAGAAATTTTATTGAGAACTTCAGGCAAAATTGTTAGAATTTGTGCTATCTGAGCACTCAGTTGGATAATGTCTATGTGCAAATTGTGCAGTGAAACATCTTTAAAGGGAGGAATGGCTTGATTGAGTATTCCAGGGACTTATGTAACAAAAGAGTTTAATTAGGGAATCCAATGTTCCCAATTCTTCACCAAACTAATTCTCTTGTTAGTTTTGGCTGGTCATTCTGTTATGAATGAACCCCAGAAACACAACTTTACAGAAACTTTAAAAAGGTTTATACAAAAACTCACAGGAGCAGCACAATAGAATGAGTGAGAATACACTTGGCTGTGGCTGGGTAACAGATAATTAGTGATCAAACACACAGTAGTTGAAAAAACACTTGAAATGCATAACCTGGAATGGACATATTGAATCTTTGTAAACTTGAATATAATTTTCCAGGATTGCAGGTATGGAATATAATTAGCAGCAGGATAATTAGATAATTAGAGCAGGATGAATCTTACCAGGATGTACCAGGTTAAATAGCAGGGAACAGATGAGAATATGGTTCATGAACAGAAATCCAAAGTTCACACAGATAATGATTGTATGTAGTCAGAACTGGCACAGAGCATACCATAACACAGAGAAGCTGCCCAGGCAGGAACCATAATTAGGCATAACTAAGCAGGCAGAGCTGAAGCCATATCCCAAGGACCAGGAAACAAAACTAATGACCAGCAATGCATGCTGGTTCCAGGCAGCCTATAAGGCCTGTAAACAAGTGTAGTCATGATTGCTGATTTAGCAATAACTCACCAGGCGACTGATCTAGTAAAGTAGAGACTAGAACTGCCTGCCAAAATGCTCTGTTCCTGGACTTCCCTCTTAATTAATGATTACAGTCACCTGTGTTGAACTAGGTAATTGATGAGACAGGTCTTTCAACACAATTGGCTGCAATCAAAAATTGAGAGGGAAGTCCAGGAGCAGAACATTTTGTACCTAATGGAACGGGTCATGTTGGAGGGCCTGGAACTGGAGTTAATACACAAAAGGCCTGGTGACCCCTAGTAAGGAGAAAGCATATAGCAAGGGCAAAATAGATAACACTAAGACTTACTAAAATTACTATTGGCTAATTGATCCCCAGTGACCCCTATTATAACTGCAGTATTCTGTAGATGATCAATTCTGTTCTAGATGACCACACCAAGCTCTTGTAAGTCCAGAAATCCACATATGCAAAAATCTCTCCTTGCAACTGATGAAATTTGATCTTTTCAAACTGTTTACTTATTTTGGACCTGTCATTCTTCATGTTGCTAGCTATTGTTCCCAGCCAGATCTACATTGTAGTTGCACTTGGTAGTTCAGTGCTTATGTTTTCTGTGGTCATTACATCTATTGACCTATTGCAATTGGCTGAACTCCCCACTGATGTTACTCTATGGGGAAGTGCTACTGTATTTTAAAACTCTGTTATTGGGACCTGAATTATTAGCTTACTCTGTCTGCATCCCCCCAACTTCCCCTTCTCACCTCTTTTCCCTTGACTATTGACAGTCACCGGAATTTACCAGCAGGTGAGTGAGACCATCTGAGGGGTAACCAATGATGATCCCTCATGGTGTGTGCAGTGATAGTCTGCCCCCAGAGACTGGAGACTGGCCTTGTCTATTGCAGGGTACAGGTATTGTCAGATACTGAGAGTGTACATGGCCAGGGCTTAGAACAGAAGCAGCATATGGGACAGTGGGTGGAAGTCTTTCACTCCAACTTGATATAATGGTGGCATTAACAGCTGTGGACTGGGGAGATACAGCAATCATAGGGTGCCTCTGGCTTTCTGCCATCCACCCAAGTCTCTTGGCCACAATCGGGAGGCAGTTTCAGGACCTTCTCTTTTTGTGCAGGGGGTGGTGGCTGTGTTTGGGCTTCAGTGAGATCTGTAAGGGGAAAAAAGGGGTGGGTCCTCACTCCCACTCTCTACTTGACTTGTGGCACACTCCAAACATTTACACCCAAAGGTCTCAATATCGATAATGAGGTGAAATCTGTCATCACGAGATGAACACCAATACACGCTCATCCAACCCTCATCCTCCTACAGATTCACCCTCCCCTCATGCACCTCCCCACCCCCACCACCCCTAGCCCTCAACACACCATATATCACACCACCTACCACCCATTTTACATCATGACCCCCATCCCTCATACCACCCTTCTGAAAGAGACCCCACTATACCATGAACCACATCACCCATCACCCCACCCCAGACTAACACACAGCAACACGCATGCAGCCACTCAAACCCCCTCTCCCCCACTACCAGCCATGTCCCCCCCACAACATTTCCCCTTGCCCTCTCCTCTTCCCTCTCTTCCCCCCTCCTCTCCTGACCACCTCCCCACCAACTAGTAACCTCCAACCACCAATACACACCACAAACATTACCCCTCCAGACCAACCAGACATGTTACCATATCCCAGCAAATTTCCACCACACACCAATGCCCAATCCCTCCTGAACCCATCCCCCATCTCTTCACTCCTCACCTCCATACATTATGCCCCACCTCCACCATTTAATCCATTCACCCACACACAGACACCCCATCCCAAGGGGACATAACATCTGCACCTCCCCCCTGGGAAATCAACAATTCCTACTAGCATCCCATCTGTGCACCACATTTCACCCACTCACCTCCGCAGGTTCACACACAGACCCACATCCCATGATACATCCCCTGTTTCTGCTATCCCCCGTTACCTAACAACTAGTTCTATTCCTCCATCACATGCATCACCACCTCCATTTAGCCAGACACCACCCGCCCCCACTAGGTGTCACATCACAGACGCTGTCCTTCCCTGTAGCACCTACAACACCTCCCCCTATCCCACACTCACCACGCATCCCAGTCCTGTAGACACACACCCCTCCGCCTCCACATACCATCAGCTAACTCCCCTCAGATTTGCTGCGGCACCCCACATGCTCACGCCTGAACCCAGAAGTGCAGCTTTTTAAATAGAACCGCACAGGTAACACTATCTCCTGGATAAAGGCTTAGGCTGAAACACTTTGGAGAAACACCTGCCACCCACTACCAGCTACCTTCCCCACCCAGGCACTGGCACTCTTGACTCCTGGTGTCAGAGCTGACTGTGCCGCGACCCACTCCCCTACCCAGCACCACACTGATACTCACCACAAAGGGAGGTTGCTAACCAAGGGACGCTCTCCTGTCAGGGTTACTGGCAGCACCTTCAGCCACCAGTACAACCACCCTGGGCAGGCACCAGAGCACACCCCAGATAACCATCCTTTACAATGGTGTTTCAATGCCTGCAACATGCTGCAAAGACAGCACACACCCCCAGAGGAGGGTCGCCCCACACCTGACCCCAGCGACTCTCCACCAGTGAGCTACCTCACTATCGGGTTCAGGTGCAGTGTGGACACCGCACCCAGCTTCGCTTCCAGCCTCACTGACACACAATATGCAGCACTTGTATTCCCACCATCGAACCAGCAGACCAAGCTAAAAAGCGGAAGGGTACGTACCCACGACATTCCCGGCTGCAATGTTCAACATATGAACAACCTACTGGTAGGTATTTGAAGAAACTTGAGACATTATTTTCTAATCCACTGTGCGGGATGCCACCAGCACAAACTGCCACCCCACACCCACACCAATCCATCCGATTAAACACTTTCAGCTGGCTCCCCAAGACTGTAGACCATAGTAGGTCCAGCAGGGATAACGTGCTGGTCAAATACCGCTTGGCAAGGAGCCCACTGAAAGGCTCCACCTACCTTCCCACCGGAGTTCAGCTCACCACACTCTTCACATCATATTCACTTCTCCACCCCACTCCACCATCTTCCCCCGGCCGCCGAACTTACCCCACCTGGATCACATCGGAGTAGCATTGTGTTTCTCAATAAATGATTTGGCCCCACCTCTTGTTTGTCTGTCATCCTTTATGGCACTACATTCCACACTCTTCGCCACCCACATCTCACACAATACTACCCCCATTTCATCACAACTCAACTCTCAGAAAACCCACTACCCACAAGAAGTGCACCCGACCTATAACTAATGACTCTACCATTATCAGGACCTGGTACTCCTATAAGATGGTGCAGCACTAAACATCCCCTTCAACAGACCCACTTACAATACACACACTCCCTCACCCACCATTCTGCTACCCATTCGCCCACCCCACAAATCCTCCTCCTCTTACTTTCTACCTTAACCCCAACTCTCCTCCCACCTCCCCACCAACACCGTACAACCATCTATACACAGTACGCCATTCCCCAATCCCTCCCACATCACCCCCCTACAACACCACACCCTAGAAGTGCACAGTTCACCCAACCAACAGGAGCAGCATATGGGACAGTTGGTGGAAGTCTGTCACTCCAACTTGATATAATGGTGGCAATAATAGCTGTGGACTGGGGAGATGCAGCGATCATAGGGTGCCTCTGGCTTTCTGCCATCCACCCAAGTCTCTTGGCCACAATCGGGAGGCAGTTTCAGGACCTTCTCCTTTTGTGCGGGGGGTGGAGGCTGTGTTTGGTCATCAGTGAAAGCTGTAAGGGGAGTAAGGGGATGGGGCCACACTACAGCTCTCTACTTGACTTGTGGCAATCATGGGGTGCTTCTGGCTTTCTACCATCCATTCAAGTCTCTTGGTCACAATTGGGTGGTAGTTTCAGGACCTTTTCTTTTTATACAGGAAGAAGGCTGTGTTTGGGCATTAGTGAGAGCTGTAAGGGGTGGGAGGGGGTGGGGCCACCTTCCCGATCTCTACTTAACTTGTGCTAGACCCATGCTCTACCTCATTATATAATAGCTGCTGTCTGTATATTCTAAACTAACAGACTGATTTGATGTGCACAATTTTTTCTTTTCTATTCAAACTTTAAGATATTATTAGTAGGGGTGTGCACCGGCCACTTTTCGTGTTTTGTGTTTTGGTTTTGGATCTGGATCTTTCTTCGTGTTTTGGATCTGGATTGGTTTTGCCAAAACCACCCTTCCGTGTTTTGGGTTCTGGGTTTTGTGTTTTGGATCTGTATTTTTTTGAAAAAAAGCATAAAAACAGCTAAAATCACAGAATTTGTAGGTTTTTCTGCTCCTATGCTATTATTAACCTCAATAACCTTAATTTCCACTCATTTCCAGTCTATTCTGAACACCTCACACCTCACAATAGTGTTTTTATGTCCAAAAGGTTGCACCGAGGTAGCTGGATGACTATGCTAAGCGACACGAGTGGGCGGCACAAACACGTGACCCATCTAGGAGTGACACTGCAGTGGCAGACAGGATGGCAGTTAGAAAAACTAGGCCCCAAACTGTACATAATGCAAAGAAAAAAAGAGGTGCAAGATGGAATTGTCCTTGGGCCCTCCCACCCACCCTTATGTTGTATAAACAGGACATGCACACTTTAACAAATCAATCATTTCAGCGCCAGGGTCTGCCACACAACTGTGGCTGAAATGATTGGTTTGTTTGGGCCCCCACAAAACAAGCTGGCAATTAATGTGTCCCTGCACAAACTGGCTCTACGGAGGCAAGATGTCATCCTCATCCTCCTCATCCACCGATTCCTCACCCTCTTCAGTGTGTACATCCTCATCCTCACAAAGTATTAACTCGTCCCCACTTGAATCCACCACCACAGGTCCCTCTGTACGTTCTGGAGGCTGGTCTCCCTGGAAGAGCTGATAATTCATTTTGATGAACATCATCTTCTCCACATTCTGTGGAAGCAACCTCCTACGCCTTTCGCTGACAAGGTTCCCGGCTGCACTAAACACTCTTTCGGAGTACACACTGGAGGGGGGGCAACTCAGGTAAAATAGAGCCAGTTTGTACAGGGGCCTCCAAATTGCCTCTTTTTCCTGCCAGTACAGGTATGGACTGTCTGACATGCCTACTTGGATGCTGTCACCGATGTAATCCTCCACCATTCTGTCAATGGTGACAGTATCATATGCAGTGACAGTAGACATGTCAGAAATTGTTGCCAGGTCCTTCAGTCCGGACCAGATGTCCAAACTTGGTCCTGCCTGCCCTGCATCACCGCCAGCGGGTTGCTTAGGATACCTAAGTTTTTTCCTGGCAGCCCCAGTTGCGGGAGAAAATGAAGAAGGAGCCGTTGACGTGTCACGTTCCGCTTCAGCTGACAGTGTGTTCACCAGCAGGTCTTTGCACCTCTGCAGGCTTGTGTCGGCCGGAAAGAGAGACACCACATAGGCTTTAAACCTAGGATCGAGCACGGTGGCCAAAATGTAGTGGTCTGATTTCAACAGATTGACCACCCTGGAATCCTGGCAAAGCGAATGAAGGGCTTCATCCACAAGTCCCACATGCCGAGCGGAATCGCTCCGTCTTAGCTCCTCCTTCACTTTCTCCAGCTGCTTCTGCAAAAGCCTGATGAGGGGAATGACCTGACTCAAGCTGGCAGTGTCTGAACTGACTTCACGTGTGGCAAGTTCGAAGGGCTGAAGAACCTTGCACAACACGGAAATCATTCTCCACTGCGCTTGAGTCAGGTGCATACCCCCTCCTTTGCCTATGTCATAGGTGGATGTATAGGCTTGTATGGCCTTTTGCTGCTCCTCCATCCTCTGAAGCATATAGAGGGTTGAGTTCCACCGCGTCACAACCTCTTGCTTCAGGTGATGGCGGGGCAGGTTCAAGAGTGTTTGCTGGCGCTCCAGTCTTCGGCACGCAGTCGCTGAATGGCGAAAGTGGCCAGAAATTTTTCGGGCCACCCAAAGCGTCTCCTGCACGCCCCTGTCGCTTTTCAGAAAATTCTGCACCACCAAGTTTATTGTGTGAGCAAAACATGGGACGTGCTGGAATTTGCCCAGATGTAATGCCCGCACAATATTGGTGGCGTTGTCAGATATCACAAATCCCCAGGAGAGTCTAAGTGGGGTAAGCCACTGGGCGATGATTTCCCTCAGTTTCTCTAAGAGGTTGTCGGCGGTGTGCCTCTTACTGAAACCGGTGATACACAGCGTAGCCTGCCTTGTAACGAGCTGGCGTTTCTGAGATGCTGCTACTGGTGACGCTGCTGCTGTTGCTGCGTAAGGTGATACATCTACCCAGTGGGCTGTCACAGTCATATAGTCCTTAGTCTGCCCTGTTCCACTTGTCCACATGTCCGTGGTTAAGTGGACATTGTGTACAACGGCATTTTTCAGGACACTGAGGACACTTTTTCTGACGTTTCTGTACAGTCTCGGTATCGCCTGCCTAGTGAAGTGGAATCTAGACGGGATTTGGAACCGGGGACACACTACCTCCATCAATTGTCTAAATCCCACTGCACTAATGGCGGATACCGGACGCACGTCTAACACCAACATAGCAGTCAAGGCCTCAGTTATACGTTTTGCTTCAGGATGACTGCTGTCGTACTTCATCCTCCTCGCTAAGGACTGTTGGAGGGTCAATTGTTTAGTAAAAGTAGTGGTGTTCCTACTTCCTCTCTGGGATGATGAACGACTCCCAGCAGCAGCAGCAACAGCAGCAGCGGCAGCAGTAGGCGTAGCAATGCAGGATCCTCCGGAGGAATCCCGGATAGGAGAGTCAGTCATGCCAGTGATATGGCCTGCAGGACTACTTCCGATCCTGACTAAGGAGGAAATTGACGAGGAGGGAGTTGACGGTGTGGTTTGCAGGCGCTTGGATACAACAGGACAACGGGATTTAGGTGTCCCTGGACTGCTTACGGTCTGAGCCAAAGTTTCTGAACTTGACAGTAACTTTTTATGAACGCGCTGCAGGTGCCGTATAAGGGAGGATGTTCCTAGGTGGTTGACGTCCCTACCCCTACTTATTTCACCTTTACATATGGTACATATGGCAAGACAGTTGTTGTCCGGATTTGGATAGAAATATTGCCAGACCAAAGAGGTGGAATGTTTGGTCTTCTGCCCAGGCATGACCGTGATGGGCTTTTTCATCCCACGGACAACAACTGTCTCCCCCGGAGCCTGATTTAAACAAACCACATCACCATCAGAATCCTCCTCGCCAACTTCCTCCTCAGCGCCAGCTACACCAGTATCCTCATCCTGTTGTACTTCAACAGTGACATCTTCAATTTGCATATCAGCAAGTGGACTGTGGGTGCTCCTTTCAGCACTTGCAGGGGGCGTGCAAATGGTGGAAAGAGCCACCTCTTCCCGTCCAGTGCTGGGAAGGTCAGGCATCGCAACCACCACCACACTTGGACTCTCCTTGGGGATTTGTGATATCTTCTTAGAAAGCACAGTTCTTCGCTGTGCTTTTGCCAGCTTAACTCTTTTGATTTTTTTAGTGGGAGGAGTGCTTCCATCGTCATGTGAAGCTGAACCACTAGTCATGAACATACTAGGGATCGACCTTAGCCGTTCCTTGCCACTCCGTGTCGTAAATGGCATATTGGCAAGTTTACGTTTCTCTTCAGCTGATTTAAATGTCTTTTTCAAGGTCATTTTCCTGAACTTTGCCATTTGGGATTGTATGTGCCCTCTACTATGACATTGGGCATCGGCCTTGGCAGACGACGTTGATGGCATGTTATCGTCTATGTCATGACTAGTGGCAGCAGCTTCAGCACTAGGAGGAAGTGGTTCTTGATCTTTCTCTATTTTATTTTTATCGGAGAAAGTTTGGTCCTCCATTTATGTTATATCGATTTGATATATACGTGCGGCTAAACACAGAAAATAATTTTTTTTTTGGTTTGGACTGGAGTGTACTTTGTGGGTTACAGCACCCTTTAACGGTCAAGCCAGCCGGCCCTTTACTTATGACACAGGCGCACTCTTGGCACTACTTTGTTGATGCACGTGCGGCTACTGCGCACACAATTCACAAACACAGAAAATAATTTTTTTTTGGTTTGGACTGGAGTGTACTTTGGGGGTTACAGCACCCTTTAACGGTCAAGCCAGCCGGCCCTTTACTTATGACACAGGCGCACGCTTGGCACTACTTTGTTGATGCACGTGCGGCTACTGCGCACACAATTCACAAACACAGAAAATAATTTTTTTTTTGGTTTGGACTGGAGTGTACTTTCGGGGGTTACAGCACCCTTAACGGTCAAGCCAGCCGGCCCTTTACTTATGACACAGGCGCACGCTTGGCACTACTTTGTTGATGCACGTGCGACTACTGCGCACACAATTCACAAACACAGAAAATAATATTTTTTTTGGTTTGGACTGGAGTGTACTTTCGGGGGTTACAGCACCCTTAACGGTCAAGCCAGCCGGCCCTTTACTTATGACACAGGCGCACGCTTGGCACTACTTTGTTGATGCACGTGCGGCTACTGCGCACACAATTCACAAACACAGAAAATAATTTTTTTTTTGGTTTGGACTGGAGTGTACTTTCGGGGGTTACAGCACCCTTAACGGTCAAGCCAGCCGGCCCTTTACTTATGACACAGGCGCACGCTTGGCACTACTTTGTTGATGCACGTGCGGCTACTGCGCACACAATTCACAAACACAGAAAATAATTTTTTTTTGGTTAGGACTGGAGTGTACTTTCGGGGGTTACAGCACCCTTTAACGGTCAAGCCAGCCGGCCCTTTACTTATGACACAGGCGCACGCTTGGCACTACTTTGTTGATGCACGTGCGGCTACTGCGCACACAATTCACAAACACAGAAAATAATTTTTTTTTTGGTTTGGACTGGAGTGTACTTTCGGGGGTTACAGCACCCTTAACGGTCAAGCCAGCCGGCCCTTTACTTATGACACAGGCGCACGCTTGGCACTACTTTGTTGATGCACGTGCGGCTACTGCGCACACAATTCACAAACACAGAAAATAATTTTTTTTTTGGTTTGGACTGGAGTGTACTTGGGGGTTACAGCACCCTTTAACGGTCAAGCCAGCCGGCCCTTTACTTATGACACAGGCGCACGCTTGGCACTACTTTGTTGATGCACGTGCGACTACTGCGCACACAATTCACAAACACAGAAAATAATATTTTTTTTGGTTTGGACTGGAGTGTACTTTCGGGGGTTACAGCACCCTTAACGGTCAAGCCAGCCGGCCCTTTACTTATGACACAGGCGCACGCTTGGCACTACTTTGTTGATGCACGTGCGGCTACTGCGCACACAATTCACAAACACAGAAAATATATTATTTTTTTAGCACTTGGGGGGAGCACCCCTGATGGACAGAGCACCCCCTGGACAACACTACAGCACTCCTTTAGGACTGGGACACTGCACAGGACTTTGGAGTGGACACAGCCCCTATGGAGAACTGACTGCACAACACAGTCCAGCCAGCCCCTATGGACTTTGAAGTAGTGGACACAGCCCCTATTAACAACAGCAGCACAGCACAACACAGCCAGCCCCTATGGACTTTGAAGTAGTGGACAACAGCAGCACTACACTACACTACACTACACAGCCCTAACTCCCACCCTCCCTCTTCACTGTCCACAGCCGAGTGAGAAAATGGCGCCGACGTGTGTACCTTATATAGGATCCAAAACCCGCGAGACTCGGAAGGCGGGAAGATGACGTTTTGCCTCGATTTCAGATCCGAGTCAGGCGGGAAAAGTCGAGCCTGACTCGGATCGGACTCGGATCGGGGGGGCTCGGGGGGGTTCGGATTTCAGAAATCCGAACCCGCTCACCCCTAATTATTAGTAAATTGTACCAACTGGCATTTGAATTCCACAGTAACAAAGTTAAAAGAGCAACTGTGATATATTCATTATTGTGTGCAAATGATATACATTATTTCCAACCTATATTAGCAGCCTGCAGTCAGTCACCTTATATTTCTGATTGATTCATTTAGGATCTGAGTGCAATATGTTGGTACTTTAGAATTTGCTATGGAAATTATCTATAGCAGCCCTGCCCATCCTGTAGCTGCCCAGCTGTTGTGAAACTATGTCCCAGCATGCACTGCCACAGTTTTAGCATTCCCTAAAAGTATGGCAGGGCATGCTGGGACTTGTAGTTTAATAACAACTGGAGAGGCACAGATTGGCCACGTTTGCTCTATAGTATTTTACTAAACAGAATGTAATAGTGTACTGTATATTTTACTAACATCATTTAAATAATAAAAAAACAAATGGAAAGGACATGAAATGAGTAGGGAAGTATGCCGACCCCCGTGTTTTGGTTTGTGTTTGGATCTGTATGTATCTCCTTCAAGGTTTTGGGTCTGTATTTGGTTTGGCAAAACCACCCTCAAGTGTTTTGGTTTTAGATCTGGATTTTTTATTTAAAAAATCAATAAAAAGTAAAAAAAACAGCTAATATCATGTAATTTATACAATTCAAAACCTGAAATACGCATTTAAATGCGAATTCCGAACCGCAAAAGATCACAATCGTGAGTCCTCAGAAGATCAGAACCGCGACTCGGATTTACCCAAATTCATAAAATTCGTGTGGATTCAGATTTCTGGAGAACCGAACCGCATAGCTCTAGAAATGAGGCAAATGTAGAGCTTTCCTTGTGGTTATTTAAAAGTAAAAATTACTGTAACTTATTCCTCAACTACTCTTGCTTACTTTCACATTCATATAGCCAGTAGGAAAAACCATCATAAAAATAACAGTAACAAAAAGATTTATATTTATTCTATTCCTTTACTGATATAGCGTCACAGGAATTACTGCACCTTATTATGTTTTATGTAGAAAGCAAATTCAACGAATTCAAACACATACTGTATAATTAAGTTACACTATAGCTGTTAAAGTGATATTATAGCCTACAATTACACTGCAGCTTACAAACAATATGTGAAATAGTACAGGTTCTATTATTACATTTGGTCAGGTGGATTTCTGGTTCCTGCACAGCGCAGAGCAGTAAGAAGAGAGCGCTTCAGTCTGGCGTTGCTGGATATTAATATAATAGAGTGCAGGCTTGGGTAGGTAAGGACACAAATACTGCACAACAATACACAGGCTAAATCTTCTGATTAGTAGCATAAAGTGATCATGTAGTTATTTATAAAATTCAAAGTATAAAAGAACAGAAAAGAGACCATATTTCTAATTACACTTATGTGAGCGTCTAGTTGGATATTAGTGAACCCTGAATCTTTGCTGCTCATGTTCCTGGTGTGTTTCAGGAGCGATACAATCAGAAGACAAATGGCCGCACTGAATATGAGGAACGGTACGAGGGATCCTGTGAAAAAGACGATGAATAAATATACAGAATTTGTGTCCAGAGTCACATTTCCAGTGCTAGAGCTGTTACTGTCATAGGTAGAATTCATGTAGTGTACTGGGTACATGAGCCACATGTTTGGCAGACTGGAAAGAAAAGACACCAGCAGTGACATCAGGAGCAGCCAGGGGATCATCCTGGAGATGTTCATCTTAAGTCTCATGAATAATCTGTTGCTGTAGTTTGTGATCTTCGCGCAGTAGAAGACGCAGAGCACGGTGCCCCACCACAGGCTGCAGAATATTACAAAATCTATAGCAGTGTCAGTATACTTAGTAGCATCCTTGGAAATGATGGAATGAGTGAAAATGACCACAGCACATTCATTGAAACCAGCAATTAGAAGAATGATTCTCACCACTCCCAGGCTGGTCATGATATAGTCAATGGTTTGAAGAGTTTGACCCTTCAGCCACCAAATGAAGATATGGGTCACAATAAATACATTGAGAAGTAATCCGATAAACATCAGAGAACAGAGGACAAATGATAACAGGATGAAAGTGGGAAAATTCATATTTTCATCACAGAGTAATGAATACTGTATTTCACAGCATCTGATTTACTAACAACCATCTTGAGTTAAACCCATCTGATGTATAGTGTGTTATAACAAGTTAGTATTATACATAGGGTTGTTTGCTTTATGTTTTGCATGACATTTGGCTACAAATCTACAAATAGCTATGTCATGATTACATTTTAACATTTGAATGCAATGACTAAATTAGTTACATAAATATACCTGTCAGACAAAAAAAAACCCTAAAAGCTTTTACCTGGCTTTTGATTGTCAGAAAATTTTGCCTGTCCCAGCCTGACCCTCCTCCCTTTCAGACAGAAAAGCATATCAACACAAGTATTTTTTCTGTCTGAAAGAGTCAGCCCATGTCGAATTTGCAGAGTCACCGACCCTGGAATCTTGACCCGGGTTGACCCTTTTACACAGAAAGTTGATCGGCAACTTATCAGGTAAAAGTGCTCTACCCGGTAATTTGCTTTTCTGTGTGAAATGGGTCTCAGTCAGGTATATGTGAAACTCAGGGCCTGATTCAAAGCCGGACGCTCTAAAAGAGCGCTCGCTCTGAATCAGGACGTTTTTTTTTTTTTTAAAGAAAGGCCTCCTGCCCGCTCGCTAAGCTGTGGGTGACCACCCACAGCATTTGCGAGTGGCTAGTTGATGGTCGCGATGGTCAAGACCATCGCGACCATCGAGGCTTGCGACGAGACCCTTTTGGTGGGGTCTTCTGTCTGCCGCAAGCCCCAGAGAGTTTACAGCTCTAACAGAGCCGGTAGCTCATCCACTGACATCACTGGTTTGGGAACGCCTCCATTTGTGTTGCCACCCCCCACCCCGCCTACAAAATGGGGCGAGCTGTTGATCAACATCGACAGCTGCCCCATCTTGTAGTGAGCCCCGGAGCGAGAGAATTTCTCGCTTGTGCATACATGTGGCACACGCCACGCACGCGCAGTTGGCCACCATTGACCCGCTTGCGAGAGCTATGCACTTGCAAGCGGGTCTGAAAATCAGCTCCTTTTTCACCTTTCAGCAATCTCCTGATGTTTGTGGGGGTTATTAATGATATTAGACTTCATGGAGATGTAATATAATCTGTATGCAGTGTTCCGATGACATAACTGTCAGTATACAGCAAACAATTAATGCCATAGTTTATTGTATAATAAATTAGTGTACAGCGCCAATGAAGAGGACTTGACAAAAATAAATGTAGGAAAAAAAATAATAAAAGAGGCACTCACATTCAGTGTAAAGTGTGCTGTTCACTGACTGTGAGTGCCGCCTTAAATTTCCACATCCAACTCGCCATTACGCGGCAGGCTACAAAAACCGATGCTTCATGAATATAACCAAATACGTTTAAAACAACAACATAATAATAATAAATAATAATAATAATAATAATAATAATAAATCCGAGCCCAGATAGGTTATCTTTCTACCAATGAGGTAAAGAAATTACACATACAGAAGAAAGTGATGACATATGCCGTTACACATGTGAAATACACAGGTTCTGTGGTTGATTAAAACCAGGAAAAATGCAGACTTTATATCAGCCACAGAATCTGTGTAATTCATGAGGGTCTCGGTTTAAAGGGATAGTATGGTAATCCTACGTATAAGTTACACAAAAAGACCTCCAGTAGGGGATGATTCTGAGATAGGAGCAAAGCAAAAACAAAAAGCAAGTAACTTATCTGGAGAGACGATGTTGCAATGTAAGGGGGGAGCAATATATTTTTCTATTTGCATGCAAGGTCTGCTTTTGCATGTGGACCGAAATGGCAGCTTTATTTTTACACTGCAATTTACTGTATAGTTGAGTTTGGACACGCCTCTCAAATTTAAATCTCTCTGTACTTTTCACATCTGCCCCTACTGCAGTGCAGCATGGTTTTACCCCTAAATGACAGTTACTTGCTATATTTTTTGCTTGGTTCCCAACTCAGAACCTGATGCATTATTGGCTTCAGGTAACAAGACATAATTTGAAAATGACTGAACTGCTGGATCAATTCTGACGGTAAAAGAAAGTTTCAAATCACACTTTCTATATATCTTAATACATGTTAATTTCTAAATAAACTATACTCTAATTTTATCCGAATATTTTGCCTTATGTCTGAACACAATATTTTAAAAATCATAAATAAAGGTTAATTTTTATAAATTATTCAGAGAATAAGATATAAATTATTTATTTGATTTATAAAGTGCACTGGATCAAAATCTTGTCTTTTTTCTGTTGTTAATTAATTTGTCTAATTACAAGATTATAAGGAAGCACCTCTATTAAATTATTATTGAGAATACTAACCAAATAGCTATTATTAACCACTTGAATGTTGTATCTAGGTCATTAGGAACAAATAATTTTATTTCTCTGGGTAAGGAAATAATACTCTACACATATATCGGTGCAGAATCATAACAGTTGTTCTGAACTTTCAATAAACTAGACTTTCCCATTCGAAGATTCACAGCAATACTATCTGAGACTACAACTATAAATGTATTGAAACAAATTATATTGGCCAATCAGTGCAGAGATTTGTTAGGGCACAATTGAACAATAGGATTATTTTACAACAGTACAATTAAACAGTTGAGTAGATCATTTTGTCTTCTAAAAAGAAGAGAAACAAGAGGCTGCTTTCTGTAAAGACTCATAATCTTCCATCTTATTTTGTGTCAGCGCAGATGACTAAAACATTAAATACTCTAGTGAAGTAGGGCACTGTACTGTACCAGAGCATCTTTTATTTGTTCAGAAACAAATCCTTCCCCATCACTCTACCCACTGGTGTCCAGCCCCTGCCCTGTCATATGAGCGGAGGCTGGAATGCATGGCACTGTCAGAGCATTACTCAGTGAATAGAAGACATATCAGACTCCAAGTATGTCTGTCTTTGGGATACTTTCTGGGACTGTGGAAGGGCCATTTATCAGAGGCTGTTGCCGGACAGATAAGATTACATGAATGGCTACAACACATTACTATGTTTTCCATCACTATGATGTAAAATTTAGTGAAATTTTCTGTTAGACACTTGATGTTCTACATGAGTAAAGCCTTCAATCTGATACAGTAATCATCAATAGAATGGTGTATTATTACCTTAATGATAATGTACAAATTAGTATATCACACAATCTCTTTGATAACTAGAAGAAAAAAGACAATTTGGAGCACATTTTATAAACTAGTTTTGGTTTACTTAAGCTGCCCAACCCTAAAATGTGTACTAAGAGTGTTTAGGGTAAAAGGCTAGTTCCAACAAATGTTGAAAAACTGATGTTTATGAAAATTATCTACAAATTATATGAGGAATAACTTTGCTGCCATTTACAAATGGTGTGTTAGGGTGGATTCCAGTGGGGATGAGCTAACATTGTGCAATGATGATATTAACAACAGTGATAATTGTGGTGATGATGAGGATGATGACAACTTTGAGGATGATTAACAATATTAGCCTTAAACCTATGTCTTCTTTTGTGGGGACCCAAACAAACCAAGCATTTCAGTCACAAAAATGGAAGTCCCTGTCACTGAAGTGATTAGTTTGTTAAACTGTACATGTCCTATTTAATATAAAACATAAGGGTCATGGGAGGGCACAAGGACAATTTCATTGTGCATCACTTTTCATTATGAAATTTTCCATGCAACACTTTTCATTATGGGCTTTGCCCACCTTGCTGTATTGGTGTAAAGACTACTAGCCTGTTACTCATTCACCATTAACCTGATGCCTGTGACTTGTAGGTTGGAGAAGAATATTATTATTATCTTTTTTCTACTAGGCTGTTACTCTGGCTTAAATCACCTATATTAACCTGAGGCTTGTGATTTGCTGCTTTGATTCAGTTTGCATTTGAAAGCTTGGCTTTTAATAATTTGTTACTTTTTCTTATAGTATTAAATGCTTCACCTTCCACTAAATACTTCACCTCCAGTCACCTGAATGGTCTCGGGCCTGTGATTTGCTGTTTGGAGTAAGTTTGATGGTGATCTAGTTTTCTACTGTACTAGACTTTACTACAGAAGCAATCATCAGTACTGGCCTAAGGCCTGTAAGTTGCTGCTTGGATTCAGTTTGCATTTGAAAACTCACATTTGGAAGCTTGGTTTTAAATAATTTGCACCATGTTTTCGATTTACTTTTACTTACAGTTATAAATTATTACCTTCCACTAAATACTCTACCTCCAATCACTTTGTACTCACCTTGGGCCAGTGATATGCTGTTTGGATTAAGTTTGATGGTAATCTAGTTGTCTAGTAGACATTACTCCAGCAGCAATCATCTGTACTGGCCTGAGGTCAGTGATTTGCTGTATGGAGAAGTGTGTTGGTAATATATTTTTCTTTCGACCAAACTTCTACTTTTAGGATGTTAGTTCTTAATTAATGAAAACTTTCCACATGGTTGTATAGTTTAATCAACTGCTATCCTGTCTTCCACTGCTGTGCCACTATGTTTCTTAGATGTGCTATTTTTTTTTAAACTACCATGTGTTTGTGCTGCTGCTCTGTCACAAAGTTTAGCCAGCCAGCTCACTGCAGCCTTTAGCCAATATTGGTAAAAACAATACTGTGAGCTGTGAGGTGGTCAAAATGACTGGAAATTTTATTAATGTTAATAATACCGTAGGAACAAAATCAGGTCCAAATTACATTATTTTAGCTGTTTTTTACCAGTGTTTAAAGAAAGACAAATCAAATGAGGGTGATTTTGCCAAAACCAAAAACCCAAAACATGACAATGATTTAGAACCAAAAACAAAACCCAGGGGTCTGCGCTCAGTTATAATATGATTAACTAAAGTGAATAGTAAAGAAATAATTTAAGTAAAAACAAATTCAAAGAACTGAAGTATTTAATTCAGTTACATTACAGACTATGTGAAACTAACAGCCATATTAGAGGTTATTATTAGTGCTCTACAGTTTAGGCATCATGCATAAAGCAATATAACATTTTCTCAATTGGATTACTAAGCCTATACAGCGCAGAACAGCAAGAAGAGAGCACTTTAGTCTGGCATTGCTGGCTACTAATATAATAGAGTGCAGGCTTGGGTAGGCAGATGCATAAACAGTGCACACAAAAAAATATAGGAGGAATCTCCTAGAAGGAAGATTAAAAGCATCAATACAGAGCATAAAAGAACATAAAAGAGAGCATATTTCTAATTGCACTTATCTGAGTATCTAGTTGGATATTAGTGAACCCTGAATCTTTGCTGCACATATTCCAGGAGTGTATCTTGAATGATACAATCAGAAGACAAAAGGCCGCACAGAATATAAGGAATGGTGTGATGGATACTGTGGAAAAGAGGAAGAGTTAATTTACAAAATTTGCTAAACAAATGCTAGAGCTGTTACTGTCCAGGGTAGATTTCATGTAAAGTGTACTGAGTACATGAGCCATATGTTGGGCAGACTGGAAAGAAAAGACACCAGCAGATAGGTCAGGAGCAGCCAGGGGACCATCCTGGAGATGTTCATCTTAAGTCTCATGAATAACCTGTTACTGTAGTTTGTGATCTTCATGCATTAGAAGATGTAGAGCATGGTGTCCCACCATAGGCTGCAGAATGACACAAATGTTATTGCAGTGACATCATATTCAGAATATTTATATTTTGGAATGATTGAATGAGTAGCAATTGCCTCAACAGTAATCCTAAGAAAAGCCACTAGAAGAATGATCCTCACCACTCCCAGGGTGGTCATAATAATGTCAATGATTTGAAGAGTTTGTCCGTTCAGCCACCAAATGAGGATTTGTATCACAATAAATGCATTGAGAAGAAATCTGGCAAATATTAGAGAAGATATCAAGAGACAAATGACTTCGGCGCTGAACTAACTTTGACCAAGTCTTTATATTTAATTAATAATTAACTGTATCTATGGAAAAATCATAAATTACCATACCAGCTACTAGTCCAATAATCAAGGTGTGTGTACACCCAATAGAAAGGTAAACCATAAACTGAAAGTAGGACAGCGCTTATTGATAGAACCAAATTGTGAGATGGCAGAAAATATAGAATTAAAATAGCCAGGTTTCCCAATGATATTAATGATAGTCAGGTTTTCCAATTATATTAAATGTAATCACAAAATACAGATAAAATATACATATATATCAATACAACTAAATAGATGCTTTTACGAATAATAATATATTAAGATCACGATTTATATAAACCGATCTCTGAACTTTCAAATTTCAATATATTGAATAAAAATAGTCCCCAAAAAAGCACCTCCTGATGGAACAGTTAGATGTTACTGGTAGTTAATTGATGCTCTACTTGTGTGTATATACGTAGTGAATATCCTATTTGGAAAGTTTGTGTGGGAATCACATATATATAAACAATTCCAGAAAAGCAACAGATGTAAGTACTGGTTTGTGAGGCTCTTGGTATCACAGGCTATAGCCGCACTTAGTATAACTGTACCATGGAGTTGTTCTAGGTAATTGCCTAGATTGGTCAGCCCTGCTCAAACGGTATCAACAACCTCCCAGATCTACCAACTGGTGTCCTCCGGGGTCTCTTGTAAGCACCATATGTTGTCCTGAGCGCTTGCTGCACTTCCTATGCAGGTCTGTATCCGACACGACAATCCAGTGTCTTTATTGCTCAAATCAGAAGGTACTGCAAATGGTGAGTCCTTGAAAATCCATATCCGACATGACACTCCAGTGTCTTTTGGCTCAAGTCAAAAGGTGCTATAAATGGGGGGTCCCCTGATGTGTTTCACCTCAACAGATAGGGAGGCGATTAATTTAATTTTCTTTTTGTCACCCTATTACACCAATGTTTTATTATTTATTTAAAATACACAAATCTTTGATTTCACCACTGGGACATCCTATTATTTCTGGGATTGGTTCACTTACCTCTGATTTATCTTTTTTCATTGATCACTATTTACAAAGTTATGTAGATTCTCAGAGGTCACATATTAGGGATTCTATTCATCTATTGCATAAATTGAAAGAGATCACTTGGTGCCCAGGATAAGGCTTTTTATCTATTGATGTCCAAGCACGCTACAATAATATACCATATGAAGCAATGATTTTGGCTGTTAAAATATTAGAACAGGACACTGACACCTCTGATAAACATCATGGATTTCTGTTGAATTGTATTAGGTTTATTTAAACACATAATAATTTTGTTTTTGACTCCACCCACTACTTACAAATTCATGGGATGGCCATGGGCACCAGATTCGCTCCAAGCTTTACCAATATTTATATGGGCATATTTGAAGTCCTACATATATGGGATGGCCCCTTTGGAGTGAATCTGGTGTTCTATGGCCGTTATATAGATGATTTAATTTTTATTTGGGATGGGGACTTTTCTTCTACCACTGACTTCACTAAGCTTTTGAATAATAATGCCATGAACCTATGCTTCACTTCTAACATCAGTCATGAGTCAATAAATTTTCTGGGCATTACTCTTTCAGTGAAAAGACAGATAAAAGTCACAATGGAGGTGCTACCCAGTAAACCATATACTACTGTATCATTAATAAGGTTTAATATGCAAAAAACACAAATACAACTGCAACAACAAAAATCACATAGTGTTGGAGACTGTGTCGATAGATGGAACTCACCAAAGTGATGGGACAATATTGTATGACAGTGGGATAATTATGCCCAAGTGTTTAAGACAGAGACAGTATGCTGAAAATAAAAGCAGCAATAAAGAACAGCAATAAAAAACAAATGTGACAATGATTGCTGGAAATAAATACAGCAATAAAAAACAATAAAACACAGGGGAGTTACCCCAAGGATGGATAATAGGAATGAAATGGGGACCCAATTGGGATGATGGGTAGAGTTTGTCCATTGATATGAGGTAAAAATCACTATTGTGATAGGACCATATGCTAAACGGTCTGATTGGGAGTCATAATATAATGGATGCAGCAATGAATCACATGTGAGTTCTCACAGAGAATAGAAAATTAATACAATAGATATGCAGTAAAAACAACCAGTACCCAATGAAATATGGGTAAGGGGAGCCCGTGAATCAAATAATGATGATATTCACATATACAAATAATGAGTCCTACCGCCTGGTTGAAGAGGACCCGCAGGTGATGGTGAAAACAGCATGCAGAGTAACCGGTTTACCCTGCAAGAGGCTCCAAGAGGCTTGTACCAGTTGCGGTGGAAGGAGTAGCTGGAAAGCATTTCCAATTTGCACAGGGAGTCTGCCAACACGTTTTGAGACACTAATTGGTCTCTTTGTCAAGGCATGGACACACCTGTGCTGATGTCCCCTTTTTATGTGGGTCCTGAAAGTCAGTGCTGTGAATGCCGGGCATCCTTCTGTCCAGCACTTCCGGGTTGCGGATGCTGGAAGTGATGTCATAAAGGTGGAGTTATTGCCGGAAAATGAGGAAGGGATGATATACTGTGGGCTTCAATGTCTTCATATCAGGTTGCGGCCATTTTCTTATAGTTTTATAGTGCTTATGTTATTTAGTGATAGCCGGAAAATGAAGAAGGGATAATATATTGTGGGCTTTGATGTCTGCATAACGGGTTGCAGCCATTTCTTGTAGTTTTACAGTCCTTATATTGTTTAAAGATAGATTCGGCTTTTAAAAACCACGAGTGATATTTCTAAAGATAATCTGTAGCAGTTCTGTAGGTTGTTAGGAGGTCAGCATAGACAGAGGTGGCCATTTTCTTGTGCTTTTAATTTGAAAATACATAAAAATATTGAATCCAAGTCTTTTATATGCGACACTTATATTTAAAGATGTTCAGTCCTCCAGGATATATGAAACAAATAGAGAGAATAAAAAGACTAAAAAATTAGAAATTAAACATGTGATTAAAAGTAATGCATCTATAAGAACCATTTAATCTTAAAAATTTGGTTCAAACCATTTGGAGCTAGGGTTTGAAGCTTAAAAATGGTTTGCAAGCTGTTTTATTTTCAATGTTTCTAGCTCTCCATGTGGATTTAACATTAGAGAGACCCATAAACAATTTGATGAAAGGTGGAGAACATTTGTGTTGTGCTCTAAAGTGTTCCAGTTGTATTTGTGTTTTTTGCATATTAAACCTTATTTATGATACAGTACTATGGGCCAAATGTAATAGGGTGAGAGTTTAGAAAATGTGAAAGTTTAGCAGTAATCTCTCACATTGGTTGAGTTTTATCTTCAAAACTGGAAAACATCTTAATGAGATTTTAAATCGTGAGAGTTTTTTAAGTCTAAAAAAACATGCAAGTTCGCTCTGTTACTTTGTTTTTGGACTCTATTACATTGGCAAAGTTTAAAAAGTGTCAGAAACTCTCACTTTTCTAAACTCTCACCTATTATATTTGGCCCCCTATGTTTTACTGGGTAGCGCCTCCGTTGTGACTTTTATCTGTCTTTTCACTGAAAGAGTAATGCCCAGAAAGTTTATTGACTCATGACTAATGTTAGAAGTGAAGCATAGGTTCATGGCATTATTATTCAAAAGCTTAGTGAAGTCAGTAGTAGAAGAAAAGTCCCCATCCCAAATAAAAATTAAATCATCTATATAACGGCCATAGAACACCAGATTTGCTCCAAAGGAGCCATCCCATATATGTAGGACTTCAAATATGCCCATATAAATATTGGCAAAGCTTGGAGCGAATCTGGAGCTTTTGTCACAAAGGCCTTCTATACCCAGAGAAGTGCTGTACTTTTCCCTACACCCTTTATACATCCGATTACTCTTTCTGTGGTAGATGACAGAATTATTTCTACTTTGTTTACTAAGAATGTCAATGGTAGTACATAATTGCATTGCAATAGTGGCCATTACCGCCCTTGGATAGACAATATCCCAAGGAGCCAAATGTGGAGAATAAGGCGCAACTGCATCAGAGATGAGGATTTTCATATACATGCATTTAACATGAAGAATACATTTTTAGAGAAGGGCTATCCTAAAAGATTGGTAGAAAATGCCAAAATACATGCAGAAGAAAAATATAAACTACAATTTTCTCAGGTCAAAGACCCCACTATAGATAGGAGTAGATCTATATACCATCCAAATAGTAACAGTCTAGACAAATAAAGTACAAATAATCCCTCCTTGGTATTTGTCACACAATTTAATAATCAATTGAGACATATTAGATTTATTATTAATAAGAACTACAACATTTTACACTGTGACCCTACTCTTTCTAATGCTATAAATTCTAGACCCAATGTGGTCATTAAGAAAAATAAGAACCTTAAGAGCTTTATAGCTCTAAGCATTATTAGTGGAAATCAGAGTAATATTACACATTTGGGTACTTGGCTTCCAAGAAAACATAATGGCTGCTTTTGTTGCAATCATTCTAGATGTCTTACCTGTGGCTTTATTTTTATCAAAAGAAGACAAGTTGTATCAGCCAGACTAGGAGCCCAATTTTCCATTAACACCTTTATCAACTGTCAGTCTTCCTATGTTGTATATGTACTTAGTTGCGACTGTCCCAAGCAATACATAGGCCACACTATGAGAATACTGAAAGAGCGCTTTCATGAAGATAGGCTGAACATACTTAAAGGTCTAGAGATGCATAGTGTCTCTAGACATTTTTCAGAAATGCATCAGTATAATGGCTGCAGTTGGTTGGGATGGATTGCACACATCTGTGGTGTGGTCTGATTGGGGGGAATGTGGAGGTGATGTGCGGTGAGGTGGGGGGTGGGTTGGAAGAAATGGGGAGGGTGAAGGGGTTTAGGTGGGGTGGGTATGGGAGGTGGGGTGGGTTTGGTGGGGTTGGGAGAGTAGGGGAGTGAGTATGTTGCAGGTGTGTGGGAGGGATGTGTGAAGTGCAGCACCCTCTTACAGGAGTAACAGGTCCTGATAATGGTAGAGTTTATAGTCCACACCAGCAGCGATTCGATGCCTGCCACACACAGAGGTGGGTCACTCACCACCTGAACTCTAGCAGCTCACCATCAGTGAGCCAACACAGCATCGGGGCCAGCTGCAGTGCAGACACTGCACCCACCTCTGTACCTAAACTTGCTGACAACGTTTTTGCAACATCTGGGTTCCAGCCACTGAACCAGCAGACAAAGGAAAAACAAAGACAAAGATTGGCATGCATCCATGTGCACCACACAAGCAACCTACTGGTAGGTATACCTAAGAACTAGAGACACTGCATCTCACAACCACTGAGTAGGACGTCACCGACATGAACTTCCTATCACAGATCCCACTCTCTCAGACAGCTCCTGAAGTCTGTAGACCAAAGGTCCAGCACAGATAACATGCTGGTCAATAACCGCATGGCAAGGAGCCCACCTTCCCACCAGAGCCCAGCCCAACACACCTATCCCATCATACCTCATCCATTCGCCCCCTCAACCACCTCCCACCCATCTGGACCATATCAGAGCAGCATTGTGCATCTCAATTAAAAGATATGGCCCCAGCATTTTGTGTCTGTCATTTCTCACAGCACTACACACCACACTACATACCATCACCTCCCCACACAGACACTACACCTACTCACAACATCCAGCATCCATAAGAAGAGCACACCAGACCTACTACTATGCATCAGAATAACCCTAGCTGTCTAAGAGAGTTAGGGGTAAAAACCATCCAGAAAACCATGAGAGGGGGTGACAGGTTTAGGAAACTTTGCCAAGACGAAACAAAATGTATTTTTAGATTACAGACCTTATTGCCAGATGGTCTTAATGAATTCCTAGAGTTTAATGAATAGTCCTAGAGTTATATGGATAATCAACTCTGATGGGGATGTACGATGGGCTGCTATTTGTCCATATGTACTGTCTGATCAATGGACAGACACCTCCAACCCGCTTTCCTCATGCATGTTTCTAATTCTGTGCTGTTTTATCCCTCTCCTACTGTTCTTACATCAGTCTAATCTATATACGTATTGGCAGTACAGTATATCATTATTTGTATTAGTCATGCAATATTTTATATATTGTCAGGTTATTCGTATTAATATAATTGATAGTTAGCCAATCCTTCTTCTCCTGGGTTTTAGTCTAGTCCTTAAATATTGCAAGTGTAAGCAAGATGTTTGCCCTGTCTTTAACAGGGCAGATTGCAAGTAGGAAGGTTGCTGATAACTGTTTGCAAGAATGTTAGTCTGTGGGCCTGTTGGATCTCTCCTTTTTCTATGTTATGATTTATTAGTATCACTCAGTGATCAGATCAGTCCAATTCCTTCATATATATTTGTTTATTTAGTTATCCTTGCCTCTTACTAACAATTAATTGTGTATTATTTAATTAATGAATATATAGGATTAATGAATATATATTGTTTATATCAACCTGTATATTTATCAACTGTCAGTCTTCCTATGTTGTATATGTACTTAGTTGTGACTGTCCCAAGCAATACATAGGCCACACTATGAGAACACTGAAAGAGCGCTTTCATGAAGATAGGCTGAACATACTTAAAGGTCTAGAGATGCATCGTGTCTCTAGACATTTTTCAGAAATGCATATATTTATACATGTTGAATAAATACATTGATTATTTTTGTATTTTAGCCCAAATACAGTATGTCATATTTTGTAGGGATATTTCAGACACACCAGATCTATGATGAAATTATAAAGTGTTTGAGGATAGTTTAATCTATATTTTTCTATATACACAATTTTATACCAGTTATATTGAAAGTAAAAACAACCCCTATGCATACCAGCACTGCTATTGTGGACACTAAAGTGTTAAGTAATCCAATTAACGAATGAGCAAATAAATGGAGGCTTGATACTATTTAAATGGGATGGTGAATGGAGGACATTACTCCAGTTTAACAAAGACGAAATACTATACAAATTGGATTTTACACGCTCTATAAACCCCTTTATATGAGGGCTCTAGCCAGCACTGATATGGGGATATCATATGTTGAAAATATATATGGTAGAAAAAAGATTCTGGCAATATAAATCTGATAAACAAGAAATGTTGTGAAATGTTCAATAGGTCTTTACTAGAGGAATATCCAAATGGTCTGACAAAACACAGAACATGAAATGGTTAAAAGTATTAATATTGAATACACATATAACGATGGGAGCAGGCTCTCCACATCAAAATATAAGAGTTACCAAAAAAAAACAAAATGCAGCAATAAGGTGAATGAACAGCCATCGGAGTGGATATGAAAGTCAGCAGGCAATTTGGAATATTAACAGGTATCACTATACCAAGTGTTCTCCTGTATATATCCTTGATGTGTCTGAAACAATGCTAAGGCACTTGGGGTTTGTGCAGTATGTAGGTAAATATCAAATGTCAGTCAATGCTCTCTAAGGTGACGAGAGGTGGTTATGGTGTAAATGGTAGCGGCGTCCCGCTGGAGAAAGTGTGTGGTTCCTGGGGATAGATTCTTCCCAGGGTAGGAGTACGGGACTCCGGAGGGTGTGAGGCTGGTCAGTCCCCCGGCTCATATCGGCCGTACCTATTTGAGCAGCAGCGCAAGTCCGAATGAATGGGCCATGCGCTGCCGGCACTGAAGGGGTGGACTGCGCCTGCCTGGGGAGGAGGTATGACGGCAGTGGCTCGTGTGAGCAACAGATGCTGCAACCACCTCCAATGGTGGGGCTTACCTCCTCGGGGCTCAATGGATCCCGCTCTACCTCTCGCCGGCTGTGTTGATAGAAGTCCTCTGTGGCTTGCAGTGTGTAGCTTCCGGATGGAGCTCGTGAATGAGTTTGAATTGGCTGGGTCCTTAGGTTCTCATGAGTAGTAGGTAGGGTGAGTGCAACTAGGTAATGCGTTTTGACCCTCTGGGGGTCTTTTTCAAACCAGTGTATCATGGACATTAGTTGTATCTTGCAGTGATATAAGGCCAAGTAAGTCCCGCCTCTTAATAGGTTAATAAAGTGATAGGTCAAAACAGGGTTGGTGTCAGGTGATAGGATGAGTCTCCTGTCACTCATAGCTATCCACCTGCTGTGTGCATGAAATTGTGGTATAAGTCCAACTCACTGTGACAGCAATATAGTCAATTGATGCCAAATAAGAAAGGAAAAGAAAGGAAATTTGACAGAATGTAGATCATCATCTAATCTTAGTATAACTGTATGTTTAAACTTTAAAGAACAACCTAAAAAATTGTGGCAAATGGGACATACATTGTACAAAAGATAATTTGGATGGTAAATTGATATAATCTAAGTTTATGATCCAGGCTCATGCGTATTAATTGGGATAATTACAAACATGATATACTCAGATATAACAAGGAAAGTTAAAAAATGCCGGAGCAGGGGCTAGTAGTATATCTTAATTCATAATGTCAGTGGATATATAAGACATATTACTGAATGGATATCCATGGTACAATTGATCTAATGGTGAACTAGTCAAAGACAATAGATCTTATCTCATTGTCTTGGTTAAATCCTCCAGGGTGGAGGGTTCCCATGTTTATCATTATGCGCAGTTCCTCTTTATTGATTTGCTTAGTGTAGTCACCTCCTCTCCAGTTAGGTTTTACTGCTTTGAGGGTGGTGCACTCCAGGATTGCAGGGTCTGAATCGTGGTGTGTTCTGAAGTGTATTGAAATGGGATGTTCCTCACATTGTTTCTTAATATTCCGCATGTGTTCAAATATTCTTACTTTGAATGGACGGATAGTTCTACCTATTTATTGTTTCTTGCAGGGACATTGTAGTAAATAAATTACACCTTTACTGCTACATGTAAGGTTGTCTCGTATTTTGTATATAGTTTTATCTACTGTGGATTGTATTGATTTAGTGGGAGCGGTAGTCCTTTTCTTTGTGGTATTGCAAGCTTGACAGTTACCGCAGTAATAAAATCCCCCATTTGCTTCAGTCTGAGTGTTAAGTTTCGAGATGTTTGTAAGAGTATTTTGTTGTGAACTTGTTGGTGGTAAATGGTTTCTAACTACTTTTGTTCTAATATCTGGTGTCTTCCGAAATATTACCTTCGGTTTGGGGGGCAATAAAGTGCCCAAAATGTCATCCCCCAAAAGTATTGGCCAGTGCTTGTGCACTAATCTGTTGATTTGCTGTGCTCGGTTGTTATAGTTTGTCACAAAAAAAAATTATTTATTGGCGTCTATATTGGAAGTTTTGGTTTTATACTTCACAAGAGGGCTTCTGCTTGAGGTTTGTACTTTCTGAAATGCTAAATGCACTTTTTGTGGGTTATATTTTTTCTCTATTAGGTGTGATTGGAGCATCTCACCCTGTAATTGATAGTCGCTTGGATTGGAACAATTACGCCTAACTCTTTTAAACTGACCTGTGGGTATCCCGTCTAACCAGCTTGGATGATGACTGCTTGTAGCTAGGATGAAACTATTAACGTCTACCTGTTTCTGGTATGTATTAGTCTGAATTTGGTTGTTCTCAATGAAAATGTTAAGATCAAAAAATTCTACATTAGTCTTAAGGAATCTATATTTGAACCTCTATATACCCCTGCCTATACCTTCTAATATCCTACCTATAAACCTCTAAGGATGATGCTATTTTGCGTACGCAGTCATACAGTAAATAAAGACTCCAGACTTGGAACGTGTGGTTCCAAAGCACAAAGTATTATTCAAGTAAAAGTACAGTCAGTTACACGCTATTGATCCATACACAATTCGGCGCAAAAGAATTATACAGACCCAAGAACAGTATACATACGCAGCACTCTTTGGTCCAGATGTTAGGCATCAGCAAGAAACCCCTCAGTCAGCATTCAGCAAGAAGACTAAAAACCCAGTGTTGGAGCACACTTATTTATATACCCCCGGAATAGATAGAACAATAGAGAAGTTTGTTGCTGATGCCATTGGTTCCCAAGGGGGAAGCATCTGTTACAGAGCGTTTAACAGGCTGGTTCAAATAGACTAAACCCAGCCTCCAACAACTGGGGGTCTCTGCCCTTCCGCCCCATGCAACATCCTAACAATTGTTCATATAATATACATTTTGTTGCTTGAAGTCTCTGCGGTCTATAAGTTGAGAATGCATGATGCAATCTACACACCGATAATACCGGAATTCTGTTGAAAGAGTACGCATCAGTACAAAACCAAACACAGCTTACTTAGCATGTATAAATCCTTAGTTACCAAATATTTGCTTTATTTCACAGCATTTATACTAAAAAAACAAATTTAAATCTTATCCCTTAAAGGTTATGGAACCTTTCATGTGAATATGTAATGTGTAAGTATGTGGGGTGTGATGTAAAGATGCTAGTTAACTTGGCAGATGCGTGCGCATGAAGCTAACAACAAGCGTTTTCATACAGGATCTTATGCATTCGGTAATATGAGATTAGTTAACAGCGCAATTGTGTGTATTAATGTGTGTATTAGAAAGGGTGCACTTAAATCTCACTTACTAAGTGAACACCTAGCAGTGTGGAATGCTGAACCTTATAGTTCCACACGCCCCCCTCTCTCAGCAGCCCCCACCTTTCCCAGGCTCAAAAGAAAAGTCCTTTATTCTCCCAGTCTCTTGTGTGAATGTAAATTAGCCCATCTACAAGACCAAAACCTAAGATAACACTCTTGGCTTTGAAGGTATTTCATTGCAGGAAGCCTGCTAATGTAAGGTGTGTATTCAAGCCGGGCCACCTGGAGTGAGAGCAGACGTTGTCCAGGAAGCTTGTCTACACCGGCTAGTTATCATGTGGCCATTTGCTCTGTTTAGCTAATGCAATATATCCTTTAGGGGAATTATAATAATATGCACTTTATCCAGAACACCCAAACTACGTAAAGTCACGAAATGGGCTTTTGGTGAATCGCCGTAACTTATGGCGATGGTCACGGATGCAATCGCATGATGCTAATAGTATTATCGCCACATGTACTAAAGTGTGAGTTTATCTAAAATGGCGCTTAGGCGGCCATTTGCAAAATGGCGTCTTGCGGCCAGTCGCAAGATGGTGTCGCTGCGATTCAATTTTAAATTGATCTTGTCTCAGCCAATAATTCTGCTTCGACATTTCACCCATTGATAGCAGATTGTGACAGCATGTTGTTCGCTATTAGAATTTAATTTAGGCTTACAGTTACGTATTATTTAGTGTTATTATGGGATGGCACAAGGTGGTTCTTAATCCATCAATAATGTGTCTCTGAGTGGGGACATAAAACTACTATTATACGCACACTGTGGATCTTGGAAGATCATGTGAAAGGTGTGGGAATGCACCAGTCTTATAAAAGCAGTCTTGAAGGGGAATTTAGACTTTACATTATTTGAGGTGTTTTAAAAATAACATTTCAATAATACATTCTATGCATGTCTAAATATAATACATTAAATGATGGTATTTCCTAGTTCAGGGTTATAATGCAGTTCTATATTTACCTCGATATTCATATTGACCACCATCATAATTTCGTTATTTTGTTTTACTCTATTTTTACATTTTCCACACTTCAACACAATAGGAACACACCGGGCATATGCCAATTATTGTGATGACAATTATTATAAGGATTAAGAATTTGCCTATACTGGCGATCACCTCCTGAACCCATTCCCCTAGACCTGAGAACCATTTCACTGTGTTCAGCCATGAAACCCACCCTTCTATCTTCTCCCCTACTTCAGCCACTGAAGCGTTATGGTTCTTATGAAACTCCCATTTTAGCTGCAGAATTTCATCCATCTTCCGATCTATCACTTCCTTAGGGTTGCTGGTATCATTGGTGACATATTTGCAACATTTTACTACAAATTGGGTGGGTAACGTTACGCAATACCCTCCAGTAACAGCAGTTAAATAATTCAACACTAGCCTGTGTTGCACCAGTTCTTTCTTGTATGCTTGCAATTCCCTCCCTGTATACCTGAATGTGTCATCGTACAACTCGGTGATATTATCTATCAATTTAGCAAGATCCTGAATATATCTAATGTTTAATGTACCCCGAGCAATCCTGGTGAGATCCAGTGCAACTAAAACTTGAAAGCCAGTTGTCTCACTAATTAACTGAGTTGCTTTATGCACATCACCAGGTATCATATTTCTTTTGCCTCTGTGTTCATATTGCGTGTGAAGATATGGTGATGGTGTGGTTTTATGTATACCAAGCATTTGAACATGTGTGAGGGTCATAACTTCTGGAAGTATTCTTCCCAAATAACATAACAATTACAATACTAAGATTGGTCAGACACTCCCCTGATTGGCATTGCACTCCTCCTGACTCCACTCCATCAGCACTGCCATTAGCTCCCATTTCCTCAATTGGTCATCCATCACAGACACTGAGTATCCCCAAATAGATCATCACGACAAAAACTGGAAAAAAAAAACTTGGATGACCACAGCAGACCACTCCATTGCTGGAAGCACTGATCTACACATTTATTTAGCTCAGATATCTTACCATCACCTTTCTAATCCTTCCGGTACAAGCTCACAATCGACAGGTCCGTGTTATCGGCCTTGTCTCTGCCTTGTATCTCCACGGGTTGGTTTACCTCCCTATAGTGAGTGGGATGGACCCACGTATCTTCCTCAGCCACCCTTTGAGGATGTGGTATAGTCAGATACGGATCTTTCCACTGATCAGTCAAACAACCTGAGCTAAAAAAAATTTGGATCATAACAAATTCTCAAGGTTTGACACCATGACAGTTTGCATTAGACATGTTAGTTAATAACACTTTCAATTTCGATTATTCTCATTCATCTTCGTGAGACCCTGCACTGTAACCTCATTATCATATTTTCACAAGAGGCTGCCTGTTTGAACAGTAATCTCTTAGTGTTGTTACCCATCACCTTACACATGTTCTTGGAAATGTCACTTGTAAAATAAGTCCCCCTATCATTTTTAATAATTCTAGGGATATAGTATCTGCATACAGGTTCCTGCAATTAAATCTTGTTATTAATAGCTACTGCTCTAAATAATGCCTGGGCCACTGGGTAGGATAGTATTCCGAGTATTCGACCTTAGCCTGGCATAGCTGCCGTTTATCCTTAGCAACCTTGTGTCCTGTGAGTGGGAGATAAAGCACAACAATTTAATATCATTTAAACATGACCTAAAATACAACAATAAATCGTCCACATTTTACATTAGAACAGATCCATTGATAGGTTGAAAAGATTGTAAACAGTCATAAGGCCTGGGAGAAGATACTGGGGTTACTTATGAACCCATGGGAAACCTGTGTTCATGTGTGGTGTTCTTTACTTTGCAGTACTTACTTATGTGTCCCACTTGGTGACAGTTAAAAATAATTTTGAACGGGGTGGATGAAAGGATTGTTGTGGGAATTGAGCAAGAGGAAAATATGGTGGGTATGGGTAAGGATGTGAAGGATAAGGGTATTGTGGGAGGTATGAAGTTTGTGGGTAGTATGAGGCCTGTGGTTGTGTATGATATGTGGAGTAAGGATGTGTTTGCTGTGGTGTGGGATTGGTGAGGATGTGTTATTGTTCAGGTGCAGGTGTGTGTGTGGGTGCAGGTGTGTTGGTTGGCTGTGATGTTATTGTCATTCCTTCCAGAGCTTGGATACTGACAGTCATTAGTTTTTCGCTCTGGGTCTCTCTCCTTTGTGATATTTTTATCATGTTCTATGGCAGATTCTATGAGTGTATCTATTGTGACTCCCCTCCAGCCAGGTTGTGAGGTCTGAACTCGAGTCTTTAAGTCATCTTTCAGACCATCCATGAGTACTGTGACTATCATTCCCCTGTGGTGAGTGCTATCTTTAATATCTTCTATCCCAGTGTACTGGGTGATAGCCTGCAGAGCCCGATCGCAATAATCCTCTGCAGATTCACTCTCCTTTTGTTTAATGGTGAAAATTTTGTTCCAGTTGACTACTACCAGAAAATATATACCCAATTGAGTTACTATGCGGGAAATGTTACCTTGGTTTACTTGATCTGTTAAGGGAATGTCACCATCCAATGCACAATCCGTGATAAATTTTGTCACGTCGGTATTGCATGGTAGACAGGCCCTTAACACCACACACCAATCTTTATTAGTTGGCTCATGAGAACTACCCAAATTCCTCAAAAATCTTTGACATTTGGCTAGTTCCTTTTTTGGATCGGGGAAATCATTTATGATGGAATTTAGTTCTGCTCTTGTCCAGGGACAATTCATTTCTACTTCCCTTGTGGGCACTACATCGTTCGCATCTGCATTTCCATTCGGAACAGTTATCATCCGAATGGGATGCAGACCGGCAACGCTGCTACCTTTGACCTGGTTACCTGGCTGGGGATTTAATCTGCTGATGCTATGTATGGTATTAACAACTTCCTCTACGGGTGCAGAGTGTGTTAACACTTCCCTTGCTGTTACCGATGAAGATGGCAACACCACTCGTGATTGTGGTGATGCAGCATCTATCATTTGCACAGCATGGGAAATGGCAGACATTACAATAGGCTCATAATCCACATCATAAACATTTTCTTTATGGTTGCTTAAGAGAGGGTACAAATTGCTTGTTACATTTTTATGGGTATTTTTGGTAAATGTACTTGCACCTCCATCCACATAAGGTGGGGGAGGTGAGCGTGAACTGCTGGCAATACTCTCCACAATGCTACCTTGTCGCACAAGCGCGCCATTTTGTGGCTCACCCGTATTGCAATTTAGCATCATTGATGTATTTTCTGGAAATGCGCTCGCAACCCTAGTTTGCGTCGCTTGCACATTTTTAAGACAAGCATCCCCTTCATGCTGCCACAAATTTAAACATTCATAATATTTTACCTTTTTCTCTCGGGAGCGCATCAAACTGATGTGATCTCGGACATTATCTAATACATCCTTATCAAAACTACCAATTCTGGGAAACGGTCTAACACTCTTCATCGTCATTTTAAACCATACATCACAATACCTTATTGCATAAGTACCGTACTTAGTATGCATAATACGATGGGCCAATCCAATCAGTGCCTCCATTAGCAGCACATCATTGTCTAACATCTCTACTGTTTGCGCGGCTCCCATTCTGAGACAAAATCCTATGCTTTTCAATAAAGATTTAAACTGGTGAAAGACAATCTAGATACTGTCACTTACCTACAGAAGAAATTTCCAGATGCCCCCGCTCACCTATGGAAGAATTTCTAGATGCCCCCGCTCACCTATTATCTCTCAGCTCACAATCACAAGTTTCCTATTGCGGCTCAACTACAATGCTCAAATAACCCAACCTTATTATTGAACACTGCAGTCACACTGAGAGCCGGTCCCTAACAAAAATAACAAACCATACACCTGCTCTGTGTACTGAACGGTAAGCTGCTTACCGAGCGGCTAGCACCTAGCCCTTAAAGGTCATACGGTACCTCTAACTGTAGGGAACAAATTACCCCTACCAACAAACACTCACAACAAATACTCACTGTTACACACTTTTTCCTGTGCAGAAAAATACATGTTAACCCAGATATTGATAACAATTGAAAAATGTAAACCTCAACGGCTTTGTTTAAACACCGTGGCAGCACAACCGGAAGTACGTACACGCTATTGTGAGACCAGTCACATACAAAATAATGTGACAACCACACAACCGTATAACAACTTTTTAGCTGCGTACGCAAAAGTGCATCTTTACTGTGCGCAAAACTGCGACTCAGCCACGTACTCAATACTGCGGCACCCTTTTAAACGTTAGGTTCTATCAACAAAGGAAAACAAACTTTTTCCTCTCTTGCCCCTGGATTCTAGCCAGCTTCCTTTGCTCACATGAAAATGGATAGTGATCTTTCAGCACAAAGCGGTTGCAGGTAAACCCTGCATGTGGCCACTCCACCATGTGCTGAGATATCGATAACCATATGTGCCGTGTGAGTAGGTAAGTGACTTCACTCGATGAGCCCCCAACTAAGGAATCTATATTTGAACCTCTATATACCCCTGCCTATACCTTCTAATATCCTACCTATAAACCTCTAAGGATGATGCTATTTTGCGTATGCAGTCATACAGTAAATAAAGACTCCAGACTTGGAACGTGTGGTTCCAAAGCACAAAGTATTATTCAAGTAAAAGTACAGTCAGTTACACGCTATTGATCCATACACAATTCGGCACAAAGGAATTATACAGACCCAAGAACAGTATACATATGCAGCGCTCTCTGGTCCAGATGTTAGGCATCAGCAAGAAACCCCTCAGTCAGCATTCAGCAAGAAGACTAAAAACCCAGTGTTGGAGCACACATATTTATACCCACCGAGAATAGACAGAACAATAGAGAAGTTTGTTGCTGATGCCATTGGTTCCCAAGGGGGAAGCATCTGTTACAGAGTGTTTAACAGGCTGGTTCAAATAGACTCAACCCAGCCTCCAACAACTGGGGGTCTCTGCCCTCCCGCCCCCTGCAACATCCTAACAGTTGTTCATATAATATACATTTTATAGCTTGAAGTCTCTGCGGTCTATAAGTTGAGAATGCATGATGTGATCTCCACACTGATAATACCGGAATTCTGTTGAAAGAGTACGCATCAGTAGAAAACCAAACACGGCTTTCTTAGCATGTATAAATCCTTAGTTACCAAATAATCTTTATTTCACAGCATTTATACTAAATGAACGAACTTAAATCTTATCCCTTAAAGCTTATGGAACCTTTTATGTGAATATGTAATGTGTAAGTATGTGGGGTGTGATGTAAAGATGCTAGTTAACTTGGGGCAGATGCATGTGCATGAAGCTAACAATGAGTATTTTCATACAGGATCTTATGCATTCGCTAATATGCGATTAGTTAACAGCACAATTGTGCATATTAATGTGTGTATGAGAAAGGGTGCACTTAAATCTCACTTACTAAATGAACACCTAGCAGTGTGGAATGCTGAGCCTTAACGTTCCACACGCCCCCCTCTCTCAGCAGCCCCCACCTTTCCCAGGCTCAAAAGAAAAGTCATTTATCTCCCAGACTCTTGTGTGAATGCAAATTAGCCCAGCTACAAGACCCAAACCTAAGATAACACTCTTGGCTTTGAAGGTATTTCATTGCATGAAGCCTGCTAATGTAAGGTGTGTATTCGAGCCGGGCCAGCTGGAGTGAGAGCAGATGTTATCCAGGAAGCTTGTCTACACCGGCTAGTTATCATGTGGCCATTTGCTCTGTTTAGCTAATGCAATATATCCTTTAGGGGAATTATAATAATATGCACTTTATCCAGAACACCCAAACTATGTAAAGTCATGAAATGGGCTTTTGGTGAATCGCCATAACTTATGGCGATGGTCACGGATGCAATTGCATGATGCTAATAGTATTATCGCCACATGTACTAAAGTGTGAGTTTATCAAAAATGGCGCTTAGGCGGCCATTTGCAAAATGGCGTCTTGCGGCCAGTCGCAAGATGGTGTCGCTGCGATTCAATTTTAAACTGATCTTGTCTCAGCCAATAATCCAGCTTTGACAGTCTTATTGTAATTAGTCGTAAATGATAAATTTTATTCATTGTTATTGATGTATAGCAGGAAGGTTTTCAGGGATTCTTCATCACCTTTCCATATAAAAATGATGTCGTCTATATATCGGGCCCAGAGGATGAGGTTTGCACCAATGTCATGCTGGGACCAGATGTAATTTTCATCCCAGAAACTCAAGAAGAGGTTCGCATAACTTGGCGCAAACCTCATCCCCATTGCCGTGCCGGTGGTCTGTAAATAAAACTGGTCCTCAAACCATAAATAATTGTGCGACAAGATGAAACTAATGCTTTTGAGGAAGAAGTCAGATTGTGTAGTGGTCATCTTAGGGTCACGGTCCAAGTAATATTTGGTGCTGATCAAACCTTGGTCATGTCTGATCACGGAATACAAGGATGTTACATCACATGTGCCAAGCCAGCAGTCCTGGTCCCAACTGATTTCTCTCACCTTGTTAAGTATGCTGGTGGTATCTTGAAGGTGTGACTTTTGTTCTTTTATGTAAGGTTGTAAAAAGGTGTCTAGCTATTGTGAGAGATTGCTGTAAGCAAATTAATCCCAGATACAATGGGGTGACCTGGTGGGTTAATGGGGTTCTTTTGCACCTTTGGAAGATGATAAAAAACTGGGATGATGGGATGTGTGGTATTTACAAAGTTGTATTCTTTGGTGGTGAGGATGCCTTCTTGTAAACCTTCTTGAAGTAATTTGTATAATTCATGTTGATAATCCTTTGTAGGATCCTTTTTTAGTCTTTTATATGTAGTACTGTCTGGTAATATTCTGAGCGATTCTCTGATATAGTTGTTTTTGTCCATGATTACTATTCCCCCTCCCTTATCCGCTGGTTTATGATTATATTTTTATTTGTTTTTAAATCATCTAGAGCTGTTTGTTCTGCTCTGGTAATGTTGTTACGTCCCCGTTTAGGTGTGTTGTCTAAGAGCTGCCCTATATCTTTCACCAGCATATTAGTGAATGTGGAAATATGATTACCTGTTGCCTGTACTGGGTAGAATCTTGATGGAGGTTTGTGTTCAGTATGTATAAAGCTCTCTAGGCTTTGAAGGTGCTGAGGTAATGACTTACTTGGCCTTATATCACTGCAAGATACAACAAATGTCCACGATACACTGGTTTGAAAAAGACCCCCAGAGGGTCAAAACACATTACCCAGTTGCACTCACCCTACCTACTACTCATTAGACCCTATGGACCATTATTGAGCGATTGCAGCAAACAGCCACGATACCCAGCCTATTCAAACTCAGGCATGAGCTCCATCCGGAAGCTACACACTGCAAGCCACAGAGGACTTCTATCAACACAGCTGGTGAGGGGTAGAGCGGGATCCATTGAGCCCCGAGGAGGTAAGCCCCACCGTTGGAGGAGGTTGCGGCATCTATTGCTCACATAAGCCACTGCCATCATACCTCCTCCCCAGGCAGGCACAGTCTACCCCTTCTGTGCCGGCAGCACATGGCCCATTCATTCGGACCTGCGCTGCTGCTTGAATAGGTATGGCCGCCATGAGCCAGGGGACTGACCAGCCTCACACCCTCCGGAGTCCCGTACTCCTACCCCAGGAAGAATCTACCCCCGGGAACCGCTCACTTTCTCTAGCGGGACGCCGCTACCATTAACACCATAACTACCTCTCGTCACCTTAGAGAGCATTGACTGACATTTGATATTTACCTACATACTGCACAAACCCCAAGTGCCTTAGCACGGTTTCAGACACATCAAGGATATATATACAGGAGAACACTTGGTATAGTGATACCTGTTAATATTCCCAATTGCCTGCTGACTTTCATATCCACTCCGACGGCTGTTCATTCACCTTATTGCTGCATTTTGTTTTCTTTTGGTAACTCTTATATTTTGATGTGGAGAGCCTGCTACCATTGTTTTATGTGTATTCAATATTAATACTTTTAACCATTTCATGTTCTGTGTTTTGTCAGACCATTTGGATATTCCTCTAGTAAAGACCTATTGAACATTTCACAACACATTTCTTGTTTATCAGATTTATATTGCCAGAATCATTTTTCTACTATATATATTTTCAACATATGATATCCCTATATCAGTGCAGGCTAGAGTCCTCACATAAAGGGGTTTACAGAGTGCATTAAATCCAATCTGCTTAGTGTTTATCAAACAGGAGGCCTGATACCCCTCCACTTCTAATGCTGCTCCCCCACACAATGAGCCCATAGCTCAGTGCACAGTATACCCCCTATTTTTTTGACTACTTATAGTATCAACCTCATTTACTGCTGCAAGAGCTATCAAACTCATAACACTATAGATGGGTCCATTGACAGACAAAATAAATAGGAAACAAAAAGCAAAAAGAGCATTTTCCTACAGCTTAATAATGAAGACCACCTTAAGAACAATACCAATAATTTCTTTTCAACATTTACCAAATTAGAAAAAACAGTAGCACAGGAGAACAAACTGTATTGGGATATACAAACCCTTGTTTGGTAACAAAATAATTTATTGATACCAAAAGGTTTGAAGATTAAAAAAACATCCTCCAGCTACATTAACAATACTAAATTCACAGATGCATGGTACAACATAACAAAGGAGTGCTCATTACGATTGATGCAATTACTCATTGAGACACACATAGAGCATCTAGCTAGTCTCAACAAAGACATCAAACAACTTAATACACTTTTAGCACCACATGAACAAGAGCAAGAATTTCATACACTACTAGAATTGACCTTAGACAAATTGAACAGAGGTCAAGATAAGATAATTTCTATAAAGAAGAAAAAAATTCTTAGAGATAAATACGGACCTTCCAAAAAGGTATATAAAAACTACAACAACTACACACAAATTCAACAAGGAAAAGATTGGATACAAGAATAGGAACAAGAATGAACATCAAAACATAGGCAATAAGTTCAAACTGAGGTTTCAACAAACTATTGACGCTCCAATATACAAGAAACTTAATCTAACGTATCAAGAATACCAAACACAGATACGCAATAGGAACACACGTCAAAACCTCAGACATAACAGTACAATTTACGACATATCCTCTACTTCATTAATTTTTGATGACAATACCGTGAGTGAAGACTCCTTCTCACTCTACTTTATAGAAGACCATACTAATCAACAATTAGCAAGACAATCATTAGAAAGAGGCTGGCTGGAGACAGCTACAGAGCTTTTAAACATAACAGTACATGAAACCACCAACCCCATCATACTTCAAGATACCACAGAACCTCAAGACCAAAATAACAGTATTCAGACCACACCAACAACATCAATCACATTACAACAACCATGTGTAGGCTGTTTTTTAGGACAGACAGACCTACTGATCGATCCCCCATCCAAGCAACGAAAAAGAAATTTAGAAGAGGATGTAGGGGAGGAGAGAGAGCCAAAAAGACTAGATCAGGGGGCCAACAAAGCATAGGCAAGGGCATTTTTAATCTAAGCAGCCTCACATTGACCAAAGATCACATTTCCATTCTAGATAAGGGTCTAAAATTTGCCCCAACTAGACATCTGGATAAATTTAACACCTACCTGGACATCCATAAGTTTGCTAGGAAACTTACCCTTAAATGATTTTTTCAACAACAACCATTACATCAGCACCTTCCAAGCCAAGAGAGCTTTATACATACTGAACACAAACCTACATCAAAATTCTACCCAGTACAGGCAACAGGTAATCATATTTCCACATTCACTAATATGCTGGTGAAAGATATAGACAACACACCTAAACGGGGACGTAACAACATTACCAGAGCAGAACAAACAGCTCGAGAGGATTTAAAAACAAATAAAAATATAATCTTAAAACCAGCAGATAAAGGAGGGGGAATAGTAATCATGGACAAAAACAACTATATCAGAGAATCGCTCAAAATATTACAAGACAGTACTACATATCAAATACTAAAAAAGGATCCTACAAAGGATTATAAACATGAATTATACAAATTACTTCAAGAAGGTTTACAACAAGGCATCCTCACCACCAAGGAATACAACTTCGTAAATACCACACATCCCATCATCCCAGTTTTTTATCATCTTCCAAAGGTGCATAAGAACCCCATTAACCCACCAGGTCGCCCCATTGTATCTGGGATTAATTCACTTACATCAAATCTCTCACAAAATCTAGACACCTTTTTACAACCTTTCGTAAAATAACAAAAGTCCCACCTTCAAGATACCACCAGCATTCTTAACAAGTTGAGAGAAATCAGTTGGGACCAGGACTGCTGGCTTGTCACAAGTGATGTAACATCCTTGGAAAGGTGATGAAGAATCCCTGAAAACCTTCTTGGTATACATCAATAACAATGAATACAATTTATCATTTACGACTAATTACAATAAGACTAATGTAGAATTTTTGGATCTTAACATTTTCATTGAGAACAACCAAATTCAGACTAATACATACCAGAAACAGGTAGACGTTAATAGTTTCATCCTAGCTACAAGCAGTCATCATCAAAGCTGGTTGGACGGGATACCCACAGGTCAGTTTAAAAGAGTTAGGCGTAATTGTTCCAAACCAAGCGACTATCAAATACAGGGTGAGATGCTCCAATCACACCTAATAGAGAAAAAATATAACCCACAAAAGTGCAATTAGCATTTCAGAAAGTACAAACCTCAAGCTGAAGCCCTCTTTTGAAGTATAAAACCAAAACTTCCAATATAGACGCCAATAAAGAATTTTTTTTCGTGACAAAATATAACAACCGAGCACAGCAAATCAACAGATTAGTACACAAGCACTGGCCAATACTTTTGAGGGATGACATTTTGGGCACTTTAATGCCCCCCAAACCGAAGGTAATATTTCGGAAGACACCAGATATTAGAACAAAAGTAGTTAGAAACCATTTACCACCAACAAGTTCACAACAAAATACTCTTACAAACATCTGGAAACTTAACACTCAGACAAAAACAAATGGGGGATTTTATTACTGCTGTAACTGTCACGCTTGCAATACCACAAAGAAAAGGAGTACCGCTCCCACTAAATCAATACAATCCACAGTAAATAAAACTATATACAAAATACGAGACAACCTTACATGTAGCAGTAAAAGTGAAATTTATTTACTACAATGTCCCTGCAAGAAACAATAAATAGGAAGAACTATCCGTCCATTCAAAGTAAGAGTATATGAACACATGCGGAATATTAAGAAACAATGTGAGGAACATCCCATTTCAATACACTTCAGAACACACCACAATTCAGACCCTGCAATCCTGGAGTGCACCACCCTCAAAGCAGTAAAACCTAACTGGAGAGGAGGTGACTACACTAAGCAAATCAATAAAGAGGAACTGCGCATAATGATAAACATGGGAACCCTCCACCCTGGAGGATTTAACCAAGACAATGAGATAAGATCTATTGTCTGTGACTAGTTCACCATTAGATCAATTGCACCATGGATATCCATTCAGTAATATGTCTTATATATCCACTGACATTATGAATTAAGATATACTACTAGCCCCTGCTCCAGCATTTTTTAACTTTCCTTGTTATACCTGAGTCTATCAAGTTTGTAATTATCCCAATTAATATGCATGAGCCTGGATCATAAACTTAGATTATATCAATTTACCATCCAAATTATCTTTTGTACAATGTATGTCCCATTTGCCACAATTTTTTAGATTGTTCTTTAAAGTTTAAACATACAGTTATACTAAGATTAGATGATGATCTACATTCTGTCGAATTTCCTTTCTTTTCCTTTCTTATTTGGCATCAATCCACTATATTGCTGTCACAGTGAGTTGGACTTGATTGGCAATTAAATAATTAACACAATTACATGCACACAGCAGGTGGATAGCTATGAGTGACAGGAGATTCATCCTAACACCTGACACCAACCACGTTTTGACCTATCACTTTATTAACCTATTAAGAGGCAGGACATACTTGGCCTTATATCACTGCAAGATACAACAAATGTCCATGATACACTGGTTTGAAAAAGACCCCCAGAGGGTCGAAACGCGTTACCCAGTGGCACTCACTCTACCTACTACTCATGAGAACCTAAGGACCTGTATTGAGCGATTGCAGCAAACAGCCACGATACCAAGCCTATTCAAACTCAGGCACGAGCTCCATCCGGAAGCTACACACTGCAAGCCACAGAGGACTTCTGTCAACACAGCCGGCGAGAGGTAGAGCGGGATCCGTTGAGCCCCGAGGAGGTAAGCCCCACCGTTGGAGGAGGTTGTGACATCTGTTGCTCACACGAGCCACTGCCATCATACCTCCTCCCCAGGCAGGCGCAGTCCACCACTTCAGTGCCGGCAGCACGCGGACCGTTCATTCGGACCCACGCTGCCAGTTGAATAGGTATGGCCACCGTGAGCCAGGGGACTGACCAGCTTCACACCCTCTGGAGTGCTGTACTACTACCCCGGGGAAGAATCCACCACCAGGAACCGCACACTTTCTCCAGCGGGACGCCACTACCATTAACACCATAACTACCTCTCGTCACCTTAGAGAGCATTGACTGACATTGTATATTTACCTACAGACTGCACAAACCCCAAGTGCCTTAGCATGGTTTCAGACACATCAAGGATATATATATACAGGAGAACACTTTGTATAGTGATACCTGTTAATATTCCCAATTGCCTGCTGACTTTCATATCTACTCCGACGGCTGTTCATTCACATTATTGCTGCATTTTGTTTTCTTTAGGTAACTCTTATATTTTGATGTGGAGAGCCTGCTCCCATCATTATATGTGTATTCAATATTAATACTTTTAACCATTTCATGTTCTGTGTTTTGTCAGACCATTTGGATATTCCTCTAGTAAAGACCTATTGAACATTTCACAACACATTTCTTGTTTATCAGATTTATATTGCCAGAATCATTTTTCTACTATATATATCCCTATATCAGTGCAGGCTAGAGCCCTCACATAAAGGGGTTTATAGAGCGTGTTAAATCCAATTTGTATAGTGTTTATCAAACAGGAGGCCTGATACCCCTCCACTTCTAACGATGCCCCCCACACAACCTGCCCATAGCTCAGGGCGCAGTATACCCCCTATTTTTGGACAAAGATGAGAGTCAGCCAAAATGCATTGCTGTGTTCATTCACAAGAAACCTGGGATCCATCTACCTCTTCTTTGCCCCATAACTGCCTCCTGTCCTTAGCCATGACCTATAGCCTGGAACCTGAGAAACCGCAATTTACTTAGCTCTGATAACACTGCTAACCAGAGCTACAGCATGGCAAGTGTGTACATCGCTGCATCACTAAGCTGCACATTGCCAGACTGAAATCTTTACAGTCTAGACTGATAGCTTGTGTTCCACACACAGGAGCAACAAAGCAGATGAGGTGATGTAACCTGTATATTGTCTGCATCTATGATGACAGAGATTACATCTTGCCTATTTTATAGCTCAGTTTACAGGCGGGACATCAATCGAGGCTTAAGGACATTTTTCTAATATATGCCATAATGTTTAGGCACTGGGACTAATTGAGATGGTTTTATATTTCTAAGGATCCCTAGAAACACATGCTCTACTCCTTATTAATAGATTGTAAGCACTGTCATGACCCTGTCTAGTTTTCACCTTTTGACTGTAGACTTACCCCTGCCAACTGTATCATGGATCTGTGTGAGTAATTTGCCTGGGAGACCTGCTCTGATCATGCTGGGAATGCATTCCTTTCCATATTGATTATTCACCTGAGCCTCCTCTGTCTGTGAACTGCTAGCCTTGATTGGAATCGTAGGTGTGGTTCTGACTCTCAGTACTGCAGAGAAGATCTCTCCCTCTGCATGTTGTGCCCTCCACCACTGAGAGTGCTACTACCAGACCACCTGTCTGTATCCAGCAATTGCTGCCAGACCCAGGGTATAAACACCCTCCTCTTATAGCATTCTGGGCCTGAACATCTCGTTACTTGCTGTGGTGTTAGTTTGTGCTACCTCAGGGTATCCCAGGCTCCTGCTCCTACTGGGTCCTAGACCAGGTCATCCTGTAATCCTGCTTTCAGCAATACCTGGCAATCCAGAAATCCTGCTTACAGCAATATCTTGCATTCCAGAAATCCTGCTTTCAGCAATACCTGGCAATCCAGAAATCCTGCTTACAGCAATACCTGGAAAATCCAGAAGTCCTGCTTACAGCAATACCTGGAAAATCCAGAAGTCCTGCTTACAGCAATACCTGGAGTATCCAGAAATCCTACTAGTTTCCAGGCCAGTGCAACTCGTGTGTTTCAGCATCAGCTATAAATGAGTTCCTGCGCTCCTGATCTTAGTTTTGTGCTCCACTGCCCTCCCTACTCCTGGTTGGTCCCTGGCTCCCTGCAAACCTGCACAGTGTTACCCTGCCTTGCTCCTGCTATGGATCCACTCCTGCTACTTCTACCTACCCACTCCCTCCCTGAACCTAAAATTCCCAAATCTACCCATTCCTTCCTGAACCTGTTATTCCCAATTTCAGAATCCTGCCTGCACCTGAGTTCCAGTCTTTGTCACAGCATTTCCGGATCACCCTGTTTAGCCCTCGTCTCAGCATTACCTGATTTCCCTTCAGCCATTGTCACTTTATTCCAGTCCAGAGTCAAGTTCCAAGTTCATCAGTTCAATCCACGTTATTCCAGTCCAGAGTCAAGTTCCAAGTTCTGCAGTTCAATCCACGTTATTCCAGTCCAGAGTCAAGTTCCAAGTTCATCAGTTCAATCCACATTATTCCAGTCCAGAGTCAAGTTCCAAGTTCACCAGTTCAATCCATGTTACTCTAGTCTGGAGTCAAATTCCAAGTTCACCAGTTCAACTCAACAAGTCTTCCTGCCGGTCCCTGTCTGGTTCCTCCAAGTTTCCTAATGGTTCCAAGTTCCTGCCATTTATAAACAAAGGCAGTTCTCATTGCCACATAAGTCTTGCAATAGAGCTATTTACATCATCTGTGGTTCCAGTCATGCCAGTCTCCATTGAATCCAGCTTATCACCTGAGACAGGTTACTCACAGACACCAATCGTGACAGAATGTTCAGGCCTAATGATGGTGGTGGATCAAGCACCTAATAAGGGACCAATTGCTTTCCGTAACCTGGTCACTCGCTTGGATCCACAGGAGGCCGTACAGCATCAAGTGCTACAGCTTTTGCAAATCCTGAATAATCGGCTGAACCCCTAACTACCTTCCATCAACTGCTGGAGCAGCTACAGACTTTACTCATCAAAATTTTCAGATCTTTCTCGAGTTTCTTAGAGCTACGCCTGACTCAATTAAAACCTCTGCCTTGGAATCCCTAAGAAACAAGGATTCATCCAAACCAAGTAATGTGAGACATCGAAGTTACCCATGTCCACAGCTCTCTGTGACTGAACGCCAGTGATGCAAAGAGTTACAGCTCTGTCTCTATAGTGGTAGTTCTGACCACTTAATTAAAGACTGTTCCCTTTGCAACTCTAACGGTAATTCCAAATGTCAATGTCTCAGTGCCCATTCTGGTCCCAGCCCAGATTCTGCCTATTCCAGTCCCAGCCCGGATTCTTCCCATTCTGGTACCAGCCCGGATTCTGCCCATTCAGGTCCTAGCCCGGATTCTGCCCCTTCCTGTCCCAGTCCGGATTCTGCCCGTTCCGGTCCCAGCCCGGATTCTGCCCATTCCAGTCCCAGCCGGGATTCTGCCCATTCTGGTCCCAGCCCGGATTCTGCCCGTTCCAGTCCCAGCCCGGATTCTGCCCATTCCGGTCCCAGCCCGGATTCTGCCCCTTCCAGTCCCTGCCCAGATTCTGCCAGTTCTGGTTCCAGCTCGGATTCTGCCCGTTCTGGTACCAATCTGGATTATACTTGTCCCAGCAGGGGACTCCAGTTGGCAACCCCAGGAGGGGTGTCTAAATCACCGATCCCAGGTGGGGTCTCAAGTCTTGCACCCCAGGAGGGGGTCTCAAGTCTTGCACCCCAGCAAGGGGTTTCAAGTTTCACACCCCAACAAGGGGTTTCAAGTCTCGCACCCCAGCAGGGGGTCTCAAGTCTCATGCCCCAGGAGGGGTGCCACGTCTCGTACCCCAGGAGCAGGTTTCAGGTTCCAGTTCCCAGGGAGGAGTGTCGTGTACTACTAATTCTGATCATGGTTCCTGATCAGTATCTCCTGAAATATCGTTCCAGAGGACAACAATCTCTGTAGTCTGTTCTCAGTTTTGATTGTTGATGCTACTGTCTCTAGCTCCCCATGACTCCTTCCAGTTCCATCAATTGGTCCAAATTCCAAACATCTGTCAGCTTCAGTTATTTCGACTCCTCATCAATCGGAGCATCCTCAAGTTTCCTCCAGCCCTGCACCTGAAAGTGCTCCACAATTCTCAAACACACAGGATTCGTTGGATACTCAAGCACACATTTATTTTGATGGGGACTTATCGCAATACAATGCATTAATTAAGCAATACTCCACCATCATGGAAGCAGATCCAACTTGTGGTATCACTCCTACCAACATCACTAGGTTCCTTCTCCTTTCCTTTAGTGGTAAGGCGTTCGACTGGGCCAATCCTATCATCGAGTCTAATGATCCAATGCTTCTAAACATAAAGACTGTTAGTGAAGCTGTTGTTAAAGAATTTGGTCCTAAACCTGTAAAACAAAAGTCTGTTGACAATCTTCATTCTAACGAACTTCCCAGTTCCAAAATATTGTCCAAGCAGTCTGTTTGTTCTACCAAGAATTCGTCCTCCACTCCTCTGAAGTCCGAACAAGGTCAAGTTTTCAAGGGCCAGTGTTCTGAATTCCAGGCATCCCAAGGAAGCAGCACTATTGAATCTGGAACCCTGAACATGTGTTGTGCGCACACCGCCTTATCCCCTTTTTACTACTGTACCTCCCAAAATTCTGATCCTGTCCTTCCCAGTCACATATTTCCACAGGAGTTACCATGGTGTATAGCAATTTTAATTGTGTGTATTTTATTCACTTTTATATGATTTATTATCCATTTATTATTTTGCTCCTTTTTTGCACTCTTAGTGTGCTCATTTCACATTAATATGCTTGTGTTTTATTGCTGTTACCACACTTAGGAAGATTCACTGTTTATTCCTCTATTAAAAATGGATGTATAGCAGAAATCTGCCCAGAGGCAATCCTGAATACCTGCATTGCTAAATGCTATATATAGATATATATCAGAAACAACTGTGATTACCAATTGTCATATATATTTCAATATACACAGGAAACAATTGTGATTGCCGATTTCATTAAAAATTTTATATTTCAATACTCAATGTCCTGTTTTGTGGTTTTTGAAAGATATGAACATGATATATATATATATATTTATTCCATTGGCACTGACTAAATATACAACATAAATTGAGATGACTGCATAGCAAGAATCTGCTTGGAGGCAATCTCGAATACTTGCTTTGCTAAGTGCTATGTGTATGTGCATATATATATATATATATATATATATAAACTGTATATATATATATATATATATGTGTGTGTGTGCTTATTTCACTTTAATATGCATATGATTTATTGCTGCTACCGCACTCGGGAAGATTCCCTGCTCATTTCTCTATTGAGAATGGATGCATAGCAGAAATCTGCTCAGAGGCAATCCTGAATACCTGCATTGTTAAATGCTATATATATATATATATATATATAAAGAAACAACTGTGATCACCAGTTGTTACATATATTTCAATATACAAAGGGAAACTATTGTGATTGCCGATTGCATTTAAAATTAAATATCTCAATACTAAATGTCCTGTCCTGTGGGTTTTGAAATATATTAACTTAAGATACTTATACTTATTCCATAGTTTCTGACTAAATACACAACACAAATTGAGATGATTGCATAGCAGGAATCTGCTTAGAGGCAATCCTGAATACCTACATTGCTATATGTATATGTATATATAAGAAACAACTGTGATTATCGACTGTTGTATATATTTCAATTGTATATCTTAATACCTAAAAGTCCTGCCTTGTGGTTTTTGAAAGATATAAACATGATATATTTTTTCCATAGGTATTGACCAAAATATACAACATAAACTGCAGTAATGTTACAGTGTATCTCCTACGATTGGAGAATTGTTTGTTTGTTTGTATTGTCCAACCTGATAGGTATTTTTGGCCATTTATTTCTCTTTTCCTTTTTAATGAATTTCAATAAAAGGTATTTTTTACAGCTTGGTAATTCTATAGGAGTGTGCCCCACATACGGAGTCCTTTTTCTCTTCTCTCTGATATACTCAATTTACTCCTAGGGTGCACCTTCTACCTTTATTACTTTATAACGATCTTTTACCCACCAATATTCCTGTGCAATCAATCCTTCGCTACCTCCCTCTTCCCTTATCTATATATACAGTACCTCCCTTAAAGAATGTAAGCTCTTTCAACCAGGGCACTCTACCCTCTTGTGCTTCTCCCTACTGTAATTTAGTTTATCTCTTACTCCCCACTAGGACAACTAACACTCGGCTGATTTTGTGGGCATAAAGGATGCTAATATAGTAATGTTTATTATACATGTCCATGTCCTGCTTTGTATTGTAAGTCACTGGTTACTTATTTGTTCATGTACTTTGTAAGGTGCTGCGGAACACTTGTGGCGCCATATAAATAAATTATAATAATAATAACAACATAAACACAACTTTACAGAAACTTTAAAAAAGTTTATTCAAGAATTCACAGGAGCAGCACAATAGAATGAGTGAGAATACACTTCGCTGTGGCTGGGTAACAGATAATTAGTGATCAAACACACAGTAGTTGAAAAAACACTTGAAATGCGTTACCAGGAATGGACATATTGAATCTTTGTAAACTTGAATATAATTTTCCAGTCTTGCAGATATGGAATATAATTAGCAGCAATTGTCTGAACTCCCCACCGATGTTTCTCTATGGGGAAGTGCTACAGTATTTTAAAACTCTATTGTGACCTGAATTATTAGCTTCATCTGTCTGCCTCCCCCAAACTTCCCCTCCTCACCTCTTTTCCCTTGACTATCGACAGTCCCCGGATTTACCAGCAGGTGAGCGAGACCATCTGAGGGGTAACCAATGATGATCCCTCATGGTGTGTGCACTGATAGTCTGCCCCCAGAGACTGGAGACTGGCCTTGTCCATTGCAGGGTACAGGTCTTGTCAGAAACTCAGGGTGTACATGACCAAGGCTTAGAACAGGAGCAGCATATGGGACAGTTGGTGGAAGTCTGTCACTCCAACTTGATATAATGGTGGCAATACCAGCTGTGGACTGGGGAGATGCAGCAATCATAGGGTGCCTCTGGCTTTCTGCCATCCACAAAGTCTCTTGACCACAATCGGGAGGCAGCTTCAGGACCTTCTCCTTTTGTGCAGGGGGTGGAGGCTCTGTTTGGGCATCAGTGATAGTTGTAAGGGGAGGAAGGGGGTGGGGCGCTCTCTACTTGACTTGTGGCACACTCCAAACATTTATACTCAAAGGTCTCAACATCGATACTGAGGTGAAGTCTGTCATCATGAGATGAACACTAATTCATGGTCATCCACACTCAACCTCTCCCCATCCCCCTCTCTATCCATCCCTTCCCACTCCCCTCATGCCCCTCACCACCCCCACCCTCCTAACCCTCAACACACCATATATCACACCAGGGCCGTAGCTAGAGTAGCACGGCCGGTGCCATCGCACAGGGAACCACAGGTCAGGGGGCGCTGTTTGTGCCTGTCAAATTTCTGTTTATTAACATTCTTGCTTGTAGCTTCCTCTTATTTCATCCCCAGCATCTCCTGGCCTCTCCAATCTCTTCCCTGGCCCTTCCCCATGAAGCCATGGCACTTTTTGGGTGCATTATCTCCTTTTGAAAAATGAGGGGGGCGCCAATGCTCTTTCTTGCACAGGGCACCAAAATGTCTAGTTACGACTCTGTATCACACCACCTACCACCCACTTTACATCACCACCCCTATCCCTCATACCACCCTTCTGAAAAAGCCTCCACCAGACAATGATCTGCATCATGTATCAACCCATCCCCCACTAACACACAGCAACACTCATGCAGCCACAAAAAAAAAACCCTCTCCAACTACCAGCCATGTCCCCCCCACAACATTTCCCTTTGCCATCTCCTCTTACCTCTCTTCCCCCCTCCTTCTCTCCTTACCACCTCCCCCCAACTAGTAACCTCCAACCACCAAAACACACCACAAACATTACCCATCCAGACTAACCAGACATGTTACAGTATCCCAGCAAATCATCATCACACACCAGTGCACAATCCCTCCTGAACCCACCCCCTCTCTTCACTCCTCACCTCCATACATTATGCCCCACCTCCACCATTTAACCCATTCACCCACACACAGACACCCCATCCCCCAGGGACATAACACCCACACCTCCCCCCTGGGGAATCAACAATCCCTGCTAGCATCCCGTCCATGCACCACATTACACCCACACACCTCCGCAGGTTCACACACAGACCCGCATCCCACGATATCCCCTGTTTCCGCTATCCCCCGTTACCAAGCAACTGGTTCTCTTTCTCCATCACACCCAGCACCACATCCCATTGGCCAGAGCCCACATGCCCCCACTAGGTGTCATGTGACAGATGCTGTCCTTCCCTGTAGCATCTACAACACCTCCCCCTATCCCACACTTAACACGCATCCCACCCTGTACACACACCCTCCTCCGCCTCCACATGCCATCAGCCAACCCCCTCGGATTGCCTGCGGCACCCCACGTGCTCACACCTGAACCCAGAAGTGCAGCTTTTTAAACATAACTGCACTCACCACATGGGTAACACTACCTCCTGGATAAAGGCATAGGCTGAAATGCATTGGAGAAGCACCCACCACCCACTACTAGCTACCTTCCCCACCCAAGCACTAGAGCTCTTCACCTCTGGTGTCAGAGCTGACTGTGCTGCGACCCGCTCCCCTACCCAGCACCATGCCGATACTCAACACAAAGGGAGGTTGCCAACCAAAGGACGCTCACCTGTCAGGGTTACTGGCAGCACCTTCAGCCACCAGTGCAACCACCCTGGGCAGGCCCCAGAGCACACCCCAGACAACCATCCTTTACACCGGCATTTCGACACCTGCAACATGCTACAAAGACAGCACACTCTCCCAGAGGAGGGTCGCCCCACACCTGACCCTAGCCACTCACCACCAGCGAGCTACCTCACCATCGGGTACAGGTGCAGTGTGGACACCGCACCAGCTTCACTTCCAGCCTCACTGAACCACGATCTGCACCAATTGTGTGCCCACCATTGAACCAGCAGACCAAGCCAGTACAAAGCGGAAGGGTACGTACCCACAACATTTCCAGCCACAACATTCAACATATGAACAACCTACCGGTAGGTATTTGAAGAAACTTGAGACATTATTTTCTAATCCACCATGCGGGATGCCACAAGCACGAACTGCCACCCAACACCAACCCATCCAATTGCACACTTTCAGCTGGCTCCCCAAGACTGTAGACCATAGTAGTGCCAGCAGTGATAACTTGCTGGTCAAGAACCGCACGGCAAGGAGCCCCCTGAAAGGGTCCACCTACCTTCCCACCAAAGTTCAGCTCACCACACCCTTCCCACCATATTCACCCCTCCACCACACTCCATCATCTCCCCCCTCACTCCAGACCCCACCCCCCAAGTTTACCAATGATTTGAACGATTGAACAATTTGAATGATTTTTGTCTGTATTAAAATTAATGGAATCGTCCAAGTCTGACTGCAAACACTTCAGATGTCAGATATCTTTATCTGACAAACATCGTTCATCGTTCATCCGACATGTCAGATATGTGAGATATTCCTTCAGAATTGAACGATTGAATGATTTTTAAAATCGTTATCGTTCAGATCTGAAGAAAAATCTCACCGTGTGTATGCACCATAAGATATTATTAGTAAATTGCACCAATTGGCATTTGAATTCCCCAATAACATAAACTTAAAAAAGCAACAGTGAAATATTCATTATTGTGTGCAAATGATATACATTATTTCCAGCCTATATTAGCTGCCTACAGTCAGTCACCCTATATTTCTGATTGATTAATTTAGGATCTGAGGAAGTGATTCAGACCCGCTCGTGAGCTCCGTGCACTCGCATGCGGGACGTTTGTGGCCCAGTGCACATGCGCACGATGGAGCCGGCTCCGTCGTGTGCATATGTGAGACCCTGATAGCGACAGGCAAACCATCGCTCCGGGTCTCATACCAAAGGGGGCGTGCTGTCCCTTTAGTGGGCGGGCCAGGGGAGTGGCTGCCCAAACGGAGGCGTTCCCATGTGAATGCCTCCATTTGGGGGCGGCCCCACTGACATCACGAGTGATGTCAGAGGGAGAGATTTCGGCTCTGCGAGAGCCGAAATCTCTCTGGGGCTTGCGGCAACAAGACCCTACCACAAGGGTCTCATCGCAAGCCTGATGGCCGCGATGGTCTTGACCATTACGACCATCTTCCTGGCCGCTCGCTATAGCTGTGGGTGGTGACCCACAGCTATGCGAGTGGCCAGGAGGCCGCTCTAAAAAACAAGAAGGCTGGCCCTGATTCAGAGCGAGCTCTCTGTCAGAGCATCCGGCTCTGAATCAGGGCCTGAGTGCAATATGTTGCTACTTTAGAATTTGCTATGGAAATTATCTATAGCAGCCCTGCCCATCCTGTGGCTGCCCAGCTGTTGTGAAACTACTGTATATCCCAGCATGCACTGCCACAGTTTTAGCATTCCCTAAAAGTATGGCAGGGCATGCTGGGACTTGTAGTTTAATAACAGCTGGAGAGGCACAGTTTTGCTAGGCTTGCTCTATAGTATTTTACTAAACAGAATGTATTAGAATGTACTGTATATTTTACTAACATCATTTACATAATAAAAAAACAAATGGAAAGGACATGAAATGAGTAGGGATGTGCGCCAACCCCCGTGTTTTGGTTTTGGTTTGGATCTGTATCTCCTTCAAGGTTTTGGATCTGGATTTGGTTTTGCAAAACCACCCTCAAGTATTTTGGTTTTGGATATGGATTTTAAAAAAAAATAGATAAAAAATTTAAAAAACAGCTAAAATGTAATTTATGCAATCCAAAACACGAAATTCGGATTTACCTGGATCTCCTCAAGAGATCAGAACCGCGACTCGGATTTACCCGGATTCACGAAATTCGACTGTTGTATATATTTCAATTGTATATCTTAATACCTAAAAGTCCTGCCTTGTGGTTTTTGAAAGATATAAACATGATATATTTTTTCCATAGGTATTGACCAAAATATACAACATAAACTGCAGTAATGTTACAGTGTATCTCCTACGATTGGAGAATTGTTTGTTTGTTTGTATTGTCCAACCTGATAGGTATTTTTGGCCATTTATTTCTCTTTTCCTTTTTAATGAATTTCAATAAAAGGTATTTTTTACAGCTTGGTAATTCTATAGGAGTGTGCCCCACATACGGAGTCCTTTTTCTCTTCTCTCTGATATACTCAATTTACTCCTAGGGTGCACCTTCTACCTTTATTACTTTATAACGATCTTTTACCCACCAATATTCCTGTGCAATCAATCCTTCGCTACCTCCCTCTTCCCTTATCTATATATACAGTACCTCCCTTAAAGAATGTAAGCTCTTTCAACCAGGGCACTCTACCCTCTTGTGCTTCTCCCTACTGTAATTTAGTTTATCTCTTACTCCCCACTAGGACAACTAACACTCGGCTGATTTTGTGGGCATAAAGGATGCTAATATAGTAATGTTTATTATACATGTCCATGTCCTGCTTTGTATTGTAAGTCACTGGTTACTTATTTGTTCATGTACTTTGTAAGGTGCTGCGGAACACTTGTGGCGCCATATAAATAAATTATAATAATAATAACAACATAAACACAACTTTACAGAAACTTTAAAAAAGTTTATTCAAGAATTCACAGGAGCAGCACAATAGAATGAGTGAGAATACACTTCGCTGTGGCTGGGTAACAGATAATTAGTGATCAAACACACAGTAGTTGAAAAAACACTTGAAATGCGTTACCAGGAATGGACATATTGAATCTTTGTAAACTTGAATATAATTTTCCAGTCTTGCAGATATGGAATATAATTAGCAGCAATTGTCTGAACTCCCCACCGATGTTTCTCTATGGGGAAGTGCTACAGTATTTTAAAACTCTATTGTGACCTGAATTATTAGCTTCATCTGTCTGCCTCCCCCAAACTTCCCCTCCTCACCTCTTTTCCCTTGACTATCGACAGTCCCCGGATTTACCAGCAGGTGAGCGAGACCATCTGAGGGGTAACCAATGATGATCCCTCATGGTGTGTGCACTGATAGTCTGCCCCCAGAGACTGGAGACTGGCCTTGTCCATTGCAGGGTACAGGTCTTGTCAGAAACTCAGGGTGTACATGACCAAGGCTTAGAACAGGAGCAGCATATGGGACAGTTGGTGGAAGTCTGTCACTCCAACTTGATATAATGGTGGCAATACCAGCTGTGGACTGGGGAGATGCAGCAATCATAGGGTGCCTCTGGCTTTCTGCCATCCACAAAGTCTCTTGACCACAATCGGGAGGCAGCTTCAGGACCTTCTCCTTTTGTGCAGGGGGTGGAGGCTCTGTTTGGGCATCAGTGATAGTTGTAAGGGGAGGAAGGGGGTGGGGCGCTCTCTACTTGACTTGTGGCACACTCCAAACATTTATACTCAAAGGTCTCAACATCGATACTGAGGTGAAGTCTGTCATCATGAGATGAACACTAATTCATGGTCATCCACACTCAACCTCTCCCCATCCCCCTCTCTATCCATCCCTTCCCACTCCCCTCATGCCCCTCACCACCCCCACCCTCCTAACCCTCAACACACCATATATCACACCAGGGCCGTAGCTAGAGTAGCACGGCCGGTGCCATCGCACAGGGAACCACAGGTCAGGGGGCGCTGTTTGTGCCTGTCAAATTTCTGTTTATTAACATTCTTGCTTGTAGCTTCCTCTTATTTCATCCCCAGCATCTCCTGGCCTCTCCAATCTCTTCCCTGGCCCTTCCCCATGAAGCCATGGCACTTTTTGGGTGCATTATCTCCTTTTGAAAAATGAGGGGGGCGCCAATGCTCTTTCTTGCACAGGGCACCAAAATGTCTAGTTACGACTCTGTATCACACCACCTACCACCCACTTTACATCACCACCCCTATCCCTCATACCACCCTTCTGAAAAAGCCTCCACCAGACAATGATCTGCATCATGTATCAACCCATCCCCCACTAACACACAGCAACACTCATGCAGCCACAAAAAAAAAACCCTCTCCAACTACCAGCCATGTCCCCCCCACAACATTTCCCTTTGCCATCTCCTCTTACCTCTCTTCCCCCCTCCTTCTCTCCTTACCACCTCCCCCCAACTAGTAACCTCCAACCACCAAAACACACCACAAACATTACCCATCCAGACTAACCAGACATGTTACAGTATCCCAGCAAATCATCATCACACACCAGTGCACAATCCCTCCTGAACCCACCCCCTCTCTTCACTCCTCACCTCCATACATTATGCCCCACCTCCACCATTTAACCCATTCACCCACACACAGACACCCCATCCCCCAGGGACATAACACCCACACCTCCCCCCTGGGGAATCAACAATCCCTGCTAGCATCCCGTCCATGCACCACATTACACCCACACACCTCCGCAGGTTCACACACAGACCCGCATCCCACGATATCCCCTGTTTCCGCTATCCCCCGTTACCAAGCAACTGGTTCTCTTTCTCCATCACACCCAGCACCACATCCCATTGGCCAGAGCCCACATGCCCCCACTAGGTGTCATGTGACAGATGCTGTCCTTCCCTGTAGCATCTACAACACCTCCCCCTATCCCACACTTAACACGCATCCCACCCTGTACACACACCCTCCTCCGCCTCCACATGCCATCAGCCAACCCCCTCGGATTGCCTGCGGCACCCCACGTGCTCACACCTGAACCCAGAAGTGCAGCTTTTTAAACATAACTGCACTCACCACATGGGTAACACTACCTCCTGGATAAAGGCATAGGCTGAAATGCATTGGAGAAGCACCCACCACCCACTACTAGCTACCTTCCCCACCCAAGCACTAGAGCTCTTCACCTCTGGTGTCAGAGCTGACTGTGCTGCGACCCGCTCCCCTACCCAGCACCATGCCGATACTCAACACAAAGGGAGGTTGCCAACCAAAGGACGCTCACCTGTCAGGGTTACTGGCAGCACCTTCAGCCACCAGTGCAACCACCCTGGGCAGGCCCCAGAGCACACCCCAGACAACCATCCTTTACACCGGCATTTCGACACCTGCAACATGCTACAAAGACAGCACACTCTCCCAGAGGAGGGTCGCCCCACACCTGACCCTAGCCACTCACCACCAGCGAGCTACCTCACCATCGGGTACAGGTGCAGTGTGGACACCGCACCAGCTTCACTTCCAGCCTCACTGAACCACGATCTGCACCAATTGTGTGCCCACCATTGAACCAGCAGACCAAGCCAGTACAAAGCGGAAGGGTACGTACCCACAACATTTCCAGCCACAACATTCAACATATGAACAACCTACCGGTAGGTATTTGAAGAAACTTGAGACATTATTTTCTAATCCACCATGCGGGATGCCACAAGCACGAACTGCCACCCAACACCAACCCATCCAATTGCACACTTTCAGCTGGCTCCCCAAGACTGTAGACCATAGTAGTGCCAGCAGTGATAACTTGCTGGTCAAGAACCGCACGGCAAGGAGCCCCCTGAAAGGGTCCACCTACCTTCCCACCAAAGTTCAGCTCACCACACCCTTCCCACCATATTCACCCCTCCACCACACTCCATCATCTCCCCCCTCACTCCAGACCCCACCCCCCAAGTTTACCAATGATTTGAACGATTGAACAATTTGAATGATTTTTGTCTGTATTAAAATTAATGGAATCGTCCAAGTCTGACTGCAAACACTTCAGATGTCAGATATCTTTATCTGACAAACATCGTTCATCGTTCATCCGACATGTCAGATATGTGAGATATTCCTTCAGAATTGAACGATTGAATGATTTTTAAAATCGTTATCGTTCAGATCTGAAGAAAAATCTCACCGTGTGTATGCACCATAAGATATTATTAGTAAATTGCACCAATTGGCATTTGAATTCCCCAATAACATAAACTTAAAAAAGCAACAGTGAAATATTCATTATTGTGTGCAAATGATATACATTATTTCCAGCCTATATTAGCTGCCTACAGTCAGTCACCCTATATTTCTGATTGATTAATTTAGGATCTGAGGAAGTGATTCAGACCCGCTCGTGAGCTCCGTGCACTCGCATGCGGGACGTTTGTGGCCCAGTGCACATGCGCACGACGGAGCCGGCTCCGTCGTGTGCATATGTGAGACCCTGATAGCGACAGGCAAACCATCGCTCCGGGTCTCATACCAAAGGGGGCGTGCTGTCCCTTTAGTGGGCGGGCCAGGGGAGTGGCTGCCCAAACGGAGGCGTTCCCATGTGAATGCCTCCATTTGGGGGCGGCCCCACTGACATCACGAGTGATGTCAGAGGGAGAGATTTCGGCTCTGCGAGAGCCGAAATCTCTCTGGGGCTTGCGGCAACAAGACCCTACCACAAGGGTCTCATCGCAAGCCTGATGGCCGCGATGGTCTTGACCATTACGACCATCTTCCTGGCCGCTCGCTATAGCTGTGGGTGGTGACCCACAGCTATGCGAGTGGCCAGGAGGCCGCTCTAAAAAACAAGAAGGCTGGCCCTGATTCAGAGCGAGCTCTCTGTCAGAGCATCCGGCTCTGAATCAGGGCCTGAGTGCAATATGTTGCTACTTTAGAATTTGCTATGGAAATTATCTATAGCAGCCCTGCCCATCCTGTGGCTGCCCAGCTGTTGTGAAACTACTGTATATCCCAGCATGCACTGCCACAGTTTTAGCATTCCCTAAAAGTATGGCAGGGCATGCTGGGACTTGTAGTTTAATAACAGCTGGAGAGGCACAGTTTTGCTAGGCTTGCTCTATAGTATTTTACTAAACAGAATGTATTAGAATGTACTGTATATTTTACTAACATCATTTACATAATAAAAAAACAAATGGAAAGGACATGAAATGAGTAGGGATGTGCGCCAACCCCCGTGTTTTGGTTTTGGTTTGGATCTGTATCTCCTTCAAGGTTTTGGATCTGGATTTGGTTTTGCAAAACCACCCTCAAGTATTTTGGTTTTGGATATGGATTTTAAAAAAAAATAGATAAAAAATTTAAAAAACAGCTAAAATGTAATTTATGCAATCCAAAACACGAAATTCGGATTTACCTGGATCTCCTCAAGAGATCAGAACCGCGACTCGGATTTACCCGGATTCACGAAATTCGGGTGTATTCGGATTTCTGGAGAACCAATCCGCACATCTCTAGAAATGAGGCAAATGTAGAGCTTTCCTTTTGGTTATTTAAAAGTAAAAATGACTAACTTATTCCTCAACTACTCTTGCTTACTTTCACATTCATATAGTCATTAGGAAAATCCATCATAAGAATAACAGTAACAAAAAGATTTATATTTATTCTATTCCTTTACAGATATAGCGGCACAGGAATTACTGCACCTTATACTGCTTTATGTAGAAAGCAAATTCAAAGAAATCAAACACATACTGTATAATTAAGTTACACTATAGCTGTTAAAGTGATATTATAGCCTACAATTACTCTGCAGCTTACAAACAATATGTGAAATAGTACAGGTTCTATTATTACATTTGGTCAGGTGGATTTCTGGTTCATGCACAGCGCAGAGCAGTAAGAAGAGAGCGCTTCAGTCTGGCGTTGCTGGATATTAATATAATAGAGTGCAGGCTTGGGTAGGTAAGGGCACAAATACTGCACAACAATACAAAGGCTAAATCTTCTGATTGGTAGCATAAAGCGGTCATGTTGGAACTTATAAAATACAGAGTATAAAAGAACAGAAAAGAGACCATATTTCTAATTGCACTTATGTGAGCGTCTAGTTGGATTTTAGTGAACCCTGAATATTTGCTGCTCATGTTCCTGGTGTGTTTCAGGAGCAAAACAATCAGAAGGCAAATGGCCGCACAGAATATGAGGAATGGTACGAGGGATCCTGTGAAAAAGATGATGAAGAAATATACAGAATTTGTGTCCAGAGTCACATTTCCAGTGTTAGAGCTGTTACTGTCCAGGCTAGAATTCATGTAGTGTACTGAGTACGTGAGCCACATGTTGGGCAGGCTGGAAAGAAAAGACACCAGCAGTGAGGTCAGCAGCAGCCAGGGGACCATCCTGGAGATGTTCATCTTAAGTCTCATGAATAATCTGTTGCTGTAGTTTGTGATCTTCACGCAGTAGAAGACGCAGAGCACGGTGCCCCACCACAGGCTGCAGAACTGCACAAATTCTATTGCAGTGAGAGTATACTTAGTAGCATCCTTGGAAATGAAGGAATTAGTGAAAATGATCACAGCAAATTCATTGAAACAAATTATTAGAAGAATGATCCTCACCACTCCCAGGCTGGTCATGATAATGTCAATGGTTTGAAGAATTTGACCCTTCAGCCACCAAATGAAGATCTGAGTCACAATAAATACATTGAGGAGTAATCCGATAAACATCAGAGAACAGAGGACAAATGATAACAGGATGAAAGTGGGAAAATCCATATTTTCTTCACAGAGTAATAAATACTGTATTTCACAGAATCTAACAACCATCTAGAGCTAGACCCATCTGATGTACGGTGTGGTATAGCAAGTTAGTATTATACATAGGATTGTTTGCTTTATGTTTTGCATGACATTTGGCTACAAATCTACAAATAGCTATGTCATCATTACATTTTAATGTTTGAATGTAATGACTACATTAGTTACATATTTATACCCCTGTCAGACAAAAAAAACCCCCTAAAACCCGGCTTTTACCTGGCATTTGATTGTCGGGATGATTTGCCTGTCCCAGCTTAACTCCCCCCCCCCCACACCTTTCAAACAGAAAAGCTGATCAACACAACTATTTTTTCTTTCTGTAAAGGTCAACCCAGGTCGAATTTGCAGGGTCACCGACCCTGGAATTTTGACCCAGGTTGATCCTTTTACACAGAAAGTTGATCAGCAACTTATCAGGTAAAAGTGCTCTACCCGGTAATTTGCTTTTCTGTGTGAAATGTGTCTCAGTCAGCTATATGTGAAACTCAGGGCCTGATTCAGAGCTGGACGCTCAGAAATAGAGCTCACTCTGAATCAGGTCTTTTTTTTTTTTTAACGAACGGCCTCTCGGCTGCTCGCTATGCTGTGGGTGACCACCCACAGCATCAGCAAACGGCCAGCTGATGGTCGCGATGATCGAGACCATCGAGACCATTGCCGCAATGGTCCCTTGCAACAATACCCTTATGGAAGGATCTCATCTTCCGCAAGCCACAGAGAGCTTCCGGCTCTGACAGAGCCGGAAGCTCTCCCACTGACATCACTGGTGATGTCAGTGGGGCCACCCACAAATGGCAGGCGTTCGTTTGGGAATGCCTCTGTTGGTGTAGCCACCCCCCTGCCCCGCCTACAAAATGGGGTAAGCTGTCGATCAACATCGACGGCCTCCCCGTCTTGTAGTGAGCCCTGGAGTGAGAAAATTTCTTGCTCGCTCCGGGGCTTGCCCAGTAGGCCACCATCAACCCACTTGCGAGCGCTATGCACTTGCGAGCAGGTCTGAATCAGGCCCTCAGCTCCTTGTGCACCTATCAGCAATCTCCTGATGTTTGTGGGGGTTATTAATGATATTAGACTGCATGTAGATGTAATATAATCTATACGCAGTGTTCCAATTACATAACTGTCAGTATACAGCAAGTATTGATATAGTTTATTGTGTAATAAAATAGTGTACAGCGCCAATGAAGAGGACATGACAAAAATAAATGTAGGAAAAAAATAATAAAAGAGGCACGCACATTCAGTGTAAAGTGCGCTGTTCACTGACTGTGAGTGCCACCTTAAATTTCCACATCCAACTCACCATTAAGCGGCAGGCTACAAAAACAGATGCTTTGTAAATATAACCAAATACGTTTAAAACAACAACATAATAATAATAAATAATAATAATAATATTAAATCCGAGCCCAGTTGGTTATCTTTCTACCAATGAGGTAAAAAAATTACACATACAGAACAAAGTGATGACATATCCCGATACACATGTGAATTACACAGGTTCTGTGGTTGATTAAAACAAGGAGAAATGCAGACTTTAAATCAGCCACGGACCCTGTGTAATTCATGAGTGTCTCGGTTTAAGGGGATAGTATGGTAATCCTACGTAGAAGTTACACAAAAAGACCTACTGTAGGGGATGATTCTGAGACAGGAGCAAAGCAAAAACAAATAGCAAGTAACTTATCTGGAGATACGATGTTGCAATGTAAGGGGGGAGCAATATATTTTTCGATTTGCATGCAAGGTCTGCTTTTGCATGTGGACCAAAATGGCAGCTTTATTTTTACACTGCAATTTACTATATAGTTGAGTTTGGACACGCCTCTCAAATTTAAATCTCTCTGCACTTTTTTTTACATCTGCCCCACCTGCAGCGCAGCATGGTTTTGCCCCTAAATGACAGTTACTTGCTATATTTTTTGCTTTGTTCCCAACTCAGAACCTGATGCATTATTGGCTCCAGGCAACAAGACATAATTTGAAAATGACTGAACTACTGGATCAATTCCGACAGTAGAAGAAAGTTTCAAATCACACTTTCTATATATCTTAATACACATTCATTTCTATATAAACTACACTCTAATTTTATCCTAATATTTTGCCTTATATCTGAGCACAATATTTTAAGAATCATAAATAAAGGTTCATTTTTATAAATTATTCAGAGAATAAGGTATAGATTATTTATTTGATTTATAAAGGGCACTGGATCAAAATTTTGTCTTTTTTCTGTTGTTAATTAATTTGTCTAATTACAAGATTATTAGGAAGCACCTCCATGAAATTATTATTGAGAATACTAACCATATAGGTATCATTAGCCACTTGAATGTTGTATCTAGGTCATTACGAACAAATAATTTTATTTCTCTATGTAAGGAAATAATAAACTATACATATATCGGTGCAGGATCATAACAATTGTTATGAACTTTCAATTAACTAGACGTTCCAGTTCGAAGATTCCCGGCAATACAATCTGAGACTACAACTATAAATGTACTGAAACAAATTATATTGGCAAATCAGTGCAGAGATTTGTTAGGACACAATTGTACCATAGGATCATTTCACAACTGTACAATTAAACAGTTGAGTAGATTATTTTGTCTTCTTTTCAGAAGAGAAACAAGAGACAGCTTTCTGCAAAGACTCATAATCTTCCATCTTATTTTATGTCAACGCAGATGACTAAAACATTAAATACTCTAGTGAAGTAGGGCACTGTACTGTACCAGAGCATTTTTTATTTGATCAGAATCAAATCCTTCTCCATCACTCTGCCCACTGGTGTCCAGCGCCTGCCCTGTCACATGAGCGGAGGCTGGAACGCAAGGCACTATCAGCGCATGAGCAGTGAAAGAAAACAAATCAGACTCCCAATATGTCTGTCTTTGGGATACTTTCTGGGACTGTGGAAGGGCCATTTATCAGAGGCTGTTGCCGGACAGATAAGATTACATGAATGGCTACAACACATTACTAAGTTTTCCATCACTATGATGCAAAATTTTGTGAAATTTTCTGTTAGACACTTGATGTTCTTCATGAATAAAGCCTTCAATCTGATACAGTAATCATCAGTAGAATGGTGTATTATAACCTTAATGATAATGTACAATTTAGTATATCACACAATCTTTTTGAATACTAGGAGAAAAAAGACAATTTGGAGCACATTTTACAAACTAGCTTTGGTTTACTTAAGCTGCCCACCCTCCACTGTGTACTCAGAGTGTTTAGTGTAAAAGGCTACTTCCAACAAATGTGGAAAACCTGATGTTCATAAAAATCTTTGCTGTATTGGTGTAAAGACTTCTAGCATTTTACTCATTCACCATTAACCTGATGCCTGTGACTTGCTGGTTGGAGAAGATTGTTATTATTATCTTTTTTCTACTAGGCTGCTACTCTGGCTTAAATCACCTGTGATTTGCTGCTTGGATTCAGTTTGCATTTGAAAACTTTCATTTGAAAGTTTGGTTTTTAATCATTTGTTTCTTGTTTCAGATTTATTTTTTCTTAGAGTATTAAATGCTTTTCCTTCCACTAAATACTTCACCTCCAGTCACCTGTACTGGCCTTGGGTCTGTAATTTACTGTTTGGGGTAAGTTTGATGGTGATCTAGTTTTCTACTGTACTAGACTTTACTCCGGCAGCAATCATCAGTACTGGCCTAAGGCCTGTATGTTGCTGCATGGATTCAGTTTCCATTTGAAAACCCACATTTGGAAGCTTGGTTTTTAATAATTTGTACCATGTTTTTGATTTACTTTTACTTATAGTAAGAAATGATTACCTTCCTCTAAATGCTCTACCTCCAATCACTTTGTACTCACTTTGGGCCAGTGATATGCTGTTTGGATTAAGTTCAATGGTAATCTTGTTGTCTACAAGACATTACTCCAGCAGCAATCATCTGTACTGGCCTGAGGTCAGGGATTTGCTGTATGGAGAAGGGTGTTGGTAAAATATTTTTCTTTCTACCAGACTTTTACTTCTAGGATATTAGTTCTTAATTAATGAAAACATTCCACTGCTGTGCCACTAAGTTTCATAGATGTGCTATATTCTTTTAAACTACCATGTGTTTGTGCTGCTGCCCTGTCACAAAGTTTTGCCAGCCAGCTTACAGAAATGTAGCCAATATTGGTAAAAACAATACTGTGAGCTGTAAGGTGGTCAAAATGACAGGAAGTGTTATTAATGTTAATAATACTGTAGGAACAAAATAAGGTCCAAATTACATTATTTTAGCTGTTTTTTCCAGTGTTTAAAGAAAAACAAATCAAATGAGAGTGATTTTGCCAAAACCAAAAACCCATTTATTATATGATTAACTAAAGTGAATAGAAAAGAAATATTTTAAGTAAAAACAAAATTCCAAGAACTGAAGTAATTAATTCAGTTACACTACAGACTATGTGAAACTAACAGCCATAATAGAGGTTATTGTTAGTGCTGTACAGTTTAGACTTCATGCAATAAATAATATAGGAGGAATCTACTAATAGGAAGATTAAAAGAATCAATACAGAGCATAAAAGAACAGAAAAGAGAGCATATTTATAATTGCACATATGTTAGCGTCTAGTTGGATATTAGTGAACCCTGAATCTTTGCTGCTCATAATCCAAGTGTGTTTCAGGAGCGATACAATCAGAAGACAAATGGTCACACAGAATATGAGGAATGGTGTGATGGATCCTGTGGAAAAGATGAAGAGCACATTTACAAAATGTGCTTAACAGTTGTATTTCCAATGCTAGAGCTTTTACTGTCCAGGGTAGTTTTTATGTAAAGTGTACTGAGTACATGAGCCATATGTTGGGCAGACTGGAAAGAAAAGACACCAGCAGATAGGTCAGGAGCAGCCAGGGGACCATCTTGGAGATGTTCATCTTAAGTCTCATGATTAACCTGTTGCTGTAGTTTGTGATCTTCATGCAGTAGAAGACAAAGAGCATTGTGCTCTACCACAGGCTGCAGAAGGCCACAAATGTCATTACAGTGACATAATATTCAGAATAATTGTTATTTGGAATGTTTGAATGAGTAGCAATTGCCTCAAAAGTAGTCCTTAGAAAACCCACTAGAAGAATAATCCTCACCACTCCCAGGCTGGTCATGATTATGTCAATGGTTTGAAGAGTTTGTCCCTTCAGCCACCAAATGAGGATTTGTATCACAATAAATGCATTGAGAAGAAATCTGATAAATATTAGAGAAGAGCTGACAGTTAATTTCAAGATGAAAGTTGCAAAAATCATATTTTTTCCACAAGATGAGGCAGTATTGTCAGAGCGTCTGATTCCTTCCTAACCATCCATCTGGTTCATTGTGCAGACTGTCTGCGGTGTGACATGACCTGAGATTGATTTATTGATAAATATAGGACTGCTTACTTTATGTTTTATATGACATTTGGCTACAGAATTACAAATAGCTCATTCAGTGTCATCATTACATATGAACATGATGGGTAATTAAGTTACTTTTAAGACATGTCAGATATTACTGAAACTCAGATTCTTATTTACATTGTCGAAAGTTCATGATGTTTACGAGGGATATTAAAGATATTAAACTGCATTGGAAAGTCAGTAATCTGAAACATTGTAGTGTTTCACCAATGTAATTGTCACAACAACAAATTTGCTACTTTATTGTAAATTAAAACAATAGCACTTTCCTCCAGCATGGAACATATATGAAGTGGAACTGGATAACTGTGAAGTCACTTTCTTAGTTGTCAGATCTTAATATGGTGTACACGTATGAGAGTTCTCAAAAAATGAAGCACAAAATACATTACGCACTAATAGAACATTGGGTAAATGTATTATAGCAGCATGCATCATGCCACTATAATTCTTCCTGCTTTGCCTCTTTACCGAGGTGAATCAGGAAGCTCTACCTATGATCTCATCTGCCGGAGTGGGGGAGTGGATGACATGGAATGTCTCTCATTGCTTGAGACCCTAGAAATAGAAAGTGAAGTAATTGAACAGGAAATAAAACTGTATGATGTTTTGAGTTCATCTACTTATGTAGATAGAACCAAATTTAAGAGGAAGTCTAATTTCTACCCTCACTCATAGGAGTTCTAGTATACAATGGTTTTATAAAAATACTTTTAAAGAATTCCAGGATCTATATAAAATACTGTACATCCCAGTAGCTACCTATGGAGAAGGAATTTTTCCCAGGGAGAGAGACTGGCCCTTAAGTGTCTTCTGGATGATGACACCATTATTATTAATCCTGCTGACAAGGGCGGTGGAGTCGTCATCCTGAATAGAACAGATTATATTAAGGAGGCCCTGAGAGAGCTTCAATACCAATCATTTTATTGTACTATTAGTAATCATCCAACAGGGTCATTTCAGAAAGAACTAAGGACATTATTGGATGATGCACACGTATTAGGGATTCTATTCATCTATTGCTAAATTGAAAGAGATTACTTGGCGCCCAGAATATGGCTTTGTATCTCTTGATTTTCAAGCACTCTACACTAATATACCTCATGAAGCCGGGATTTTGGCTGTTAAAAAAATATTACAACAGGGCACTGACACCTCTGATAAACATCATTCATTTCTGTTGAATTGTATTAGGTTTATTTTAACACATAATAATTTTGTTTTTGACTCCACCCACTACTTACAAATTCTTGGAATGGCCATGGGCACCAGATTTGCTCCAAGCTTTGCCAATATTTACATGGGCAGATTTGAAGACCTACATATAAGGGATGGCCCTTTTGTAGTGATTCTGGCCATTATATAGATGATTTAAATTTTTTGTTTGGGATGGGGATTTTTCTTCTGCCACTGACTTCACTAAGTTTTTGAAAAACAATGCCATGAACCTAAGCTTTACTTCTAACTTTGGTCATGAGTATATACACTTTCTGGACATTACTCTTTCAGTGATAGATGACAGAATTGTTTCTAATTTGTTTAATAAGAATGTCAATTGTAGTATATATTTGCATTACAATAGTGGCCATTATCGCCCTTGGATGGACAATAACCCAAGGAGCCAAATGGGGAGCATAAGGCCCAACTGTACTAGAGATGATTTTTTCATATACATGCAGATAAAATGAAGAGTACATTTTTAGAGAGGGGCTATCCTATAAGATTGGTAGAAAATGGCAAAATACATGCAGAAGAAAAATATAAACTAAAATTTGCTCAGGTCGAAGACTCCACTTTAGGTTGGAGTAGATCTATACACCATCCAAATAGTAACAGTCTAGACCAGGAGTTCCCAACCACGGTCTTCAAGGCACACTAACAGTCCAGGTTTTATGGATTGCCATACTTGAGCACAGATGACTTAATTAGTACCTCAGGTATTTTGATTTAACCATCTGTGCTATAGCATGGATATCACTAAAACCAGGACTGTTAGTGTGCCTTAAGGACCGAGGTTGGGAATCACTGCTCTAGACAAATAAAGTACAAATAATCCCTCCTTGGTATTTGTCACACAACTTAATAATGAATAGAGACATATTAGATCTATTATTAGTATTATTATTGCAATCATTCTAAATGTCTCACCTGTGGTTTTCAAAAGCAGAGAAGTGGTATCAGCCAGACTAGTAGCCCAATTTGCCATTAACGCCTTTATCAACTGTCAGTCTTCCTATGTTGTATATGTACTTAGTTTATCAACTGTCAGTCTTCCTATGTTGTATATGCACTTAGTTTATCAACTGTCAGTCTTCCTATGTTGTATATGTACTTAGTTTATCAACTGTCAGTCTTCCTATGTTGTATATGTACTTAGTTTATCAACTGTCAGTCTTCCTATGTTGTATATGTACATAGTTTATCAACTGTCAGTCTTTATATGTTGTATATGTACTTAGTTGTGACTGTCCCAAGCTATACGTGGGCCACACTATAAGAACACAAAAAGAGCAACTTTTTTGAGAACATAGGCTGAACATAATTAAAGGTCTGGAGATGCATAGTGTCTCTAGACATTTTTCAGAAATCAATCAGAATAACCCTAGCTGTCTAAGAGAGTTAGGGTTAAAAAACATCCAGAAAACCATGAGAAGGGGTGAAAGGTTTAAGAAACTTTGCCAAGCTGTATCAAAATGGATTATTCAATTTCAGACTTTATCACCAGATGGTCTTAATAAGGCCCTAGAGTTTAATGAATAGTCCTAGATGTATGTGATTGTTCACCTCTGATGGGGATGTAGGGTGGGCTGCTATCTGTCCATTTGTACTGTCTAATCAATGGACAGTCACCGGCCACCCGCTGTCCTCTTGCTTGTTTATAATTATGTGCTGTATTATCCCTCTCCTACTGTTCTTACATCAGTTTAATCTATATACATTTTGGCAGTACAGTATATCATTATTTGTATTAATCATGCAATATTTGATATAGTGTTATTTTATGGATATAAATATGATTTATAGTTATCCTTCTCCTGGGTTTTAGTCTAGACCTTAAATATTGCAAGTGTAAGCAAGATGTTTGCCCTGTCATTAGCAGGGCAAATTGCAAGTGGGAAGGGTGCTGATAACTGTTTGCAAAAATTTTAGTCTATGGGCCTGTTGGACCTCTCCTTTTTCTATGTTATGATTTATTAGTATCACAATGATCAGATCAGTACAATTCCTATGGATTTATTTATTTATTTATTTAGATATAATTGCCTCTTCCTAATGATTCATTGTGTATTAATTAATTAATTAATATATAGTGTCTATATTAACCTGTATATTTATACAGGTTGAATAAATACATTGACTATTGCTGTTTTTTAGCCCAAATATATGTCATATTTTTGTTGGGATATTTCAAACACACCAGATCTTTGATGAAATGATGAAGTGTTTGAGGATAGTTTAATCTATTTTTTTTCTATATGCATAATTTTATACCAGTTATATTGGAAGTAAAAACAACCCCTATGCATACCAGCACTGCTATTGTGGACACTAATGGGTTAAGTAATCCAATAATGAATGAGCCAATAAATGGAGCCTTGATACTATTTAAATGGGATGGTCAATGGAGGAGATTACTCCTGTTTATAAAAGACTACAGAGGTAGCTGTAACACGTTGCTGTGTCCATTCACATGAACCTGGGATACGTCTACCTCTTCATTATCCCAGAACTGCCTCCTGTCCTTAGCCACAACCTATAGCCCAGAATCTGAGACCCTACAATTTACTGAGCTCTGCTAACACTGCTGATCAGACCTACAGCACGGCAAGTGTGATCATCAAGGCATCAATAAGCGTCACATTGCCGGACTGAAATCTTTACAGTCTCGACTGACAGCTTGTGTTCCACACACAGGAGCAACAAAGCAGATGAGGTGACGTAACCTGAGATTACATCTTGGCTATTTTCTAGCTCTGTTTACAGGTGGGACATCAACGGAGGCTTAAGTGCATTTTTCTAATATATGCCGTAATATATGGGCACTGGGACTATTTGCGATAAGAGACTGGTTTTATATTTCTAAGGATCCCTACAATCACATACTCTACTCCTGATTAAGAGATTGTAAGCACCAGTTACATTGATCTTACATTGTATCGAAAGTGAGAATGTTACATGATTGCTGCTGACTAAAGGATAACGGTTGAACTGTGTTGCTATTGCACATTATTCCATGGGACATTTTGTAAATTTGATCTAGAGCCTCATATGCTCCGATCTAATACATTAGTATATTTGTTGGAAAGTTCAAGATTAGAGTGTATGAATATACATGTTAATTGAAACCTGCTGCTATTTTACTATATGATTTTTAATTTCTTATTTTAATTTATATGTGTTACTTTTTGTCTTAGTTTCTATGTAATTTTTAGATTTATTTATGATTAATTAAATATATATAGTTGAACCTTTTTTATGTGTGATCTGATATCCAAAATGTATTCTATTTTTGCATGTATTTGGTGAGGCTGGCAAAGACCTCTTTTTAACACTGCTGAGATACACTTGATTCTCATAAGTGATTGGGGCTGAGTGTTTTTCCCTTTTTCTTCTGGCATAAGATAGCACCAAATTGGAATCCATTGCAGCTCCTGATGTCTGCTTATAATAATCAATTCCATACATAAAGTGATTGTATTTAAGGACTAGCTCAACCAGTTCCATCAAGCATTCCACTGGTGGACCACTCATGAATCTGCCAGAAAGATTCTTCCTGATCATGCCTAGACCAGCACTATGAGGACTAATAGTGTACAAAGATTTGCTATCCACTGTCACAAGTGAAGCAGTGTCAGGTATCTCTTCAGCAACTGGTCATCTCTTTGACCAGTGTTGGACTGGGAAATGAAGGGCCCACCTGGGGAATGCAGTAATAGGGGCCCATACTTAGGGCTGTGGCCAACCTCCAGAGGGGGTTTGGCCAGCTTCCACAGAGGCTTGGCTAACTATTTAGAAGGGCATGGTTTGGGCCCCTTTAAACATATATATAGTAAATACTGCTAGTACATGCAAGATAATGTATCAGATTAATAACAGCAATGCATTGTAGAAAATACAGCTTAGTCCTGTGCAGTATAATGTAACATATGTAACATATGTATAATTCAAGTGCACAGTCTGGAACCTGATCCCTAGAGAAAGGGGTGGGCCCCGGGGCAGTGGGGCCCACTGGGGGTTTCCCCTGTACCCCTGACCCTGTCTCTGACCAATGATTATAAGAACAAATCTGCAAATTGTGCCAATGGCTGCAGGAGGGAGCCTGTAGCCGATATTATAGATTGGCCAGGATGGTCTAGCAAAGGTTTTATGAATCTTGGGAAGAGTGAATCATATAGGGCACACAGGGTTATCTACCTTAAAAAAATTGGATATAGATTCATCAATCCAACCCATTTGAAGAGCCATATCCACCATGTTATCAAGACATTGCTTGGTCTTTTACAAAGGCCTACAATCTAATTTATAATAAGTGAGAGAGTCAGACAATTGACATTTAATCTCTTTATCATTGTCAATCCAGTTCTGCAAAACCACCGCTCTTCCTTTATCTGCTGGTCGAATCACTAATTCATCTTTCTGCCTCAAAGATCTTAGGGGTAAATCCTATTAGGTGTGAATTGCGAGGTGCGAGTTGCAAGTTGCTATATTCACTTCAAATTTGCATAGCAAATTCATTTTGCAATCCAATTAGCAACTTGCACTGAATCAGTCAGATAGAATTTGCAACTTTCCACTCGCACCTCCCTGAGGGTGAGAGATGGGAAGAAAAGTCTTTATTTTAAGGTTAAAATGTTGGGACACTGTGCTGAACCCCTTGAACACCCCCATAATGACTAATTACCCATTTGGAATTTTCAGTTAGCTTAATTAGTCCAAAAATTAAATTTTGGGGGGTAACAAAAAGTTATCTCAAATTTCCCCAAAATCAACTTTTTCGTTAGTTTAGACACCCAAAATTAGTTGAAAAATAATCATTTAAAAAAAAAAAAAAATTTTTCAAGATGCCCTCAAAGTACCCGCAAATCACACATTTTCTTACTTTTTTTGCATTTTTCATTTAATTCGTTTGAGATCAAACGAAAGTAGTTTGTTTTGTATCATTTTCTTGAATTTAAAAAAAAAAGCACAAATCAGCCATTGACAACATTTCAAAACCTACAGTAACTTTATAATGCCCACAATCAGCCTTCTTGCAAATCTAAATTGGCAGTCAATTCGCACCCCTCCGCTGCGAGTAGTGCGAATAGGCATTTTGAATTAGATTGGATAATTCTTGGGAGCGCGCTACGCTGCAAAGTATGTGAGTTTCAAGAAACAAACTTACTACTCGCAATTAGCACCTAATAGGGAGGACCCCTTAGTGCATATCTCCTTGCACTGGATAAATTGTCAAAAAGGGGTTTCATCTCAGCATTCTTATCATCAGACTCAGTCAATCTCATAAAAGTCTTGATGTTGGCATTGTTGGAGCAGGGATCAAAGGGTCCATGTTTCCTAAAAGGAATATGCTGTAGCTTTCTTTAGACATATGGTTGGAGAAAAACTCTCTGAGGTGCCCGAATTTGTAATGGTCTATGGACCAGTCAAACATATTGTGTTGGTAAGTAGGGGCAAAAAATAGTCCATGTGACAGAAGTGAGATTTCAGCAGCAGCGAGTGTATGTGAGTACGCTAATACTGTGTGGCATATTGCTCATGTGTAGATGTAATTGTAAGTGTCTGTTATATACACTGTTAGTGCCGAGAGCTAATAGCACCATAGCACCTTTATTTAAATGTGGGTCAGTTGGATGAGATGGTACTTCTTGTTACAACAGACCAGGGCCATTTCATGCAGACACTGGTAGAATTGTCGGTCTATACATTAATTGGTGATGGTACATAAGGAGCCCCAGGTAAGTGGCTTTTTTTACTTTTTGATTCTGTTGACATTGTTGTTATATATTATGAAAAGGATCGGCTGTCTTGGCAAAAGTCCTTGAGACCAAAATGTTGAACATTTTATGTGATATGTGAATCTTCAATATAAAAAGTTTTTCTATGGAATTGGCGAGTGCCCTCTTTTTTATTTACTTTATGTATTAGTGTTACTTATATAAAAAAATGTATACATTAAAAAAATAAAAGTTTACTTGCGTCAGCTACTAAAACCAGTCACAATCCATTCTCACATAAGCCAAATACAAGGGAAGGGAGTTGCAGTACGAGATTTGCGATTTGTCTGAATAGGTAGAAGAGAGCAAAGTGCTTCCAAAAACAAAATTACAAGTCCAATTGAGACTCTGAATAAGGCCCTTAGTACTGGGTAACTGGTAAAACTGTTACAATAGGAAATGACAAACTGGTGACTAAATGTAAAAATTAGTTTAATCATTCACATTTTGTCTCTTTTTAATCAGTAAACTGTCGGTCAGCCACTAGTTGAAAATATAATAATATTCCAGTGGAGTAAAATATCAGTCCCTTTTTGAAGTTACTGAACTCTGAACCTCTGACTGTACAAAAAGAAAAGGCTGATGAATATAATGGTTATGCGTTCGGCATCCTGGCGGTGGGGATGCCGATGCTTATACATTACCGGTGTCAGAATACAAATGCCTGTCATAATCCTGGTGCCAGCATTCCAACAACCAGGATGCAGAAGGTAAGTAGCAGGGTGGGGGGGAGGGTTGTGGTTAGGCACTAGGGGGAGAGTTATGGTTAGGCACAAAGGGAGGAGGGTTAGGTTTAGGGTGCAGGGAGGGGGAGGTTAGGTTCAGACACTAGGGGGGAGTTTAAGGTTAAGGACCAAAGAGGCAGGGTTAGCATACCGATCAACAAGTGTCGGTATGTTAACCCTGTCGGGATCCTGGCATCGGGATTCTAGGTGCCAGGATCCCGACTGTCAGTATTTGGTACAGATTCCCAATAACGTTATCCTCTGGTACCTATAGCTTCTCTTTATTTGTTTGTTTGTTTAAGAGAGTTGTTTTTTTCGAGGAGTTATAGGAAAAACCATTCTCAAAAATGTTCTATATGTGATGCTGGCTCACTGTTATGAATGAACCCCAGAAACTTTACAGAAACTTGAATCCCTCTTGATTTGCGACCTCTCCTAGGTCTGTGGCATTGGCCGGCATCTCTTGCTGGGCAGCCCTTAGAGAAAACTTTGTCTGGGCAGCTCTGTGTGGAAACTCTTACTGGGTAGCTCTATGAGGAAACTCCAGCTGGGTAGCTCTGGTTAAATTTACAAACAGTCCTTACATGGGACCAGCAGACAAAACATGAAGTACCTCTTTGGGACCAGCAGACATAATGGCTCCATCTGGCACTGACAAGGTGTGAAATTCCCCTTGAGGAACTAGCTGGGCATGAAGTACACTTGTGGAACAGACAGGCATAAATCCCTTTCAGGAGCTAAACACCCAAAAACTCCTCCAATCCTAGACCTGCAGCAAGGACATGAATGCAGAAAATGGTCAGGAATAGCACATTATAAACACAAATTATTAGATCTGTGAAAAGCTATCTCTGCTTTGGTAATGGTCGCACGAGGACCACTTGAATCCTTGATATTCACAGTAACTGGTTGCACTGCATTAAGGGCTGCAACAACACCTGGAACCATGTCCCTCTGTAAATTGGTGTGGTTAATAACCCCTTTTTGTGGTGCAGAGGTGTAACTTTCTGCCAGCTGTTTAGGGACAGCAGTTACACTGGAAGGAAAATTAACTTGGAGGAGTGTAGACATTTTCTTGAGAACTTTAGGCAAAATTGTTAGAATTTGTGCTATCTGAGCACACAGCAGGATAATGTCTATGTGCAAATTGTGCAGTGAAACATCTTTAAGGGAGGAATGGCTTGATTGAGTATTCCAGGGACTTCTGTAACAAAAGAGTTTAATTAGGGAATCCAAAGTGCCCAATTCTTCAGCATTCTCTTGTTTATTTTGGCTGGTCATTCTGTTATGAATGAACCCCAGAAACACAACTTTACAGAAACTTTACAAAGGTTTATTCAAGAATTCACAGGAGCAGAAAAATAGAATGAGTGAGAATACACTTGGCTGTGGCTGGGTAACAGATAATTAGTGATCAAACACACAATAGTTGAAAAAAACACTTGAAATGCATAACCAGGAATGGATATATTGAATCTTTGTAAAATTGTATATAATTTTCCAGGCTTGCAGGTATGGAATATAATTAGCAGCAAAGGAGCAGGAAGAATCTTACCAGGATGTACCAGGTTAAATAGTAGGGAACAGATGAGAATATGGTACTTGAACAGAAATCCAGAATTCACACAGATAATGATTGTATGTAGTCAGAACAGATAAGAAAGATCTGGAACACACAAGAAAACACACTCACCAGAAGAAGATGGAAAAACCAGTTACCAGATAAAAGCCGTACAGGTGTGATAGGGTGGGAGTCCTGTGGAACCCTATGGACCATGTAGAAATAGAGGTAACAAAGGTAAGTTCTTACCATATCTCTTATTTTCTACTGCAGATTCATAGGGTATCCACAGGATACCTTGGGGATGTCCCAAAGCAGTATCCTTAAAGGGTGGGGATGCTCCTGTGCTTTAAGGAGAATCTACTGCCTGAAGGAAGCATCCTAGGAGGCGTAGGTATCAAAAGCATAATACCGTCCAAACGTATTGACAGATGACCACGTGTCTGCCTTGCAAAGCTGAACTGCTGAGGCGCCACGTCAAGCTGCACACAAAGGACCCACAGACCTAGTGGAATGAGCCCTGACCGAAGATGGAACGGGAATACCTTCATGAGCATAAAATAGCAGAAATAGCCAAGCGAATCCATCCTGCCAACGTTTGTTTAGTGGCAGGCCAACCCTTCTTCCGGAAGCCATAAAGGACAAACAATGAGTTCCAACTTCCGAAAAGAAGCGGTGCGGTCAACATAGATTTTTAAGGCCTGCACCACATCCAAGGTGGCCTCACCAACCAAAAGGTCTGGTGAATTAAAGGCTGGTACAATAATTTCCTCATTGATATGGAAACTAGATACCACCTTTGGGAGGAAACCAGGGCGAGTACGAAGCACCACCTTGTCCCTATGAAAAATAAGAAAGGGAGGTCGACATGAAAGAGCCCCTAATTCTGAGACCCTTCTGGCTGAAGCAATGGCCAGCAGGAATACAGTCTTAGCCATAAGCCATTTTAAATTCACTGAGCCCTGCTGTTCAAAAGGAGGTCCTTGGAGAGCACTTAGGACCACAGCCAGATCCCAAGGACCCACAGGTGGAACAAAGGTAGGCTGTATATGAAGAGCACCCTGCATAAAGGTGCGGACATCAGGAAGTGTAGCAATCCTATGCTGAAACCACACTGAAAGAGCAGAAACCTGCACTTTCAGAGAAGACTGTGATCCAAGCACGCCTGTAGGAAAGCCAACGCTCGGGATATCTGGAACACCTGAGGATCATAGCCTCTAGGGTGGCACTACTTAAAAAAAAGTATGCCATACTCAATGGTAAATCCTAGCTGATGTAGGCTTCCGAGCTCTTAGCATGGTCTTAACTACAGAGCTGGAAAAACCCATGGATGATAAGAGGGCTGTCTCAACAGCAACGCCATCAAAGACAGCCAAATGAGGTCCGGGTAAAGACAAGGACCCTGTCTCAACAGGTCCAGACGTAGAGGCAACCGCAGAGGAGCATCTATGGAGAGACTTTGAAGGTCTGAGAACCAGTGACGTCTGGGCCACTCGGGAACTATCAACAAGAGCTTGCCGCCCTCCTGTTTGAATTTTTGGATCACCCGAGGAAGAAGGGAGAATGGAGGGAAAAGATACACAAACGGGAAGGTCCACTGGACCAACAGAGCGTCTACTAGAAATGCCCCTGTGTCTCTTGTTCTTGACCCATACACAGGCAATTTGTTGTTGTGTCGAGAGGCCATGACGTCTATTTCCAGTAGGCCCCACTTATCCATCAGGAGTTGAAATACCTCCTGGTGAAGAGACAATTCTCCCGGATGTACATCCTGATGACTGAGAAAGTCCGCTTCACTGAGATGGCAGGGAGATTGCCCTCTGCCCAAACTCGAATGTGGGACACCTCCGCCAGTGCTGCCCAACTTCTGATTCCTCCTTGGCGGTTTATGTAAGCCACCGTGGTGGTGTTGTCCAATTGGACCTGCACAGGTTTTCCTTGTAGGACCAGTCTTGCTTGATGGAGAGTATTGAACACCACGCAAAGCTCCAAGATGTTTATTGGAAGTTCCGCTTCTGCCAGAGTCCACCTGCCCTTGAAGAAGTGTGGACCTGTGACCACTCCGCAGCCTCTGAGGCTGGTGTCCATTGTCAAAAGGACCCATTTCTACACCAAAAAGGGATGTCCCTTGTTCAGGTGAGTAGTTTGCAACCACCAGGCCAGAGACAGACGGACCTCTGTAAAGAGTTCCATGGTCTGCATCTTTATCTGCTGAGGCAACCTGTCCCATTTGGACAGGATCAATTGTTGCAGAGGTCTTGAGTGAAACTGGGCATATTCCACCATGTCGAAGAGTGACACTATGGAGCCCAGTAACTTCATCACCGAGTGAATAGACACTCAGCGGCACTGAAGACAACTGTGTACCTTCGTCTGCATTGCAGAGATCTTTTCCTCCATCACAAAGATCCTCTGCTGTTGTGAGTCCAACAAGGCCCCCAGATGGAGTACCCTCTGTGATGGAACCAGGGTGGATTTCTTCCAGTTTATCAACCAGCAGTGATTCTGCAAAACTGAGATCATCAGCTGAAGATGAAGCTGGAGGATCTCTGGAGACCTTGCTAACAACAGAAGGTCATCTAGATAAGGTAATAAGCAGACTCACTGCATCCTCAGGTGAGCCGCCATGACTGCCATGACCTTGGTGAAAACCCGAGGCACTGTTGCTAGACGAAAAGGCAGAGCCTGGAATTGATAATGTTTGTTGCGTACTGCAAACCTGAGGAATTGTTGATGCGTTAAGACAATGGGACATGCAGATAAGCGTCGTGGATGTCCAACAACACCATGAAATCCCCAGGCTCCATCGCCAGTATAATGGAATGCAGGGACTCCATCCAGAACCGAGGCACCCTCAAAGACTTGTTGAGGGATTTGAGGTTGAGAATAGGACGGTAAGACCCATTGGGTTTCTGCACCAGAAAGAGATTGGAATAGAAACCATGCCCCTCTGGGATAATGGAACAGGAACTATAACTCCAGCCTGGAGCATAGATAGCATTACTTTGTGTAATTCCAGGGCCTTGTTGTGATCCGATGGAAGGCCTGTTGTGAAAAACCTGCGGGGGGGTCTGCACCGGAAGGAAAGGGCATTGCCCCGAGAGACCACCTCATGTACCCAAGTGTCCTTGGTAGTCAGATACCAACACTGGGCGAACCGAAGCAGGTGGCCTCCCACTTTGGGTTCCCCCAAAGGGAGGCCCGGGCCATCAAACTGAAGGCTTGTCGTCCGACTTGGTGGCAGGGTGCCTTGTACTCCAAGCTTGTTTCTTGGGTTTGGTAGACTTCTTGAACCCTGCCTGTCTTGGAAAAAACTGTACTTTGGACCTACCCTGGGGCCTGTAGGGCCGAAAGGATGAAGTACTAGACCCTGACTGGACTGGAGCCAATGGGAGACACGCAGACTGCGGCCAAAGTAGCTACAATCTTGTCCAGATCGGGACCAAACAGGACCTGTCCATTAAATGGCAAACATTCCAAGCCCATCTTGGAATCGGCATCCGCCTTCCAAGAACGCAACTATAGGGTGCAATGAGCGGCCACAGCTGCAGAGGAGATTCTGGATATGAGGAGACTGATATCCAAGGCCAGCTCATTAATGTAGGTAGCCAAGTCTCTGAGATTACCAACTAACTCTGCCTGCTCTGCAGATGAGTCAGAGTCCAGAGACACCTCCAAACTGTCAGCCCAGCGCTCCATGGCTCTGGCCACCCAACACACAGCCATAGCTGGTCTGGATGCCCCTCCAGCAAGGGAATAAATGGACTTAAGGCATATTTCAACCTTGCGATCCGTAGCATCCTTTAAGGAGGATATGGAGGGCATGGGCAATGTAGCACCTCATACTAGGCATGTCACATGAGAATCCACCTGTGGAGGAGATTCCCACTTAGATAAATAATTACCTGCAAATGGGTATGCAAAAGCCAAACGTTTTTGAGGCTGGGACCATTTACCCGGATTTTGTCATGCCTCCTCTAAAAGATCCACTCATTGACCAGAAAGAGGAAAAACCGTGGCATCACCCTTAATATCCTTAAAGAAGGAGTATATAGATTTAGCCACGGGGGATCATCATCCTTAATAACTAAGGCTGTACAGACTGCACGTATTAGGCCCGGTATGTAGACCTTAGACTTAGAATCCGTTTCTTTAGTATGGATGGGCTCCTGGTCAGAAAGGTCAAATATCTCACCGTCATCAGACGACACATCATCTTCATCATATTGAGCAGGCTGAGATGGTAATGGACACTTATGCGACCGCAATGAAGACTCCCCCAGTAAAATGTTCGACAGGTGTTGCACTGAAGTGGACAAGGAATTAACCCATGCAGGCTCTTGTGAGACCTGGGGGGCGACAGCGTGAGACTCTGGGGTACCACTAACTGTCTGGGGAACCCCTTCATGGGTGATGAAACCAACGACTGCTGTGAAAACCCCATTTGGGGAAATGCAGGGGGCGTCACTAGCTGACCCACTAGAGTTGTAAGCACATTAGCAAAACAAGCCCAGGGCAGCTCTTGCACCAGCGCAGTGACCAAAATAGCGCATGAAAGTAAATAACATGCCCTACATAACCCATCAGAGTTACCATCACCTCCGCTACTGGTACATTACAGGTAGTACACTTAAGCTGGAGAGGAAAGTCACATTCACTCTATGACATGATGAGTGGAAAGGAGCTGTATGTGACACACCTCACAAGTAAATACTTGTACAGCGAGGCAATAAGCACCCTGCAACACTGCACTGCAAGGGCCCTTAGTAGAGGAAGACAGGGATAGTAAAATGGCTGACAGTAGAAAGTGAAAGTACAGGCAGCAGTGGTAGCAAGAAGTCACATACAATGCAGAAGAACAACCTCTGCACTATCAGTGCTGACCTTACTAATGGAGGTGAGGTATGCAGGGGGACCCAGACCACACAGCCACTGGAGATCAGATTCCAGCAGCGCTTGCCAAGTCCTGAAAGATGGCCACCGAGGAGCAGAGGATCAGTACCTGTGTTCTGGTACCGGCGGTGTGCAGGAGAGACAGCATGGACATCAGTACTGACTGTCCATGCTGTACACTCAGATGTGCAGCCACAACTGCATGTAGAAAAAAACTTCAGGGGACATAACAGCCCCCCCTCTATGACAGGTTCTCTGACTCTGAGCCAGGCACCAACAAAACTGATTTGCCTTGGCTTGGGGGCGGGGTATAGGAGGGGGACCCCAGTGCATCCTGGGAGGCTGGAAAACTTAACTCTGTGGTGCCTGTGACTGATGTCATCACCTATACCCCAAGGTGTCCTGTGGATACCCTATGGAATCTGCAGTAGAAAACACAGAAAAGCTGCCCAGGCACATCTAAGCAGGCAGAGCTGAAGCCATATCCCAAGAACCAGGAAACAAACCTAATGACCAGCAATGCATGCTGGTTCCAGGCAGCCTATAAGGCCCGTAAACAGGTGTAGTCATGATTGCTGATTAGGCAATAACTCACCAGGCAACTGATCTAGTAAAGTAGAGTGTAAATATTGTGGGTTGGAGTTTGAACAGGACAGATCTACCCTGGGATAATCAGAAACTTATACCACCTAAATATGTTATGATAATATTAGTGTGGTAGGAAATAATACAGAGAACCAACTAATAAGTTTTATGTGACCAGACTCTGGTAAGTATTTTAAAGAGTTGGCAGTGCTCCCCAGAGTCAGAAACAGCTAATACATAGGTATAGAAAGAAAGGAAAACTCTTTTTTGGGGGGCACTCAGTAAATTAGAAAATTGATTGTATGAAAATATTAGGTTAAAATATAACTTTTAATAGATATAGAACTAAAACTAATTAATGCACACCAAACAAAAGACTATTACATACACAAAAATTACCAGTAGTAACCAAAAAGGGAAACTACTTGAATACTATTACTAGATAATTACTAGATAATCTAGAAAGGATTATCCAGATTTCTTTTTCCTTTCTAGATTATCTAGTAATAGTATTCAAGTAGTTTCCCTTTTTGGTTACTACTGGTAATTTTTGTGTATGTAATAGTCTTTTGTTTGGTGTGCATTAATTAGTTTTAGTTCTATATCTATTAAAAGTTATATTTTAACCTAATATTTTCATACAATCAATTTTCTAATTTACTGAGTGCCCCCCAAAAAAGTGTTTTCTTTTCTTTCTATACCTATGTACTAGTAAAGTAGGGACCAGAACTACCTACCCTCCAACATGACCCCTTCCATCAGGTACAAAATGCTCTGTTCCTGGACTTCCCTCTTAATTAATGATTGCAGTCACCTGTGTTGAACTAGTTAATTGATGAGACAGGTGTTTCAACACAATTGGCTGCAATCAAAAATTAAGAGGGAAGTCGGGGAACAGATCATTTTGTACCTAATGGAATGGGTCATGTTGGAGGGCCTGGAACTGGAGTTAATATAAGAGATGTTTGCCGACCCTCGTGTTTTGGTTTTGGATCTGGATCTTCCCTGGTTTTGGATCTGGATTGGTTTTGCCAAAACCTCACCTCCATGTTTTGTTTTCGTGTTTTGGTTTTGGATCTGGGTTTTTTCTTAAAAAATAAAAAAACAGCTAAAATCACATAAAATGGGCCTATTTTTGTTCCTACAGTATTAATAGCCTCAATAACATTTATTTCCATTTGTTTCCAGCTAATTTTGACCACCTCACAGCTCACAAGGGGACCAGGATGTGTGCTTTCCAAAAATAAATAAACAATTGACTTAAATAATGCTTTGCAAATCTTCTATAAAGGCATTTCCCAACCTGTAGAGGGACATAAAAAATACATAGTTAGTTAGTGGCCTTCAAACTGCTGCTGTTCTCACTGTCCACTTAACCATGTGAGATATATTGTGAACAAGCGGAACAGAGCAGCAAATGTAACATTTCAGACCTAAGATTTAAGTATTACGTTATGTGACTTAAATAATCCTTTGCAAACTTTCTGTTTTGTAACAGAATTTTCCAACCTGTACAGGGACATTAAAAAAAACAGAGTTAGTTAGTGGCCTTCAAATTGCCATTGTTCCCACTGTCCACTTCTTCTTAGGTATGTGAATGTTAGAATGTGGAAGCCAAAAATTGGGTGGACCACACATGGCTGGTTGATCAACCATGGCGACTGAATTAATGTCATAAGGAAGAGGAGGCTGCAAACTGGGTCTCATGCTATGAGTTGGCCATATGGGGAATGCTGCTGTTAAGGAATCAGGCTGGTAATCAGTGGACACATTATTATAGTTGTTGTTCTTCTGGGTTCCCATCTCCTGAAGGGTGTTTACCAACAGACAGAGACTACCTACCTATCAGCTCAGGCATAGACACTTCCTGAGGAACAGAGCTCTTTTCTCTGGAGGGATGCCAAATAGGTGGGAGCCCCTGTACTTCCAACATCTGAAGCGCTTATCTCTCCACATCATCTATGATAGAAGAAAAAAAATGTAATTGGGGACATCTAGCTCCTCTTTCTGTACACTGCTTACCTTTTTTGCACAGGAAGTCAAGCATGGATGGTTTGGAAGAAGGCCTAGCAACAGATGGGGATGGTCATTATCAAGACCTGGTCCCCCCAGTGGGTGTAGTCTGAGAGGTATTGGTTGGCATGCAGGCAGCAGAACAACAAAGGCCACCCTGTTGTCCCTGCTTACTATTCCGTATTTCAGTTTGCGAATAAGGTAGGAATAAACTGGGCTACAGAACACAGTGACAGAATCCCTCAATGTCTGCATTTAGGCCAAATACAATCCATGAATTCCCAGACAGATTCTGGACAGATGAATTCTTTGCTTGTAATAATCTTTGGTAATTCCTGGCAAAGGTGGGTGTTATAACCAGACACTTTGAAGGCTGTAACTTTGAGAAAACATGTGAATGAAACCTTTCCACACTGCAGAACATGATGGAGAAATCCCTTGAAGATCAGCACCTAGAGCATCTTTGTTCATGTTCTCTGAGGCCTCTCCTGATTGTGAAGAAAGATTCTCCACACTGTAGTCTTCAATTGTGACTTTTTAATGGTGATTTCAATGTTGTCCACTGGCTGAGATCCATCTCATGTGAGGGTTGGGTTTTCCCCATGCAAATGAGACAATTCACATCCAGAAGGTGACTCTTTAGCCATGGTGTCAGTCTCTCTTTTGGCAGAATTAGTCTTTAGTTTTTTACAAATATAGGCTTTAGTTTTATAGAGCAGTGGTTCTCAAACTCGGTCCTAAGGACCCCACACAGTTCAAGTTTTGCAGGTCACCCAGCAGGTGCACAAGTGTAATCATTACTGAATGACACATTTTAAAAGGTCCACAGGTGGAGCTAATTATTTCACTTGATTCAGTGTGGATACATGGAAAACATGCACTGTTTGGGGTCCTGAGGACCGAGTTTGAGAACCTGTGTTTTAGAGCGTATAACTTTATAAGCTGTTAGGATAACATTTCGGCTATGTTTAAGATAAAAAAAAAACTTTTTGTAACCCAATAACTTAAAAAAAAAAAGTTTTCATTGCAATATTCATGCAGCCCCTTGACAGACAGCAGCACAGCACCCTTGCACCCCTGCGCAGCTATGCCGGTGACAGGTGTAGCTGACATACACACAAAAAAAATTGTTTATTTATTATTTTGGGCAGCAGCCCCTCGACAGACAGGAGCACAGCACCCCTGCACAGCTAAGCTGATGACAGTGACAGCCAGGTGTAAAATTGATAATAAATTAATTAAAAAACAATTCATTGGATGCAGCCTCTGGTTGTTAAATTGATCATAAATTAATTTAAAAACAATTAATTGGGTGCAGCCCATGGATGTTAAATTGATTATAAATGAATTTAAAAACAATTCATTGGGTGCAGCCCCTGGCTTTTAAATTGATCATAAATTAATGTAAAAACAATTCATTGGGTGCAGCCCCTGGCTGTTAAATTGATCATAAATCAATTTAAAAACAATTCATTGGGTGCAGCCCCTGGCTGTTAAATTGATCATAAATTAATTTCAAATTAAATCATTGGTTCCTAAACCAACCATAACATTAATTTAAATGTCAGGCAGCAATGTCCCAACCAGCACATAATAGAAAGGAAAAAGGTGCAAGATGGAATAGTCTTTGGGCACTCCCACCCACCCTTACTGTAGTATATGAAACAGGACAGTTTAACAAACCAATAATTTCAGCGACAAGGACTGGCAATTGATTGGTTAGTTTGGACCCCCCATAAAACAAGCTGATCCCATACACAAACTGGCATTACATTACAAGTTATCCTCATCCTCGGCCTTGTCATCCCCATCAGTGTGTACATCCACTCCTTCACACAATATTAATTCGTCCCTGCTGGAATCCACCATAGGCTCCTCTGTAATTTTTTGATGTAATTGTTGGTTTTGATCTTCCTCGTTTAATTTGTAATTCATTTTAATGAACATCATCTTTTCCACATTTTGAGGATGTAACCTCCTACACCGATCACTGACAGGGTTGCCAGCTGCACTGAAAACTTTTTTGGAGTACACACTGGAGGGTGGGCAACTTAATTAATGCAAAGCCAGTTTGTGTATGGGACTCCAAATTGCATCTTTTTCCTGCCAGTAGTGAAAGGGACTGTCTGACATGTCTAATAGGATATTATCTCTGAAATATTCCTCCACCATTCTGTGAATGGAAACCATATCACACATAGTCACGGTAGAAGACATGTCACTAGTAGGCAGTTCTCTCAGGCCCGACCAGATGTCATTTTATGGTAAATTATCTGCATGATCAGCAGGCATTCTATAAGGAAAATTGAGTTTTTTCCTGGCAACTGTTGAAACTGAAGGAGGAGATGATAGCGTTTCACATGCAGCTGCAAATTACAATTTTTTGACCAACAGCTCTTTGCATAGTTTTTAGATTTTGGTCTGTTGGAAAAAAACTCACAAGGTAGGACTTAAACTTAGGATCCAGAATGGTGGCCAAAATATATTTTTCAGATTTCAATAGATTGACGACTCTTGGATCCTGGTGAAGTGAATCAAGGGCTTGATCCACCAGTCCCACATACTTTGTGCAATTGCTCCATTTCAGCTCCTCCTTCAGTTTATCCAGCTGTTTTTGCAAAAGTCTGATGAGGGGAATTGACCTGACTCAAGCTGGCAGTGTCTGAACTAACGTGTGGCAAGTTCAAAGGGTTTGAGAACCTTGCACAACATGGAAATTATTCTCCACTGCTCTTGAGTAAGGTGCATTCCCACTCCACGGCCAATGTCATAGTCCATTGTATAGGCCTGGATGGCCTTTTGCTGTTCCTCCATCCGCTGAAGCATATAGAGGGTAGAATTCCACTGAGTTGCTACCTCTTGCTTCAGCTGATGGAAGGGCAAATTTAACAGTACCTGCTGGTCATGCAATCTTCGACAAGTGGTAGCCGAATGTCTAAAATGTCCAGATATTTTGCGGGCCACCGAGAGCATCTCCTGCATGACCATGTCACTTTTTAAAAAATGTTGCACCACCAAATTAATTGTGTGAGCAAAACATGGGACATATTGGAATTTGCCCACATGTAATGCTCTAACAATATTGGTGGCATTGTCCGAAATCACAAATCTCGAGGAGAGTGCAAGTGGGGTAAGCCATTTAGCGAGGATTTCCCTGAGTTTTTCTAAAAGGTTCTCAGCTGTATACCTCTTAGTGAAACCAGTTATACAAAGAGTAGCCTGCCTCTGTATCAGCTGTCTTTTTAGAGATGTTGCTGCTGCTGTTGCTGTTGTAGGCAATACACCTACCCAGTGGGCTGTCACAGTCATGTAATCCTTAGTTTGCCATGTCCCACTTGTCCACATATCAGTGGTCTAGTTGACAGTGGGTACAACAGCATTTCTGAGGACATTAATAATGCTTTTTTTAATGTCAGAGTTGGAATTGCTGTTCTAGCGAATTGGAATCTAGAAGGGATCTGGTAGTGAGGACACAGGACCTCAATTAACTGTTAAAAACACACTGCAGTAATGGTGGATACCGGACACACATCTCATACCAGCATAGCATGTTATGACATCAGTAATCCGCTGTGCAACTGGGTAATTGCTGTCATACTTGTTAAGCCCTTGCAAACGATTGTTTGACAGTTAATTGTTTTTTGGAGGATACGCTACAAGTAGTCTTCCTCCTGGTCCCCTTCGGGTATGAAAATCCACTGACAGCAACAGCAGCAGCAACAGGTGTAGTCATAAAGGTTCCTCCTGAGGAATCACGAATAGGAGAGTAGTCCATCATGCTTCGAATACCAACATTGGATGCAGCAGGACTACTTCTGATGACGAATGAGGATGTTGATGATGCAGGTGTTGGTTTTGGAGATCGAAGGTGCTTGGATCTCACAGAGAGGGAGCAGGAAGGTGACACTGGACTTGTTACATTTTGTGTTTTAGAACTTGGCGACGTACACTTTGATATGTGATGAATGTGCTCCAAGTGACGTAACAAGGAGGAAGTTCTTATGTGGTTTAGGTCCCTCCCTCTACTCACTTTTGTATGGCAATGGGCACATATGGCTTGACAACTGTTGTCCGGATCGGGATGGAAATAATTCCACACGTGAGTAGATTTTTTCGTCTTTTGTCCTGGCATGACAATGGGCTTTGGCTTTTTCAAACCATGGGCAACAGCTGTTGCCTTACTTACACAAAGGACATCCTCGGCATCAACATCCTCATCACCAACATCTTCATCATCTACATTCTCATCATTCTTAGCACCTTCAACTACCAAAATATCCTCCTCCTACATGTGCAATTCCACAGAATCATCCTCAATGACTATGTGTGCAAGATGTTGACTGCCTTTCCCCACATTTAAAGAGGGCACACAAATGTTGGAACATGGAGGATCCTCCAGTACACTAGAATTTAGGTCGGGCTCACACATTGCAACCGCGGACACACTTGCACTCTACTCTGGGATTTGTGATTTTGATTTCTCAGGGCACACAGTTGGTTTTCCGGAGCAGTCTTAACAACTTTCACATTTTTAATTGGACCACCACCACTACTACAAGCAGAAGGGCTATCAGCAGTCTTCATAAAGAAAGGCCAAGGCCTTATCCTTTCCTTGCCACTTCGTGTAGTGAATGGCATATTGCCAATTTTTGTTTATCTAAAGGCAAATATCCTTTCAAATTTTTTTTCTTAACTTCAGTAAAACTTGCTTTATCCATATCGATGACGTGACAAGCCCTGGGGCATGGGCCTTCATAGAGGATGAGGAAGTTGATGTCCTTGCACTGCTGGCAGCAGCTACAACATGTGGTTCTTGGCCTTGCTCTCCTGTCATGTGACAGCCCTCCATATTTTCTGCAGTCTTGAAGCAGTGTCACAATCACCAAAAGTGTAGCCAAGGTGCGGTTACAAAATTCACACACATGCAGTCATGCACACACAAAAAAATATTAGAAAAAAAGAATGATGATTTTTATTTTTTGTCAGCTCCAGAAGAACTTGGGCCCAGAGCACCGATTAATCACGATTGGAGTCGGGCAGCACAAGGTTGCAACTTGTGTTGCAGGCTGGCTCTTGTGCACTTCTGCGGTTAAGCATAACACACACACACAGAAGAAAAAAATATAAGACACTTTTATTGTTTTTTTTGGAGAATGACTGGAGTTGGGCAGCACAAGGTTGCAACTTGTGTTGCTGGCTGGCTCTTGCGTGCCACTGTGGTTAAGCCTAACACCCATGAGTACACACAGAAGAAAAACATATAAGACACTTTTATTGGTTTTTTTTTAGCACGACTGGAGTCAGGCAGCACAAGGTTGCAACTTGCGTTGCTGACTGGCTATTGTATGCTACTGCGGTTAAGCCTAACACCCATGAGCACACACAGAAGAAAAAAATATAAGACAATTTAATTTGTTTTTTTGGAGCATGACTGTAGTCAGGCAGCACAATTCGGGTGAGTTCGGAACTCTGGAATCTGAACCCGCTCATCTCTAGTTAATACACAAAAGGCCTAGTGACCCCAAGTGGGGAGAAAGCATATAGCAAGGGCAAAATAGACAGCACTAACACTTACTAAAATTCCCATTGGCTAATTGATCCCCAGTGACCCTTATTATAGCTGCAGTATTCTGTAGATGATCAATTCTGTTCTTGATGACCACACCAAGCTCTTGTTAGTCCAGAAATCCACATATGCAAAAATCCCTCATTGCAACTGATGAAATTTGATCTTTTCAAACGGTTTACTTGTTTTGGAGCCATACTTCTCCATCTTGCTAGCTATTGTGCCCAGCCAGATCTACATTGTAGTTGCACTATGTAGTTCAGAGCTTATGTTTTCTGTGGTCATTACATCTATTAACCTATTGCAATTGGCTGAACTCCCCACCAATGTTTCTCTATGGGGAAGTGCTACAGTATTTTAAAACTCTGCTATTGGGAGCTGAATTAATAGCTTCCTCTGTCTGCCTCCCCCCAACTTCCCCTCCTCACCTGTTTTTCCTTGACTATCGACAGTAACTGGAATTTATCAGCAGGTGAGAGAGACCATCTGAGGGGTAACCAATGATGGTCCCTCATGGTGTGTACAGTGGTAGTCTGCCCTCAGAGACTGGAGACTGGCCTTGTCTGTTGCAGGGTACAGGTCTTGTTAGATACTCACAGTGTACATGGCCAGGGCTTAGAACAGGAGTAGCATATGGGACAGTGGGTGGAAGTCTGTCACTCCAACTTGATATAATGGTGGCAATAACAGCTGTGGACTGGGGAGATGCAGCGATCATAGGGTGCCTCTGGCTTTCTGCCATCCACCTAAGTTTCTTGGCCACAATCGGGAGGCAGTTTCCGTACCTTCTCCTTTTGTGCAGGGGGTGGAGGCTGTGTTTGGGCATCAGTGAGAGCTGTAAGGGGAGGAAGGAGGTGGGGCCTCACAACCACTCTCTACTTGACTTGTGGCACACTCCAAACATTTACACCCAAAGGTCTCAACATTGATAATGAGGTGAAATCTGTCATCACGAGATGAACACCAATACACGCTCATCCACACTCAGTCTCCTACACATTCACCCTCTCCTCACCCCCCTCTCTTTCCATCTCTCCCCTCATGCCCCTCTCTACCCCCACCACCCCTAGCCCTCAACACACCATATATCACACCACCTATCGCCCATTTTACATCACCACTCCCATCCCTCATACCATCCTTCTGAAAGTGCCTCCACCAGACCATGAACTGCATCAACCATCACCCCACCCCACACTAACACACAGCAACACTCATACAGCCACTCAAACCCCACCTCCCAGCCATGTCCCCCCACAACATTTCCCCTTGCCCTCTCCTCTTCCCTCTCTTCCACCCCTCCTTACCACCTCCCCCCAACTAGTAACCTCCAACCACCAATACATACCAAAAACATTACCCCTCCATTCAAACCAGACATGTTACCATATCCCAGCAAATCACCACCACACACCAATGCACAATCCCTCCTGAACCCACCCCCTCTCTTCACTACTCACCTCCGTACATGATGCCCCACCTCCACCATTTAATCCATTCACCCACACACACACACCCTGTCCCTTGGGGACATAAAACCAGCACCTCCCCTCCTGGGGAATCAACAATCCCTGCTAGCATCCCGTCTGTGCACCACATTTCACCCACTCACTTCCACAGGTTCACACACAGACCTGCATCCCATGATATATCCCCTGTTTCCGCTATCCCCTGTTACCTAACAACTGGTTCTCTTCCTCCATCACACGCAGCACCACCTTCCATTGGCCAGAGACCACACATCCCTACTAGGTGTCATGTCACAGACACTGTCCTTCCCTGTAGCACCTACAACACCTCCCTCTATCCCACACTCACCACTCATCCCCACCCTGTAGATGCCCCCCTTCTGCCTCCACATGCCATCAGCCAACTCCCCTCGGATTGGCTGCAGCACCCCACGTGCTCGTGTCCGAACCCGGAAGTGCAGCTATTTAAATAGGACCGCACTCGCCACACAGATAACACTATCTCCTGGATAAAGGCTTAGGCTAAAACATATAGGAGAAACACCTACCACCCACTACCAACTACCTTCCCCACCAAGGCACTAGCAGTCTTGACCCCCAGTGTCAGAGCTGACCGTGCTGTGACCCGCTCCCCTACCCAGCACCACACCAATACTCACCACAAAGGGAGGTTGCCAAGCAAGGGACACTCATCTGTCAGGGTTACTGGCAGCATCCTCAGCCACCAGTACAACCACCCTGAGCAGGCACCAGAGCACACCCCAGACAACCATCCTTTACACCGGCGTTTCAATGCCCTAAACATGCTACAAAGACAGCACACACCCCAGAGGAGGGTTGCCCCACACCTGACCCCAGCCGCTCACCACCAGTGAGCTACCTCACCATTGGGTCCAGGTGCAGTGTGGACACCGCACCCAGCTTCGCTTCCAACCTCGCTGACACACGATCTGCACCTCTTGTGTTCCCACCATTGAACCAGCAGACCGTGCCAAAAATCAGAAGGGTACGTACCCACGACATTCCCAGCCGCAACGTTCCACATATGAACAACCTATGGTAGATTTTTGAAGGAACTTGAGGCATTATTTTCTAATCCACTATGTGGGATGCCACCAGCACAAACTGCCATCCCACACCCACACTAATCCATCTGATTAAGCACTTTCAGCTGGCTCCCCAAGACTGTAGACCATAGTAGGTCCCACCAGAGTTCAGCTCACCACTCTCTTCCCACCATATTCACCCCTTCACCCCACTATCTCCCCCCCCGGCCGCCAAACCCACCCCCCCAGAACAACATCAGAGTAGCAATGTGTCTCTCAATAAATGATTTGGCCCCACCTCTTGTTTGTCTATCATCCTTTATGGCACTACATACCACACTCTTCGCCACCCATATCTCACACAATACTACCCCCATTTCATCACACCTCAACTCTCAGAAAATCCACTACCCACAAGAAGCGCATGGGACCTATAACTAATGACTTTACCCTTATCAGGACCTGGTATAAATGTAAGACAATGCAGCACTTCTCATACCCTCAACCAGACTATCCCACGCGCTCTACCTCATTATATAATAGCTTCTGTCTGTATCTTCTAAACTAACAGACTGATTTGATGTGCACAATTTTTTCTTTTCTATTCAAACTTTAAGATATTATTAGTAAATTGTACCAACTGGCATTTGAATTCCCCAATAACATAAAGTTAAAAGAGCAACAGTGAAATATTCATTATTGTGTGCAAATGATATACATTATTTCCAGCCTATATTAGCAGCCTGCAGTCAGTCACCCTATATTTCTGATTGATTCATTTAGGATCTGAGTGCAATATGTTGGTACTTTAGAATTTGCTATGGAAATTATCTATAGCAGCCCTGCCCATCCTGTGGCTGCCCAGCTGTTGTGAAACTATGTCCCAGCATGCACTGCCACAGTTTTAGCATTCCCTAAAAGTATGGCAGGGCATGCTGGGACTTGTAGTTTCACAACAGCTGGAGAGGCACAGATTGGCCAGGCTTGCTCTATAGTATTTTACTAAACAGAATGTAATAGTGTACTGTATATTTTACTAACATCATTTAAATAATAAAAAAACAAATGGAAAGGACATGAAATGAGTAGGGATGTGCGCCAACCCCTGTGTTATGGTTTTGGTTTGGATCTGTATCTCCTTCAAGGTTTTGGATCTGGATTTGGTTTTGCAAAACCACCCTCAAGTGTTTTGGTTTTGGATCTTGATTTAAAAAAAAAAAATCAAGAAAAAGTTTTAAAAACAGCTAAAATCATGTAATTTATGCAATCCAAAACACGAAATTCAGATTTAAATGCGAATTCCGAACCGCAAAAAGATCATAATCGCGACTCCTCAGAAGATTAGAACAACGACTCGGATTTACCCGAATTCATGAAATTCGGGTGGATTCAGATTCCTGGAGAACCAAACCGCACATCTCTAGAAATGAGGCAAATCTAGAGCTTTCCTTGTGGTTATTTAAAAGTAAAAATTACTGTAACTTATTCCTCAACTATTGCTGCTTACTTTCACATCCATATAGTCATTAGGAAAAACCATCATAAGAATAACAAAAATATTTATATTTATTCTATTCCTTTACTGATATAGCGGCACAGGAATTACTGCACCTTATTCTGCTTTATGTTGAAAGCAAATTCAAAGAAATCAAACACATACTGTATAATTAAGTTACACTATAGCTGTTAAAGTGATATTATAGCCTACAATTACTTTGCAGCTTACAAGCTTAATGTGAAATAGTACAGGTTCAATTATTACATTTAGTCATGTGGATTTTTGGTTCCTGCACAGCGCAGAGCAGTAAGAAGAGAGCGCTTCAGTCTGGCATTGCTGGCTATTAATACAATAGAGTGCAGGCTTGGGTAGGCAGATGCACAAATAAGGCACAATGATACACAGGCTGAATCTTCTGATTCGTAGCATAAACTGATCATGTTTGAACTTATAAAATACAGAGTATATAAGAACAGAATAGAGAGCATATTTCTAATTGCACTTATGTGAGCGTCTAGTTGGATATTAGTGAACCCAGAATATTTGCTGCTCATATTCCTGGTGTGTTTCAGGAGCGATACAATCAGAAGACAAATGGCCGCACAGAATATGAGGAATGGTACGAGGGATCCTGTAAGAAAGAAGATGAATAAATATACAGAATTTGTGTCCAGAGTCACATTTCCAGTACTAGAGTTGTTACTGTCCAGGGTAGAATTCATGTAGAGTACTGGGTATATGAGCCATATGTTGGGCAGGCTGGAAAGAAAAGACACCAGCAGTGACATCTGGAGCAGCCAGGGGACCATCCTGGAGATGTTCATCTTAAGTCTCATGAATAATCTGCTGCTGTAGTTTGTGATCTTCGCGCAGTAGAAGACGCAGAGCACGGTGCCCCACCACAGGCTGCAGAATGTCATAAATTCTAAAGCAGTGTCAGTATACTTAGTAGCATCATTGGAAATGATGGAATAAGTGAAAATGATCACAGCACATTCATTGAAACCAGCAATTAGAAGAATGATCCTCACCACTCCCAGGCTGGTCATGATAATGTCAATAGTTTGAAGAGTTTGACCCTTCAGCCACCAAATGAAGATCTGGGTCACAATAAATACATTGAGAAGTAATCCGATAAACATCAGAGAACAGAGGACAAATGATAACAGGATAAAAGTGGAAAAATCCATATTTTCTTCACAGAGTAATGAATACTGTATTTCACAGCATCTAATTTCTTAACAACCATCTAGAGTTAGACCCATCTGATGTACGGTGTGGTATAGCAAATTAGTATTATACATAGGGTTGTTTGCTTTATGATTTGCATGACATTTGGCTACAAATCTACAAATAGATATGTCATCATTACATTTTAACATTTGAATGCAATGACTACTGTAAATTAGTTACATAAGTATACCCCTTACAGACACAAATAACCCTAAAACCCGGCTTTTACCTGGCATTTGATTGTCGGGTCGTTTTGCTGTCCCAGCCTGACCCCCCCCCCCTTTCAGACAGAAAAGCTGATCAACACAAGTATTTTTTTCTGTCTGAAAGGCTCAACCCGGGTCAAAATTGCAGGGTCACTGTCCCTGGAATTTTGACCCGGGTTGACCCTTTTACACGGAAAGTTGATCAGCAAATTATCGGGTAAAAGTGCTCTACCCGGTAATTTGCTTCTCTGTGTGAAATGGGTAAAAGTCAGGTATATATGAAACTCAGCTCCTTGTGCACCTAGCAGCAATCTCCTGATGTTTGTGGGGGTTATTAGACTGCATGGAGATGTAATATAATCTGTAAGCAGTGTTCAAATTGCATCATTGTCAGTGTACAGTAATTAATGCCATTCTTTACTGTATAATAAAATACAGCACCAACGAAGAGGACATGACAAAAATAAATGTAGGAAAAACATAATAAAAGAGGCGCTCACATTCAGTGTAACGTGTGCTGTACACTGACTATGAGTGCCGCCTTAAATTTTCAGCTCCAACTCACCAATAAGCATCAGGTTACAAAAGCTATGAATGGCTCATTATACTTCTACTAATAGTAATGGCAGGTACAAGCTAGGTCTCTCAATTTGTCGTCTTTGACCTCAAAAGGTTATATCTAACAATTCTGTCCTTACACTGCAACTATATGAATACAATCTCTTTTCAAACCTCAATGAGGCCTAGCAAGTGTATATGTGTTACATCTTATAAGCCTATGTAGAAATTAATTATTTAACACACTGGTTACATTCCACCTTGATTTCTACATCAAATATAGGGAACATCATCCCCATTGCATAATCTAAACCTCTATTGTACTTTCACTACTTATCCTTACACACAATGTAACAACATATAATATAATAAGGTTATACTGTGATTACATATAACAAATAATAATAAATCATCCTAAAGCAACATTTCCATTCAGGACTTGACCACTCTGGCTGTATTGCAGAACCTGTCAATACCTCACTGAACTCTTGTTTAATTTCTAACTCTCTACATATATATTCCTTTATATCTTATTCAATACTCTAATAAAACAGTGAATAATACATATGATTATATCAAATATATCAGTTACTTATAAGATAATTAATATAACTAAAGTAAAATAAAGTTCAGTTCAGTTCAATGAAATCTTGAAAAAGTCTTGAGAATATTGGTGAGTGTGGATCCAACCGATATAAGGCACAAGTTCAGTTTTGCAGAATACACATAGGTGTATTTAATGGTTGTACTGTTAGATCTTATATCTCTGTTGTCCTCCTGGACTCTCTCTCTCCTGAATAAGAAATCACTCTCTGGCCATCATCATCTCAGGCATCTTCAGCGATGTTCTCTCACCTCCTGTTCCAACCATCAAACTATTGGCTTAAACAAATAAACAGTGAGAGATAAACCATAACAACAAAACAAAATAAACATTTACTTATCCTACAATTATCTCTTACACCTGTCTCTATTCTCTTCCTACTAAACATTTCTTCACAACAACCTGATCATAAATGTTTTTGTCTGTACAACAGATATCTTACTTAAAAAGTTGCACCTTTTACCACCTTCTGGTTAACAAAATATATGTACTGTATACAGCCTGCTCTAAAAACCCAACTTTGTATATATATATGAACATTCCTGTTTCCTAAATATCACATCCATTCATTCAATCATACTGATGTCAGTTTTGTGAATGGTATGAAACATAGAAAACCCAATATACTCCAATGTTGGGTCTGTAAAATGGGTGTCTTTGTCTGCTTGAATCCTCTCAGACATCCGATAATAGGCCTTTATCAGTAGTAATCAAGGTAGGCCACAGTTCCAGCTGTTGGCAAATGTAACAGGTTTTTGCAATGTCTCTGACCATGGCTTGGATGTAAGGAATCCCTTTGATTTGAGCTTGCTTGAATGCAGCGTCAGCTCCGTCATGTCTTAACAGTTCTCCTAGCACCATCAGTGCTGTCTTTGCAGTGAATTGCACACCATGTTCTGTGCTCAGGTCAGTTGTGTACAAACCATTGAAGCTGTAGGTGTGTGTATCAGCATGTCCCACATCGTTCTTCCAGCTTTGGGCAGCAGCACATATAGACTTTGTGTCAAATGTCCATTTCTCAGTGTGAAGACTTACAGGGTCTTTAGTCTGGTCAGTGACTTGGAAAACAGTCATAGATGCAACAACTTCACTAGCCCCTTCTTCTGTCTTTCGGCTGTCAGCTTGTAAAGATAGCTGCTTTGCTCTAGCAAAAATCCACAACAATCCTGTGTGGGTGCAGGTAGCACCATAGTCCATGAACCAATAATGCTCTCTGTCTTGGAAATTTTCCCACCACTGTGGAACTGTGATCATTAAGAAATCCAATAAGGACAGTTCAAACATTGGTTTAAATTTCACTTGGCCAGCAAGAAGCACTTTAAACTTCTCAATCAGCATGAGAGTTTCTGCTGTTGTCATTAGCAACTGTGTGTCTTACAGCTGCTTCAAAAACTTTGGCTGGAAAGGCTTTGTAAGGAAATACAGTGGGATGCAAATTTTATTACCAAACACAAAATCTGCAACTTTGTCACTAAACAAAACCACAGTCAGTGTGTCTGTAATGCATGTATACCCCTTGTGGTTAGTCAGTGTGTACCCACCAACCCTCCTTCACAATGAGCAAGTAAACCTTAAACATCATTGGCAATGGATGTTTCATCAGAAAACACATCTTGATCATCTTTTGCATTTTTAAACTCAACAATGACATGTTGATGTTCATGCCATGTAAAAATAATGTTGTCACAGGGGAAGTCTTCAGTCTCAGGGGTATGGTCTATAACTGCAATCCTGCCTAATTCCCACCCTTTGGCTTTGGGCAATGCCCATGTCTCATTGAGCAAAGCAAAAGGCATCATCACCACACCTTCACATAGCAACACCCCTTTGAATGGCCATGCAGACATATCCTTTTTTTCAATTATTTAAAAATGCATGGCAAATGGGACAGTCCTGGGCATGTCAGACATACCATCATTCAGCTCATGAGTACAACAAATCAATGGCATGTTGTCAGACACCTCATTTGCATTCAAATTTCACTCTGATTTCTGGACATATTCTTTGCATTTATGGATTTCAACAATTTGTTCACATTTTGTTAAATGATCAGACATTTTCATTACTCAATCACTTCTCTGAACAAATAAATTTTCTGTAGTGTGAATACTATGCTTAATTTCAAGCTCACTAATTTCTATACTTTCTGTGTGTAATAAATCACCAGTTGACAGCTCACCTCTTGCTTGAGAGGATTCACTCCGCCTCCCTATGGAATTTAGAAATCCCAGAAACATATAATGGCATATTTTCATGTTCTGATTCAAAATCAGTAGCTTCTAAAAACCTCATATCACTACAACTTTGTATAGGCGTCCCCAAACATGTTGGATTAAACTGAGAATTTTTAACACATTTCTGAAATTTCCCCAACTTTTTCTGTAATCTATCTTTTGCAATTTTCAAATGTTTTAACAATTTGCAAAGCATTTTTTCTCTTCTTTTTTTTAAAAAGAAAAAGACAACACAACATACAATGTGATTTCAGCTAAATCACAATCCTTTCACATAAGAATGAGACAGAGGAAACAATACAATTTACAGGACAGCAATGAAAAATCAAAACATATTTTTGCACTTTTTTTTACAGAATCAGTCAATTGGTCAGAAACTATTTAACCCTTTCGATCCCACTTCTCGACACCAAGTGCATAACGGTGGGTTTCGTTCTGATGGAAATGAAAAAGTTACACATGTGACCAATATGAGTGATGTACAAATGAACACACTTTATTTATAAGTAAACAAACAAACAATTAACAAACAACATTCAAAGTATACAGTATACTCAACTTTTGTCTATGTATTCAGATGACACCGGTAATTCATCATCTTCAACATAAGATGTACTTCATCTTCATCTGGAGAGGCCTCATTTCACTAATGCCCAGGTAGTTCAATTTACATTGCAGGCACCATATTCTGCAGTCTTAGGTCCATGCACAAACCAAGACCTTTGTCTACCTCTGATTTATATACCCTAGTATAGGGTTTTGACTTTCCAGATATTAAGCTCATATTAGTTACATACTAGGGATCAAGCACTGGTTGGTAGAATGTAGCATTTGCCAAACTTCTCTCTCTTGCACATGCTCCGTGTACTGGCCTTGGGCCGGTGAAATGCTGTTTGGATTAAGGCCCTCATTCAGACATGCTCGCAAGCACTATGCACCGCAAGTGGGTCGATGGTGGGGCACTGCGCATGCGCCACACATGACGTCTGCATGCGCAAGCCCCGTAACGAGTGAGAAATTCACTTGCTCCGGGGCTCACTACAAACTGGGGCAGCTGTCGATGTTAATCGACAGCTCGCCCTGTTTTGTAGGCTAGTCAAACGGAGGAGTTCCTGAAGAAACGCCTGCCATTTGTGGGTGGCCCTACTGACATCACTCATGATGTCAGTAGTGAGCTTCCTGCTCTATTTGAGCAGGAAGATCACAGGTGCTTGAGGCAGACGAGACCCTACCACAAGAGTCTTGTAGCAAGCACGATGGTCGCGATGGTCACGGCCATCGCGACCATCACCTGGCCGCTTGCAAAAGCTTTGGGTGGTCACCCACAGCTTAGCGAGCAGCCAGGAGGCTGGTTTTAAAAAAAAAATTGGCTGCCCTCATTCAGAGCGAGCGCTATATTCTTTTAAAATACCCTGTGTTTGTGCTGCTGCTCTGTCACAAAGTTTAGCCAGCCAGCTCACTGCAGCCTTTAGCCAAACAAAGTGGTCAAAATTGACTGGAGATGTTATTAATGTTAATAATACTGTAGGAACAAAATCAGGTCCAAATGACATTATTTTAACTGTTTTTATCAGTTGTTAAAGAAAAACAAATCATATGAGGGTGATTTTGCCAAAACCAAAAACCCAAAACGTGACAATGATTGAGAACCAGAAACAAAACCCAGGGGTCTGAGCTCATTTCTAATATGAATAACTAAAGTGAATAGTAAAGAAATATTTAAGTAAAAACAAAATTCAAAGAAGTGACATATTCAATTCAGTTACACTACAGACTATGTGAAACTAAAGCTGCATACACATGTAAAGATTTTCTGTCCAACCATCCAACTAGTTGATTGGTTGGAATGAAAATCTGGTAAGGTATGAAAGCAAATGACAATCAGCAATTTGCTCCCAAACGCCGGACTGTTGTTTGAACAACTTGTTTAGATCAAACATTTAACAAACTTGTCTGACGCCATTTTCATCTGTTTTCTGGCATTTAGGAGCAAATTGCTGATCATCATTTACTCCCATACGTTACCAGATTTTCATTCCAGCCAATCAACTAGTTGGATGTTTGGACAGAAAATCTTTAGGTGTGTACCCAGCTTAACAGCCATATTAGAGGTTATTATTAGTGCTGTAAAGTTTAGGCTTCATGCATAAAGCAAAATAACATTTGCTCAATTGGATTACTGAAGCCTGCACAGATATTATATGTAGTACTGTTGTATTGTTTGTGTTTGTTCCAACTTGGAGTAATATCTGATATTGCCAGTGCAAACTCATGTCTGTTATGCAATGATCAGCATAGAAAACCTGGTCACATGGAAGTATTACACTTGCATATCTCCCAGATATACTTGCAATAATAAATGCAAATGCTATAAACGCTATAAAATTTAATATATGATTCTATTACTGGGAAACTTGTACATAAGACACATTTTTGATGTCCTAAAGAACAATAGGGGCTGCTGGGACTGTTTATTTATAGGTTCAATTATATTTGCCATAACTACCTGAGCACATTATGAGAGTTACTCCCTGAGATTGTACCATGATATGCTGTTGCAAAAACAGATTTAAATCCGATACATTAGAGAAGGATTTTTTCTAGTGATCACTACTCCAACGTGATCCTTAATCCTCTTGATCAATTAATTTTCTATGAAGATGCAAGTATATAATAAATAGACATTGTGTCTGTTGATTTGTTATTCAGAAACGTCAAACACAAACACACTTTTTGTTGGCTGTAATTCAAATATCAGTGATATAAACTACATATTTATGTAGTATCCTATATTTCATCTATATCTATATGCTATCACGATAACATAGGGAAAGGTATATCCCAAATATATTATGACAATTATTTTGAATCCCTTTTTCTGTCTTTATTACACTACTTTATATTTTACCAAATTTTGCTGTTGTCTTTTCTATATAATGGGTATTAATTATCATTTATTAAAAGTTATGTTTTAATCAATAGTGCACCACTCATGACAGTTCAGTTTCTTTCTCTTTTTGTGCTCATATACATACTCTAGCTGTCAGTGCTAGCACCCCATAATATTATCTTTTGATAGTATATTAGGAGGGTCCCTGCTTATTTACAAATTTTGAGGTATTATTATTCTTGTGCGACTGTCATTGCTTCTATGTCTACAATTTGGTGAGGATACTCACCGCTTTTTTTCAGTGAGCATAGAAATTATACCACGGAAGTGCCCAATTGAATACAATATTTCTCTAGTAATTCAATTTATAAGATCATAGTCTAATTAAATTATTATTATTATTATTATTATTATTATTAAATTATATATCACCCACTAATTTGTACTAAGATGTCAAACTCAAACACTTCTGAAGTGACTGGAGGAAATTTTATTCTGAGTAAAGAGTTAAATGACAGACAAACTAGACTAAAAAACTGTATGGATATGGTATTTGACAATGATATGATTAGCTGTGACACTGTCCAGGGAGACTGGATGAACGATTTATTTCAGTTAAAACAATTACTTATTAAACAAAGTAAAACATTCTGGAATAAGGTGACATTTGAAAACTACATCAAACAGTCCATTACACCTAGAGGCTTGAGACCAAAAGTATTCCCTTCCTTTGAATTAGCTAGTGACACCTTGAAAATTGAGTGGGAGAAAATCCTCACTACATGCTCACTGAATCTGATTTCTGTACTGATTAAACATGATGAATTAATGTTAAATAAATTCTCACAAGAGATATCTACATTGGGCAGTAAATTAAAAATTTTGAAGGGATGGAAAAGTTTCAAAAAACATATGACAAATACAAGCGGGAAGTTGAAGAGATTGAGAAAGAAGTTATCAGTAGGAAGCGGGGCAAATTGCAGAGTGACAAAAATGACTTTGCCTCCAATAGAGTATATAAGTGGAATCATATGAACAAAAGAGTATCAAATGAGCGTATGAATTATACCACCTCTGATATTGATTCATCTGATAATGAAAATACTGTAAAACAAACTTCACTTCACAGACAACAAAGGGATTTTTTAGAGTTTACCCCCAGAGTAATCAGAGACAATATAGGACAACCTCCAAGAGGATTAGGAGAGGAAAGAAGAGGCAAACGAAATCTAAGGGATTGGAGAGACGAACCCAGGGATTATCGGAAATACAGGAAATAAATGAATTGGATACCGTGAGAGTTATCAATCTGACAGAAAGAATACTAACACATTCACAAATAGAAGTCCTTAACAAAGGACTCTCCTTCTCACCTACGCAATCATTAGATAGATTCGAATGTGAGAAGGATATTAACCTCTTCGCAAGAAAACTTCCACTAAAATTTTTTTTTTAAAACAGAGGAGAAAGGGAAGAAATTACATCTAATCCAAGAGGTCTTTCACAAGAAGACTTAATAGCTGTCTCAATTTTGGAAGAACTGGGAGATACACAATTATCATTTGAACAATTTGAAACATCAAGCTTGGATAACTCTATGAGCAATAGGACAATCCCTCTGAAAAGGAAATCCACTTTTTGTCCTGACTCATCTATTTGTCCTCAAGTTAAGATCTTTGTTGATTTAGTAAGTAAAGAGTTAGATCATTTGGAAAAGAACAAACTGATCACGGAATGTGACCATAATTTAAAAAGAGAAGAGAGACGAGCATTAAGAGAAATGCAAATGTGGGAGGACACAATAATTAAACCATCAGATAAAGGTGGTAATGTGGTCCTGTGGTCGAGAGATCAATATGTCATGGAATTGAATCGTCAATTGGGAGATGAATCTTGCTATAAATGTCTAACCTTCAATCCTACCATAGATTTTCTGGAATTATATACTAAGATCATTACAAGAGCTAAAAATGAAGGCATCATAACAAAGAATGATTTTTCAATTTTTGAGGACAGAGCATCCAAGGATACCTACTCTGTACCTATTGCCTAAGATCCACAAAAATGAAACCAACCCACCCGGAAGACCAATTGTCTCTGGGATGGGCAGTCTTACTGAGAATGCTAGTAAATTTGTGGACTCCCATTTAAGGAATTATGTTGTGAGTTTACCATCCTTCACTCGAGATACTTCTGATGTACTGAATAAAATACAAGATATTACTCTTGATGAAGGTACGTGGCTGATAACTTGTGATGTGGAAAACCTTTACACAAGTATCAGCCATAATTATGGGATTAAGGCAATAAAGTACTTTTTGCGCATGGACTCAAATACTGACTTCAACAACTTCCTCGTCTCATTATTACGATTTATATTAACTAAGAACTATTTCATATGTAACAACAACTTCTACCTCCAGGTAAGTGGGACGGCGATGGGAACCACGTGTGCCCCCACGTATGCCAACCTCTACCTGGGGTGGTGGGAGAGGGAGTACGTTTTTAACAAGGAAAATGATGCATATACAAAACATATCATTCTTTGGCTCAGATATATCGATGACCTTCTGATAATCTGGGAGGGTGAAGTAAGACAATTTGAAGAATTCTTGTTGAAACTCAATGCTAATAAATTAAATTTAAAATTAACTTATGAGGCAAGTCTTAAAAGCATTAACTTTTTAGATATTTCTCTCACTATCGAAAGAGATGGACATATTTCATCGGATTTATTCCGCAAAAAATCCTCTACCAATAGCATTTTGCATAACAAAAGCTCTCACTTTCCCCCAGTTTTGAAGGGATTACCTAAGGGGGAATTCCTTCGGATGAAGCGTAATTGCTCAGAAGAGCACACATTCCAAGAGAGATCAGAACAATTAAGTGAAAGATTGACAGTCCAAGGTTATAGTAATAGGGCCATTAAGACTCGACCAACTATACCAGAGATCAATTTCTGACACCTAAAATTAAAAAGAAAGAGCAGGAGGGTGTGAGATATGTTGGGACCTTCTGTCACAAATGGAAACAGATCCAGAGAATTTTACACAAACATCTTAATGTGTTACAAACGGATCATGATCTTAGGGAAATCCTGGGCGACAGAATCCAAATGAGTTGGAGATGGTCCAGGAACCTTAGAGATAACTTGGTCCAAAGTCATCTTGAAACACCTAAAAAAAGTCTATATTTTAGAAAAGGTTCCAGAAAATGTGGAACTTGTAAAGCTTGTTGGACGATGAATACTACGGAAACTTACAAGGACAAATTTAATAAGATTTGGCATATAAAAGACCATATAGATTGTAATACAATGGCAGTCGTCTACAATTTAAGTTGTCCTTGCGACAAACAGTATATTGGTAAGACTATTAGACCTCTTAAGAAAAGAGTCTCTGAATATCTGAATAATATTAAAAATGCTAAACGAGATAAACTCCTTTTCAAACCATTAACATCGGTAGCAAGACACTTTCTAAGATTTCATGAAGGCAATCCGAGTGGCTTGAAAGTATATGGAATGAAGAAAATTGTAACTAACATCAGGGGTGGAGATACTGATAATGAACTCCTTAAACAGGAGATGAAACTTATCTTTCTTATGGATAAGTAAGGTTTGAACGAAGAAAATAACTATACATCTTTTTTGAAATAATATGCTTCAAAATGATTATTATCACAAAATCTCTTTCTTCTCTTTATTCAATTATGAACTCTTATATATTTTTTTATTTATAAACACATTGGATTTACCATATATATTTTATATGTATTCACCAATAATGTAGATTTATTAAGATTCACATGTAGTAACATATGGAGTACTGTTGGGTGTTTTATTAACTATTAAACATTATTTATTTCTTTTTTTAGTATATTTTTTATTTTTTTCTATTTTATTCTATTTTATATGAGTTTTTTCTGTATCAATACAGAGGATATATACGTATTAGTGTAGGTGTGTATGCTTTATATTTTATATTTTTTATGTTTTTGTCACTATAATATTATAGCACATTTTTTATATTTCACTTATTTTCATAGTCATCTTCACTTATTATCTTAAACTTTTGATAACTTATATATACATTACCTTATTTTCTTCCCTAATTTTTGGTATGATCTAAAAGAATGTCTCACATTTTAATTTTAATTTATTAATTTTATTTCACATTTTTAGTGGGTTTGTTTTGTTCACAGGATTTTTCTTTTGCTTTTTTTCTTTAGGTTTTATAATTTTTATGGACACTTATCAAATATTTTTTACACACATTTGTAAAATCATTCTAATTATAGTTATGTCACTGTACACTACCTATATTTAATGGATTATTACGGGTTTTATATTGCTTAAATAGACACATTTCTCAACAACAATTATTTCATTTGTTCTTACACTTTTTATTTATATCACATTGTTATATTATCAGTTTGTTATAATAGGAACATTATATATTCATTAATTTAATGTTGATAATTGGACTCATTAACTTTAGATTAACACTATTGATTGTGATATTAGGAATTATTATTATTATTATTATTATCGATATTCCTATTTAGTGAAATCCATATAGATCCATTAACAATGGATTGCTATATGGAGTGGTTTTCCACATAGACACCATTTATTATTTTTATTGGAATTTGATCCATGATCCTTCTATCCATTACTTTCGTCTTATTTGCTTTTTACATTGGATATTTAATATAGGTCACTTAATTAGTATCATCAGTCATTATGCATATTTACTTATTTTGATCTTCTTAATCCATATCCCTTCTTTAACTATTTGAATAATGGACATGTAATCACTGATTCACGATATGTCTATTGGAGAATATACCAATAGGCTAGCGTTTATTAGAGTCTCACTGGTATCAGTGAACTCTAAGCTTGATTATCCAATCCTGAATAGAGACCATTGAATCCCACAGTAGAGCAGTACAATCTCAGCCGAATAGGCGGGCGGGACCAACATGACGCGACCTAGCGCGATTGGTCACTCGGACGCAGGACATCTTCTGATTGGACAAGGGTTAGACATCTGGGTATATGAGGATACCCCGATGTGAGATTCGGCTTACCTTGACAAAGCCAGTGTAGCAAAACGCTGCGTTAGTTAGCGGCGCGTGTGACCTGACCTCATGTCTCATTATATGTAGAACTGTTGTATTGTTTGTGTTTGTTCCAACTCAGAGTAATATCTGATATTGCCAGTGCAAACTCATGTCTGTTATGCAATGATCAGCATAGAAAACCTGGTCACATGGAAGTATTACACTTGCATATCTCCCAGATATACTTGCAATAATAAATGCAAATGCTATAAACGCTATAAAATTTAATATATGATTCTATTACTGGGAAACTTGTACATAAGACACATTTTTGATGTCCTAAAGAACAATAGGGGCTGCTGGGACTGTTTATTTATAGGTTCAATTATATTTGCCATAACTACCTGAGCACATTATGAGAGTTACTCCCTGAGATTGTACCATGATATGCTGTTGCAAAAACAGATTTAAATCCGATACATTAGAGAAGGATTTTTTCTAGTGATCACTACTCCAACGTGATCCTTAATCCTCTTGATAAATTAATTTTCTATGAAGATGCAAGTATATAATAAATAGACATTGTGTCTGTTGATTTGTTATTCAGAAACGTCAAACACAAACACACTTTTTGTTGGCTGTAATTCAAATATCAGTGATATAAACTACATATTTATGTAGTATCCTATATTTCATCTATATCTATATGCTATCAAGATAACATACGGAAAGGTATATCCCAAATATATTAGAGAATAAATATAGATATCTTACGTATTACCAGCCAAATTATATTATGTCATAATGGAGGCAGGTACATGCGCTGCCATTTATTTTTAATCACTTTTTCTGTCTTTATTACACTACTTTATATTTTACCAAATTTCGCTGTTGTCTTTTCTATATAATGGGTATTAATTATCATTTATTAAAAGTTATGTTTTAATCAATAGTGCACCACTCATGACAGTTCATTTTCTTTCTCTTTTTGTGCTCATATACATACTCTAACTGTCAGTGGTAGCACCCCTCAACATTATCTTTTGATAGTATATTAGGAGGGTCCCTGCTTATTTCCAAATTTTGAGGTATTATTATTGTTGTGTGACTGTCTTTGCTTTTATGAAGCCTGCACAGAGCAGAACAGCAAGAAGAGGTCACTTCAGTCTGGCATAGCTGGCTATTAATATAATAGAGTGGCAGCTTGGGTTGGCAGATGCGAAATAGTGCACACAAAAATATATAGAAGGAATCTCCTAATAGGAAGATTAAAAGCATCATGTATCAATTTATGCAATATAGAGCATAAAAGAACAGAAAGATAGCATATTTCTAATGGCACACATGTGAGCATCTAATTGGATATTACTGAACCCTGAATCTTTGATTTTCATATTGATGGTGTGCTTCAGGAGCGATAGAATTAGAAGACACATGGACACAAAGAATTTGAGGAAAAGATGAGGAGCACATTTCCAAAATTTGCTTTACGGTTGCTGGTACTGTCCAGGGTAAGATTCATGTAGAGTACTGGATGCATGAACCATATGTTGGGCAGACTGGAAAGAAAAGACGCCAGCAGTGACAATAGGAGCAGCAAGTTGACCAACCTGGAGATGTTCATCTTAAGTCTCATGAATAATCTGTTGGTTTAGTTTGTGATCTTCGCGCAGTAGAAGACGAAGAGCACGGTGCCCCACCACAGGCTGCAGAACTTCACAAATGTTATTAAGTAACATAATATTCAGAATAATTGTTATCTGGATTGATTGACTGATTGAGTAGCAATTGCCTCAACAGTAATCCTAAGAGAAGCCATCAGAAGAATGATCCTCACCACTCCCAGGCTGGTCATGATTATGTCAATGGTTTGAAGAGTTTGTCCCTTCAGCCACCTAATGAGGATTTGTATCACAATAAATGCATTGAGAAGAAATCCGGTAAATATTAGAGAAGAGCTGACAGTTATTATCAAGATGAAAGTTGTAAAAATCATAGTTTCTTTACAAGATGAGGCAGTATTGTCAGAGCGTCTGATTCCTTCATAACCACCTGCCTGGCTCATTGTGCAGACTGTCTGTGGTGTGACATGACCTGAGATTGTTTTATTATTAAATATAGGACTGCTTACTTTATGTTTTACATGACATTTGGCTACCAAATTACAAATAGCTCATTCAGTGCCATCATTACATAAAGAACATGATAGGCAATTAAGTTACTTTGAAGCCATGTTAGATATTCCTGAAACTCAGATTTTAATTAACGTTGTCGAAAGTTTATGATGTTTGTGAGGGATATTAAAGATATAAAACTGCGTAGGAAAGTCAGTTTTCTGAAACATGGTAGTGTTTCACCTATGTAATTGTCACAACAATAAATGTGCTACTTTATTGTAAAATAAAGCAATAGCAATTTCCTCCAGCATGGAACATATATGAAGTGGATCTGGATAACTGTTGTCAGTTTCTTAGTTGTCAGATCTTAATATGGGGTAGACGTGTGAGAGTTCCCAAAAATGAAGCACAAAATACATAGCACACTAATAGAACATTGGGGTAAATGTATTATAGTGACATGGAACGTCCTGCTATAACTCATGCTGCTTTGCCTCTTTACCAAGGTGATCCAGGAAGCTCTACCTATGAGATGTATGAACATCTTATCTGCAAGAAAGGGGGAGTGAAAACTTCCCCCTCCTGTGATCCCTGCCTGAGTACACAGCGCATCAGCCTAGTGCTGTGTGTCTCACTCCCAGGCGGCTCCACTGGGCATGTGCGAGATCTCGCAAGCATCACAATATCCTGCGTGCAGCCCCTGAAGCCAGCAGCCATCACAGCACGGACAGAGCAATGACAGCTATAACTGCCCATTCATACATTGCTCACCATATCGGCATGCTGTCTTGTAGAAAGTAGCACCGATAATGACAGTTGTGCACAGCGCCGCTGTCATTTACTGTCCAGCCCCACAATAATACATTTATGAGAAGCGGTATCAGCGATATTGCCCCTTCATACATTTCACCCATTATCCTATAAATAAGATTTATGATGTGCATAGAAAAGCACCAATAGATACAAATAAGGATGTTAAAAAGAGATAAAAAACTATTTGTGATAGGTTCCCCGGCTCTGGGAAGCCATCAAGCATACCAGTGTCACTAACAGAGTCACTAAATGTGCCCTTGCTGGTTACCACTGTGTCAGTAAATGTCACTGACAACAAGGATAAATTTCACAGGACCAACTTTGGAACAATTTATTATATATATTCAGATGTGTCCACATACACTTATCAGTGTGCTATATATTTGGTGCTTCATCTTTTGGAACTCTCACACGTGTACCCCATATTAAGATCTGACAACTAAGAAAGTGACAGTTATCCAGCAACATTTCATATATAATCCATGTTGGACATACCCTTATCTTCAAATTGTGCCAAACAGCCCAGTTTATCATGCCACAAACTTAGCTACTTAGCTACACCAAAATACTATTTCCAATGATCTAGTACACCATTTGCGACCAAAGAAGCAATATGAGGATACAGTAGCAACATGATGGAAAAATATAGCAGACTTTGGCAAAAATTACGAAAGGCAAATCCGATACTAGTGACCCTCACCATGTATTAATTACGCCAAAGCTGCCACTTTATGCCAAGTCCTTTGGCACAAATAAAGCTAGTAAACTATTTGCACACTGAGATGCAAGAAAAGTAGCAAAGTTGAGGAAAAAGTAGCAAATTTGATTACAGAGTATCCAGCATGGATAAATTTTTGTTGAGTCTTCCTTGTTTATATACAGTAGATGCCTCTGCCCAATCATTGTGGCCCCATGCATTCTTATGGAGAGTGACCACAAGAGACCTCTTAGTGGCACTATGTGTTATGGGTGTTTTTTTTTCAAATCCCCAGTGGATGGTAACATGGATTGTATTGGACCTAACCCTTGGAACGTGTGAGTAATACATGGGAAAATCAGGGGTGTGTTAGTGTGTATTTTAATATTAGATTTCTATTTTAAATGCTTAATGTGAGTGTGTCCTACTGCACATGTGTGGATGGATCCCAAGCTGGAACGCATGACATCTGCACATGCACCATGAGTGCAGCGTGTTATTGTGGCTCAGTCGGTTTTATGAACTGTTAGTGACGGTTATATGCACTGCTAGTGCCCGGTGCTGATAGCACCACAGCACCTTTATTTAAATGTGGGCCAGTTGGATGAGATGGTACTTCTTGTTACAACAGACCAGGGCCATTTCGTACAGACTCCGGTAGATTTGTCGGTCTTTACACTAATTGGTGATGGTACAAATAGGTAAGTGGTTGTTTTTACTTTTGGATTGTGGTGACACTTTGTTGTTATATACTATGGAGAGGATCAGCAGTCTTGACAAAAGTCCATGAGACAAACATCTGCATTTTATGTGACATGTGAGTCTTCAATATAAAAAACTTTTTCAACTTTTCTATGGAATTGGTGAGTGCCCTCTCTTTTTCTGTACTTATATATTAGTGTTAGGTTTCTTTTGGAAGCAGTTTGCACGTCCGTTTCAGACTGACTCTGAATAAGGCCCTTAGTACTGGGTAATGGGTAAAATTGTTACAATAGGAAATGACTAACAGGTGACTAAATTTAAACATTAGTTTAATAATTATTCACATTTATTCTTTTTTTTTTAATCAATACACTGTAGTACATTCTCTAGTTTAAAATGTCATCATATTTCAGTGGTGTATAATATCAGTCCCTGTTTGAAGTTACTAAACTGAAAAGCTCTGATTGTGCAAGAAGGAAAATATAATGACAATAATGACATCCTCTGGTAACTGGAGCCTCTCTTTGTTTTTTTGAAACTGTTTACTTGTTTTGGACCCGTCATTCTCCATGATGCTAACTATTGTGCCCAGTCAGATCTACATTGTAGTTACACTCACTAGTTCAGTGCTTTTGTTTTCTGTGGTCACTACATCTATTGACTTATTGCATTAAGCTGAACTCCCCACCGATGTTACTCTATGGGGAAGAGCTATAGCATTTCAAAACTATGTTATTGGGAGCTAAATTGATTGTTTGCTCTGTCTGCCTCCTCCCAACTTCCCCTCCTCACCTCTTTTCCCTGTCTATTGATAGTCACCAGAACGTTCCAGCAGATGAGAGAGACTATCTGAGGTGTAACCAATGATGATCCCTCATGGTGTGTGCAGTGATAGTCTGCCCCCAGAGACTGGAGACTGGCCTTGTCCATTGCAGGGTAGAGGTCTTGGCAGATACTCAGAGTGTACATGGCCAGGGCTTAGAACAGGAGCAGCATATGGGACAGTGGGTGGAAGTCTGTCACTCCAACTTGATATATTGGTGGCAGAGACAGCTGTGGGCTGGGGAGATGCAGCGATCATAGGGTGCCTCTGGCTTTCTGCCATCCACCCAAGTCTCTTGGCCACAATTGGGAAGCAGTTTCAGAACTTTCTCCTTTTGTGCAGGGGGTGGAGGCTGTGTTTGGGCATCAGTGAGAGCTGTAAGGGGAGGAAGGGGGTGGGGCCACACTACTGCTCTCTACTTGAGTTGTGGCAATCATGGGGTGCCTCTGGCTTTCTGCCATCTATTCAAGTCTTTTGGTCACAATTAGGAGGTAGTTTCAGGACCTTTTCTTTTTTTACGGGGAGAAGGCTGTGTTTGGGCACCAGTGAAAGCTGTAAGGGGAGGGTGGGTGTGGGGCCACCTTCCCGATCTCTACTTGACTTGTGCTAGACATATGCTCTACCTCTTTATATAATAGATTCTGATTCAGACCCGCTCGCAAGTGGGTTGATGGTTGGCCAGTGCGCATGCGCAACGCGCGTGTTCAAGTCCCGTAGTGAGTGTGAAATCACTCGCTCTGGTGCTCGCAAAAAAATGGGGTGGCTGTCGATGTTGATCGACAGCTCGCCCCATTTTGTAGGCGGGGAGGGGGGGTGGCTGAACAAACAGTGGCGTTACGGATGTCTGTAGTGGACTTCCTGCTCTATTAGCACAGGAAGTCCACCTGGGCTTGCAAGACCTAAGACCCTACCACAAGGGTCTCCTTGCAAGCCCAATGGTCATGATAATTGCAACCATCTCTTGCCCGCTCACAGTAGCTGTGGGTGGGCACCCACAGCTTTGCGAGCGGCTTGGAAAAAAATAAAAAATAAATCCTCCCTGCCCTGATTCAGAGCATGCGCTCGCAAATATCGAGCGCCTCTGAATCAGGCCCTCTATCTGTATCTTCTAAACTAACAGACTGATTTCCTGTGCATAATTTTTTCTTTTGTCTTCAAACTTTAAGATATTATTAGTAAATTGTACCAATTGGTATTTGAATTCCCCAATAACAAAGTTAAAAGAGCATCAGTGAATATTCATTATTGGGTGCAAATGATATACATTTTGTCCAGCCTATATCAGACCCTCCAACATGACCCGTTCCATTAGGTACACAATGCTCTGCTCCTGGACTTCCCTCTTAGTGAATGACTGCAGTCACCTGTGTTGAAACACCTGTCTCATCAATTACCTAGTTCAACACAGGAGACTGTAATCATACATTAGATGGGAAGCCCAGGAGCAGAGCATTTTGTATCTAATGGAACGGATCATGTTGGAGCCTACAGTCAGTGGCAGAAGTCCCGGAGACAATGGAGTTATTTGCCGCTGGGCGCCAGCCCTGAAAGGGGCACCTGGCTCCATTGTCCCCGGGAGCTGCATGGAGAAGGAGCACCACTGATCAGCACTCCACCTCCATTGGCGTAACTACGGAGGGTGCAGGGGTTGATGTCCCACCCACTGCACCCTCCATTTGCCGGGTGCCCGCTGAGTGTGTTACCAGCGGGTGCCTGGCTCCTATTCAAGCCCCCGGCGGCAGCCGGAGGACGGAGCTCCCTCCCTCTACCGGGTCCCACAGTGCACTATGGGAGTGACATCATGATGTCACTCCCATAGTGCTGAGGAGCGGAAGCTGGGGATGGAGCTCTGGAGTGAGCTCCGTCTTCTTGGTCCCACAGTGCACTATGGGAGTCATGTCATGATGTTACTCACATAGTGCCGAGGAGCGGACACTGGGGATGGACCGCAGCAGCACTGGAGCGGGAATAAAGGTAAGTGTTTTTTTTGTATGTGTGCGCATGCGCGGGGGTGGCTCACTACTGGGGGCAACTAAAGTGGGCTCACTACTGGGGGCAACTACAGGGGGCTCACTACTGGGTGCAACTACAGGGGGCTCGCTACAGGGAGGAGGTGCCTAGATGGTTATCATCCATTACTCTGCTAACTTTGGCTTTACAAATGGAACAGATGCCTTCACAACTGTTTTCAGAATTTAGATTAAAATAATTCCACACCAAAGACATTGCTTTTACAGCTTTCTTTTTATCATTAGCAAGACCTGCTGCCACTGCCGGCTGATTTACGCAAACCACATCCTTATCATCAACATCCACATTAGCGTCAGATAATTTCCCTCTCATCCTCCTTTTTCCACTTCCTCCACACTATCATCCTCATTTTTTATTATTTCACCATCTAATACTAGCACAGCTGTCATGTCGTCAGTGATCCGCTGTGAAACTGGGTGACAGCTGTTATACTTACTTCCTCTATCAAAGGACTGTTTAATAGTCAATTGTTTTTTTAAATTACTTCCGATCACGAATGAGGATGTAGGTGATGATGCAGGTGTTGGTGTTGGAGATCGAAGGCACTTGGATCCCACAGAGAGGGAGCAGGTAGGTTACAATGAACTTGTTACGTTTTGAGTTTTGGAACTTGGCGACATACACTTTGATATTTGATGAATGCTCTCCAAGATTGTTCTCAGATAAAGTAGTCAATGGGTACATGTGTGCCTGTGCTGCCCCTATAGAAGGAAGAAGATGGTGCCATCCATACAGAAAGGCCCTGCAGTATTAGGGGAAGCACGAGCACAGGATTCTACCAAGGAGTCTGAGACAGGGGAGAGGTACCCCCATTAGTTGCCCCTCTGATAGGTTGACAAGTCAGCGCATGAGGACAGGTGGAGCATTAGCTTGGACTCTAGGGAGAGGGCAAAAAAAAGTCCAGGATGTGTGCTGACTGGCAGTTGGTCCCAGGAGCAACGGCCGCAAACTGTTCCCCTCCCTGTTGTGCTGTGGGGACTGGAGAGAGAGGAAGGTCGGCAGGTCCCTGAGGTAGCGGTAGCTGAAGAGAGCTCCGGTGCGCTGTTTACCTGTTATAACCGGAGGACAGGAGCAGCGATCCGGAGACAAGGAACGTCGTGGCTGTGGTCCAGAGACATTGCAGCAGCAGAAGGGAACTGACGGCAGGATGTGGAAGCCTGTTGGGGAGAAGGCGCAACTGAAGCGGAGTCAGTGGGATCATCATATAGACAAAGGCGAGTCTATCCTGGGTCCTCTGGAGGCTGTGTTGGGCACTGCAGGGAACCAGGAGGTCACGGTGGTAAGAGACTTATTACACACCACCACCCCCGCAGATAACCATTAACAATGGCCCACTGTTAGGCAGCCGCAATAGCCCCATCAGAGCAGTGCACAACAGAGATCTTCCCCATCAATAGCAAAGAGAGACACCCCTATCAAGCGACTATTAACAACACCAAGTAATCTGTTGTCACATTGTCCCCCTAAGCAGCGGCCTTATACTGATAAGTTGGATAAACAGGGAAGTCAGTGTAAAGAAAAGGGCAGGACTCATACAGATTGAGCCATATAAAACCCGTTTAGACTCCAAGGAAAGCCTCAGCGGTGTCCACACTTGTAATAAAGAGGACAGCCAGCCATTCATGTGGCTTGGTAAAAAGCAACAAGTTGCAACATCAGTAACTGTAATACAACGACCTGGATGGTTGCCAAATTGTTGATGCATTCGTCTAGTTAAAGAGACTGTTATCCAGGATTAATAAAGAGGGACATTTGCAACATTAATAAATTCAGTTTGAGCAATTTAACCTACTCAGAGTGGAGAGATCTCCTTTAGTGACAGTTTAAAGTCGGTGCTAGCATCCAATAACCCGGGCAACGTAGTGTACACCAACATGACTTTAAGTATATATGAGCTCATGAACTATTAGGGAGTCTGGCCATAAAGCCTTGGGAAAGTAGTTAGCATATAAACTAGTTAGAGACTGTTATTTCTTTATCATTACTGTATGATAAATACACTGGGCGTAATGATTACAAGTATTTAGTTATAATGTTGCTTAAAGTGAATCGCATGCATTAATCTTTTGACATCAGCAGGAGGAGCAGAATATTAGTTGACAGCAAGGAGGCTGTGTTCCTGAACAATAAAATTTAAATTGTTGTGTTATTGTTATGACTTGTAATAGAAATTGAACCTGTAATTTTCATTGTACTAGTGCCAATTGACATGATATGATCTCTTTATTGTAATAAAATACCTAATATACTTGTCCAAAGTCAGTCTACTTACCTCTTTACCTCTCTGTACCCAAGAAAGAAACTAGAAACCCCATTCTTATGTATACCCTGTTTAGGGGTGTTACACTTTCAATTTTTTTTAATTAATTTCAGTAAAACCTGCTTTACTACTAGTACCATATCGATGGTGTGACTTAAGCCCTGGGGCATGGACCTTCCTAGAGGATGAGGAAGTTGGCAGCCTTGCACTGCTGGAGGCAGCTACAACATGTGGTTCTTGGCCTTGCTCTCCTGTCATGTGACAGCCCTCCATGTTGTCACGTCTGAGACTAGAGAAGAGGACGTGATGGGCCTAAGTTGGGGAAAGACGTGGAGACGAGGGGCCTTGATGTACATTCTCCTCATCCACAGGTCTTGAGTGTTGGCGAGACCTGGGCAAAGGTGCGGAGTCTAACCCACAGGATGGTGTTCGCCAGTGACCCCCCCAATTGGGATATGGGCTTAGCTGCACCCCGTGAGCAGGTCGTGGTCCATTGACCAGGTACCCAAGCCCTGCAGGGATAGAGACACTACACCCATGGCCCAGCGAGGATATGCCTGCAAGGCACCAAACAGTCCCTTAAAACACTATATAGAAAAACACCTTGACAGGAGGATCAAATGTCAATAAGGATTTCAATTGGGCAGCAACTCACAGTTACTTGAGACGTCACCAGAGATAGAAGGCACACGGGTAGAGGTGGTATACATTGCAGCACGGATGTTCACTGGAGACGTAAGGCACACAGGTGGGGATGGCACGGGTATTCACCAGAGACGTATAGGCACACAGGTAAAGGTGGTAACACTGCTGCACGGATATTCACCAGGGATGGGAGGCACACAGGTAGAGATGGTTTACTGCTGCACGGGTATTCACCAGAGACGGGAGGCACACAAGTAGAGATGGTATACACTGCTGCACGGATGTTACAGAGATGGAAGGCACACAGGTAGAGATGATAACACTGCTGCTACAAGGAAGGTTAGGAATCTGGACTGGGAACTCACTATAGCACGCTAGGAGACAACCGTTGTTCAGGCAATTTCCTGGAACCTGTGGAACAGTTTTATACCCAGGGGTACCCTTAGACAGGTGCACAGCATCAGCTGATCACGGACCTATCAGAGAGAAGGATACAGTCACATGGGCCGACTGTCATGGTGGTGCCCATGTCCGGACTTGCGATGCCGGACACCAGCCTACCAGGAAGCCACTACATGTGGGGAGAATACTCAGCTTCTCCCCCGCTGTCGCGCAAGCCGCCCGACCACCCAGGATGACAGGGGAAGCCGGCGGCACGGTAAGCGGGAGCCGATCCCCAGCTGAGCCCTGACTGTACCCCCTCCTTTAAGGGTGGGCACTGAACACCCATCAGGCTTACCTGGAAATCTCCTTTGAAAACTCTGGATTAGTCACGGAGCGTGTACATCAGAGGCTCTGATCCAGGCCCTCTCCTCGGGGCCGTAGCCCTTCCAATCGATGAGATATTGAAGGGTGTTGAATTTGTGCCGGGAATCCAAGATCTTCTCCACCCCAAATTCAGTGCCTTGTGATGTCTTGACTTGAGGCAATTTAGGAGAACAATTCTGAAAATGATTGAGCACCAGGGGTCGTAAGAGAGAAACGTGAAAAGTATTTGAAATCTTCATTTGAGGAGGAAGTTCCAATTTACAAGTTACTGGACTGATTATCTTAAGGATACGATATGGCCCAATAAAACGTGGAGCAAGTTTCATGGACGGGACTCTTAAGCGAATATTCTTGGAAGATAACTAAACCCTGTCCCCAACTCTCAACAGTGGAACAGCCAAACATCTTCTGTCCATGAATTTCTTGTAATTCCTTGAAGATTGCTTTAGGGATAGGTGAATTTTATTCCATAAAACTGAAAAGGATTGGATCTCCTGATTCACAGCCGGGACATCTATACATGGAAGCTTCTGGAAATCTGGAACTCGTGGGTGTCTACCTAAAATCGTAAAAAAAGGAGTGGATTTAGAGGAAGAATGGAATTTAAAATTATGAGAGAACTCTGCCCATGGTAGGAGGTCCACCCAATCATCCTGGGAGGATGACACAAAGAGCCTAATGAAGGTCTCCAGCTCTTGATTGACCCTTTCCATTTGACCATTCGACTGTGGGTGGTAGGCTGAGGAAAAGTTCAGTTTAAATCCACAGGTGTTACACAGGGCTCTCCAGAATTTGGCTGTAAATTGAACACCTCGATCAGAGACTATTTCCTTGGGGAGACCGTGTAATCTGAAGATGTCTCGAATAAAAATTTTTGCTAATTGAGGAGCAGAAGGAAGGCCAACGAGCGGGATAAAGTGTGCCATTTTAGAAAAGCAATCCACGACCACCCATACCGTGTTATGCCCCTTGCACCGAGGTAATTCAGAAATAAAATCCATTGAGATGTGGGTCCATGGAGCAGCTGGGATAGACAATGGACGAAGAGGACCAACCATCTGTTTACGCGGAGTTTTATGTTGGGCGCATTTGATACAGGAGCGGACAAACTCCGTGACATCCTTCTTCATGGTCGGCCACCAGTAAGATCGAAGTAAGAACTGGTAGGTTTTGGTGATTCCAGTGTGACCTGCAAACAAGGATGCATGAGCCCAAACCATCCATTTTTTACGTAGATTAGGAGGTACAAAAATTTTTCCAGGTGGTAGAGATACTACTTGAGTAGGAGCAAACACCATTGGGTCTAAAATGGGACGAACTTGAGAACTCCTCCTCCAACTTGGTCATAAAGGAGCGAGATAATGCATCAGCTTTTTTGTTCAACACACCTGGTCGAAACTGAAGTTTTAAATCAAACCTAGAAAAGAAAAGTGACCATCGTGCCTGCCTGGCATTCAACCGGTGTGCAGTTTGCAGATAGATTAGATTCTTATGGTCTGTAATAATCGTAACAGGAAATTTAGCCCCTTCAAGAAGATACCGCCATTCCTCCAAGGCTAAACGCATAGCTAACAGTTCTTGGTCGCCAATAATATAATTCCTTTCAGCAGGAGAAAATTTACGGGAGAAAAATCCACAGGGATGAGTCTTCCCGTCTTCAGCAGTCTGAGATAATACCGCCCCTACTCCAACAGAGGATGCGTCCACCTCCACAATGAACAGTTTGTCAATTCGCGGCTGGCAGAGAATTGGAGCTTCCGAAAAGGCTCTTTTTAGGTTTTGAAAGGCTTGTACTGCTGGAACAGACCATTTAGAAGGATTGGCTCCTTTCCTTGTGAGGGAGGTAATGGGTGCTACCAGTGTAGAAAAATGTGGAATAAACCTCCTATAATAGTTCGCGAATCCTAAGAAACGCTGAGTACCTTTTAAAGAAGTAGGTAGGGGCCACTCCGAGACTGCTTTTAGTTTATCAGGATCCATCTGGAGACTCCTCCCGGAGATTATATGACCCAGAAAAGGTACCGACGTTTGATTAAACACACATTTGGATAGTTTCCCAAAGTGGTGATGAGCACGAAGGCGGGACAATTCCTCCCGTACATGAAGATGATGGTTCTGTAAGTCTCTGGAAAAAATTAAGATGTCATTGAGATAAATCACAACAAATTTATGAAGAATATCCCGGAAGACCTCGTTGACATAGCCTTGAAAAATAGCTGGTGCATTGCAAAGACCGAAGGGCATTACAAGGTACTCGAAGTGCCCATCTCTGGTATTGAACGTGGTCTTCCACTCGTCCCCCGTTTTAATTCGAATCAAGTTATATGCGCCACGTAGATCCAGCTTGGTGAAAACTTGAGCCCCTTGGACTTTGTCAAAAAGTTCAGAAATTAAAGGTAAGGGGTACCAATTTTTTATGGTGATCTGATTTAAGCCTCGGTAGTCTATGCACGGACGGAGTCCTCCATCCTTTTTCCCTACAAAAAAGAAACCTGCCCCTGCAGGAGAAGAAGAGGGCCGAATGAACCCTTTACCAAGGTTTTCCTTAATGTATTCTTCCATGGCCGTGGTCTCTGGCATGGACAAGTGGTAAACACGGCCACGTGGAGGACTTTTCCCGGGAAGTAAATCGATAGCGCAGTCCCATGGTCGATGCGGAGGAAGTACATCTGCGGCTTGTTCACAGAATACGTCGGCAAACTCTTGATAAGCCTCGGGCAACCCCGTCTGGGAGGGGTGTCTAGGAGACTCAGGACAGAGGAACTTTTTAGCTGGGTTGGAGACCGTTACTTGGTTACATACTGGAATGACCTTGGCCAAACAGTTTTGAAAACAATGTGAGCCCCTGGAGAAGATTTGCATAGCATCCCAGTCGAAGACAGGATTGTGTTGTTTCAACCAGGGCAATCCTAATACCAGCTCATAGGAGGATTCAGGTAATGCAAAAAATTCTAACATTTCCTTATGTAAGCATCCAACTCGGACAGTTACAGGATAAGAAAGCGAAGAAATTGGTAGTCCCACCAGCGTTTTACCATCAAGTCCAGACAGTAACAATTTATTAGGTAGGGGAACAACTGGAACACCCAAAGTGTGAATCAATTTCTCTGAAATAAAATTACTAGCGGCTCCAGAATCAATTAAAGCATGGACCTTTCTTGTCCTGGACTTATGGGAAAGCGACACTACTAGAAGACTTTCTGATAATTGGGATGGCTTGAGAATGACCCCCAACTGAATGCTCCCTACTTTAGTTATGGTCTCGCATTTCCCGCAAGTAGAGAGCAATTCTTCAAAATGTGGTTAGGTGCAGCGCAATAAATACACAGTTTATTTTGGAAGCGTCTATTGCGCTCTGCCGGGGTGAGTTTAGTTCTGCATCGGTTCCTCTTCCATAGCGGAGGTGGGCATAGGCGGACTGGCAGCAGAAGGACAGACAGGTAGACGTTCACCTCTTCCCCTACTAGCCCACCTTTCCCGGTGACGAAGATCAATTTTAATGCAAAGAGAGATCACGTCAGTGAAGGATTCGGGCAAATCGCTGGAGGCAAGTTCATCCTTCATCCTCTCAGAGAGTCCATGAAGGAAGGACGCCTTAAGAGCTTCTTCATTCCATTTTAATTCTGATGCCAGGGTCCGAAACTGGACTACATACTGCCCTACGGATCGTGCACCCTGACGCACACGGAGAAGATCAGAAGATGCAGATGCAGAATGGCCTGGCTCATCAAAAATTCTCTTAAATGCTAAAACGTATTCCTCGTAAGTAGATACGATGGGGTCCGCCCGTTCCCATAGAGGGGAGACCCAGTCTAGCGCTGCTCCTGTTAACAGGGATATAACATATGCCACTTTTGCCCGAGACGTGGGGAAATTCTGGGGAAGGCACTCAAATTGGATCTCACATTGGTTAATGAAACCGCGGCACCACCTGAGTTCACCATCAAACCTTTCTGGAGTAGCTAACTGGAGTCGGGGTTTAGGGGTAGGAGCCACCGGTGGAGGAACTGATGGAGGAGGTGGGGGAGCTGCAGCCGGAGGAGCCGGAAGAATAGAGGCCAATGTGGTTTGTATAGAAACCAGTTGCCTCGAGAGCTCCTGTAAGTACTGAGCCACTTGTTGTTGAGCCGCCTCTTGGTTGTCCATCCGAGAGGTCAACTCTTGTAGAGACCCAGTACCTTGGGATCCTGCAGCCTCCATTGGGCCTGAACAAACTGTCACGTCTGAGACTAGAGAAGAGGACGTGATGGGCCTAAGTTGGGGAAAGAAGTGGAGACGAGGGGCCTGGATGTACGTTCTCCTCATCCACAGGTCTTGAGTGTTGGCGAGACCTGGGCAAAGGTGCGGAGTCTAACCCACAGGATGGTGTTCGCCAGTGACCCCCCCAATTGGGATATGGGCTTAGCTGCACCCCGTGAGCAGGTCGCGGTCCTTTGACCAGGTACCCAAGCCCTGCAGGGATAGAGACACTACACCCATGGCCCAGCAAGGATATGCCTGCAAGGCACCAAACAGTCCCTTAAAACACTGTATAGAAAAACACCTTGACACGAGGATCAAATGTCAATAAGGATTTTAAGTGGGCAGCAACTCACGGTTACTTGAGACATCACCAGAGATAGAAGGCACACGGGTAGAGGTGGTATACGTTGTAGCACGGATGTTCACTGGAGATGTAAGGCACACAGGTGGGGATGGCACGGGTATTCACCAGAGACGTATAGGCACACAGGTAAAGGTGGTAACACTAATGTACGGGTATTCACCAGGGACGGGAGGCACACAGGTAGAGATGGTATACTGCTGCACGGGTATTCACCTGAGACGGGAGGCACACAGGTAGAGATGGTATACACTGCGGCACGGATATTCACCAGAGATGGGAGGCACACAGGTGGAGATGGTATACACTGCTGCACGGATGTTACAGAGATGGAAGGCACACAGGTAGAGATGATAACACTGCTGCTACAAGGAAGGTTAGGAACCTGGACCGGGAACTCACTATAGCACGCTAGGAGACAACCGTTGTTCAGGCAATTTCCTGGAACCTGTGGAACAGTTTTATACCCAGGGAAACCCTTAGACAGGTGCACAGCATCAGCTGATCACGGACCTATCAGAGAGAAGGATACAGTCACATGGGCCGACTGTCATGGTGGCGCCCATGTCCGGACTTGCGATGCCGGACACCAGCCCACCAGGAAGCCACTACATGCGGGTAGAATACTCAGCTTCTCCCCCGCCGTCGCGCAAGCCGCCCGACCACCCAGGATGACAGGGGAAGCCGGCGGCGCGGTAAGCGGGAGCCGATCCCCGGCTGAGCCCTGACACATGTTTTCTGCAGTCTTGAAGCAGTGTCACAATCACCAATAGTGCAGCCAAAGTGCGGTTACAAAATTAACACACGTGCAGTCGTGCGCATACACAAAAAAAATAGAAAAAAAGACAAATGATGATATATACTTTTTGTCAGCTCCAGAAGAACTTGGCCCCAGAGTAACGATTGATCACGACTGGAGTCTGTCAGCACAAGGTTGCAACTTATGTTACTTTCTGTATATTGTGCACTACTGCGGTTAAGCCGAAAACCCACCCACACAAACAAGAAAAAAATATGATACTTTCATTGGTTTTTTTTTTGATTGAACACGACTGTAGTCGCTGGATCTTGTGCGCTAATGTGGTTAAGCCTAACGCCCACGCACACACAGAAGAAAAAAATATATGACAGAGACACTTTTATTGTTATTTTTTTTATAGAACACGACTGTAGTCGCTTGATCTTGTGCGCTGCTGTGGTAACAGCCACGCACACACAGAAGAAAAAAATATATATAAGACATTGACACTTTTATTTTTATTTTTTTTAGGAACGACTGGAGTCGGGCAGCACAAGGTTGCAAGTGCAACGTCCATTGCTGGCTGGCTCTTGCTACTGTGGTTAAGCCTAACACGCATGCACACACAGAAAATATAAAAAGACACGATTATTTTTTTTTTACTTTTTTTTTTTTTTGGAGTCCAGAACTTGGGCACAGAGATGGACACAGCACAAGCTCAGGACACAGCAGACAGCCCAGATGGATCACCAGACAGCACAGAGACAGTGACAGCACCATGACCAGAGACCAGAATGGATCAGCAGTCACCAGCCCAGGACACAGCAGATAGCACCAACACCTCTCCCAGCCCTACACTACCCACCCTCCCTGTTCAACTTACACAGCCAGAGTGGAAATAGCGTCCATCGCGTGGTCCTTATATACTACATTGATTATAGAGACGAAAGCTCACGAACCGCGAGATTTCCATCTCTATGGTTTTGCCTCAATTTCAAGAACCGAGTAAAGCAGGAACCTCCAAGCCTGCTTGGATTCGACTCGGATATGCTAAATTCGGGTGGGTTAGTTTCTCTGGGAACGGAATCCGCTCATCTCTAGCGCCGACCCCGGTGTTTTGGTTTTGGATCTGTATCTCCTTCAAGGTTTTGGATCTGGATTTGGTTTTGCAAAACCATCCTCAAGTGTCTTGGTTTTGGATCTGGATTTTATTTAAAAAAAAATAGATGAAAAGTATTAAAAACAGCTAAAATCATGTAATTTATGCAATCCAAAACCCGAAATTCGGATTTACATCCGAATTCCGAACCACAAAAAGATCATAATCGCGACCTGGACTTACCCGGATCTCCTCAGGAGATCAGAACCATGATTTACCAGGATTCACGAAATTTGGGTGGATTCGGATTTCTGGAGAACGGAACCGCACATCTCTAGAAATAAGGCAAATGTAGAGCTTTCCTTGTGGTTATTTAAAAGTAAAAATTACTATAACTTATTCACATTCACATCCATATAGCCAGTAGGAAAAACCATCATAAAAGTAACAATAACAAAAATATTTATATTTATTTTATTCCTTTACAGATATAGTAAGTGGCACAGGGATTACTGCACCTTATTCTGTTTTATGTAGAAAGCAAAGTCCAAGAAATCAAACACATACTGTATAATTAAGTTACACTATAGCTGTTGTCAAACTTAAAGTGATATTATACCCTACAATTACACTGCAGCTAATAGACAATATATGAAACAGTACAGGCTGAATTATTACATTTGGTCATGTGGATTTCTGGTTCCTGCACAGCGCAGAGCAGTAAGAAGACAGCGCTTCAGTCTGGCATTGCTGGCTATTAATACAACAGAGTGCAGGCTTGGGTAGGCAGATGCACAAATAAGGAACAACAATACACAGACTGAATCTTCTGATTAGTAGCATAAAGTATTCCTGTTTGAACTTATAAAATACAAAGTGTAAAAGAACAGAAAAGAGACCATATTTCTAATTGCACTTATGTGAGCGTCTAGTTGGATATTAGTGAACCCTGAATCTTTGCTGCTCATGTTCCTGGTGTGTTTCAGGAGCGATACAATCAGAAGACAAACGGCTGCACAGAATATGAGGAACGGTACGAGGGATCCTGTGAAAAAGATGATGAATACATTGCCAAAATTTGTGTCCAGAGTCACATTTCCAGTGTTAGAGCTGTTACTGTCCAGGGTAGAATTCATGTAATGTACTGAGTACACGACCCACATGTTTGGCAGACTGGAAAGAAAAGGAACCAGCAGTGAGGTCAGGAGTAGCCAGGGGACCATCCTGGAGATGTTCATCTTAAGTCTCATGAATAATCTGTTGCTGTAGTTTGTGATCTTCGCGCAGTAGAAGACACAGAGCACGGTGCCCCACCACAGGCTGCAGAACTCCACATATTCTAAAGCAGTGTCAGTATACTTAGTAGCATCATTTGAAATGAAGGAATGAGTGACAATGACCACAGCAAATTCATTGAAACCAGCAATTAGAAGAATGATCCTCACAACTCCCAGGCCGGTCATGATATAGTCAATGGTTTGAAGAGTTTGTCCCTTCAGCCACCAAATGAAGATCTGGGTCACAATAAACGCATTGAGAAGTAATCCGATAATTATCAGAGAACAGAGGACAAATGATAACAGGATAAAAATGGGAAAATCCATATTTTCTTCACAGAGTAATGAATACTGTATTTCACAGCATGTAATTTCTTAACAACCATCTAGAGCTAAACCCATTTGATGTATGGTGTGGCAAAGCAAGTTAGTATTATACATAGGGTTGTTTGCTTTATGTTTTGCATGACATTTGGCTACCAATCTACAAATAGCTATGTCATCATTACATTTTAACATTTGAGTGCAATGACTACTGAAAATTAGTTACATAATTATACCCCTGTCATACAAAAATAACCCTAAAACCCGTCTTTTACCTGGCATTTGTTTGTCGGGATGATTTGCCTGATTTGCTGATCAACACAAGTCACTGACTCTGGAATTTTGACTCGAGTTGACCCTTTTATACCCCTTTTCCACCTAAATTCCGGGTCTGACCCAGAGTTGGAACAAAGTTCCTATCCGGATCAGACCTGGAATTTTGCCGGCGCCGGCTCGGGATATTCCAGAGTCAGCACCGCTCACACCGCAGTCGGGTCTGCATAGTCCCGGCTTTTGTGGAGTGAATGTGCTAGCTTGGAGATGACGTCATCTCCAAGCGCAACTGAAGCCGGACCAATCAGCCGGCTAGCAGCGCACTCCAGGTCATCATGACTCGGAGTGCGCTGTTCTCATGGCAGGGTTTCACGGGCTACGCCCGTGTGAAACCATGCTAGTTACCTGGGTTGGATTGCCGGGTCACTCGACCCGGCGATCTAACCCTCTACCCTTTTACACCAGGGTTTTAGCTCTGGTGTAAATGGGGTATAACACGGAAAGTTGATCAGCAAATTATCGAGTAAAAGTGCTCTACCCGGTAATTGCTTTTCTGTGTCGAATGGGTCTCAGTCAGATATATGTGAAACTCAGCTCCTTGTGCACCTAGCAGCAATCTCCTGATGTTTGTGGGGGTTATTAGACTGCATGGAGATGTAATATAATCTGTAAGCAGTGTTCCAATTACATAATTGTCAGTATACAGCAATTAATTCCATAGTTTATTGTATAATAAAATACAGCGCCAATGAAGAGGACATGACAAAAATAAATGTAGGACAACATAATAAAAGAGGCGCTCACATTCAGTGTGAAGTGTGCTGTACACTGACTATGAGTGCCGCCTTAAATTTTCAGCTCCAACTCACCAATAAGCGGCAGGTTACAAAAGCCGATGTTTTGTAAATATAGCCAAATAATTTAAAAACAACAACATAATAATAATAATAATAATAATAATAATAATAATAATAATAATAATAATAATGAGGTAAAGAAATTACACATACAGAACAAAGTGATGACATATGTCAGGACACATGTGAATTACATAGGTTCTATGGTTGATTAAAGCCAGGTGAAATGCAGGCTTGAAGTTAGCCGTGGAACCTGTGTAATTCTTGAGTGTCTCTGATTAAAGGGATAGTATGATGATAATCCTACATATAAGTAACACAAAAAGACCTACAGTAGGAGCTCATAATGAGATAGGTGCAAAGAAAAAACAAAAAGCAAGTAACTTATCTGGAGAGACCATGTTGCAATGTAAGGGGGGGAGCAATATATTTTTGTATTTGTATATAAGGTCTGCTTTTGCATGTGGCCCAAAATGGCAGCTTTATTTTTACACTGCAATTTATATTAGAGCTTGGAGACGCCTCTCTCAAATGTAAATCTCTCTGCACTTCTCACATCTGCCCCACCTGCAGCGCAGCATGGTTTTACCCCCAGGTGCATCATTACTTGCCCTATTTTTTACTTTGTTCCCAACTCAGAACCAGACGCATTATTGGCTCCAGGCAACAAGACATAATTTGTAAATGACTGAACTGCTGGATCAATTCCGACGGTAGAAGAAAGTTTCAAATCACACTTTCTATATATCTTAATATACATTCATTTCTATATAAACTACACTCTAATTGTATCCTAATATTTCGCCTTATATCTGAACACAATATTTTAAGAATCATAAATAAAGGTTATTTTTTATACATTTTTCAGAGAATAAGGTATAAAGGATTTACTTGATATATGAAGTGCACTGATTCAACATCGTCTTTTTTCTGTTGTTTCTTAATTAGTTTAATTAGAAGATTATAAGGAAGCACCTCCATGAAATTATTATTGAGAATACTAACCATATAGGTATCATTAACCACTTGAATGATGTATCTAGGTCATTAAGAACAAATCATTTTGTTTTTCTGGGTAAGGAAATAATACTCTACACATATATCGGTGAAGAATCATAACAGTGCATTATAACACATTTTTCTTTTATAACACATTTTAACCCTTCACTGTTTGTTTAATAAACATGTACTTCACTTTTTATTTTCATTCTTTATATGCAGCTGTGGCTGCACTTTTCTTACTATGGCAGTGCCCTGGGGCGGCTTGGCTGGGCCAGTTTGGGGGTGTCCTGCACTCTGGATTTGAATCCTAGTATGTTAGGGACCTACCCTAAAGAGGTTACATGGATATGGTGGGTAGGCCCATAAACTTGGCCAAGATCAAACACACAGTGTGTAAGGGGGCATTACTGGGGGGCACACTACTACTGGGGGCCTAAGTGGGGGGCCTGCTAATGGGAGGCATACTACTACTGGGGGCCTACTAATGGGGGTACTACTACTATTGTGGGCTTGCTAAGGGGGGGCACTACTACTTCTGGGGGCCTCCAAAGGGGGGGCATACTACTACTGGGGGCCTGCTAAGGGGGGACACTACTACTACTGGGGGCCTGCTAATGTGGGCACTACTACTATTGGGGGCTTGCTAAGGGGGGGCATACTACTCCTGGGGGCCTGCTAAGTGGGGGGCATACTACTACTGGGGGCCTGCTAATGGGGGCACTACTACTATTGGGGGCTTGCTAAGGGGGGGCACTACTACTACTGGGGGCCTGCTAAGGGGGGGCATACTACTACTGGGGGCCTGCTATGGGGGACACTACTACTACTGGGGGCCTGCTAAGGGGGTCACTACTACTGCTGGGGGCCTGCTAAGGGGGGGCATACTACTACTGGGGGCCTGCTAAGGGGGGACACTACTACTACTGGGGGCCTGCTAAGGGGGGCACACTACAACAGGGGGCCTGCTAAGGGGGCATACTACTACATGGGGCCTGCTAAGGGGGGCATACTACTACTGGAGACCTGCTAATGGAGGGGCATACCACTACTGGGGGCATGTTAATGGGGCACTGCTACTGGGGGAACTGCTACTGGGGGGCATAGTACTTGGGGCATGCTAATGGGGGCACTACTAGTGGGGGAATGCTAATGGGGGCACTACTACTGGGGGCCTGCTAATGGGGGCACTGCTACTGGGGGCATACTAATGGGGGGCATGCTAATGGGGGCATACTACTACTGGGGGCACTGCATAGGGTGCCCTACTACTAAGGGGACTGCATAGGGGGCACCAATACTGGGGCCATTGTGTAAGAGACACCACTGCTGGGAGCATTGTATAAGTGGCACTACTACTGTGGGCATAGTATAAGGGGCATTACTACTGTGGGCTTTGTGTATAAGGGTCACTACTGTGGGTATTGTGTAAAAGGGTCACTACTGTGGGCATTATGTAAAATTGGCACTACTGTGGGCATTGTGTAAAAGGGGCAATACTGTGTGTCGTAACATAAATAAGAGAAACTACTTTGTGGTGTATTATTGAATCAGGGGCACTATGATAAGGAATGTGAATAAGATTGTGCACTGTGACTCCTAGGGCCATAACCCACTACGTAAACAAATACTGTGATTCTGCTGGCCGTACCCCACTGGGTGGGTGCACTACTTTTCATTTCTGCCACTGCTGTGTGGCAATGTTTCATAGATGTGCTTTAAATTGTGGTGTCTGTGCCGCTGCACCGCTGCTTTGTCGCTTAGTAACCAGTCAGCTCACTGCAACCTTTGGCAAATAATGTTGAAAACAATAGTATAAGCTGTGAGGTGGTCTAAATTGACTGGAAATGACTGGACATTAATGTTATTGAGGTTAATGATACTCTAAGAAGGAAAAAGGACCAATTTATGTGATTTTAGCTTTTTTTGTAAATTTTTGTAAAAAAAAATCCAAATCCAAATCGAAGGCCAGTCACCGCAGTTTGGCAAATCCAAATCCAAAGCCGGACGATGAATTAGAGCCAAAACAAAATGTGGCAAAAATGGTCCGGCGCACATCCCTACTATACAGTAAATGTACTGAAACAAATTATATTGGCCAATCAGTGCAGAGATTTGTTAGGGCACAATTGTACCATAGGATTATTTTACAACAGTACAATTAAACATTTGAGTACTGTAGATCATTTTGTCTTCTCTTCAGAAGAGAAACAAGAGACAGCTTTCTGCAAAGACTCGTAATCTTTCATTTTATTTTGTGTCAATCCAGATGGCTAAACACAATAAAGACTCTAGTGAAGTAGGGCACTGTACTGTACCAGAGTATATTTTATTTGGTCAGAAACAAATTCTTCCCCATCACTCTGCCCACTGGTGTCCAGCGCCTGCCCTGTCACATGAGCGGAGGCTGGAACACAAGGCATTGTCAGTGCATGAGCAGTGAAAAGAAGACATATCGGACTCCCAATATGTCTGTCTTTAGGATACTTTCTGGGACTGTGGAAGGGCTATTTATCAGAGGCTGTTGTCGGACAGATAAGATTACATGAATGGCTACAAAACATTACTATGCATTGCATCACTATAATGTGAAATTTAGTGACATTTTCTGTTAGACACTTGATGTTCTACATGAATAAAGCCTTCAATCTGATATAGTAATCATCAATAGAATGGTGTATTATTACCTTAATGATAATGTACAAATTAGCATCTCACAAAATCTCTTTGAATACTAGGAGAAAAAAAAGACAATTTGGACCACATTTTACAAACTAACTTTGGTAAGTGCTTAGGCCCTCATTCAGAGCCGTACGCTCTGAGCAGAGCGCACGCTCTGAATGAGGGCTGGCCTCCATAACTATGGAGCGTCCTACTGGACGCTCGTATAGCTGTGGGTCATTACCAACAGCCTATACGAGCATGCAGTTTGATGGCCGCAATGGTCGTGACCATCGCGACCATCAAAACTGCGAGCCGGAGCCTGCGGTTGAGGTTTTCAACCGCAAGGCCCGGAGTGATTTTGGGTCTATCAGAGCCAAAATCACTCCCAATGACATCACTAGTGATGTCAGTGGGCCGGCTTCTGATGGTAGGCATTCCTTTGGGAACGCCCCCATCAGGGAGGCACGCCCACGGCATGCCCACCAAAGGGGGCGTGCTGTCAATCAACATCGACAGCAGGCCCCCTTTGATCAGACACAACGAGCGAAGGAAAGTCCTTCACTCGTCGCGTCTGGTGCATGCGCACGACGGAGCTCCCTCCGTCGTGCACATGCTCAGTGCCGAACATCGACCCACTTGCGAGCAGACAGCCGCTCACGAGTGGGTCTGAATCAGGGCCTTAGTTTGTTAAACTGTACATGTCCTATTTAATATAAAACATAAGGGTCATGGTAGGGCCCAAGGACAATTCAATTGTGCACCACTTTTCATTAAGGACTTTTCAATGCAGCACTTTTCATTATGGGCTTTGCCCACCTTGCTGTATTGGTGTAAAGACTGCTAACCTTTTACTCATTCACCATTAACCTGACACCTGTGACTTGCTGGTTGAAGAAAATTATTATTATCTTTTTTTCTACTAGGCTATAATTTTGGCTTAATTCACTTGTATTGGCCTGAGGCTTGTTATTTGCTGCTTGGGTTCAGTTTGCATTTGAAAACTGTAATTTGAAAGCTTTGTTTTTAATAATTTGTTTCTTGTTTCAGATTTACATACTGTACTTATAGTATTAAATGCTTCACCTTCCTCTAAATACCTCACTTCCAGTCACCTGTACTGGCCCCCGGGCCTGTGATTTGCTGTTTGGAGTAAGTTTGATGGTGATCTAGTTTTCTACAGTACTATATTTTACTCCAGCAGCAATCATCAGTACTGGCCTGAGGTCTGTAAGGTGCTGCTTGGATTCAGTTTGTATTTGAAAATTCATATTTGGAAGCTTAGTTTATACAAATTTGTACCATGTTTTCAATTTACTTTTACTTATACTAATAAACAATTACCTTCCACTAAATACTCTGCCTCCAATCGCCTTGGGCCGGTGATAGGCTGTTTGGATTAAGGCCCTCATTCAGACCCACTCGCAAGCACTATGCGCTCACAAGTGGGTTGATGGTGGGGCACTGCACATGCACCACGTATGCCATGCATGTGTGCAAGCCCCATAGTGAGAGAGAAATTCACTCGCTCCGTGGCTCGCTACAAACAGGGAGGCTGCCGATGTTGATCGACAGCTCACCCCGTTTTGTAGGCGGGGAGGGGGAGTGGCTGGTCAAATGGAGGAGTTGCTGAAGAAATGCCTGCCATTTGTGGGCGGCCCTACTGACATCACTCTCTTGTGATGTCAGTAGTGAGCTTCCTGCTCTAATTGAGCAGGAAGCTCACTGGGGCTTGTGGCAGATGAGACCCTACCACAAGGGTCTCGTTGCAAGCCCGATGGTCACAACTATCGTGACCATTACCTGGCCACTCGCAAAAGCTGTGGGTGGTCACCCACAGATTAGCAAGTGGCCAGTAGGCCGGTTTTAAATAAAAAAGCTTCCGCCCTCATTCAAAGCGAGCGCTCGCTTTTTCGAGCACCTCTGAATGAGGTCCTAAGTTTGATGGTAATTAGTTGTCTACTAGACATTATTCCAGCAAAAATAATCTGTACTGGCCTGAGGTCAGTGATTTGCTGTATGGAGAAGTGTGCTGGTAATATATTTTTCTTTCTACCAGACTTTAACTTCTAGAATATTAGATCTAAATTAATGAAAACATTCCACAGGGCTGTATAGTTTATTCAACTGCTATCCTGTCTGCCACTGGTGTGCCACTAAGTTTCACAGATGTGCTATATTCTCTTAAACTACACTGTGTTTGTGCTGCTGCTCTGTCACAAAGTTTAGCCAGCCAGCTCACTGCAGCCTTTAGCCAAACAAGGTTGTCAAAATTGACTGGAAATGTTATTAATGTTAATAATACCGTAGGAACAAAATCAGGTCCAAATGACATTATTTTAGCTGTTTTTATCAGTTTTTAAAGAAAACCAAATCAAATGAGGGTGATTTTGCCAAAATCAAAACCCAAAAAAAGACAATGATTGAGAACCAAAAACAAAACCCAGGGGTCTGAGCTCGTTTCTAATATGAATAACTAAAGTGAATAGTAAAGAAATATTTTAAGTAAAATCAAAATTCAAGGAACTGAAGTATTCAATTCAGTTACACTACAGACTATGTGAACCTAAAGCTGCATACACACGTAAAGATTTTCAGTCCAACCATCCAACTAGTTGACAATCAGCAATTTGCTCCCAATTGCCGGAAAATGGACAAACACTGTTGTTTGAACAACTTTTTTAGATCAAACATTTAACAAACTTGTCTGAATGACCATTTTCATCTGTTTTCTGGCATTTAGGAGCAAATTGCTGATCATCATTTACTCCTATACATAACATAGATTTTCATTCCAACCAATCAACTAGTTGGATGGTTGGACAGAAAATCTTTAGGTGTGTACCCAGCTTAACAGCCATATTAGAGGTTATTATTAGTGCTGTAAAGTTTAGGCTTCATGCATAAAGCAATATTACATTTCCTCAATTGGATTACTGAAGCCTGCACAGAGCAGAACAGCAAGAAGAGAGCACTTCAGTCTGGCATGGCTGGCTATTAATATAATAGAGTGGCGACTTGGGTAGGCAGATGCACAAATAGTGAACACAAAAAAATATAGAAGGAATCTCCTAATAGGAAGATTAATAGCATCATGTATCAATTTATACAATACAGAGCATAAAAGAACAGAAAGATAGCATATTTCTAATGGCACACATGTGAGCACCTAATTGGATATTACTGAACCCTGAATCTTTGATTTTCATATTCCTGGTGTGCTTCAGGAGCGATATAATTAGAAGTCACATGGACACTAAGAATTTGAGGAAAAGATGAGGAGCACATTTCTGAAATTTGCTTTACGGTTGCTGGTACTGTCCAGGGTAAAATTCATGTAGCGTACTGGGTGCATGAACCATATGTAGGGTAGACTGGAAAGATAAGACACCAGCAGTGACAATAAGAGCAGCAAGTGGAACATCCTGGAGATGTTCATCTAAAGTCTCATGAATAATCTGTTGTTGTAGTTTGTGATCTTCGCGCAGTAGAAGACGCAGAGCACGGTGCCCCACCACAGGCTGCAGAACTTCACAAATGTTATTGCAGTGACATAATATTCAGAATAATTGTTATTTGGAATGATTGAATGAGAAGCAATTGCCTCAACAGTAATCCTAAGAGAAGCCATCAGAAGAATTATCCTCACCACTCCCAGGCTGGTCATGATTATGTCAATGGTTTGAAGAGTTTGTCCCTTCAGCCACCATACAAATGAGGATTTGTATCACAATAAATGCATTGAGAAGAAATCTGGTAAATATTAGAGAAGAGCTGACAGTTATTATCAAGATGAAAGTTGCAAAAATCATAGTTCCTGTACAAGATGCGGCAGTATTGTCAGAGCACCTGATTCCTTCATAACCATCTATCTGGCTCATTGTGCAGACTGTCTGCGGTGTGACATGAACTGAGATTGTTTTATTATTAAATATAGGACTGCGTACATTATGTTTTACATGACATTTGGCTACCAAATTACAAATAGCTCATTCAGTGCCATCATTACATAAAGAACATGATAGGCAATTAAGTTACTTTGAAGCCATGTTAGATATTCCTGAAACTCAAATTCTAATTAACGTTGTCGAAAGTTTATGATGTTTGTGAGGGCAGTGGCGTAACTAGTGTCAGTGCAGCCACTGTGGTGGCTTGGGGGCGGTGCCGAATGAGGGCGCTAGCTGCCAAAGAAGCAAGTGGAGAGCCATGCCCAGTGCTCAGTTAGTGGTGCAGTACTGTTATTCTGCGCCACATGCGCTGGAGACTGAGAAGGACCAGGACATCACCAGGCGCAAGGGAGCCGGCGGAGCGCCCGTTGTGTATCAGTCAGTGTGACTGACTGAACTGATGAAGAGTGCTGGGCCCGGGCTGGCTGCTGTTGAGAGGTGAGCGGGCGGCAGCTGCTTCCTGAGGACTGCGGGTGGCCTGCAGGAGCGTGGGAGCCGCGACCCAGATGGTTAATCACCAGCGGTGATATAGGGCTGTGGCAGTGACAGAGCCTGTATTCACAGCCGCTACCCAGCCCTGTATCACAGCAGCTGCTTGCCTCTGCGCTGCCCACCCTAGAATCACAGCTGCTGCCCAGCCCAGCTGTATCAGGGCTGGGCCTGGGCAGTGGCTGTGATACAGCAGGGCTGGGCAGGGCAGAGGCTGTAAAAAAATGCAGGCCCAGCCAGGGAGTGCTTGTAATAATAAGGGCTGGAGGCCACCAGAGCAAGTAATAATAAGGGCTGGGGGGGAGACTGGAGCATGTAATAATAAAGGCTGGGGGGTGGAGAAGACTGGAGCCTGTAATAATAAGGGCTGGGGGGGAGACTGGAGCCTGTAATAATAAGGGCTGGGGGGTGAGGCTGGAGCCTGTAATAATAAGGGCTGGGAGGGTGAGGCTGGAGCCTGTAATAAAAAGGGCTGGGGGGGGGTGAGGCTGGAGCCTGTAATAATAAGGGCTGGGGGGGGGTGAGGCTGGAGCCAGTAATAATAAGGGCTTGGGGGTGAGACTGGAGCCAGTAATAATAAGGGCTGGGAGGGGGCACCAGTAACTATTTGGCAGGGGGGAGCAAAATTAATAGTTACGCCACTGTGTGAGGGATATTAAAGATATAAAACTGCATAGGAAAGTCAGTTTTCTGAAACATGGTAGTGTTTCACCTATGTAATTGTCACAACAATAAATTTGCAACTTTATTGTAAAATAAAGCACTAGCACTTTCCTCCAGCATGGAACATATATGAAGTGGATCTGGATAACGGTGAAGTCAGTTTCTTAGTTGTCAGATCTTAATATGGGGTAGACGTGTGAGAGTTCCCAAAAATGAAGCACAAAATACATAGCACACTAATAGAACATTGGGGTAAATGTATTATAGTGACACGGAACGTCCTGCTATAACTCATGCTGCTTTGCCACTTTACCAAGGTGATCCAGGAAGCTCTACCTATGATATGTATGAACATCTTATCTGCAAGAAAGGGGGGAGTGTAAACTTCCCCCTCCGGCGATCCCTGCCTGAGTACACAGCGCATCAGCCTAGTGCTGTGTGTCTCACTCCCGGGCGGCTCCACTGGGCATGCGCGAGATCTCGCAAGCATCACAATATCCTGTGTGCAGCCCCTGGAGCCAGCAGCCATCACAGCAAGGACAGAGCAATGACAGCTGTAACTTACCGTTCATACATTGCTCACCATATTGGCATGCCGTCTTTTAGATAGTAGTGCCGATAATGACAGTTGTGCACAACGCTCCTGTCATTTACTGTCCAGCCCCACAATAATACATTGATGAGAAGTGGTATCAGTGATATCGACCCTTCATACATTTCCCACATTATCCTATAAATAACATTTATTATGTGCATAGAAAAGTACCAAAACATACATAAAAGGGTGTTAAAAAGAGATAAAAAACTATTTGTAATAGGTTCCCCGGCTCTGGGAAGCCATCAAGCATACCAGAGTCACTAACATAGAGCCACTAAATCTGCCCTTGCTGGTCACCACTGTGTCAGTAAATGTCACTGACAACAAGGATAAATTTCACAGGACCAACTTTGGAACAATTTATCATATATATTCAGATGTGTCCACATACACTTATCAGTGTGCTATATATTTTGTGCTTCATTTTTGGGAACTCTAACACATGTGTACCCCATATTAAGATCTGACAACTAAGAAAGTGACAGTTATCCAGCAACACTTCATATATAATCCATGTTGGACATACCCTTAACTTCAAATTGTGCCAAATAGCCCAGTTTATCATGCCACAGACTAAGCTACTTAGCTGCACCAAAACACTATTCCCAGTTACCTAGTAAACCATTTGCGACCTAAGAAGCAATATGAGGATAAAGTAGCAACATGATGTCAAATTATAGCAGACTTGGGCAAAAATTACGAAAGGCAATCCGATACTAGTGACCCTCATCATGTATTAATTATGCCAAAGCTGCCACTTTATGCCAAGTCCTTTGCCACAAATAAAGCTAGTAAACTATTTGCACATTGAGATGCAAGAAAAGTAGCAAAGTTGAGGAAAAAGTAGCAAATTTGATTAAAGAGTATCCAACATGGATATATTTTTGTTGAGTCTTCCTTGTTAATATTCAGTAGATGCCTCTGCCCAATCTGTGTGGCCCCATGCATTCATATGGAGAGTGACCACAAGAGACCTCTTAGTGGTACTATGTGTTATGGGCTTATTTTTTAAAATCCCCAGTGGATGGTAACATGGACGGTATTGGACCTATCCCTTTGGAACGTGTGAGTAATACATGGGAAAATGAGGGGTGTGGTAGTGTGTATTTTAATATTAGATTTCTATTTAAAATGCTTAATGTGAGTGTGTCCTATTGCACATGCGTAGATGGATCCCAAGCTGGAACGTATGACGTTTGCACATGCCCAATGAGTGCAGCGTGTTATTGTGGCTCAGTCGGTTGTATGCACTGTTAGTGCCAGGTCTATGCACTGTTAGTGCCCGTTGCTGAAAGCACCACGGCACCTTTATTTAAATGTGGGCCAGTTGGATGAGTTGGCACTTCTTGTTACAACAGACCAGGGCCATTTCCTACAGACTGCAGTAAAATTGTCGGTCTTTACACTAATTGGTGATGGTACAAATAGGTGCAAAATGATGGTACAAATAAGTGGCCATTTTTACTTTAGGATTGTGGTGACACTTTGTTTCTATATACTATGGAGAGGATCGGCTGTCTTGACAAAAGTCCTTGAGACTGAACCATCTGCATTTTATGTGACATGTGAGTCTTCAATATAAAAAACTCTTTCTACTTTTCTATGGAATTGGCGAGTGCTCTCTCTTTTTCTGTACTTTATATATTAGTGTTAGGTTTATTTTGGAAGCATTTTGCAAGTCCGTTTCAGACTGACTCTGAATAAGGCCCTTAGTACTGGGTAATGGGTAAAATTGTTACAATAGGAAATGACTAACTGGTGACTTAATTTAAATATTAGTTTAATAATTATTCACATTTATTCTTTTTTTTAATCAATACACTGTAGTACATCCTCTAGTTTAAAATATCATCATATTTCAGTGGTGTAAAACATCAGTCCCTTTTGGAAGTTACTAAACTGAAAAGCTCTGATTCTGCAAGAAGGAAAATATAATGACAATAATGACGTCCTCTGGTACCCGGAGCTTCTCTTTGTTTTTTTTAAACTGTTTACTTGTTTTGGACCCGTCATTCTCCATGTTGCTAACTATTGTGCCCAGCCAGATTTACATTGTAGTTACACTCACTAGTTCAGTGCTTATGTTTTCTGTGGTCATTACATCTATTGACTTATTGCAATAAGCTGAACTCCCCACCGATGTTACTGTATGGGGAAGTGCTTCAGCATTTTAAAACTCTGTTATTGGGAGCTAAATTGCTTGCCTCCCCCCAACTTCCCCTCCTCACCTCTTTTCTCAGTGAGAGATGTAAGGGGAGGAAGGGGGTGGAGAAACACTACCGCTCTCTACTTGAGTTGTGGCAATCATGGGGTGCCTCTGGCTTTCTGCCATCCATTCAAGTCTTTTGGTCACAATTAGGAGGTAGTTTCAGGACCTTTTCTTTTTTTACGGGGAGAAGGCTGTGTTTGGGCATCAGTGAAAGCTGTAACGGGAGGGTGGGTGTGGGGCCACCTTCCCGATCTCTACTTGACTTGTCCTAGACACACGCTCTACCTCATTATATAATAGATTCTGGGCCTGATTCAGACCCGCTCGCAAGCAGGTTGATGGTTGGCCAGTGCGTATGAGCAACGCACGAGTGCGAAATCACTCGCTCTGGTGCTCGCAATAAAACGGGGCGGCTGTCGATGTTGATCGACAGCTCACCCCATTTTGTAGGCGGGGAGGGGAGGTGGCTGAACAAACGGTGGTGTTCCCGAAAGAACGCCTGCCATTTGTGTGCGGCCCTACTGACATCATTCGTGATGTCACTAGTGGACTTCCTGCTCTATTAGCCCGATGGTCGTGAAATCGCAACCATCTCCTGCTCGCTCGCGGTAGCTGTGGGTGGGCACCCACAGCTTTGCGAGCCGCTTGGAAAAAAAAAATCCTCCCTGCCCTGATTCAGAGCGTGCGCTCGCAAATAGTGAGTGCCTCTGAATCAGGCCCTCTGTCTGTATCTTCTAAACCAACAGACTGATTTCCTGTGCATAATTTTTTCTTTTCTCTTCAAACTTTAAGATATTATTAGGAAATTGCACCAATTGGCATTTGAATTCCCCAATAACATAAAGTTAAAAGAGCATCAGTGAAATATTCATTATTGTGTGCAAATGATATACATTTTTTCCAGCCTATATTAGACCCTCCAACATGACCCGTTCCATTAGGTACACAATGTTCTGCTCCAGGACTTCCCTCTTAATTTATGATTGAAGTCACCTGTGCTGAAACACCTGTCTCATCAATTACATAGTTCAGCACAGGTGACTGCAATCATACATTAGGTGGGAAGTCTAGGAGCAGAGCATTTTGTTTCTAATGGAACGGGTCATGTTGGAGAGTAGGCTATATTAGCAGCCTACAGTCAGTGGCAGAAGTCCCTGAGACAATGGAGTCATTTGCCGCTGGGCACCAGCCCTGAAAGGGGCACCTGGCTCCATTGTCCCCGGGAGCTGCATGGAGAAGGAACACCGCTAATCGGCGCTCCACCTCCATTGGTATAACTATGGAGGGTGCAGGGGGTGCTATCGCACCCCCTGCACCCACAATTTGCCGGGTGCCCACTGAGTGTGTTACCAGCGGGTGCCCGGCTCCTATTCAAACCCCCGGCGGCAGCAGGAGGACGGAGCTCCCTCCGTCTTCCGGGTCCCGCAGTGCACTATGGGAGTGACATCATGACGTCACTCCCATAGTGCCGAGGAGCGGATGCTGGGGATGGACGGCCTCAGCAATGGAGCGGGGATAAAGGTAAGTTGTTTTTTTTGTGTGTGTGTGCGTGCCTGCGTGGGGGGGGCTCACTACTGGGGGCAACTACAGGGGGCTCACTACAGGGTGCAACTACAGGGGGCTCACTACTGGGGCACAACTACTGGGGGCTCACTACAGGTTGCAACTACAGGGGGCTCACTACTGCACTACTGGGAGCTCACTACTGGGGGCTCACTACAGGGGGCAACTACAGGGGGCAAATACAGTGGGCTCACTACAGGGGGCAACTACAGTGGGCTCACTACTGGGGGCAACTACAGTGGGCTCACTACTGGGGGCAACAATTCGGGGCTCACTACAGGGGGCAACTACAGGGGGCAACTACAGGGGGTTCACTACTGGAGGCAACTACAGGGGGCTCACTACTGGAGGCAACTACAGGGGGCTCACTACTGGAGGCAACTACAGGGGGCTCACTACTGGAGGCAACTACAGGGGGCTCACTACTGGAGGTACTGCATAGGGGGACCACTACCGGAGGCACTGCATAAGGGGACCATTACTGGGGGGCACTACATAGGCGGAACTGCATAGGGGGTGCAGCAGCTGGGGCTGGCATAGGTGCTGTGGGGAGGTACATTATAATTTAGGGGGGGGGGGGCACCAACATTTATCTTGCCTCCGGGCACCTGGGGTGAAGTTATGCCACTGCCTACAGTCAGTCGCCCTATATTTCTGATTGATTCATTTAGGATCTGAGGGCCTGATTCAGAGTTGGGAATAGAGAGAGATATCTCTCTCAACTGTGTACCTGGACAAACAATATTGCAATGCAAGGGGTGTAAATACATAAATTTTTTTACATGTGGGGTAAATACTGGCTGATTTTACATGTAATGTAGCCCACAAATACAGCACAGCTTTAATATTACTCTACAATTTACATGTCAGTTTGGACACCTCCCTCCCAAATCTAAATCTCTCTGCACATTATAAATCTGCCCCCCCTGCAGTGCAGCATGGTTTCACCAAGATGATCAGTTGAGAGAGATATCTCTCTCTATTCCCAAGTCTGAATCAGGCCCTGAGTGCAATATGTTGGTACTTTAGAATTTGTTATGGAAAATCATCTATAGCAGGCCTGGCCAACCTGTGGATGTCATGCTGCTGTGAAACTATGTCCCAGCATGCACTGCCACAGTTTTAGCATTCCCTAAAAGTATGGCAGGGCATACTGGGAATTGTAGTTTCACAACAGCTGGAGAGGCACAGATTGGTAAGGCTTGCTCTATAGTCTTTTACTAAACAGAATGTAATAGTTTATATTTTATTGACATTTAAATAATAAAAAAAACAAATGGAAAGGACATGAAATGAGTAGGGATGTGTGCCGACCCCCGTGTTTTGGTTTTGGTTTTGGATCTGGATCTCCCCTGGTTTTGAATCTGAATCTGGTTTTGGATTTTTTTCCTCCGTGTTTTGTTTTCATGTTTTGGTTTTGGATCTGGATTTTTTCTTAAAAAATCATAAAAACAGCTAAAACCACATAATTTGGCACTGTTTTTGTTCCTACAGCATTATTAACCTTAATAATAATCATTTTCAGGCATTTCTAGGCATTTTTAACCACCTCACAGCTACCAATATTGATTTCACTATTTTTCACCAATATAGGCCAAAGGCTGCAGCGAGCTGGCTGGCTAAAGTAAGCAACAGAGCAGCGGCACAAACGCACGGCAGTCTAAAAAAATATCAGACATCTATGAAACATTGCCACACAGCAGTGGCAGACAGGATGGCAGTTTAATAAATTATAATAATGTCAGTCGGCAATGCCTCTAATTGTGCCAAATGTAAAGGAAAGAGGTGCAAGATGGAATTGTCCCTCCCACCCACTCTTATGTGGGATATTAAAAAGGACATGCACAGTTTTACAAACCAAGCACTTTAGCGACTAGAACTGACACTTTCGTGGCTGAACTCCTTGGTTTGTTTGGGCCCCACAAAACATTTTTTGGAAGGACTACCTTCAATTATTAAGAAGGAGGTTGATGATGAGGGTGTTGGTGGTGGAGATTGCATGTTATGGTCCAAACTGCTGGTAGCTGATACTGGACTGCTTGTTATTAATTTACAAATTATAATTTTGTTAAACAAATTGCATGAACTCTCTGCAGGGCCGGATTATAGGGAGGGCAACAGGGGCGGTCGTCCCGTGGCCCCCACACATAGGGGGCCTCCACACACTGTCCCCGGCCCCAATCCCCGAGATGAACTGTTTTTTTTGCTTCATTGGAGCCAACTGCTGCGGTCCGTGATTAAGCCCCACCCCCTGATTTGGCTCCGCCCCTTCTGCTGTTGATGGCCAAAATGCCTTTCCCTGCCTCTGAAACAGTAAGTTATGTTCAGTATACAGTATGTGTACTGTATCTGTATGTGTATGAATATATATATATATATATATATATATATGTCTATGTATATGTGTGTCTCTATATATATATATATATATATATATATGTATATATATATATATATATATATATGTGTGTCTATATATATATATATATATATTTATGTATACATGTGTGTTTCTATATGTGTGTGGGTATATATGTATATATGTGTGTGTGTGTGTATATATATATATATATATACACATGGGCCCCCACACGTTTGATGCCCGGGGGCCCCCACAGACCTTGATCCGGCCCTGACTCTCTGCAAATGACGTAACAGGGAGGAGGTGCCTAGATGGTTATCGTCCCTTACTCTGCTAACTTTGGCTTTACAAATGGAACAGATGCCTTCACAACTGTTGTCAGAATTTAGATTAAAATAATTCCACACCCAAGACATTGCTTTTACAGCTTTCTTTTTATCATTAGCAAGACCTGCTGCCACTGGCGGCTGATTTACGCAAACCACATCCTTATCATCAACATCAGTGTCAGATAATTTCCCCCTCATCCTCCTTTTGCACTTCCTCCACACTATCATCCTCATTTTTTATTATTTCACCATCTAATACTAGCACAGCTGTCATGGCGTCAGTGATAAGCTGTGAAACTGGGTGACAGCTGTTATACTTACTTCCTCTATCAAAGGACTGTTTAATAGTCAATTGTTTTTTAAATTACTTCCGATCACGAATGAGGATGTAGGTGATGATGCAGGTGTTGGTGTTGGAGATCGAAGGCGCTTGGATCCCACAGAGAGGGAGCACGTAGGTGACAATGGACTTGTTACGTTTTGAGTTTTGGAACTTGGCGACATACACTTTGATATTTGATGAATGCTCTCCAGGTGACGTAACAAGGAGGAGGTTCCAAGGTGGTTTAAGTCCCTCAATCTACTCACTCTTGCATGGCAACGTGCACATATGGCTTGACAACGGTTGTTCCGGATCGGGATGGAAATAATTCCACACGTGAGAAGTAGATTTTTTTGTCTTTTGTCCCGGCATGACAACAATGGGCTTTGGCTTTTTCAAAACATGGGCAACAGCTGTTGGCTTACTTACACAAAGGACATCCTCAGCATCAACATCCTCATCACCAACACCAACATCCTCATCATCCTTAGCGCCTTCATCCACCAAAATATCCTCCTCCTCCATGTGCAATTCCACAGAAGCATCCTCAATGACTACGTGTGCAAGATGTTGACTACCCTTCCCAACATTTACAGAGGGCACACAAATGTTGGAACTTGGAGGATCCAGTACACTAGTATTTAGGTCGGGCTCACACATGGCAACCGCGGACACAATTGCACTCTCTTCGGGGATTTGTGATTTAAATTTCTCAGGGCACACAATTGGTTTTTCCGGAGCTGTCTTAACAACTTTCACATTTTTAATTGGACCACCACCACTACTACTACAAGCAGAAGGGCTATCAGAAGAATCAGCAGTCTTCTTCATAAAGTAAGAAGGCCAAGGCCTTATCCTTTCCTTGCCACTAAAGTCAAATATCCTTTTGTGATACCCTGAAATTAGGGGGTCATAATTGTTAAACAGTCTCTGCCAAGTAAAGTGAAGTGATGAATGTGACCCAAAAATGTAAATAAATGTATTTTATTAAAGAAGATTGTTCTCAGATAAAGTAGTCAATGGGTACATGTGTGCCTGTGCACACATGTACAGTATTAGGGGAAGCATGAGCACAGGATTCTACCAAGGAGTGTGAGACAGGGGAGAGGTACCCCCGTTAGTTGCCCCGGTGATAGGTTGACAGGACAGCACGTGAGGACAGGAGGAGCATTAGCTTGGACTCTAGGGAGAGAGCAGAAAAAAGTCCAGGATGTGTGCTGACTGGCAGTTGGTCCCAGGAGCAATGGCCGCAAACTGTTTCCCTCCTTGTTGCGCTGTGGGCACTGGAGAGAGAGGAATGGTCGGCAGGTCCCTGAGGTAGCGGTAGCTGAAGAGAGCTCCGGTGCGCTGTTTACCTGTTATAACCGGAGGACAGGATCAGTGATCCGGAGACAAGGAAAATTGTGGCTGTGGTCCAGAGACATTGCGGCAGCAGAAGGGAACTGATGGCAGGCGTGGAAGCCTGTCGGGGAGAAGGTACGACTGAGACGGAGTCAGTGGGATCATCATATAGATGGAGGCGAGTCTATCCTGGATAGCTGTGTCAGGCACTGCAGGGAACCAGGAGGTCACTTATTACACACCACCACCCCCACAGAAAACCATTAACAATGGCCCACTGTTAGCTGCAATAGCCCCGTCAGAGCAGCGCACAACAAAGATCTTCCCCATCAATAGCAAAGAGAGACACCCCTAACAAGTGACTATTAACAACACCAAGTAATCTGTTGTCACATTGTCCCTCGAAGCAGCGGCCTTATACTGATAAGTTGGATAAGCAGGGAAGTCAGTGTAAAGAAAAGGGCAGGACTCATACAGATTGAGCCATATAAAACCTGTTTAGACTCCAAGGAAAGCCTCAGCGGTGTCCACACTTGTAAGAAAGAGGACAGCCAGCCATTCATGTGGCTTGGTAAAAAGCAACAAGTTGCAACATCAGTAACAGTAACGACCTGGATGGTTGCCAAATTGTTGATGCATTCGTCTAGTTACAGAGACTGTTATCCAGGATTAATAAAGAGGGACCTTTGCAACATTAATAAATTCAGCTTGAGCAATTTAACCTACTCAGAGTTGAGAGATCTCCATTAGTGACAGTTTAAAGTTGGTGCTAGCATCCAATAACCCGGGCAACGTAGTGTACACCAACATGAATTTAAGTATATATGAGCTCATGAACTATTAGGGAGTCTGGCCATAAAGCCTTGGGAAAGTAGTTAGCATATAAACTAGTTAAATAGAGACTGTTATTTCTTTATCATTACTGTATGATAAATACACTGGGGGTAATGATTACAAGTATTTAGTTATAATGTTGCTTAAAGTGAATCGCATGCATTAATCTTTTGACATCAGCAGGAGGAGCAGAATATTAGTTGACAGCAAGGAGGCTGTGTTCCTGAACAATAAAATTTAAATTGTTGTGTTATTCTTATGAATTGTAATAGAAATTGAACCTGTAATTTTCATTGTAGAAGTGCCAATTGACATGATATGATCTCTTTATTGTAATAAAATACCTAATATACTTGTCCAAAGTCAGTCTACTTACCTCTTTACCTCTCTGTACCCAAGAAAGAACCTAGAAACGTCATTCTTATGTATACCCAGTTTAGGGGTGTTACACTTTCAATTTTTTTTTATTAATTTCAATAAAACCTGCTTTACTACTAGTACCATATCGATGGCGTGACTTAAGCCCTCGGGCATGGACCTTCCAAGAGGCCTTACACTGCTGGAGGCAGCTACAACATGTGGTTCTTGGCCTTGCTCTCCTGTGACAGCCCTCCATGTGTTCTGCAGTCTTGAAGCAGTGTCACAATCACCAATAGTGTAGCCAAGGTGCGGTTACAAAATTAGCACACATGCAGTCGTGCGCACACACAAAAAATTAGAAAAAACAACAAATAATGATTTATACTTTTTGTCAGCTCCAGAAGAACTTGGCCCCAGAGTAACGATTGATCATGGCTGGAGTCTGTCAGCACAAGGTTGCAACTTACGTTACTTTCTGGATCTTGTGCACTACTGCTGTTATGCCGAAAACCCACCCACACAAACAAGAAAAAAATATGATACTTTCATTGTTTTTTTTTTAATTGAACACGACTGTAGTCGCTGGATCTTGTGCGCTAATGTGGTTAAGTCTAACACCCACGCACAAACAGAAGAAAAAAATATATAAGACAGTGACACTAGTATTGTTTTTTTATTATTGAACATGACTGTAGTCGCTTGATCTTGTGCGCTAATGTGGTAACACCCACGCACACACAGAAGAAAAAAATATATAAGACAGTGACACTTATATTGTTTTTTTTTTTTAGGAACTACTGGAGTCAGGCAGCACAAGGTTGCAAGTGCAACGTGCATTGCTGGCTGGCTCTTGTGCACTACTGTGGTTAAGCCTAACACGCACACACAGAAAAATATAAAAAGACACTTTGATTATCTTTTTTGACTATTTTTTTTTTTTTTGGAGTCCAGAACTTGGGCCCAGAGATGGACACAGCACAAGCTCTGGACACAGCAGACAGCCCAGATGGATCACCAGACAGCACAGTGACAGCACCGTGACCAGAGACCAGAATGGATCAGCACAGACAGCACAGTGACAGTGACAGCGCCGTGACCACAGACCAGAGTGGATCAGCACAGACAGCACAGTGATAGTGATTAGTGACAGCACCGTGACCAGAGACCAGAATGGATCAGCAGATAGCACAATGACAGTGACAGCACCGTGACCAGAGAACCAGAATGGATCAGCAGTCACCAGCCCAGGACACAGCAGATAGCACCAGCACCTCTCCCAGCAATACACTACCCACCCTCCCTTTTCACTTTACACAGCCGGAGTGGAAATGGCGTCCGTCGCGTGGTCCCTTATATACTACATTGATCATAGAGACGAAAGCTCGCGAACCGCGAGATTTCCATCCCTATGGTTTTGCCTCGGTTTCGAGAACCGAGTAAGGCAGGAACCTCCGAGCCTGCTTGGATTCGACACCTTATTCTGTTTTATGTAGAAAGCAAAGTCCAAGAAATCAAACACATACTATATAATAAGTTACACTATAGCTGTTGTCAAACTTAAAGTCATATTATAGCCTACTATTACTTTGCAGCTTACAGACAATATATGAAACAATACAGGCTGAATTATTATACTTAGTCATGTGGATTTCTGGTTCCTGCACAGCGCAGAGCAGTAAGAAAAGAGCGCTTCAGTCTGGCATTGCTGGATATTAATACAATAGAGTGCAGGCTTGGATAGGTAAGGGCACAAATAACACACATTGATAAACAGACTGAATCCTCTGATTGGTAGCTTAAAGTGATCATGTTTGAACTTATAAAATACAGAGTATAAAAGAACAGAAAAGAGACCATATTTCTAATTGCACTTATGTGAGCGTCTAGTTGGATATTAGTGAACCCTGAATCTTTGCTGCTCATGTTCCTGGTGTGTTTCAGGAGCGATACAATTAGAAGACAAATGGCCGCACAGAATATGAGGAACGGTACGAGGGATCCTGTGAAAAAGATGATGAATACATTTACAAAATTTGTGTCCAGAGTCACATTTCCAGTGTTAGAGCTGTTACTGTCCAGGGTAGAATTCATGTAGTGTACTGAGTACATGAGCCAAATGCTTGGCAGACAGGAAAGAAAATACACCAGCAGTGATATCAGGAGCAGCCAGGGGACCATCCTGGAGATGTTCATTAAGTCTAATGAATAATCTGTTGCTGTAGTTTGTGATCTTCGCGCATAGTAGAAGACGCAGAGCACGGTGCCCCACCACAGGCTGCAGAACTCCACATATTCTATTGCAGTGTCAGTATACTTAGTAGCATCCTTTGAAATGATGGAATGAGTGAAAATGACCACAGCACATTCATTCAAACAAGCAATTAGAAGAAGGATCCTCACCACTCCCAGGCTGGTCATGATAATGTCAATGGTTTGAAGAACTTGACCCTTCAGCCACCAAATGAAGATCTTGGTCACAATAAATACATTGAGAAGTAATCCGATAAACACCAGAGAACAGAGGACAAATGATAACAGGATGAAAGTGTAAAAATCCATATTTTCTTCACAGAGTATTGAATACTGTATTTCACAGCATCTAATTTCCTAACAACCACCTAGAGTTAGACCCATCTGATGTATAATGTGGTATAGCAAGTTAGTATTATACATAGGGTTGTCTGCATTATGTTTTGCATGACATTTGGCTACTAATCTACAAATAGCTATGTCATCATTGCACTTTAACATTTGAATGTGATGACTACTGTAAATTAGTTACATAATTATTGCCCTTTCAGAAAAAAATAACCCTAAAACCTGTCTTTTAGCTGGCATTTGATTGTCGGGACGTTTTCCCTGTCCCAGCCTTTTACCCCCCCCCTTCAGACAGAAAAGTTGATCAACACAAGTATTTTTTTCTGCCTGAAAGTGTCAACCCACGTCAAAATTGCAGGATCACTGACCCTGGAATTTTGACCCAGGTTGACCCTTTTATACAGAAAGTTGATCAGCAAATTATCAGGTGCAAGTGCTCTACCCAGTAATTTGCTTTTCTGTGTGAAATGGGTCTCAGTCAGGTATATGTGAAACTCAGCTCCTTGTGCACCTAGCAGCAATCTCCTGATGTTTGTGGGGGTTATTAGACTGCATGGAGATGTAATATAATTTGTAAGCAGTGTTCCAATTACATAATTGTCAGTGTACAGTCATTAATGCCATCTTTTATTGTATAATAAAATACAGCGGCAATGAAGAGGACATGACAAAAATAAATGTAGGACAAACATAATAAAAGAGGCGCTCACATTCAGTGTAAAGTGTGCTGTACACTGACTATGAGTGCTGCCTTAAATTTTCAGCTCCAACTCACCAATAAGCGGCAGGTTACAAAAGCCAATGTTTCGTAAATATAGCCAAATAATTTTAAAACAACATAATAATAATAATAATAATAATAATAATAATAATAATAATAATAATGATTTAAAGAAATTACACAAACTGAACAAACTGATGACATATGTCGGGACACATGTGAATTACATAGGTTCTGTGGTTGATTAAAACCAGGTGAAATGCATACTTGAAGTTAGCCGTGGAACCTGTATAATTCATGTGTGTCTCTGATTAAAGGGATAGAATAGTAATCCTACATATTATACCCCTTTTACACCAGAGCAAAAACCTGGGTTTTTGCTGGGTCTACCCGGGTCGTAGCTCAGTGTAAAAGGGTCCCTGAAAAATAACCTGGGTCAAGTGACCCTGCAATCCAACCCAGGTAGCTACCAGGGTTGGACCCAGGATGGACCCAGGTAATGGTGCAGTGTAAACGGTGCAACCCGGGTTATCTGACCTGGATCATGCCTAAAATGAGTGGATTGGTGGTTGTGGAGCATTCACCTCCCACTTTTTATGACCTCACAGGTTTAGCAGGGCAGACCTGAGTTCAGTGTGAACAGGGCTGACCTGGGAGTAACCCTGATCAAAGGTGCAGTGTAATACCTCTTTTCCACCAAAAACCCAGGTCCGACCTGGATTTTTGGACATGGGTCAGACCCAGGTCAGACCCATTTACACTGCACCTTTGATCTGGGTTACTCCTATGTCAGCCCTGTTCACACTGAACTCAGGTCTGCCCTGCTAAACCTGTGAGGTCATAAAAAGTGGGAGGTGACTGCTCCACAACCACCAATCCGCTCATTTTAGGCATGATCCAGATAAGATAACCTGGGATGCACCGTTTATACTGCACCATTACCTGGGTCCATCCTGGGTCCAACCCTGGTAGCTACCTGGGTTGGATTGCAGGGTCACTTGACCCAGGTTATTTTTCAGGGACCCTTTTACACTGAGCTGCGATCCAGGTAGACCCAGCAAAAACCCAGGTTTTTGCTCTGGTGTAAAAGGGGTATAAATGGGTCTGACCAGGGTTGGAACCAGGGTTTTTGGTGGAAAAGAGGTATAACTAACACAAAAAGACCTACAGTAGGAGCAAAGAAAAAACAAAAAGCAAGTAACTTATCTGGAGAGACCATGTTGCAATGTAAGGGGGGGAGCTATATATTTTTGTATTTGTATATAAGGTCTGCTTTTGCATGTGGCCCAAAATGGCAGCTTTATTTTTACACTACAATTTATATTAGAGTTTGGACACGCCTCTCTCAAATGTAAATCTCTCTGCACTTCTCACATCTGCCCCACCTGCAGCGCAGCATGGTTTTACCCCCAGGTGCATCGTTACTTGCCCTATTTTTTACTTTGTTCCCAACTCAGAACCAGGTGCATTATTGGCTCCAGGCAACAAGACATTCTTTGAAAATGACTGAACTGCTGGATCAATTCCGACGGTAGAAGAAAGTTTCAAATCACACTTTCTATATATCTTAATACACATTCATTTCTATATAAACTACACTCTAATTTTATCCTAATATTTCGCCTTATATCTGAACACAATATTTTAAGAATCATAAATAAAGGTTAATTTTTATACATTTTTCAGAGAATAAGGTATAGAGGATTTACTTGATATATGAAGTGCACTGATTCAACATCTTGTATTTTTTCTGTTGTTAATTAATTAGTTTAATTAGAAGATTATAAGGAAGCACCTCCATGAAATTATTATTGAGAATACTAACCATATAGGTATAATTAACCACTTGAATGATGTATCTAGGTCATTAAGAAAAAATCATTTTATTTCTCTGGGTAAGGAAATAATACTCTACACATATATCAGTGCGGGATCATAACAGTGCATTATAACACATTTTTCTTTTATAACACATTTTAACCCTTCACTGTTTGTTTAATATACATGTACTTCACTTTTTATTTTCATTCTTTATATGCAGCTGTGACTGCACTTTTCTTACTATGGCAGTGCCCTGGGGCGGCTTGGCTGGGCCAGTTTGGGGGTGTCCTGCACTCTGGATTTGAATCCTAGTATGTTAGGGACCTACCCTAAAGAGGTTACATGGATATGGTGGGTAGGCCCCATAACCTTGGCCAAGATCAAACACACAGTGTGTAAGGGGGCATTACTGGGGGGCACACTACTACTGGGGGCCTAAGTGGGGGCCTGCTAATGGGAGGCATACTACTACAGGGGGCCTGGTCGAGGTGGGTATACTACAACTGGGGGCCTGCTAAGGGGGGGCATACTTCTACTGGGGGCCTGCTAAGGGGGGGCATACTACTACTATTGGGGGCCTGCTAAGGGGGGGCATACAACTACTGGGGGCCTGCTAAGGGGGACACTACTACCACTGGGGGCCTGCTAAGGGGGGCACACTACAACTGGGGGCCTGCTAAGGGGGGCATACTACTACAAGGGGCCTGCTAAGGGGGGCATACTACTACTGGGGACCTGCTAATGGAGGGGCATACCAATACTGGTGGCATGTTAATGGGGGCACTGCTACTGGGGCATTACTACTGGGGGCACTGCTACTGGGGGGCATAGTACTTGGGGCATGCTAATGGGGGCACTACTAGTGGGGGAATGCTAATGGGGGCACTACTACTGGGGGCCTGCTAATGGGGGCCCTACTACAAAGGGGACTGCATAGGGGGCACCAATACTGGGGCCATTGTGTAAGGGACACCACTGCTGGGAGCATTGTATAAGTGGCACTACTACTGTGGGCATAGTATAAGGGGCATTACAACTGTGGGCTTTGTGTATAAGGGTCACTACTGTGGGCATTGTATAAAAGAGTCACTACTGTGGGCATTGTGTAAAAGGGGCACTACTGTGGGCATTGTGTAAAAGGGGCACTACTGTGTGTCATAACAAATAATAGACACTACTTTGTGGTGTAATATTGTATCAGGGGCACTATGATATGGAATGTGAATAAGATTGTGCACTGTGACTCCTAGGGCCATAACACACTACGTAAACAAATACTGTGATTCTGCTGGCCGTAGCCCACTGGGTGGGTGCACTACTTTTCATTTCTGCCACTGCTGTGTGGCAATGTTTCATAGATGTGCTTTAAATTGTGGTGTCTGTGCCGCTGCGCCGCTGCTTTGTCGCTTAGTAACCAGTCAGCTCACTGCAACCTTTGGCAAATAATGTTGAAAACAATAGTATAAGCTGTGAGGTGGTCTAAATTGACTGGAAATGACTGGACATTAATGTTATTGAGGTTAATGATGCTCTAAGAAGAAAAAAGGACCAATTTATGTGATTTTAGCTTTTTTTGTAAATTTTTGTAAAAAAAAATCAAAATCCAAATCGAAAGCCAGTCACTGCAGTTTGGCAAATCCAAATCCAAAGCCGGACGATGAATTAGAGCCAAAACCAAATGTGGCAAAAAATGGTCCAGCGCACATCCCTACTATACTGTAAATGTACTGAAACAAATTATATTGGCCAATCAGTGCAGAGATTTGTTAGGGCACAATTGTACCATAGGATAATTATACAACAGTACAATTAAACAGTTGAGTACTGAAGATCATTTTGTCTTCTCTTCAGAAGAGAAACAAGAGACAGCTTTCTGCAAAGACTCGTAATCTTTCATTTTATTTTGTGTCAATCCAGATGGCTAAACAAAATAAAGACTCTAGAGAAGTAGGGCACTGTACTGTACCAGAGTATATTTTATTTGGTCAGAAACAAATCCTTCCCCATCACTCTGCCCACTGGTGTCCAGCGCCTGCCCTGTCACACGAGCAGAGGCTGGAACACAAGGCATTGTCAGCGCATGAGCAGTGAAAAGAAGGCATATCGGACTCCCAATATGTCTGTCTTTGGGATACTTTCTGGGACTGTGGAAGGGCCATTTATCAGAGGCTGTTGTCGGACAGATAAGATTACATGAATGGCTACAAAACATTACTATGTATTGCATCACTATAATGCGAAATTTAGTGAAATTTTCTGTTAGACACTTGATGTTCTACATGAATAAAGCCTTCAATCTGATATAGTAATCATCAATAGAATGGTGTATTATTACCTTAATGATAATGTACAAATTAGCATCTCACAAAATTTCTTTGAATACTAGGAGAAAAAAAAGACAATTTGGACCACATTTTACAAACTAACTTTGGTAAGTGCTTAGTTTGTTAAACTGTACATGTCCTATTTAATATAAAACATAATGGTCATGGAAGGGCCCAAGGACAATTCCATTGTGCACCACTTTTCATTATGGGCTTTGCCCACCTTGCTGTATTGGTGTAAAGACTGCTAACCTTTTACTCATTCACCATTAACCTGATGCCTGTGACTTGCTGGTTGAAGAAAATTATTATTATCTTTTTTCTACTAGGCTATAACTTTGGCATAAATCACTTGTATTGGCCTGAGGCTTGTGATTTGCTGCTTGGATTCAGTTTGCATTTGATAACTTTAATTTGAAAGCTTGGTTTTTAATAATTTGTTTCTTGTTTCAGATTTACTTACTGTACTTATAGTATTAAATGCTTCACCTTCCTCTAAATACTTCACTTCCAGTCACCTGTACTGGCCCCCAGGCCTGTGATTTTCTGTTTGGAGTAAATTTGATGGCGATCTAGTTTTCTACTGTACTAGATTTTACTCCAGCAGCAATCATCAGTACTGGCCTGAGGTCTGTAAGGTGCTGCTTGGATTCAGTTTGTATTTGAAAATTCACATTTGGAAGCTTAGTTTATAAAAATTTGTACCATGTTTTCAATTTACTTTTACTTATACTAATAAACAATTACCTTCCACTAAATACTCTGCCTCCAAACACCTTGTACTGGCCTTGGGCCGGTGATATGCTGTTTGGATTAAGGCGGTCATTGAGACCCACTCGCAAGCACTATGTGCTCACAAGTGGGTCGATGGTGGGCACTGCACATGCGCCACATGTGCCTGGCATGTGTGAAAGCCCCATAGCGAGTGAGAAATTCACCCACTCTGGGGCTCGCTACAACCAGGGTGGCTGTCGATGTTGATCGACAGCTCGCCCCATTTTGTAGGTGGGGACGGGGGGTGGCTGGTCAAATGGAGGAGTTGCTGATGGAATGCCTGCCATTTGTGGGTGGCCCTACTGACATCAGTCACTCGTGATGTCAGTCGTGAGCTTCCTGCTCTATTTGAGCTGGAATCTCACTGGGGCTTGCGGCAGATGAGACCATCGAGACCATCGGGGCATGCGATGAGACCCTTGTTGTAGGTTCTTGTCTACCGCAAGCCCCAGGTAGCTTACTGCTCTAACAGGGCAGGAAGCTCCCTATTCTTCTGATGGCTTCTCTTAGGATTACTGTTGAGGCAATTGCTACTCATTCAATCATTCCAAAAAATTATTATTCTGAATATTATGTTACTGTAATAACATTTGTGAAGTTGTGCAGCCTGTGTCTTCTACTGCGCGAAGATCACAAACTACAACAGATTATTCATGAGACTTAAGATGAACATCTCCTGGATGGTCCACTGGCTGCTCCTATTGTCACTGCTGGTGTCTTTTCTTTCCAGTCTACCCAACATATGGTTCATGCACCCAGTACGCTACATGAATTTTACCCTGGACAGTACCAGCAACCGTAAAGCAAATTTCAGAAATGTGCTCCTCATCTTTTCCTCAAATTCTTTGTGTCAATGTGACTTCTAATTATATCGCTCCTGAAGCACACCAGGAATATGAAAATCAAAGATTCAGGGTTCACTAATATCGAATTAGATGCTCACATGTGTGCCATTAGAAATATGCTCTTTCATTTCTTTTATGTTCTGTATTGTATAAATTGATACATGATACTATTAATCTTCCTATTAGGAGATTCCTTTTATATTTTTTTGTGTGCACTATTTGTGCATCTGCCTAACCAAGTCGCCATTCTATTATATTAATAGCCAGCCATGCCAGACTGAAGTGCTCTCTTCTTGCTGTTCTGCTCTGTGCAGGCCTCAGTAATCCAATTGAGCAAATGTTATATTGCTTTATGCATGAAGCCTAAACTTTACAGTGCTAATAATAACCTCTAATATGGCTGTTAAGCTGGGTATGATTGGTTGGAATGAAAATCTATGTAACGTATAGGAGTAAATGATGATCATTAGAATAGAAGGAATGGAATCTGGGGAAAGCTTCTGCACCAGTAAATATTTATTTAGAAATAAGTGTGAAACCCCAATATGAAGAGTAATAAATTCAATATTTATGCGACGTCTGGGGCGTGCTGCCAAGGACAAGATACATGTAAGAAAAATAAAAAAGAAGACAGAAATGTCCCTTGGTTGGAGCACTAACAAAAAATTTTATAAAATGTAACTTTTATTAAACAATATTAAAATTGTATATATAATAATCTCTCCAGTGAAATATAAAAAATGAAAAACGTCTCGGTGTGTTAATTATTGAAATGAATAGTGTTATTGGTACACCTGCGAGTGTAATGGTGACAAAAATGGATATTAATAAATAGAAAATCTCTCACAAATAAGTCATAGAATATAAGCAAATCCAAAAATAGCAAATCAAAAAATGCATTTAATTGGGACCAATTATATGTGGCATGCTATAACATCCCTAAAAGTGGGATAATATTCTGCAATGTCCACTGCATGTCAGAATTGCCATGATATGCATGTGAGAAGTGGCCGCAATATACTCATATACCTAGATTGCCACCTGTAACTGAAATGCACATGGAATCTAATACATTTAAACAAGGGTTGACTTAACTGCTGCAAAGCCAACAAATAACTTTTAACATCTAAGGGGCTGGAATTATATTCCGTAAAGACTGACTAATATACTTGTAATCAGTCAATTGGCTCAATTAATATACATTTCATATCACAAATGTCATGTAGGAATAGGAGATTGATTTCTTATATTATCACCTTATCCCCTCATGTTATTCTACCATGTTTTTGGACATTATTGGCTATTCATTAGGCTGCAGGTAAACATGCACATGTGCTGTCTGCAGTGTATTCAGCAAATCTCTGGAAAGAAAGCCAAATCTTCAGATATACAATGTTGCAGTGTCACAGTGTCTTGTTATAATGTTAGCAGCACATGTAGCCATTTAAATCATAAGGGTATTTGCATTAGCTTTGACAATAAGAAAACCCATGCCCAAATTAGGGAGTATCTGGGAAAGAAGCCAAATTTGAACAGCACACATGGTGTGTATTAATGATTCTAAGCTTGCTGCTGTTCATGCAGCTATAAATAAATAGGATCTAACATGAATAGCTGGTAACTTAGTGAGTCTAGAAACAGCTCTAATCAGTCACATGGTATACACTATCTGAGCCTTACACTAGCTCACTAATAATGGTTGAATTCAGCAGTATAAGTTATATGAGTATTAGGTTTGACTTAATTGATATAATATATATGAGCATTACATCAGCTCAATAGAGATAAGTGTCTCATATACACAGCGCATATATCAGGTGAGTACTGAGTGAAGTATTATCTTCTTTTTACATCACATCACTACAGACGTTTGAAAAGTAACATATCTGCTCATGCAGCAGTAAAATCCCTGCTGCTGCCAACGTACATTTCACAAATGAGAGTTTTTTCAAGGCAACCAGAGCATGTTCTGTAATTAATCTTTATTAGGAGAGGCAGCCAATCATAGCATTCCTCTGTGATCACATGTTATCCTGAGCCTATGATAAATGCAAGGGCACACAAGCCAATCATACCTTGCATAATAGGTCACATGTATTTAAACAGCCAATTAAATCATTTGTAGTCCAAAAGTAAAGAAATACAGAGATAGATACAAGAAGAGAGAGAAAGAAGAGAGATGAAAATCACAGAACTGGAACCAGTATAAGATGAGAGATGCAATCTCCATCATGGATTATAAAAACACAGTTAAAGATTGTAATTGTTACATATAATACAAATGCATAGATGATAAATTCATATACCTATATATTATATAAGAAACTAAGGTAAGTAATATAAAAAGTGTGTATATATGCAAATTGCATAGAGCATCCATCCTATGTGTACACTATATATGAAAAATAAACATAAAAATATATGAAAATATATAAATAAAATAAGATATATTTAATAAAAAATATATAAAAAAGTGCTAATGCCAAATCATACTAGTATATATGTAATCCATGTGTATATTATTACAACACTGAATAATAATAAATACATATAATAAAGAGAGGGCAAAGAAACACTTATTTTATTTAGTGATATGTGAGCTAATAAGAAAAGTGTGTGCAAAATATTATAATAATAAAAAAGAAAAATGTGATAAAGAGCAAAAGTGCCGACAATGTGAAATGAAGATGAAGATGAAAAATCCTCAAATAAATCGTGCCAAAATAAAACACATGTGAGAAATATGTATGTAAGAAAATAAATATGTACACATAAAAAATTTTGAAATATAATGGTGAAAGTGCATAAATGTGTTAACAATCATAGATATATGTGAATACTATGAAATGCATTTCAGTGAAAATATTAGGTGAAAAAGAAAAAAGAATGTGTATCCCTGTCCTATAATATAAATTTCCCGAAATAATTAATAACCAAAAATTATTTATATAGCTATGTGATAATTAGAGAAATGGTAAATAACTATTCCATTCATTTAAACCATTGGGATGCATGCTTTTGTTTAAAAAAATAATTTTTGTCTCATATTTTAACAGTTCATTATCCAAATCTCCTCCTCTTCTTCCTAGTTGAATCTGTTTCATACCAAATGCTCGTAAGCCTTTCGGACTTCCTTCATGAAACTTCAAAAAATGATAGGCTACAGGAGATAATGTCTTGAACTTAAGTTTGTCACTGTTGCATTTTTAATGCTATTAACATGTTCAAAAGTCTAATTTTAAATGGTCTTATGGTCTTGCCAATATATTTCTTGCCACATGGGCATATTAGTTGGTATACTAACCCGGAGGAATTGCAATTGATGTAATTATCAATTTTCCACTTGTGTCCAAAATAGTCAAAAAATTGCTTGGTAGGTGCCATATACTGGCAAGCTTTACACTGCTTACAACTAAAGGAACCCTGAGTTGGAAAACCAGATTTTTTTAGGGGAAGACAAGTGGCTATATACTAAAAGGTCTTGTAAGTTGCTTGACCTTCTCCAACTCATCGGCACTCGACTGGGGAGTATTTTTGCCAAATCATGATCAGTATGAAGGATAGGCCAATGTTGTTGTAAGATGGTATTAAATTCTTGCCATTTTTTATTAAAGGTACCTATAAATCTCACTGGTTCCTCACTTTTAGTTTTAATTTTAGGAATCAGTAATGATTGGTTGGAATGAAAATCTATGTAACATATAGTAGTAAATGATGATCAGCAATTTGCTCCTAAATGCCAGAAAACAGATGAAAATGGTCATTCAGACAAGTTTGTTAAATGTTTGATCTAAACAAGTTGTTCAAACAACAGTGTTTGTCCATTTTCCAGCATTTGGGAGCAAATTGCTGATTGTCAACTAGTTGGATGGTTGGACTGAAAATCTATACGTGTGTATGCAGCTTTAGGTTCACTGTGTAACTGAATTGAATACTTCACTTCTTTGAATTTTGTTTTTACTTAAAATATTTCTTTACTATTCACTTTAGTTATTCGTATTAGAAATGAGCTCAGACCCCTGGGTTTTGTTTTTGGTTCTAAATCATTATCATGTTTTGGGTTTTTGATTTTGGCAAAATCACCCTCATTTGATTTGGTTTTCTTTAAAAACTGATAAAAACAGCTAAAATAATGTCATTTGGACCTGATTTTGTTCCTACGGTATTATTAACATGAATAACATTTCCAGTCAATTTTGACCACCTCGTTTGGCTAAAGGCTGCAGTGAGCTGGCTGGCTAAACTTTGTGACAGAGCAGCAGCACAAACACAGGGTAGTTTAAAAGAATATAGCACATCTGTGAAACTTAGTGGCACAGCAGTGGCAGACAGGATAGCAGTTGAATAAACTATACAGCCCTGTGGAATGTTTTCATTAATTTAGATCTAATATCCTAGAAGTTAAAGTCTGGTATAAAGAAAAATATATTACCAGCACACTTCTCCATACAGCAAATCACTGACCTCAGGCCAGTACAGATTATTTTTGCTGGAATAATGTCTAGTAGACAACTATTTACAATCAAACTTAGGACCTCGTTCAGAGGTGCTTGCAAAAAGCAAGCGCTCACTTTGAATGAGGGCGGGCGCTTTTTTATTTAAAACCGGCCTCCTGGCCACTTGTTAAACTGTGGGTGACCACCCACAGCTTTTGCGAGTGGCCAGGTAATGGTCATGATAGTTGTGACCATCGGGCTTGCAACGAGACCCTTGTCTACCCACAGCTTAGCGAGCGGCCAGGAGGCCGGCTTTTAAAATAAAAGCGGCTGCTCTCATTCAGAGCAAGTGCTCGCTTTTTGTGAGTGTGTCTGAATGAGGGCCAGTGGGTGGAAGTTTGTCACTCCAACTTTATATAATGGTGGCTTTAACAGCTGTAGACTGGGGAGATGCATCCACCCAAGTCTCTTGGCCACAATCGGGAGGTAGTTTCAGAACCTTCTCCTTTTGTGCAGGGGGTGGAGGCTGTGTTTGGGCATCAGTGAGAGATGTAAGGGGAGGAAGGGGGTGGGGAAACACTACTGCTCTCTACTTGACTTGTGGCAATCATGGGGTGCCTCTGGCTTTCTGCCATCCATTCAAGTCTTTTGGACACAATTAGGAGGTAGTTTCCGGACCTTTTCTTTTTGTACAGGGAGAAGGCTGTGTTTGGGCATCAGTGAAAGCTGTAAGGGGAGGGTGGGTGTGGGGCCACCTTCCCCATCTCTACTTGACATGTGCTAGACCCATGCTCTACCTCATTATATAATAGATTCTGGGCCTGATTCAGACCCGCTCGCAAGCGGGTTGATAGTTGGCCAGTGCGCATGCACGGCATGTGCAACGAGCGTGCTCAAGCCCTGTAGCGAGCGAGAAATTACTCGCTCTGGGGCTCGTAATAAAACGGGGTGGCTGTCGATGTTGATCGACAGCTCGCCCCATTTTGTAGGTGGGGAGCGGGGGTGGCTGAACCAATGGAGGCATTCCTGAAGTAAAGCCTCTCGTGATGTCAGTAGCGGACTTTCTGCTCTATTAGAGCAGGAAGTCCACGGGCTTGTGAGACCTGAGACCCTACCACAAGGGTATCCTCGCAAGCCAAATGGTCGCAATAATCGCGACCATCTCCTGCCCACTTGCAGTAGCTGCTAGTAAAAAATAAATACATAAATCCTCCCCACCCTGAATCATGCCCTCTCTCTGTATCTTCTAATCTAACAGACTGATTTACTGTGCACAATTTTTTCTTTTCTCTTCAAACTTTAAGATATGATTAGAAAATTGTACCAACTGGCATTTGAATTCCCCAATAACATAAAATTAAAAGAGCATCAGTGAAATATTCATTATTGGGTGCAAATGATATACATTTTTTCCAGCCTATATAAGACCCTCCAACATGACCCGTTCCATTAGGTACAAAATGCTCTGCTCCTGGACTTCCCTCTTAATTTATGATTGCAGTCACCTGTGCTGAAAAACCTGTCTCATCAATTACCTAGTTCAACACAGGAAACTTCATTCTTACATCTATAGCAGGCCTGGCCGACCTGTGGATGTCATGTTGTTGTGAAACTATGTCCCAGCATGCACTGCTGGGACGTAGTTTTAGCATTCCCTAGAAGTATGGCAGGGCATGCTGGGAATTTTAGTTTCACAACAGCTAGAGAGACACAGATTGGTAAGACTTGCTGTATAGTCTTTTACTAAACAGAATGTAATAGTTTATCTGTATTTTTTTTTTTTTTAAAATAGATAAAAAATTTTAAAAACAGCTAAAATCATTAACTTTATGCAATCCAAAACCCGAAATTCGGATTTAACTCCGAATTCCGAACTGCAAAAAGATCACAATCGCGACCCGGACTTACCCGAATTCACAAAATTAGGGTGGATTTAATTTTCTGGAGAACCGAACCGCACATCTCTAGAAATAAGGCAAATTTAGAGCTTTCCTTGTGGTTATTTAAAAGTAAAAATGACTGTAACTTATTCACATTCATATAGCCAGTAGGAAAAACCATCATAAAAATAACAGTAACAAAAATATTTATATTTATTCTATTCCTTTACAGATATAGCGGCACAGGAATTACTGCACCTTATTCTGTATTATGTATAAAGCAAATTCAAAGAAATCAAACACATACTATATAATTAAGTTACACTATAGCTGTTTGTCACGGCTTGGCGTGCGCTTGGACCCGGAGTGGAGTCGGATGAGGAATGAGGACTTGTTTGCTGGTACTTGAAGGCAGCTGGCCTTAGGGGAGTATGACTCATGAAGCAGTGGCACGCGACGGGATCAGAACCAGGCTGCGAGACACTGGTGGAACTTAGAGACCCGGGGTAGGCTGGGTATAGCAGGTAGACGGTATCAGGAGACAGGTAGTAACAGGAGCAAAGTGCACCAAGGCTGAGAGGGGAGTCTGCAGAAACACACTGGTACTGACACTTTAAATGAGCAAAGGAGCACAGAGAACTAGCTCACAGCATACGCTGTGATAGACGTTGCACTGGCAACTAGAGAGCCTCTGGACAGCCCTTTAGTACCCTCCAGTAGTGCAGGATTGGTTGCTAGCCTCCCCAGCCCAGACTGAACCTGATTGGCCAGAAACAACATGTGACCCAAATCCAAGATGGCCGCACCCAGTGGTCACAGCATGGAAGCTCTGCCAGTCTCAGCCCCTCTCACCTGCCTCCAGATGGAAGCCCTTGGTCTGCGGAGACTCACAGCACCCAGCGCTATTCTCCAGGAACCTGTACCTCTGCTTGAAACACCATGCCACAGCGCCTGGAGCAGTAAGCGCCGCGATCTCAGCAGCCTGTCACCCCTGGTCATGACAGTACCCCCTCCTTTAGGAGTGGCCTCTGGACACTTATTGGGTTTACCAGGATTCTCAGAGTGAAAGTTAAGCACTAGGCGAGGAGCGTAGACATCCTCAGCTTTCACCCAGCAACGTTCTTCGGGACCGTAACCTTTCCAATCCAGTAGATATTGGAGTTGCCCATAATGAAAATGAGAGTCCAGGACCTGTTTGATCTGCAACTCTACACCCCTCTCAGTCAAGACTTTGGGGGAGCGTGGCAGAGTTTTGCGAAACCGATTCAGGATGAGAGGTAGCAGGGAAATATGAAAGGAATTTGGTATTTTGAGGTAGGATGGAAGTTTTAATTTATAGGCTACTGGAATGATCACTTGAACGATGGGAAAAGGACCGATGAAACGAGGAGCAAATTTCATAGACGGCACTTTAAGGCGAAGATTACGAGTGGATAGCCATACTAAGTCACCTGTTTTTAGGTTTAGCACCGCTCTCCTTTTTTGTCTGCTGTTAATTTATATCAAAGAGAGGCTTTTTCTAAGGAGGAATGGACCTGAGTCCAAATCTGAGATAATTCCTGTAGGGTGGAGGTCACTGCTGGTACATCGAAGACTGGCAATTCTTGAAACTCTGGTACTCTGGGATACAGTCCAAAAACTACAAAGAATGGGGTTTGCCCCATAGATGAATGATAGGAGCTGTTATGGGCAAATTCGGCCCAGGGTAAGGTGTCCGCCCAGTTGTCTTGTGATGAAGACATGTGAATTCTTAAGAAAGTCTCAAGGTCTTGATTGACCCTCTCTGTAGACCCATTACACTGAGGATGGTAAGCTGTTGAAAAATTCAGTTTGATTTGAAAGATAGAACATCTAGCTCTCCAAAATCTGGCTACGAACTGTTCCACTCTATCAGAAACAATCTCAGTTGGAAGTCCATGGAGACGGAAGATGTTGTCGATGAATAACTGAGCCAACTCTGGAGCAGATGGCAACTTTTTGAGGGGAACGAAATGAACCATTTTAGAGAAATGATCCACTACTACCCAGATGGTGGTAAACCCATTAGAAACAGGTAGATCTGTTACAAAGTCCATGGAAAGGTGTGTCCAAGGATGGGTTGGTACTGACAGAGGTAGGAGTGTGCCGGCAGTAACCTGTCTGGATGTTTTTTGTTGAGCACACTGTGGACAGGAGGCGATAAAAGCTTCAATTTCTGACTTCATAGCAGGCCACCAGTATGATCGTTGCAGGAATTCCAAGGTCTTGCGTATGCCTGGGTGTCCGGCAAAATGAGAGGTATGAGCCCACTTCAAAAAGCTGCTTGCGCATATCTGAGGCCACAAATGTCTTCCCTGGAGGAGGTTGAATGCAAGTGGTAGTGAATACTCTGGAGTCTAGAACTGAAGTTTCCTTATGACTTTCGGAAGATGCGTCGGAGGAGAGTGATCGAGAGAGGGCATCTGCTTTTTGATTTAGTGAGCCTGGGTGAAAAGTTAAAGTAAAATTGAAATGAGAAAAGAATATTGACCATCGCGTCAGGCGGGAACTCAGGCACTGAATATTTTTTAGGTATACAAGATTCCGATGATCTGTATAAACGGTGATGGGATACATCGCGCCCTCAAGAAGATAACGCCACTCTTCAAAAGCTAGTTTTAAAGCCAATAATTCCTGCTCTCCAATGGGATAATTCTTTTCTGCTTGGGAAAATTTCTTTGAGAAGAAGCCACAGGGATGAAACTTGCTATCCTCAAGTTTCTGGGATAGTACTGCCCCTACCGCTTCAGAAGAGGTGTCTACCTCAAGAAAGAATGGGTAGTCAATGTTGGGTTGTCTCAGCATGGGGGCAGAAATGAAGGCTTGCTTTAAGAGTTGAAAGGCAGTTTCAGCCTCTGGAGGCCATCGGGATGGATTTGCCCCATTGCAAGTTAGGGCGGAAATGGGTGCCATGAGTGGAAAATCCTTTGATAAACCTTCGATAATAATTTGCGAAGCCCAAAAATCTTTGTACTGCCTTCAAAGAATTCGGACGAGACCAGTCCAATATTGCCTGAACTTTCTAGGGATCCATTTCAAGGCCGGCACCTGAAACGATGCAACCTAAAAAGGGAACTGAGGGAACTTCAAATACGCATTTTTCACTTTGCAGTACAGGTGGTTCTTTCATAGGCGAGTTAACACCTCCTTGACTTGGGATCGATGTCTGACAATGTTGGAGGAGAATATCAGAATATCGTCGAGGTATACTACCACAGAGATATATAGTAAGTCCCGAAAGATCTCATTCACAAAGTTTTGGAACACAGCAGGAGTGTTACAGAGACCAAAAGGCATTACCAGGCATTCAAAATGCCCGTCTCGAGTATTGAATGCTGTTTTCCATTTGTCCCCAGTTCGTATCCTAATGAGATTGTAGGCCCCTCTTAAATCCAGCTTGGTAAAAATAGTAGCACCTTTTACTCGATCCAAAAATTTGGTAATGAGGGGTATCGGGTAGCGATTTTTGATGGTTATATCGTTTAAGCCCCTGTAATTGATGCAAGGATGCAGGCCTCCATCCTTCTTAGACACAAAAAAGAATCCTGCCCCTGCTGGTGAGGAGGATGGTCGAATGAACTCCTTTTGCAGGTTCTCCTGGATGTATGCTGACATGGCTTCAGTCTCGGGTAGGGAGAGTGGGTAAGTACGACCTCGCGGAGGAGTTTTTCCAGGAATCAACTCAATAGGATGAGGAGGCAGAATATTGGCTCCGGTCTTACAGAAGACATCGGAGAAGGAGCAATACTGGTAGGGAATTGGAGTAGTGGTTGCAATGTAACTACCTTTGACGGGTTTGATTTGAGGAAGGCAGGATACTTGACAAGTTTCTCCCCAGGACAAGATCTGCATGGTGCCCCAATCAATATTGGGGGAGTGCTTGCGTAACCAGGGGTATCCAAGGATGACCTCATGGGAGGCTTTGGGAATTACTAGGAATCGGATAGTTTCAGTGTGGAGAGCTCCGATACGAACTGATACAGGAAGGGTACGTTGAGAGACGATTCCGTTGGTAATCTGAGTGCCATCTACAGCAGATAGAGTGATGGTGTGGTCGAGAGAGGAGACAGGAAGCCGGAGCCTCTGGACAAGTTCAGCGGTGATAAAATTTTCAGCGGCACCTGAATCGAGGAGAGAAAGAACAGTTTTAGAACCAGTGGAGATCTCAAAAGTAATGGAGAGGGTAGATTCATTTTTTGATGGAGACGGAGACATCACTCCTAACCTGGTGTCTCCGGCACAGATTAGGATCGGGAGTTTCCCGGAGGACGTGGGCAGGCTGCAACCATATGACCGTTCTCCCCACAGTACATGCAGAGATTTTCTCGTCGGCATCTTTGCCGTTCTTCTACCGTGAGGTGGGCCCAGTTAATCTGCATGGGTTCGTCACCAGCAGGTTCAGACGGAGGGAGGGTTGGAGTAGTGGTCGGCAGGAACCTAAAGCGATCTCCCCTAGTTTTTTCACTCTGGCATTCTCTGTACCACAAATCCACTTTATTGCAAAGGGTGATAAGCTTATTGAGGGTAGCCGGCGGATCACGAGTGGCGAGGTCATCTTTTATCAATCATTCCAAAAGGTGGAAGTCAGGGCTTCTTCATTCCATTTTAGTTCCGAAGCCAGTGTTTGAAATTGAATGATATACTGACTGATTGGTCGGTTCCCTTGGCGAAGTCGCAGGATTTCCGTTGCCGCAGAGGTTGTTCTGCCGGGCTCGTCGAAAATCCTCCTGAAGGACTTGAGGAATCCAGAGTAGTTGCCTAGTAACAGGTCGGACCTCTCCCAGAGAGGCGAAACCCAGTCCAGGGCAGAACCGGTCAGTAGAGACACTATATATGCCACTTTGGATTTTGGAGATGGAAAGTTCGCAGGCTGTAGTGTGAAGTGGACGTCACACTGGTTGAGAAACCCTCGGCACAACTTGGGGTTCCCGTCAAACTTATTGGGAGTCAGAAGGTGCAAATGAGATGGTGCAGGTGGAACAGGGACAGCTGGAGCTGCTGGCTGGTTGGTGGCGGCAGGCAAATTAACAGTAACCAGGGAAGCTTGCAGCATATCCTGACGAAGAGACATTTCCTGCAGAAACTGAGTCATTTGGCGCTGAGATGCCTCTAGTCCCTCTAGGCGACTGGCGATACCCTGGAGCAAGTCGGCCCTCAGATCCTGTCCACAGGCCAAATCCATCTGGCCAGTGCAAACTGTCATGGCTTGGCATGCGCTTGGACCTGGAGTGGAGTCGGATGAGGAATGAGGACTTGTTTGCTGGTACTTGAAGGCAGCCGACCTTAGGGGAGTATGACTCATGAAGCAGTGGCATGCGACGGGATCAGAACCAGGCTGCGAGACACTGGCAGAACTTAGAGACCCGGGGCAGGCTGGGTATAGCAGGTAGATGGGATCAGGAGACAGGTAGTAACAGGAGCAAACTGCACCAAGGCTGAGAGGGGAGTCTGCAGAAACACACTGGTACTGACACTTTAAATGAGCAAAGGAGCACAGAGAACTAGCTCACAGCATACGCTGTGATAGACGTTGCACTGGCAACTAGAGAGCTTCTGGACAGCCCTTTAGTACCCTCAGGTAGTGCAGGATTGGTTGCTAGCCTCCCCAGCCCAGACTGAACCTGATTGGCCAGAAACGACATATGACCCAAATCCAAGATGTGGATTTCTGGTTCCTGCACAGCGCAGAGCAGTAAGAAGAGAGCGCTTCAGTCTGGCATTGCTGGTTATTAATACAATAGAGTGCAGGCTTGGGTAGGTAAGGGCACAAATACTACACAGGCTAAATCTTCTGATTGGTAGCATAAAGTGATCATGTTGGAACTTATAAAATATAAAGCATATAAGAACAGAAAAGAGAGCATATTTCTAATTACACTTATGTGAGCGTCTAGTTGGATATTAGTGAATCCTGAGTCTTTGCTGCACATATTCCTGGTGTGTTTCAGGAGCGATACAATCAGAAGACAAACGGCCGCACAGAATATGAGGAACGGTACGAGGGATCCTGTGAAAAAGATGATGAATAAATATACAGAATTTGTGTCCAGAGTCACATTTCCAGTGTTAGAGCTGTTACTGTCCAGGGTAGAATTCATGTAGAGTACTGGGTACACGAGCCATATGTTGGGCAGGCTGGAAAGAAAAGGAACCAGCAGTGAGGTCAGGAGCAGCCAGGGGACCATCCTGGAGATGTTCATCTTAAGTCTCATGAATAATCTGTTGCTGTAGTTTGTGATCTTCGCGCAGTAGAAGACGCAGAGCACGGTGCCCCACTACAGGCTGCAGAACTCCACAAATTCTAAAGCAGTGTCAGTATCCTTAGCAGCATCATTGGAAATGATGGAATGAGTGAAAATGACCACAGCACATTCATTGAAACCAGCAATTAGAAGAATGATCCTCACCACTCCCAGGCTGGTCATGATAATGTCAATGGTTTGAAGAGTTTGACCCTTCAGCCACCAAAAGAAGTTCTGGGTCACAGTAAATACATTGAGAAGTAATCCGATAAACATCAGAGAACAGAGGACAAATGATAACAGGATAAAAGTGGAAAAATCCATATTTTCTTCACAGAGTAATGAATACTGTCTTTCACAGCATCTAATTTCTTAACAACCATCTAGAGCTAGACCGATCTGATGTATAATGTGGTATAGCAAGTTAGTATTATACATTGGATTGTTTGCTTTATGTTTTGCATGACATTTGGCTACAAATCTATAAATAGCTATGTCATCATTACATTTTAACATTTCAATGCAATGATTACTGTAAATTAGTTACATAATTATACCCCTTACAGACAAAAATAACCCTAAAACCTGGCTTTTACCTGGCATTTGATTGTCGGGATGTTTTGCCTGACCCAGCCTGACCCCCCCCCCCTTCAGACAGAAAAGCTGATCAACAAAAGTATTTTTTTCTGTCTGAAAGGGTCAACCCGGGTCAAAACTGGCAGGATCACTGACCCTGGAATTTTGACTCGGGTTGACCCTTTTACATGGAAAGTTGATCAGCAGATTATCAGGTAAGAGTGCTCTACCCGGTAATTTGCTTTTCTGTGTCAAATGGGTCTCAGTCAGGTATATGTGAAACTCAGCTCCTTGTGCACCTAGCAGCAATCTCCTGATGTTTGTGGGGGTTATTAGACTGCATGGAGATGTAATATAATCTGTAAGCAGTGTTCCAATTACATAATTGTCAGTATACAGCAATTAGTGCCATAGTTTATTGTGTAATAAAATAGTGTACAGCGCCAATGTAGAGGACATGACAAAAAAATAAATGTTTGAAAAACATAATAAAAGAGGAGCTCACATTCAGTGTAAAGTGTGCTGTACACTGACTATGAGTGCTGCCTTAAATTTTCAGCTCCAACTCACCAATAAGCGGCAGGTTACAAAAGGCAATGTTTTGTAAATATAGCCAAATAATTTTAAAACAACAACAATATAATAATAATAATAATAATAATAATAATAATAATAATATTGAGGAAAAGAAATTACACATACTGAACAAAGTGATGACATATGTCAGGACACATGTGAATTACATAGGTTCTATGGTTGATTAAAACCAGGTGAAATGCAGACTTGAAGTTAGCCGTGGAACCTGTGTAATTCATGAGTGTCTCTGATTAAAGGGATAGTATAGTAATCCTACATATAAGTTACACAAGAAAACCTACAGTAGGAGCTCATTCTGAGAAAGGAGCAAAGAAAAAACAAAATGCAAGTAACTTGTTTGGAGAGACGATGTTGCAATGTAAGGGGTGGAGCAATATATTTTTGTATTTGTATATAAGGTTTGCTTTTGCATGTGGCCCAAAATGGCAGCTTTATTGTTACACTGTAATTTCTATTTGACCTTGGACACGCCTCTCTCAAATGTAAATCTCTCTGTACTTCTCACATCTGCCCCACCTGCAGCGCAGCATGGTTTTACCCCCAGGTGCATCGTTACTTGCCCTATTTTTTACTTTGTTCCCAACTCAGAACCAGACGCATTATTGGCTCCAGGCAACAAGACATAATTTGAAAATGACTGAACTGCTGGATCAATTCCGACGGTAGAAGAAAGTTTCAAATCACACTTTCTATATATCTTAATACACATTAATTTCTATATAAACTACACTCTAATTGTATCCTAATATTTTGCCTTATGTCTGAACACAATATTTTAAGAATCATAAATAAAGGTTAATTTTTATACATTTTTCAGAGAATAAGGTATAGAGGATTTACTTGATATATGAAGTGCACTGATTCAAAATCTTGTCTTTTTTCTGTTGTTAATTAATTAGTTTAATTAGAAGATTATAAGGAAGCACCTCCATAAAATTATTATTGAGAATACTAACCATATAGGTATCATTAACCACTTAAATGATGTATCTAGGTCATTAAGAACAAATCATTTTATTTCTCTGGGTAAGGAAATAATACATTACACATATATCGGTGCGGGATCATAACAGTTGTTCTGAACTTTCAATAAACTAGATGTTCCCGTTCAAAGATTCCCGGCAATACAATCTGAGACAACAACTATAAATTAGAGATGAGCGGTTGGGATTCTGTGGAATCTGAACCGCTCTGAACATTGTGGATCTGAGTTCCATGCCTGACTCGGATCCCCGTTCGAGGCCGAACTGCAGCCTCCTAGTTTCGGATTCTTGTGCAGGACACCCTCAAACTGGCCCAGCCAAGGCACCCCAGGGTACCGCCATAGTAAGAAAAGTGCAGTGTAAAATAGATAGTTAAGAGCTGCCACAGCTGCATATAAAGAATTAAAATAAAAAGTGAAGTACATGTATAATAAACAAACAGTGAAGGGTTAAAATGTGTTATAAAAGAAAAATGTGTTATAATGCAGTGCCCTGAAACAGATCAACCAAAGCAATCCAGGGGGACCCATGCCACTGCTGTGTGGCAATGTTTAATAGATGTGCTTAAATTGTGGTGTCTGTGCCGCTGCGCTGCTGATTTGTCACTTAGTAACCAGTCAGCTCACTGCAACCTTTGGCCAGTAATGTTGAAAACAATAGTATAAGCTGTGAGGTGGTCTAAATTGACTGGAAATGACTGGAAATTAATGTTATTGAGGTTAATGATACTATAAGAAGAAAAAAAGGACCAATTTATGTGATTTTAGCTTTTTTTGTACATTTTTGTAAAAAAAAATCCAAATCGAAAGCCAGTCACCGCAGTTTGGCAAATCCAAATCCAAAGTCAGACGACGTATTAGAGCCAAATCCAAAGTTGGCAAAAATGGTCCGGCGCACATACCTACTATAAATGTACTGAAACAAATTATATTGGCCAATCAGTGCAGAGATTTGTTAGGGCACAATTGTACTATAGGATCATTATACAACAGTACAATTAAACAGTTGAGTACTGTAGATCATTTTGTCTTCTCTTCAGAAGAGAAACAAGAAACAGCTTTCTGCAAAGACTCGTAATCTTTCATTTTATTTTGTGTCAATCCAGATGGCTAAACACAATAAAGACTCTAGTGAAGTAGGGCACTGTACTGTACCAGAGAATATCTTATTTGGTCAGAAACAAATCCTTCCCCATCACTCTGCCCACTGGTGTCCAGCACCTGCCCTGTCACATGAGTGGAGGCTGGAACGCAAAGCAGTGAAAAGAAGACATATTGGACTCCCAATATGTCTGTCTTTAGGATACTTTCTGGGACTGTGGAAGGGCTATTTATTAGAGGCTATTGTCGGACAGATAAGATTACATGAATGGCTACAAAACATTACTATGTATTGCATCACTATGGTGCGAAATTTAGTGAAATTTTCTGTTAGACACTTGATGTTCTACATGAATAAAGCCTTCGATCTGATATAGTAATCATCAATAGAATGGTGTATTATTACCTTAATGATAATGTACAAATTAGCATCTCACAAAATCTCTTTGAATACTAGGAGAAAAAAAAGACAATTTGGACCACATTTTACAAGCTAACTTTGGTAAGTGCTTAGTTTGTTAAACTGTACATGTCCTATTTAATATAAAACACAAGGGTCATGGAAGGGCCCAAGGACAATTCCATTGTGCACCACTTTTCATTATGGACTTTTCAATGCAGCACTTTTCATTATGGGCTTTGCCCACCTTGCTGTATTGGTGTAAAGACAGCTAACCTTTTACTCATTCACCATTAACCTGACGCCTGTGACTTGCTGGTTGAAGAAAATTATTATTATTATCTTTTTTCTACTAGGCTATAACTTTGGCTTAAATCACTTATATTGGCCTGAGGCTTGTGATTTGCTGCTTGGATTCAGTTTGCATTTGAAAACTTTCATTTGAAAGCTTGGTTTTTAATAATTTGTTTCTTGTTTCAGATTTACTTACTGTACTTATAGTATTAATTGCTTCACCTTCCTATAAATACCTCACTTCCAGTCACCTGTACTGGCCCCCGAGCCTGTGATTTGCTGTTTGGAGTAAGTTTGATGGTGATCTAGTTTTCTACTGTACTATATTTTACTCCAACATCAATCATCAGTACTGGCCTGAGGTCTGTAAGGTGCAGCTTGGATTCAGTTTGTATTTGAAAATTCACATTTGGAAGCTTAGTTTATAAAAATTTGTACCATATTTTCAGTTTACTTTTACTTATACTAATAAACAATTACCTTCCGCTAAATATTCTGCCTCCAATCACCTTGTACTGGCATTGGGATGGTGATATGCTGTTTGGATTAAGGCCCTCATTCAGACCCACTCGCAAGCACTATGCGCTCACAAGTTGGTTGATGGTGGGGCATTGCACATGCGCCACGTATGCCATGCATGTGTGCAAGCCCCATAGCGAGTGAGAAATTAACTCGTTCTGGGGCTCGCTACAAACAGGGCGGCTGTCGATGTTGATCGACAGCTCACCCCATTTTGTAGGTGGGGAGGGGGGGTGGCTGGTCAAATGGAGGAGTTGATGAAGAAATGCCTGCCATTTGTGGGCGGCCCTACTGACATCACTCACTCGTGATGTCAGTAGTGAGCTTCCTGCTCTAATTGAGCTGGAAGCTCACTGGGGCATGTGGCAGAGGAGACCCTACCACAAGGGTCTCGTTGCAAGCCCGATGGTCACAACTATCGTGACCATTACCTGGCCACTTGCAAAAGCTGTGGGTGGTCACCCACAGTTTAGCAAGTGGCCAGTAGGCCGGTTTTAAATAAAAAAGCTTCTGCCCTCATTCAAAGCGAGCACTCGCTTTTTGCGAGCACCTCTGAATGAGGTCCTAAGTTTTATGGTAATTAGTTGTCTACTAGACATTATTCCAGCAAAAATAATCTGTACTGGCCTGAGGTCAGTGATTTGCTGTATGGAGAAGTGTGCTGGTAATATATTTTTCTTTCTACCAGACTTTAACTTCTAGGATATTAGATCTAAATTAATGAAAACATTCCACAGGGCTGTATAGTTTATTCAACTGCTATCCTGTCTGCCACTGCTGTGCCACTAAGTTTCACAGATGTGCTATATTCTTTTAAACTACACTGTGTTTGTGCTGCTGCTCTGTCACAAAGTTTAGCCAGCCAGCTCACTGCAGCCTTTAGCAAAACAAGGTGGTCAAAATTAACTGGAAATGTTATTAATGTTAATAATACCGTAGGAACAAAATCAGGTCCAAATGACATTATTTTAGCTGTTTTTATCAGTTTTTAAAGAAAACCAAATCAAATGAGGGTGATTTTGCCAAAATCAAAAACCCAAAACATGACAATGATTTAGAACCAAAAACAAAACCCAGGGGTCTGAGCTCATTTCTAATACGAATAACTAAAGTGAATAGTAAAGAAATATTTTAAGTAAAAACAAAATTCAAGGAACTGAAGTATTCAATTCAGTTACAATATAGACTATGTGAACCTAAAGCTGCATACACACGTAAAGATTTTCAGTCCAACCATCCAACTAGTTGACAATCAGCAATTTGCTCCCAATTGCCGGAAAATGGACAAACACTGTTGTTTGAACAACTTGTTTAGATCAAACATTTAACAAACTTGTCTGAATGACCATTTTCATCTGTTTTCTGGCATTTAGGAGCAAATTGCTGATCATCATTTACTCCTATACATTACATAGATTTTCATTCCAACCAATCAACTACTAGGATGGTTGGACAGAAAATCTTTAGGTGTGTACCCAGCTTAACAGCCATATTAGAGGTTATTATTAGTGCTGTAAAGTTTAGGCTTCATGCATAAAGCAATATAACATTTGCTCAATTGGATTACTGAGGCCTGCACAGAGCAGAACAGCAAGAAGAGAGCACTTCAGTCTGGCATGGCTGGCTATTAATATAATAGAGTGGCGACTTGGGTAGGCAGATGCACAAATAGTGAACACAAAAAAATATAGAAGGAATCTCCTAATAGGAAGATTAATAGCATCATGTATCAATTTATACAATACAGAGCATAAAAGAACAGAAAGATAGCATATTTCTAATGGCACACATGTGAGCACCTAATTGGATATTACTGAACCCTGAATCTTTGATATTCATATTCCTGGTGTGCTTCAGGAGCGATATAATTAGAAGTCACATGGACACTAAGAATTTGAGGAAAAGATGAGGAGCACATTTCTGAAATTTGCTTTACGGTTGCTGGTACTGTCCAGGGTAAAATTCATGTAGCGTACTGGGTGCATGAACCATATGTAGGGTAGACTGGAAAGATAAGACACCAGCAGTGACAATAAGAGCAGCAAGTGGAACATCCTGGAGATGTTCATCTAAAGTCTCATGAATAATCTGTTGTTGTAGTTTGTGATCTTCGCGCAGTAGAAGACGCAGAGCACGGTGCCCCACCACAGGCTGCAGAACTTCACAAATGTTATTGCAGTGACATAATATTCAGAATAATTGTTATTTGGAATGATTGAATGAGAAGCAATTGCCTCAACAGTAATCCTAAGAGAAGCCATCAGAAGAATTATCCTCACCACTCCCAGGCTGGTCATGATTATGTCAATGGTTTGAAGAGTTTGTCCCTTCAGCCACCATACAAATGAGGATTTGTATCACAATAAATGCATTGAGAAGAAATCTGGTAAATATTAGAGAAGAGCTGACAGTTATTATCAAGATGAAAGTTGCAAAAATCATAGTTCCTGTACAAGATGCGGCAGTATTGTCAGAGCACCTGATTCCTTCATAACCACCTGCCTGGATCATTGTGCAGACTGTCTGCAGTGTGACATGACCTGAGATTGATTTATTATTAAATATAGGAATGCTTACATTATGTTTTACATGACATTTGGCTACCAAATTAGAAATAGCTCATTCAGTGCCATCATTACATATAGAACACGATAGGCAATTAAGTTACTTTGAAGCCATGTTAGATATTCCTGAAACTCAGATTCTAATTAACGTTGTCGAAAGTTTATGATGTTTGTGAGGGCAGTGGCGTAACTAATGTCCCTGCAGCCACTGTGGTGGCTTGGGGGCGCCGCCGAATGAGGGGGCTAGCTGCCAAAGAAGCAAGTGGAGAGCCGCGCCCAGTGCTCAGTTAGTGGTGCAGTACTGTTATGATGCGCCACATGCGCTGGAGACTGAGAAGGACCAGGACGTCACCAGGCACAAGGGAGCCGGCGGAGCTCTCGTTGTGTATCAGTCAGTGTGACTGACTGAACTGAAGAAGAGTGCTGGGCCCGGGCTGGCTGCTGTTGAGAGGTGATCGGACGGCAGCTGCTTCCTGAGGACTGCGGGCGGCCTGCAGGAGCGTGGGAGCCGCGACCCAGATGGTTAATCACCAGCGGTGATATAGGGCTCTGCAGCGGCTGTGGCAGTGACAGAGCCTGTATTCACAGCCGCTGCCCAGCCCTGTATCTCAGCCGCTGTCCAGTGAGTCCACCCCAGTATCACAGCGGCTGCCTGCCGCTGCCCTGCCCACCCCAGAATCACAGCTGCTTCCCAGCCCAGCTGTATCAGGGATGGGCCTGGGCAGTGGCTGTGATACAGCAGGGCTGGGCAGGGCAGAGTCTGTAAAAAAAAGCATCCCAGCCAGGGAGTGCTTGTAAAAATAAGGGCTGGAGGCCACTAGAGCAAGTAATAATAAGGGCTCGGGGGGAGCCTGGAGCCTGTAATAATAAAGGCTGGGGGGGGGGAGACTGGAGCCTGTAATAATAAGGGTTGGGGGGTGAGACTGGAGCCTGTAATAATAAGGGCTGGGGGGGAGACTGGAGCCTGTAATAATAAAGGCTGGGGGGGAGACTGGAGCCTGTAATAATAAGGGCTGGGGGGAGACTGGAGCCTGTAATAATAAAGGCTGGGGGGGAGACTGGAGCCTGTAATAATAAAGGCTGGGGGGGGGAGACTGGAGCCTGTAGTAATAAGGGCTTGGGGGGGGAGACTGGAGCCTGTAATAATAAGGGCTGGGGGGGGGAGACTGGAGCCTGTAATAATAAGGGCTGGGGGGTGAGGCTGGAGCCTGTAATAATAAGGGCTGTGGGGGGGGGTGAGGCTGGAGCCTGTAATAATAAGGGCTTGGTGGTGAGACTGGAGCCTGTAAAAATAAGGGCTGGGGGTTAGACTGGAGCCTGTAATAATAAGGGCTGGGAGGGCGCACCAGTAACTTTTTGGCAGGGGGGAGCAAAATTAATAGTTACGCCACTGTGTGAGGGATATTAAAGATATAAAACTGCGTAGGAAAGTCAGTTTTCTGAAACATGGTAGTTTTTCACCTATGTAATTGTCACAACAATAAATTTGCTACTTTATTGTAAAATAAAGCAATAGCACTTTCCTCCAGCATGGAACATATATGAAGTGGATCTGGATAACGGTGAAGTCAGTTTCTTAGTTGTCAGATCTTAATATGGGGTAGATGTTTGAGAGTTCCCAAAAATGAAGCACACTAATAGAACATTGGGGTAAATGTATTATAGTGGCACGGAACGTCCTGCTATGACTCATGCTGCTTTGCCTCTTTACCAAGGTGATCCAGGAAGCTCTACATATGAGATGTATGAACATCTCATCTGCCAGAAAGGGTGAGTGAAAACTTCCCCCTCCTGCGATCCCTGCCTGAGTACACAGCGCATCAGCCTAGTGCTGTGTGTCACACTCCCGGGCGGCTCCACTGGGCATGTGCGAGATCTCGCAAGCATCACAATATCCTGCGTGCAGCCCCTGGAGCCAGCAGCCATCACAGCAAGGACAGAGCAATGACAGCTGTAACTGACCGTTCATACATTGCCCACCATATCGGCATGCTGTCTTGTAGAAAGTAGCACCGATAATGACAGTTGTGCACAGCGCCGCTGTCATTTACTGTACAGCCCCACAATAATACATTTATGAGAAGCGGTATCAGCGATATTGCCCCTTCAAACATTTCCCCCATTATCCTATAAATAACATTTATTATGTGCATATAAAAGCACCAAAACATACATAAAAGGATGTTAAAAAGAGATAAAAAACTATTTGTGATAGGTTCCCCGGCTCTGGGAAGCCATCAAGCATATCAGAGTCACTAACATAGAGTCACTAAATCTGCCCTTGCTGGTCACCACTGTGTCAGTAAATGTCACTGACAACAAGGATAAATTTCACAGGACCAACTTTGGAACAATTTATTATATATATTCAGATGTGTCCACATACACTTATCAGTGCGCTATATATTTGGTGCTTCATCTTTGGGAACTCTCACACATGTCTACCCCATATTAAGATCTGACAACTAAGAAAGTGACAGTTATCCAGCAACACTTCATATATAATCCATGTTCAAATTGTGCCAAACAGCCCAGTTTATCATGCCACAGACTAAGCTACTTAGCTGCACAAAAACACTATTCCCAGTTACCTAGTAAACCATTTGCGACCTAAGAAGCAATATGAGGATACAGTAGCAACATGATGGAAAAATATAGCAGACTTGGGCAAAAATTACGAAAGGCAAATCCGATACTAGTGACCCTCACCATGTATTAATTATGCCAAAGCTGCCACTTTATGCCAAGTCCTTTGGCACAAATAAAGCTAGTAAACTATTTGCACACTGAGATGCAAGAAAAGTAGCAAAGTTGAGGAAAAAGTAGCAAATTTGATTACAGAGTATCCAGCATGGATACATTTTTGTTGAGTCTTCCTTGTTCATATACAGTAGATGCCTCTGCCCAATCAGTGTGGCCCCATGCATTCTTATGGAGAGTGACCACAAGAGACCTCTTAGTGGCACTATGTGTTATGGGTGTTTTTTTTTTCAAATCCCCAGTGGGTGGTAACATGGATTGTATTGGACCTAACCCTTTGGAACGTGTGAGTAATACATGGGACAATCAGGGGTGTGTTAGTGTGTATTTTAATATTAGATTTCTATTTTAAATGCTTAATGTGAGTGTGTCCTACTGCACATGCGTGGAAGGATCCCAAGCTGGAACGCATGAATCCTGTGTATGCACCATGAGTGCAGCGTGTTATTGTGGCTCAGTCAGTTTTATGAACTGTTAGTGCCGGTTCTATGCACTGCTAGTGCCTGGCGCTGATAGCACCACAGCACCTTTATTTAAATGTGGGCCAGTTGGATGAGATGGTACTTCTTGTTACAACAGACCAGTGCCATTTCGTACAGACTCCGGTAGAATTGTCGGTCTTTACACTAATTAGTGATGGTACAAATAGGTAAGTGGTTGTTTTTACTTTTGGATTGTGGTGACACTTTGTTGTTATATACTATGGAGAGGATCGGCTGTCTTGACAAAAGTCCTTGAGACAAACATCTGCATTTTATGTGACATGTGAGTCTTCAATATAAAAAACTTTTTCAACTTTTCTATGGAATTGGTGAGTGCCCTCTCTTTTTCTGTACTTATATATTAGTGTTAGGTTTCTTTTGGAAGCAGTTTGCACGTCCGTTTCAGACTGACTCTGAATAAGGCCCTTAGTATTGGGTAATGGGTAAAATTGTTACAATAGGAAATGACTAACAGGTGACTAAATTTAAACATTAGTTTAATAATTATTCACATTTATTCTTTTTTTTTTAATCACTGTAGTACATCCTCTAGTTTAAAATGTCATCATATTTCAGTGGTGTATAATATCAGTCCCTGTTGGAAGTTACTAAACTGAAAAGCTCTGATTGTGCAAGAAGGAAAATATAATGACAATAATGACGTCTTCTGGTAACTGGAGCCTCTCTTTGTTTTTTTTAAACTGTTTACTTGTTTTGGAGCCGTCATTCTCCATGTTGCTAACCTTTGTGCCCAGTCAGATCTACATTGTAGTTACACTCACTAGTTCAGTGCTTATGTTTTCTGTGGTCACTACATCTATTGACTTATTGCAATAAGCTGAACTCCCCACCGATGTTACTCTATGGGGAAGTGCTATAGCATTTTAAAACTATGTTATTGGGAGCTAAATTGATTGTTTGCTCTGTCTGCCTCCTCCCAACTTCCCCTCCTCACCTCTTTTCCCTGTCTATCGATAGTCACCAGAATGTTCCAGCAGATGAGAGAGACTATCTGAGGTGTAACCAATGATGATCCCTCATGTTGTGTGCAGTGATAGTCTGCCCCCAGAGACTGGAGACTGGCCTTGTCCATTGCAGGGTACAGGTCTTGTCAGATACTCAGAGTGTACATGGCCAGGGCTTAGAACAGGAGCAGCATATGGGACAGTGGGTGGAAGTCTGTCACTCCAACTTGATATATTGGTGGCAATGACAGCTGTGGGCTGGGGAGATGCAGCGATCATAGGGTGCCTCTGGCTTTCTGCCATCCACCCAAGTCTCTTGGCCACAATTGGGAAGTAGTTTCAGAACTTTCTCCTTTTGTGCAGGGGGTGGAGGCTGTGTTTGGGCATCAGTGAGAGCTGTAAGGGGAGGAAGGGGGTGGGGCCACACTACCGCTCTCTACTTGAGTTGTGGCAATCATGGGGTGCCTCTGGCTTTCTGCCATCCATTCAAGTCTTTTGGTCACAATTAGGAGGTAGTTTCAGGACCTTTTCTTTTTTTACGGGGAGAAGGCTGTGTTTGGGCACCAGTGAAAGCTGTAAGGGGAGGGTGGGTGTGGGGCCACGTTCCCAATCTCTACTTGACTTGTGCTAGACATATGCTCTACCTCATTATATAATAGATTCTGATTCAGACCCGCTCGCATGCGGGTTGATGGTTGGCCAGTGCGCATGCGCAACGCGCGTGTGCAAGCCCCGTAGTGAGTGTGAAATCACTCGCTCTGGTGCTCGCAATAAAATGGGGTGGCTGTCGATGTTGATCATTAATCTTTAATGCGCATGCATTAATCTTTTGACATCAGCAGGAGGAGCAGAATATTAGTTGACAGCAAGGAGGCTGTGTTCCTGAACAATAAAATTTAAATTGTTGTGTTATTCTTATGACTTGTAATAGAAATTGAACCTGTAATTTTCATTGTAAAAGTGCCAATTGACATGATATGATCTCTTTATTGTAATAAAATACCTAATATACTTGTCCAAAGTCAGTCTACTTACCTCTTTACCTCTCTGTACCCAAGAAAGAACCTAGAAACCCCATTCTTACGTATACCCAGTTTAGGGGTGTTACACTTTCAATTTTTTTAAATTAATTTCTGTAAAACCTGCTTTACTACTAGTACCATATCGATGTTGTGACTTAAGCCCTGGGGCATGGACCTTCCTAGAGGATGAGGAAGTTGGCAGCCTTGCACTGCTGGAGGCAGCTACAACATGTGGTTCTTGGCCTTGCTCTCCTGCATTGTGACAGCCCTCCATGTTGTCACTTCTGAGACTAGAGAAGAGGACGTGATGGGCCTAAGTTGGGGAAAGAAGCAGAGACGAGGGGCCTGGATGTACGTTCTCCTCATCCACAGGTCTTGAGTGTTAGCGAGACCTGGGCAAAGGTGCGGAGTCTAACTCACAGGATGGTGTTCACCAGTGACCCCCCCAATTGGGATATGGGCTTAGCTGCACTCCGTGAGCAGGTGGCGGTCCTTTGACCAGGTACCCAAGCCCTACAGGGATAGAGACACTACACCCATGGCCCAGCGAGGATATGCCTGCAAAGCACCAAACAGTCCCTTAAAACACTATTTAGAAAAACACCTTGACAGGAGGATCAAATGTCAATAAGGATTTCAAGTGGGCAGCAACTCACGGTTATTTGAGACGTCACAAGAGATAGAAGGCACATGGGTAGAGGTGGTATACGTTGTAGCACGGATGTTCACTGGAGACGTAAGGCACACAGGTGGGGATGGCACGGGTATTCACCAGAGATGTATAGGCACACAGGTAAAGGTGGTAACACTTCTGCACGGGTATTCACCAGGGACGGGAGGCACACAGGTAGAGATGGCATACTGCTGCACGGGTATTCACCAGAGACGGGAGGCACACAGGTAGAGATGGTATACTGCTGCACGGGTATTCACCAGAGACGGGAGGCACACAGGTGGAGATGGTATACACTGCTGCACGGATGTTACAGAGACAGAAGGCACACAGGTAGAGATGATAACACTGCTGCTACAAGGAAGGTTAGGAACCTCGACCGGGAACTCACTATAGCACGCTAGGAGACAACCATTGTTCAGGCAATTTCCTGGAACCTGTGGAACAGTTTTATACCCAGGGGAACCCTTAGACAGGTGCACAGCATCAGCTGATCACGGACCTATCAAAGAGAAGGATACAGTCACATGGGCCGACTGTCATGGCGGCGCCCATGTCCGGACTTGCGATGCCGGACACCAGCCCACCAGGAAGCCACTACATGCGGGGAGAATACTCAGCCTCTCACCTGCCGTCGCACAAGCCGCCCGACCACCCAGGATGACTGGGGAAGCTGGCGGCGCGGTAAGCAGGAGCCGATCCCCAGCTGAGCCCTGAGAGTACCCCCTCCTTTAAGGGTGGGCACTGAACACCCTTCAGGCTTACCTGGAAATCTCCTATGAAAACTCTGGATTAGTCGCGGAGCGTGTACATCAGAGGCTCTGATCCAGGCCCTCTCCTCGGGGCCGTAGCCCTTCCAATCGATGAGATATTGAAGGGTGTTGAATTTGTGCTTGGAATCCAAGATCTTCTCCACCTCAAATTCAGTGCCTTGTGATGTCTTGACTTGAGGCAATTTAGGAGAACAATTCTGAAAACGATTGAGCACCAGGGGTCGTAAGAGAGAAACGTGAAAAGTATTTGAAATCTTCATTTGAGGAGGAAGTTCCAATTTATAAGTTACTGGACTGATTATCTTAAGGATACGATATGGCCCAATAAAATGTGGAGCAAGTTTGATGGACGGGACTCTTAAGCGAATATTCTTGGAAGATAACCAAACCCTGTCCCCAACTCTCAACAGTGGAACAGCCAAACGTCTTCTGTCCATGAATTTCTTGTAATTCCTTGAAGATTGCTTAAGGGATAGGTGAATTTTATTCCATAAAACTGAAAAGGATTGGATCTCCTGATTCACAGCCGGGACATCTATAGATGGAAGCTTCTGGAAATCTGGAACTCGTGGGTGTCTACCAAAAACCATAAAAAAAGGAGTGGATTTAGAGGAAGAATGGAATTTAAAATTATGAGAGAACTCTGCCCATGGTAGGAGGTCCACCCAATCATCCTGGGAGGATGACACAAAGAGCCTAATGAAGGTCTCCAGCTCTTGATTGACCCTTTCCGTTTGACCATTCGACTGTGGGTTGTAGGCTGAGGAAAAGTTCAGTTTAATTCCACAGGTGTTACACTGGACTCTCCAGAATTTGGCTGAAATTGAACACCTCGATCAGAGACTATTTCCTTGGGGAGACCGTGTAATCTGAAGATGTCTCGAATAAAAATTTTTGCTAATTGAGGAGCAGAAGGAAGGCCAACGAGCGGGATAAAGTGTGCCATTTTAGAAAAGCGATCCACGACCACCCATACCGTGTTATGCCCCTTGCACCGAGGTAATTCAGAAATAAAATCCATTGAGATGTGGGTCCATGGAGCAGCTGGGATAGACAAAGGATGAAGAGGACCAACCATCTGTCTACGCGGAGTTTTATGTTGGGCGCATTTGATACAGGAGCGGACAAACTCCGTGACATCCTTCTTCATGGTCGGCCACCAGTAAGATCGAAGTAAGAACTGGTAGGTTTTGGTGATTCCAGTGTGACCTGCAAACAAGGATGCATGAGCCCAAACCAGCAATTTTTTACGTAGATTAGGAGGTACAAAAATTTTTCCAGGTGGTAGAGATACTACTTGAGTAGGAGCAAACACCATTGGGTCTAAAATGGGACGAACTTGAGAACACTCATCCTCCTCCAACTTGGTCATAAAGGAGCAAGATAATGCATCAGCTTTTTTGTTCAACACACTGGACGAAACTGAAGTTTTAAATCAAACCTAGAAAAGAAAAGTGACCATCGTGCCTGCCTGGCATTCAACCGGTGTGCAGTTTGCAGATAGATTAGATTCTTATGGTCTGTAATAATCGTAACAGGAAATTTAGTCCCTTCAAGAAGATACCACCATTCCTCCAAGGCTAAACGCATAGCTAACAGTTCTTGGTCGCCAATAATATAATTCCTTTCTGCAGGAGAAAATTTACGGGAGAAAAATCCACAGGGATGAGTCTTCCCGTGTTCAGCAGTCTGAGATAATACCGCCCCTACTCCAACAGAGGATGCGTCCACCTCCACAATGAACGGTTTGTCAATTCACGGCTGGCAGAGAATTGGAGCTTCCAAAAAGGCTCTTTTTAGGTTTTGAAAGGCTTGTACTGCTGGAACAGACCATTTAGAAGGATTGGCTCCTTTCCTTGTGAGGGAGGTAATGGGTGCTTCCAGTGTAGAAAAATGTGGAATAAATCTCCTATAATAGTTCGCGAATCCTAAGAAACGCTGAGTACCTTTTAAAGAAGTAGGTAGGGGCCACTCCGAGATTGCTTTTAGTTTATCAGGATCCATCTGGAGACTCCTCCTGGAGATTATATGACCCAGAAAAGGTACCGACATTTGATTAAACACACATTTGGATAGTTTCCCAAAGAGGTGATGAGCACGAAGGCGGGACAATACCTCCCATACATGAAGATGATGGTTCTGTAAGTCTCTGGAAAAAATTAAGATGTCATCGAGATAAATCACAACAAATTTATGAAGAATATCAAGGAAGACCTCGTTGACATAGCCTTGAAAAATAGCTGGTGCTTTGCAAAGACCGAAGGGCATTACAAGGTACTCGAAGTGCCCGTCTCTGGTATTGAACGCGGTCTTCTACTCGTCCTCCGCTTTAATTCGAATCAAGTTATACTCGCCACGTAGATCCAGCTTGGTGAAAACTTGAGCCCCTTGGACTTTGTCAAAAAGTTCAGAAATTAAAGGTAAGGGGTACCGATTTTTTATGGTGATCTGATTTAAGCCTTGGTAGTCTATGCACAGACGGAGTCCTCCATCCTTTTTCCCTACAAAAAAGAAACCTGCCCCTGCAGGAGAAGAAGAGGGCCAAATGAACCCTTTACCAAGGTTTTCCTTAATGTATTCTTCCATGGCCGCAGTCTCTTGCACGGACAAGTGGTAAACACGGCCACGTGGAGGACTTTTCCCGGGAAGTAAATCAATAGCGCAGTCCCATGGTCGATGCAGAGGAAGTACATCTGCTACTTGTTCACAGAATACGTCGGCAAACTCTTGATAAGCCTCGGGCAACCCCGTCTGGGAGGGGTGTCTAGGAGACTCAGGACGGAGAAACTTTTTAGCTGGGTTGGAGACCGTTACTTGGTTACATACTGGAATGACCTTGGCCAAACAGTTTTGAAAACAATGTGAGCCCCAGGACAAGATTTGCATAGCATCCCAGTCGAAGACAGGATTGTGTTGTTTCAACCAGGGCAATCCTAATACCAGCTCATAGGAGGATTCAGGTAATACAAAAAATTCTAACATTTCCTGATGTAAGCATCCAACTCGGACAGTCACAGGATAAGAAAGCGAAGAAATGGGTAGTCCCACCAGCGTTTTACGATCAAGTCCGGACAGTAACAATTTATTAGGTAGGGGAACAACTGGAACACCCAAAGTGTGAATCAATTTCTCTGAAATAAAATTACTAGCGGCTCCAGAATCAATTAAAGCATGGACCTTTCTTGTCCTGGACTTATGGGAAAGCGACACTACTAGAAGACTTTCTGATAATTGGGATGGCTTGAGAATGACCCCCAACTGAATGCTCCCTTCTTCAGTCAGGGTCTTGCATTTCCCGCAAGTAGAGGACAATTCTTCAAAATGGGGTTAGGTGCAGCGCAATAAATACACAGTTTATTTTGGAAGCGTCTATTGCGCTCTGCCAGGGTGAGTTTAGTTCTATTGACCTGCATCGGTTCCTCTTCCATAGCTGAGGTGGGCATAGGCAGACTGGCACCAGAAGGACGGACAGGTAGACGTTCACCTCTTCCCCTACTAGCCCACCTTTCCCGGTGACGAAGATCAATTTTAATGCAAAGAGAGATCACGTCAGTGAAGGATTCGGGCAAATCGCTGGAGGCAAGTTCATCCTTCATCCTCTCAGAGAGTCCATGAAGGAAGGACGCCTTAAGAGCTTCTTCATTCCATTTTAATTCTGATACCAGGGTCTGAAACTGGACTACATACTGCCCTACGGATCGTGCACCCTGACGCACACGGAGAAGATCAGAAGATGCAGATGCAGAATGGCCTGGCTCATCAAAAATTCTCTTAAATGCTAAAACAAATTCCTCGTAAGTAGATACGATGGGGTCCGCCCATTCCCATAGAGGGGAGACCCAGTCTAGCGCTGCTCCTGTTAACAGGGATATAACATATGCCACTTTTGCCCGAGACGTGGGGAAATTCTGGGGAAGGCACTCAAATTGGATCTCACATTGGTTAATGAAACCGCGGCACCGCCTGGGATCACCATCAAACGTTTCTGGAGTAGCTAACTGGAGTCGGGGTTTGGGGGTAGGAGCCACCGGTGGAGGAACTGATGGAGGAGGTGGGGGAGCTGCAGCCGGAGGAGCCGGAAGAATAGAGGCCAATGTGGTTTGTATAGAAACCAGTTGCCTCGAGAGCTCCTGTAAGTACTGAGCCACTTGTTGTTGAGCCGCCTCTTGGTTGTCCATCCGAGAGGTCAACTCTTGTAGAGACCCAGTACCTTGGGATCCTGCAGCCTCCATTGGGCCTGAACAAACTGTCACGTCTGAGACTAGAGAAGAGGACGTGATGGGCTTAAGTTGGGGAAAGAAGCGGAGATGAGGGGCCTGGATGTACGTTCTCCTCATCCACAGGTCTTGAGTGTTGGCGAGACCTGGGCAAAGGTGCGGAATCTAACCCAAAGGATGGTGTTCGCCAGTGACCCCCCCAATTGGGATATGGGCTTAGCTGCACCCTGTGAGCAGGTCGCGGTCCTTTGACCAGGTACCCAAGCCCTGCAGGGATAGAGACACTACAACCGTGGCCAAGCGAGGATATGCCTGCAAGGCACCAAACAGTCCCTTAAAACACTGTATAGAAAAACACCTTGACACGAGGATCAAATGTCAATAAGGATTTCAAGTGGGCAGCAACTCACGGTTACTTGAGACGTCACCAGAGATAGAAGGCACACAGGTAGAGGTGGTATACGTTGTAGCACGGATGTTCACTGGAGACGTAAGGCACACAGGTGGGGATGGCACGGGTATTCACCAGAGACATATAGGCACACAGGTAAAGGTGGTAACACTGCTGCACGGGTATTCACCAGGGACGGGAGGCACACAGGTAAAGGTGGTAACACTGCTGCATGGGTATTCACCAGGGACGGGAGGCACACAGGTAGAGATGGTATACTGCTGCACGGGTATTCACCAGAGACGGGAGGCACACAAGTAGAGATGGTATACACTGCGGCACGGATATTCACCAGAGACGGAAGGCACACAGGTGGAGATGGTATACACTGCTGCACGGATGTTACAAAGACGGAAGGCAGACAGGTAGAGATGATAACACTGCTGCTACAAGGAAGGTTAGGAACCTGGACCGGGAACTATAGCACGCTAGGAGACAACCGTTGTTCATGCAATTTCCTGGAACCTGTGGAACAGTTTTATACCCAGGGGAACCCTTAGACAGGTGCACAGCATCAGCAGATCACGGAGCTATCAGAGAGAAGGATACAGTCACATGGGCCGACTGTCATGGCGGCGCCCATGTCCGGACTTGCGATGCCGGACACCAGCCCACCAGGAAGCCACTACATGCGGGGAGAATACTCAGCTTCTCCCCCGCCGTCGCGCAAGCCGCCCGACCACCCAGGATGACTGGGGAAGCCAGCGGCGCGGTAAGCGGGAGACGATCCCCGGCTGAGCCCTGACACATGTTTTCTGCAGTCTTGAAGCAGTGTCACAATCACCAATAGTGTAGCCAAGGTGCGGTTACAAAATTAACACACGTGCAGTCATGCGCATACACAAAAAAAATAGAAAAAAAGACAAATGATGATTTATACTTTTTGTCAGCTCCAGAAGAACTTGGCCCCAGAGTAACGATTGATCATGACTGGAGTCTGTCAGCACAAGGTTGCAATTTGCATTATTTTCTGGATCTTGTCCACTACTACGGTTAAGCCTGAAAACCCATCCACACAAACAAGAAAAAAATATGATACTTTCATTGTTTTTTTTTTATTGAGCACGACTGTAGCCGCTGGATCTTGTGCGCTAATGTGGTTAAGTCTAATACCCACGCACACACAGAAGAAAAATATATATAAGACAGTGACACTTGTATTGTTTTTTTTTTGATTGAACATGACTGTAGTCGCTGGATCTTGTGCGCTAATGTGGTAACACCCACGCACACACAGAAGAAAAATATATATAAGACAGTGACACTTTTATTGTTTGTTTTTTTTAGGAACGACTGGAATCGGGCAGCACAAGGTTGCAAGTGCAACGTGCGTTGCTGGCTGGCTCTTGTGAGCTACTGTGGTTAAGCCTAACACGCACACACAGAAAAATATAAAAAGACACTTTGAGTCCAGAACTTGGGCCCAGAGATGGACACAGCACAAGCTCAGGACACTGCAGACAGCCCAGATGGATCACCAGACAGCACAGTGACAGTGACAGCACCGTGACCAGAGACCGGAATGGATCAGCACAGACAGCACAGTGATAGTGATTAATGACAGAATGGATCAGCAGTCACCAGCCTAGGACACAGCAGATAGCACCATCACCTCTCCCAGCCCTACACTACCCACCCTCCCTGTTCACTTTACACAGCCGGAGTGGAAATGGCATCCGTCGCGTGGTCCCTTATATACTACATTGATCATAGAAACGAAAGCTTGCGAACCGCGAGATTTCCATCTCTATGGTGTTGCCTCGGTTTTGAGAACCAAGTAAGGCGGGAACCTCCGAGCCTGCTTGGATTCGACTTGGATATGCTAAATTCGGGTGGGTTTGGTTCTCTGGGAACGGAACCCGCTCATCTCTAGCGCCGACCCAGGTGTTTTGGTTTTGGATCTGTATCTCCTTCAAGGTTTTGGATCTGGATTTGGTTTTGCAAAATCATCCTCAAGTGTCTTGGTTTTGGATCTGGAATTTATTTAAAAAAAAATAGATGAAAAGAATTAAAAACAGCTAAAATCATGTAATTTATGCAATCCAAAACCCGAAATTCAGATTTAAATCCGAATTCTGAAACACAAAAAGATCATAATTGCGACCCGGACTTACCCGGATCTCCTCAGGAGATCAGAACCACGATTTACCAGGATTCACGAAATTTGGGTGGATTCAGATTTCTGGAGAACGGAACCGCACATCTCTAGAAATAAGGCAAATGTAGAGCTTTCCTTGTGGTTATTTAAAAGTAAAAATTACTATAACTTATTCACATTCACATCCATATAGCCAGTAGGAAAAACCATCATAAAAATAACAATAACAAAAAAATTTATATTTATTTTATTCCTTTACAGATATAGTTAGCAGCACAGGAATTACTACACCTTATTCTGTTTTATGTAGAAAGCAAAGTCCAAGAAATCAAACACATACTGTATAATTAAGTTACACTATAGCTGTTGTCAAACTTAAAGTGATATTATAGCCTACAATTACACTGCAGCTTACAGACAATATATGAAACAGTACAGGCTGAATTATTACATTTGGTCATGTGGATTTCTGGTTCCTGCACAGCGCAGAGCAGTAAGAAGACAGCGCTTCAGTCTGGCATTGCTGGCTATTAATATAATAGAGTGCAGGCTTGGGTAGGCAGATGCACAAATAAGGAACAACAATACACAGACTGAATCTTCTGATTGGTAGCATAAAGTTATCATGTTTGAACTTAAAAAATACAAAGTGTAAAAGAACAGAAAAGAGACCATATTTCTAATTACACTTATGTGAGTGTCTAGTTGGATATTAGTGAATCCTGAGTCTTTGCTGCTCATATTCCTGGTGTGTTTCAGGAGCGATACAATCAGAAGACAAACGGCTGCACAGAATATGAGGAACGGTACGAGGGATCCTGTGAAAAAGATGATGAATACATTGCCAAAATTTGTGCCCAGAGTCACATTTCCAGTGTTAGAGCTGTTACTGTCCAGGGTAGAATTCATGTAATGTACTGAGTACACGAGCCATATGCTTGGCAGACTGGAAAGAAAAGACACCAGCAGTGACATCAGGAGCAGCCAGGGGACCATCCTGGAGATGTTCATCTTAAGTCTCATGAATAATCTGTTGCTGTAGTTTGTGATCTTCGCGCAGTAGAAGACGCAGAGCACGGTGCCCCACCACAGGCTGCAGAACTCCACATATTCTAAAGCAGTGTCAGTATACTTAGCAGCATCATTTGAAATGAAGGATTGAGTGACAATGACCACAGCAAATTCATTGAAACCAGCAATTAGAAGAATAATCCTCACCACTCCCAGGCTGGTCATGATATAGTCAATGGTTTGAAGAGTTTGTCCCTTCAGCCACCAAATGAAGATCTGGGTCACAATAATTGCATTGAGAAGTAATCCGATAATTATCAGAGAACAGAGGACAAATGATAACAGGATAAAAATGGGAAAATCCATATTTTCTTCAGAGTAATGAATACTGTCTTTCACAGCATCTAATTTCTTAACAACCATCTAGAGCTAAACCCATCTGATGTATGGTGTGGTATAGCAAGTTAGTATTATACATAGGGTTGTTTGCTTTATGTTTTGCATGACATTTGGCTACCAATCTACAAATAGCTATGTCATCATTACATTTTAACATTTGAGTGCAATGACTACTGAAAATTAGTTACATAATTATACACCTGTCAAACAAAAATAACCCTAAAACCCGTCTTTTACCTGGCATTTGTTTGTCGGGATGATTTGCCTGACCCAGCCAGACCCCCCCACCCTTCAGACAGAAAAGCTGATCAACACAAGTATTTTTTTCTGTCCGAAAGGGTCAACCCAGGTCAAAACATAGTCACTGACCCTGGAATTTTGACTCGAGTTGACCCTTTTATACCCCTTTTCCACCTAAATTCCGGGTCTGACCCGGAATTGGAACAAAGTTCCTATCCGGATCAGACCTGGAATTTTGCCTGCGCCGGCTCGGGATATTCCGGAGTCAGCACCGCTCACACCGCAGTCGGGTCTGCATAGTCCCGGATTTTGCGGAGTGAAAGTGGTTGCTTGGAGATGTCGTCATCTCCAAGCGCAACTGAAGCCGGTCCAATCAGCCGGCTAGCAGCGCACTACAGGTCATCGTGAACCGGAGTGCGCTGTTCTCACGGCAGGGTTTCACGGGCTATGCCCGTGTGAAACCCTGCTAGTTACCTGGGTTGGTTTGCCGGGTCACTTGACCCGGCGATCTAACCTTCTACCCTTTTACAGCAGGGTTTTAGCTCGGGTGTAAAAGGGGTATAACACGGAAAGTTGATCAGCAAATTATCGAGTAAAAGTGCTCTCCCTGGTAATTTGCTTTTCTGTGTCGAATGGGTCTCAGTCAGATATATGTGAAACTCAGCTCCTTGTGCACCTAGCAGCAATCTCCTGATGTTTGTGGTGGTTATTAGACAGCATGGAGATGTAATATAATCTGTAAGAAGTGTTCCAATTACATAATTGTCAGTATACAGCAATTAATGCCACAGTTTATTGTATAATAAAATACAGCGCCAATGAAGAGGACATGACAAAAATAAATGTAGGACAACATAATAAAAGAGGCGCTCACATTCAGTGAAAAGTGCGCTGTACACTGACTATGAGTGCCGCCTTAAATTTTCAGCTCCAACTCACCAATAAGCGGCAGGTTACAAAAGCCGATGTTTTGTAAATATAGCCAAATAATTTTAAAACAACAACAATATAATAATAATAATAATAATAATAATAATAATAATGAGGTAAAGAAATTACACATACAGAACAAAGTGATGACATATGTCGGGACACATGTGAGTGTCATAGGTTCTATGGTTGATTAAAACCAGGTGAAATGCAGGCTTGAAGTTAGCCGTGGAACCTGTGTAATTCATGAGTGTCTCTGATTAAAGGGATAGTATGATGATAATCCTACATATAAGTAACACAAAAAGACCTACAGTAGGAGCTCATAATGAGAAAGGAGCAAAGAAAAAACAAAAAGCAAGTAACTTATCTGGAGAGACCATGTTGCAATGTAAGGGGGGGAGCAATATATTTTTGTATTTGTATATAAGGTCTGCTTTTGCATGTGGCCCAAAATGGCAGCTTTATTTTTACACTGCAATTCATATTAGAGCTTGGACACGCCTCTCTCAAATGTAAATCTCTCTGCACTTCTCACATCTGCCCCACCTGCAGCGCAGCATGGTTTTACCCCCAGGTGCATCGTTACTTGCCCTATTTTTTACTTTGTTCCCAACTCAGAGCCAGACGCATTATTGGCTCCAGGCAACAAGACATAATTTGTAAATGACTGAACTGCTGGATCAATTCCGACGGTAGAAGAAAGTTTCAAATCACACTTTCTATATATCTTAAATTAATACACATTAATTTCTATATAAACTATACTCTAATTTTATCCTAATATTTCGCCTTATATCTGAACACAATATTTTAAGAATCATAAATAAAGGTTAATTTTTATACATTTTTCAGAGAATAAGGTATAGAGGATTTACTTGATATATGAAGTTCACTGATTCAACATCTTGTCTTTTTTCTGTTGTTTCTTAATTAGTTAAATTAGAAGATTATAAGGAAGCACCTCCATGAAATTATTATTGAGAATACTAACCATATAGGTATCATTAACCACTTGAATGATGTATCTAGGTCATTAAGAACAAATCATTTTATTTTTTTGCGTAAGGAAATAATACTCTACACATATATCAGTGCGGGATCATAACAGTGCATTATAACACATTTTTCTTTTATAACACATTTTAAAACTTCACTGTTTGTTTAATATACATGTATTTCACTTTTTATTTTCATTCTTTATATGCAGCTGTGGCTGCACTTTTCTTACTATGGCAGTGCCCTGGGGCGGCTTGGCTGGGCCAGTTTGGGGGTGTCCTGCACTCTGGATTTGAATCCTAGTATGTTAGGGACCTACCCTGAAGAGGTTACATGGATATGGTGGGTAGGCCCATAACCTTGGCCAAGATCAAACACACAGTGTGTAAGGGGGCATTACTGGGGGGCACACTACTACTGGGGGCCTAAGTGGGGGCCTGCTAATGGGAGGCATACTACTACTGGGGGCCTGCTAGAGGGGGGCATATTACTACTGGGGGCCTGCTAAGGGGGGGCATACTACTACTGGGGGCCTGCAAATGGGGGCACTACTACTATTGGGGGCTTGCTAAGGGGCGGCACTACTACTACTGGGGGCCTGCTAAGGGGGGACACTACTACTACTGGGGGCCTGCTAAGGGGGGCACACTACAACTGGGGGCCTGCTAAGGGGGGCATACTACTACAAGGGGCCTGCTAAGGGGGGGCATACTACTACTGGAGACCTGCTAATGGGGGGGCATACCACTACTGGGGGCATGTTAATGGGGGCACTGCTACTGGGGCACTACTCCTGGGGGCACTGCTACTGGGGGGCATAGTACTTGGGGCATGCTAATGGGGGCACTACTAGTGGGTGAATGCTAATGGGGGCACTACTACTGGGGGCCTGCTAATGGGGGCACTGCTACTGGGTGCATACTAATGGTGGGCATGCTAATGGGGGGCATACTACTGGGTGGCATACTACTACTGGGGGCACTGCATAGGGTGCCCTACTACTATGGGGACTGCATAGGGGGCACCAGTACTGGGGCCATTGTGTAAGAGACACCACTGCTGGGAGCATTGTATAAGTGGCACTACTACTGTGGGCATAGTATAAGGGGCATTACTACTGTGGGCTTTGTGTATAAGGGTCACTACTGTGGGTATTGTGTAAAAGGGTCACTACTGTGGGCATTGTGTAAAATTGGCACTACTGTGGGCATTGTGTAAAAGGGGCACTACTGTGTGTTGTAACATAAATAAGAGACACTACTTTATGGTGTAATATTGAATCAGGGGCATTATGATATGGAATGTGAATAAGATTGTGCACTGTGACTCCTAGGGCTGTAACCAAGTACATAAACAAATACTGTGATTCTGCTGGCCGTACCCCACTGGGTGGGTGCACTACTTTTCATTTCTGCCACTGCTGTGTGGCAATGTTTCATAGATGTGCTTTAAATTGTGGTGTCTGTGCCGCTGCACCGCTGATTTGTCGCTAAGTAACCAGTCAGCTCACTGCAACCTTTGGCAAATAATGTTGAAAACAATAGTATAAGCTGTGAGGTGGTCTAAATTGACTGGAAATGACTGGACATTAATGTTATTGAGGTTAATGATGCTCTAAGAGGAAAAAAGGACCAATTTATGTGATTTTAGCTTTTTTTGTAAATTTTTGTAAAAAAAAATCCAAATCCAAATCGAAAGCCAGTCACCGCAGTTTTGCAAATCCAAATCCAAAGCCGGACGATGAATTAGAGCCAAAACAAAATGTGGCAAAAATGGTCCGGCGCACATCCCTACTATACAGTAAATGTACTGAAACAAATTATATTGGCCAATCAGTGCAGAGATTTGTTAGGGCACAATTGTACCATAGGATCATTATGCAACAGTACAATTAAACAGTTGAGTACTGTAGATCATTTTGTCTTCTCTTCAGAAGAGAAACAAGAGACAGCTTTCTGCAAAGACTCGTAATCTTTCATTTTATTTTGTGTCAATCCAGATGGCTAAACACAATAAAAACTCTAGTGAAGTAGGGCACTGTACTGTACCAGAGTATATTGTATTTGGTCAGAAACAAATCCTTCCCCATCACTCTGCCCACTGGTGTCCAGCACCTGCCCTGTCACATAAGGGGAGGCTGGAACGCAAGGCATTGTCAGCGCAGAAGCAGTGAAAAGAAGACATATTGGACTCCCAATATGTCTGTCTTTGGGAAACTTTCTGGGACTGTGGAAGGGCAATTTACAGCTATGAATGAGGGCCGGCCTCCATAACTATGGAGCGTCCTACTGGACGCTCGTATAGCTGTGGGTCACCACTCACAGCCTATACGAGCGTGCAGTTTGTTGGCCGCGATGGTCATGACCATCGCGACCATCGAAACTGCGAGCCAGAGCCTGCAGTTGATGTTTTCAATCGCAAGGCCCGGAGTGATTTTGGCTCTATCAGAGCCAAAATCACTCCCACTGACATCACTAGTGATGTCAGTGGGCCGGCTTCTGATGGTAGGCATTCCTTTGGGAACGCCCCCATCAGGGAGGCATGCCCCCGGCACGCCCACCAAAGGGGGCGTGCTGCCAATCAACATCGACAGCACACGCCCCCTTTGATCAGACACAACGAGTGAAGGAAAGTCCTTCGCCCGTCGCGTCTGGTGCATGCGCACGATGGAGCTCCCTCCGTCGTGCGCATGCTCAGTGCAGAACATCGACCCACTTGCGAGCGGACAGCCGCTCGCGAGTGGGTCTGAATCAGGGCCTTAGTTTGTTAAACTGTACATGTCCTATTTAATATAAAACATAAGGGTCATGGAAGGGCCCAAGGACAATTCCATTGTGCACCACTTTTCATTATGGACTTTTCAATGCAGCACTTTTCATTATGGGCTTTGCCCACCTTGCTGTATTGGTGTAAAGGCTGCTAACCTTTTACTCATTCACCATTAACCTGATGCCTGTGACTTGCTGGTTGTAGAAAATTTTTCTACTAGGCTATAACTTTGGCTTAAATCACTTGTATTGGCCTGAGGCTTGTGATTTGCTGCTTGGTTTCATTTTGCATTTGAAAACTTTAATTGAAAGCTTGATTTTTAATAATTTGTTTCTTGTTTCGGATTTACTTACTGTACTTATAGTATTAAATGCTTCACCTTCCTCTAAATACTTCACTTCCAGTCACCTGTACTGGCCCACAGGCCTGTGATTTGCTGTTTGGAGTAAATTTAATGGCGATCTAGTTTTCTACTGTGCTAGATTTTACTCCAGCAGCAATCATCAGTACTGGCCTGAGGTCTGTAAGGTGCTGCTTGGATTCAGTTTGTATTTGAAAATTCACATTTGGAAGCTTAGTTTATAAAAATTTGTACCATGTTTTCAATTTACTTTTACTTATACTAATAAACAATTACCTTCCACTAAATACTCTGCCTCCAATCACCTTGTACTGGCCTTGGGCCGGTGATATGCTGTTCGGATTAAGGCGGTCATTCAGACCCACTCGCAAGCACTATGTGCTCACAAGTGGGTCAATGGTGGGGCACTGCACATGTGCCACATGTGCCATGCGTGTGTGAAAGCCCCATAGCAAGTGAGAAATTCACCCGCTCCGGGGCTCGCTACAAACAGGGCGGCTGTCAATGTTGATCGACAGCTCGTCCCGTTTTGTAGGTGGGGACGGGGGGTGGCTGGTCAAATGGAGGATTTGCTGATGGAATGCCTGCCATTTGTGGGTGGCCCTACTGACATCAGTCACTCGTGATGTCAGTCGTGAGCTTCCTGCTCTATTTGAGCTGGAATCTCACTGGGGCTTGCGGCAGATGAGACCATCGAGACCATCGGGGCATGCGACGAGACCCTTGTGGTAGGGTCTTGTCTACCGCAAGCCCCAGGTAGCTTACTGCTCTAACAGGGCAGGAAGCTCCCTACTGACATCACTGGTGATGTCAGTAGGACCGCCTACAAATGGCAGGTGTTCCTTCAGGAATGCCTCCGTTTGTCTGGCAACCCTTCCACACCACCTACAAAATGGAGCGAGCCACTCCTGTTCTAAGCCCTGGCTGCTGTTATTTAGAATCAGAGTTTCAGGAATATCTGACATGGCTTCAAAGTAACTTAATTGCCTATCGTGTTCTTTAAGTATTGATGGCACTGAATGAGCTATTTGTAATTTGGTAGCCAAATGTCATGTAAAACATAAAGTAAGCAGTCCTATATTTAATAATAAATCAATCTCAGGTCAGGTCACACTGCAGACAGTCTGCACAATGAACCAGGCAGGTGGTTATGAAGGAATTAAACGCTCTGACAATACTGCCTCATCTTGTACAGAAACTATGATTTTTGCAACTTTCATCTTGATATTAACTGTCAGCTCTTCTCTAATATTTACTGGATTTCTTCTCAATGTATTTATTGTGATGCAAATCCTTCATTTGGTGGTGGAAGGGACAAACTCTTCAAACCATTGACATAATCATGACCAGCCTGGGAGTGGTGAGGATCATTCTTCTGATGGCTTTTCTTAGGATTACTGTTGAGGCAATTGCAACTCATTCAATCATTCCAAAAAATAATTATTCTGAATATTATGTCACTGTAATAACATTTGTGAAGTTGTGCAGCCTGTGGTGGGGCACCGTGCTCTGCGTCTTGTACTGCGCGAAGATCACAAACTACAACAACAGATTATTCATGAGTGTTAAGATGAACATCTCCAGGATGGTCCACTGGCTGCTCCTATTGTCACTGCTGGTGTCTTTTCTTTCCAGTCTACCCAACATATGGTTCATGCACCCAGTACGCTACATGAATTTTTCCCTGGACAGTACCAGCAACCGTAAAGCAAATTTCAGAAATGTGCTCCTCATCTTGTCCTCAAATTCTTTGTGTCCATGTGACTTCTAATTCTATCGCTCCTGAAGCACACCAGGAATATGAAAATCAAAGATTCAGGGTTCAGTAATATCCAATTAGATGCTCACATGTGTGCCATTAGAAATATGCTCTCTTTCTGTTCTTTTATGCTCTGTATTGTATAAATTGATACATGATGCTATTAATCTTCCTATTAGGAGATTCCTTCTATATTTTTTTGTGTGCACTATTTGTGCATCTGCCTACCCAAGTCGCCATTCTGCTCTGTGCAGGCCTCAGTAACCCAATTGAGCAAATGTTATATTGCTTTATGCATGAAGCCTAAACTTTACAGCTCTAATAATAACCTCTAATATGGCTGTTAAGCTGGGTATGATTGGTTGGAATGAAAATCTATGTAACGTATAGGAGTTAATGATGATCAGCAATTTGCTCCTAAATGCCAGAAAACAGATGAAAATGGTCATTCAGACAAGTTTGTTAAATGTTTGATCTAAACAAGTTGTTCAAACAACAGTGTTTGTCCATTTTCCGACATTTGGGAGCAAATTGCTGATTGTCAACTAGTTGGATGGTTGGACTGAAAATCTTTACATGTGTATGCAGCTTTAGGTTCACATAGTCTATATTGTAACTGAATTGAAAACTTCACTTCTTTGAATTTTGGTTTTACTTAAAATATTTCTTTACTATTCACTTTAGTTATTCGTATTAGAAATGAGCTCAAACCCCATGGTTTTGTTTTTGGTTCTAAATCATTGTCATGTTTTGGGTTTTTGATTCTGGCAAAATCACCCTCATTTGATTTGGTTTTCTTTAAAAACTGATGAAAATAGCTAAAATAATGTCATTTGGACCTGATTTTGTTCCTACGGTATTATTAACATGAATAACATTTCCAGTCAATTTTGACCACCTCGTTTGGCTAAAGGCTGCAGTGAGCTGGCTGGCTAAACTTTGTGACAGAGCAGCAGCACAAACACAGGGTAGTTTAAAAGAATATAGCACATCTGTGAAACTTAGTGGCACAGCAGTGGCAGACAGGATAGCAGTTGAATAAACTATATAGCCCTGTGGAATGTTTTCATTAATTTAGATCTAATATCCTAGAAGTTAAAGTCTGGTATAAAGAAAAATATATTACCAGCACACTTCTCCATACAGCAAATCACTGACCTCAGGACAGTACAGATTATTTTTGCTGGAATAATGTCTAGTAGACAACTAATTACAATCAAACTTAGGACCTCGTTCAGAGGTGCTTGCAAAAAGCAAGCGCTCACTTTGAATGAGGGCGGGCGCTTTTTTATTTAAAACCGGCCTCCTGGCCACTTGTTAAACTGTGGGTGACTACCCACAGCTTTTGCGAGTGGCCAGGTAATGGTCATGATAGTTGTGACCATCGGGCTTGCAACGAGACCCTTGTCTACCCACAGCTTAGCGAGCGGCCAGGAGGCCGGCTTTTAAAATAAAAGCAGCTGCTCTCATTCAGAGCAAGTGCTCGCTTTTTGTGAGTGTGTCTGAATGAGGGCCAGTGGGTGGAAGTCTGTCACTCCAACTTGATATAATGGTGGCAATAACAGCTGTGGACTGGGGAGATGCAGCGATCATAGGGTGTCTCTGGCTTTCTGCTATCCACCCAAGTCTCTTGGCCACAATCGGGAGGTAGTTTCAGAACCTTCTCCTTTTGTGCAGGGGGTGGAGGCTGTGTTTGGGCATCAGTGAGAGCTGTAAGGGGAGGAAGGGGGTGGGGCCACACTACTGCTCTCTACTTGACTTGTGGCAATCATGGGGTGCCTCTGGCTTTCTGCCATCCATTCAAGTCTTTTGGTCACAATTAGGAGGTAGTTTCAGGACCTTTTCTTTTTGTACAGGGAGAAGGCTGTGTTTGGGCATCAGTGAAAGCTGTAAGGGGAGGGTGGGTGTGGGGCCACATTCCCCTTCTCTACTTGACTTGTGCTAGACCCATGCTCTACCTCATTATATAATAGATTCTGGGCCTGATTCAGACCCGCTCGCAAGCGGGTTGATAGTTGGCCAGTGCGCATGCACGGCATGTGCAACGAGCGTGCTCAAGCCCTGTAGCGAGTGAGAAATTACTCGCTCTGGGGCTCGCAATAAAATGGGGTGGCTGTCGATGTTGATCGACAGCTCGCCCCATTTTGTAGGTGGGGAGCGGGGGTGGCTGAACCAATGGAGGCATTCCTGAAGTAAAGCCTGCCATTTGTGGGCTGCCCTACTGACATCACTCATGATGTCAATAGTGGTCTTTCTGCTCTATTAGAGCAGGAAGTCCACGGGCTTGTGAGACCAGAGACCCTACCACAAGGGTTTCCTCGCAAGTCCAAAGGTCGCAATAATCGCGACCATCTCCTGCCCGCTTGCAGTAGCTGTGGGTGGGCACCCACAGCTTTGCGAGCTGCTAGTAGAAAATAATTAAATAAATCCTCCCAACCCTGAATCAGGCCCTCTCTCTGCATCTTCTAAACTAACAGACTGATTTACTGTGCACAATTTTTTCTTTTCTCTTCAAACTTTAAGATATGATTAATAAATTGTACCAACTGGCATTTGAATTCCCCAATAACATAAAATTAAAAGAGCATCAGTGAAATATTCATTATTGGGTGTAAATGATATACATTTTTTCCAGCCTATATAAGACCCTCCAACATGACCCATTCCATTAGGTACAAAATGCTCTGCTCCTGGACTTCCCTCTTAATTTATGATTGCAGTCACCTGTGCTGAAACACCTGTCTCATCAATTACCTAGTTCAACACAGGTAACTTCAATCATACATCTAAAGCAGGCCTGGCCGACCTGTGGATGTCATGTTGTTGTGAAACTATATCCCAGCATGCACTGCTGGGACGTAGTTTAAGCATTCCCTAGAAGTATGGCAGGGCATGCTGGGAATTGTAGTTTCACAACAGCTAGAGAGACACAGTTTGGTAAGACATACTCTGTAGTCTTTTACAAAACAGAATGTAATAGTTTATCTGTATTTTTTTTTTTTTTTAAATAGATAAAAAATTTTAAAAACAGCTAAAATCATTAACTTTATGCAATCCAAAACCAGAAATTCGGTTTAACTCCGAATTCCGAACTGCAAAAAGATCACAATCGCGACCCGGACTTACCCGGATTCACGAAATTAGGGTGGATTTGGATTTCTTGAAAACCGAACCGCACATCTCTAGAAATAAGGCAAATTTAGAGCTTTCCTTGTGGTTTTTTAAAAGTAAAAATGACTGTAACTTATTCACATTCATATAGCCAGTAGGAAAAACCATCATAAAAATAACAGTAACAAAAATATTTATATTTATTCTATTCCTTTACAGATATAGCGGCACAGGAATTACTGCACCTTATTCTGTTTTATGTAGAAAGCAAATTCAAAGAAATCAAACACATACTGTATAATAAGTTACACTATAGCTGTTAATGTGATATTATAGCCTACAATTACTCTGCAGCTAATAGACAATATGGGAAACAGTACAAGTTCTATTATTACATTTGGTCATGTGGATTTCTGGTTCCTGCACAGCGCAGAGCAGTAAGAAGAGAGCGCTTCAGTCTGGCATTGCTGGTTATTAATACAATAGAGTGCAGGCTTGGGTAGGCAGATGCACAAATAAAGCCCAAAGATACACAGGCTAAATCTTCTGATTGGTAGCATAAAGTGATCATGTTTGAACTTATAAAATATAAAGTATAAAAGAACAGAAATGAGACCATATTTCTAATTACACTTATGTGAGCGTCTAGTTGGATATTAGTGAATCCTGAGTCTTTGCTGCTCATATTCCTGGTGTGTTTCAGGAGCGATACAATCAGAAGACAAACGGCCGCACAGAATATGAGGAACGGTACGAGGGATCCTGTGAAAAAGATGATGAATAAATATACAGGATTTGTGCTCAGAGTCACATTTCCAGTGTTAGAGCTGTTACTGCCCAGGGTAGAATTCATGTAGTGTACTGAGTACACGAGCCATATGTTGGGCAGGCTGGAAAGAAAAGACATCAGCAGTGAGGTCAGGAGCAGCCAGGGGACCATCCTAGAGATGTTCATCTTAAGTCTCATGAATAATCTGTTGCTGTAGTTTGTGATCTTTGCGCAGTAGAAGAAGCAGAGGTCAGTGTCCCACCACAGGCTGCAGAATGTCACAAATTTTAAAGCAGTGTCAGTATACTTATACCCCTTTTACACCAGAGCAAAAACCTGGGTTTTTGCTGGGTCTACCCGGGTCGCAGCTCAGTGTAAAAGGGTCCCTGAAAATTAACCCAGGTCAAGTGATCCAGCAATCCAACCCAGTTAGCTACCAGGGTTGGACCCAGGTTGGACCTGGGTAATGGTACAGTGTAAACGGTTCAACCCGGGTTATCTGAACTGTGTCATGCCTAAAATTAGCTGATTGGTGGTTGTGGGGCATTCACCTCCCACTTTTTATGACCTCACAGGTTTAGCAGGGCAGACCTGAGTTCAGTGTGAACAGGGCTGACCTGGGAGTAACCCAGATCGAAGCTGCAGTGTAAATGAGTCTGACCAGGGTTGGAACCATGTCCAAAAACCCAGGTCGGACCTGGGTTTTTGGTGGAAAAGAGGTATTAGTTTCATCCTTTGAAATGATGGAATGAGTGAAAATGACCACTACAGATTCATTGAAACCAGCAACTAGAAGAATGATCCTCACCACTCCCAGGCCGGTCATGATAATGTCAATGGTTTGAATAGTTTGACCCTTCAGCCACCAAAAGTAGATCTGGGTCACAATAAATACAATGAGAAGTAATCCGATAAACGTCAAAGAACAGAGGACAAATGATAACAGGATAAAAGTGGAACAATTCATATTTTCTTCACAGAGTATTGAATACTGTATTTCACAGCATCTGATTTCCTAACAACAATCTAGAGTTAGACCCATCTGATGTACGGTGTGGTATAGCAAGTTGTATTATACATAGGATTGTTTGCTTTATGTTCTGCATGACATTTGGCTACAAATAGCTATGTCATCATTACATTTTAACATTTGAATGCAATGATTACTGTAAATTAGTTACATAATTATACCCCTTACAGACACAAATAACCCTAAATCCCGGCTTTTACCTGGCATTTGATTGTCGGGATATTTTGCCTGTTCCAACCTGACCCCCCCAACTTTCAGACAGAAAAGCTGATCAACACAAGTATTTTTTCTGTCTGAAAGGGTCAACCCAGGTCGAATTTGCAGGGTCAGTAAGTTGATCAGCAAATTATCAGGTAAAAGTGCTCTACCTGGTAATTTGCTTTTCTGTATCAAATGGGTCTCAGTCAGGTATAAGTGAAACTCAGCTCCTTGTGCACCTAGCAGCAATCTCCTGATGTTTGTGGGGGTTATTAGACTGCATGGAGATGTAATATAATCTGTAAGCAGTGTTCCAATTACATAATTGTCAGTGTACAGTCATTAATGCCATAGTTTATTACATAATAAAAGAGGCACTCACATTCAGTGTAAAGTATGCTGTACACTGACTATGAGTGCCGCCTTAAATTTTCAGCTCCAACTCACCAATAAGCGGCAGGTTACAAAAGCCGATGTTTTGTAAATATAGCCAAATAATTTAAAAACAACAACATAATAATAATAATAATAATAATAATAATAATAATAATAATAATAATAATAATAATAATAATGAGGTAAAGAAATTACACATACAGAACAAAGTGATGACATATGTCAGGACACATGTGAATTACACAGGTTCTATGGTTTATTAAAACCAGGTGAAATGCAGACTTGAAGTTAGCTGTGGAACCTGTGTAATTCATTAGTGTCTCTGATTAAAGGGATAGTATAGTAATCCTACATATAAGTAATAATCCTACATATAAGTAACACAAAAAGACCTACAGTAGGAGCTCATTCTGAGATAGGAGCAAAGAAAAAACAAAAAGCAAGTAACTTGTCTGGAGAGACCATGTTGCAATGTAAGGGGGGAGCAATATATTTTTGTATTTGTATATAAGGTCTGCTGTTGCATGTGGCCCAAAATGGCAGCTTTATTGTTACACTACAATTTATATTTGAGCTTGGACACGCCTCTCTCAAATTTAAATCTCTCTGTACTTCTCACATCTTCCCCACCTGCAGCGCAGCATGGTTTTACCCCCAGGTGCATCGTTACTTCCCTATTTTTTACTTTGTTCCCAACTCAGAACCAGACGCATTATTGGCTCCAGGCAACAAGACATACTTTAAAAATGACTGAACAAGAAAGTTTCAAATCACACTTTCTATATATCTTAATACACATTCATTTCTATATAAACTATACTCTAATTTTATCCTAATATTTTGACTTATATCTGAACACAATATTTTAATAATCATAAATAAAGGTTAATTTTTTTACATTTTTCAGAGAATAAGGTATAGAGGATTTACTTGATATATGAAGTGCACTGATTCAACATCTTGTCTATTTTCTAGGGATGTGCTGGCTCGGTTCTACTCGGTTCCGTTCGGATTTTTTTCCCGAATCTTATTGGGTTTCAGCTGTCACGAGTTTTGGATAGCCAATAAGATTCGGTAAAAAGAACCGAACAGAACCGAGTAGAACCGAGCCTGCACATCCCTTTTCTGTTGTTAATTAATTAGTTTAATTAGAAGATTATAAGGAAGCACCTCCATGAAATTATTATTGAGAATACTAACCATATAGGTATCATTAACCACTTGAATGATGTATCTAGGTAATTAAGAACAAATCATTTTATTTCTCTGGGTAAGGAAATAATACTCTACACATATATCGGTGCGGGATCATAACAGTGCATTATAACACATTTTTCTTTTATAACACATTTTAACCCTTCACTGTTTGTTTAATATACATGTACTTCACATTTTATTTTCATTCTTTATATGCAGCTGTGACTGCACTTTTCTTACTATGGTGGTGCCCTGGGGCGGCTTGGCTGGGCCAGTTTGGGGGTGTCCTGCACTCCGGATTTGAATCCTAGTATGATAGGGACCTACCCACCTGGATATGGTGGGTAAGCCCATAACCTTGGCCAAGATCAAACACACAGTGTGTAAGGGGGCATTACTGGGGGGCACACTACTACTGGGGGCCTAAGTGGGGGCCTGCTAATGGGAGGTATACTACTACTGGGGGCCTGCTAGAGGGGGGCATACTACTACTGGGGGCCTGCTAAGGGGGGGCATACTACTACTGGGGGCCTGCTAATGGGGGCACTACTACTATTGGTGGCTTGCTAAGGGGGGGCACTACTACTACTGGGGGAGTGCTAAGGGGGGGAATACTACTACTGGGGGCCTGCTAAGAGGGGACACTACTACTACTGGGGACCTGCTAAGGGGGGCACTACTACTACTGGGGGCCTGATAAGGGGGGGCATACTACTACTGGGGGCCTGCTAATGGGGGACACTACTACTACTGGGGGCCTGCTAAGGGGGGAACACTACTACTGGGGGCCTGCTAAGGGGGCATACTACTACAAGGGGCCTGCTAAGGGGGGCATACTACTACTGGGGACCTGCTAATGGGGGGGCATACCACTACTGGGGGCATATTAATGGGGGCACTGCTACTGGGGCACTACTACTGGGGGCACTGCTACTGGGGGGCATGCTAATGGGGCACTACTAGTGGGGGCCTGCTAATGGGGGCACTGCTACTCGGGGGCATACTAATGGGGGGCATGCTAATGGAGGGCATACTACTGGGGGGCATACTTCTACTGGGGGCACTGCATAGGGGGCCCTACTACAAAGGGGACTTCATAGGGGGCACCACTACTGGGGCCATTGTGTAAGGGACACACTGCTGGGATCATTGTATAAGTGGCACTGCTACTGTGGGCATAGTATAAGGGGCATTACTACTGTGGGCTTTGTGTATAAGGGTCACTACTGTGGGTATTGTGTAAAAGAGTCACTACTGTGGGCATTGTGTAAAAGGGGCACTACTGTGGGCATTGTGTAAAAGGGCAATACTGTGTGTCGTAACATAAATAAGAGACACTACTTTATGGTGTAATATTGAATCAGGGGCACTATGTTATGGAATGTGAATAAGATTGTGCACTGTGACTCCTCGGGCCATAACCCATTATGTAAACAAATACTGTGATTCTGCTGGCCGTACCCCACTGGGTGGGTGCACTACTTTTCATTTCTGCCACTGCTGTGTGGCAATGTTTCATAGATGTGCTTTAAATTGTGGTGTCTGTGCCGCTGCTTTGTCGCTTAGTAACCAGTCAGCTCACTGCAACTTTTGGCCAATAATGTTGAAAACAATAGTATAAGCTGTGAGGTGGTCTAAAGTGACTGGAAATGACTGGACATTAATGTTATTGAGATTAATGATATTCTAAGAAGAAAAAAGGACCAATTTATGTTATTTTAGCTTTGTTTGTAAATTTTTGTAAAAAAAAATCCAAATCCAAATCGAAAGCCAGTCACCGCAGTTTGGCAAATCCAAATCCAAAGCCGGACGATGAATTAGAGTCAAAACCAAATGTGGCAAAAATGGTCCGGCGCACATCCCTACTATACAGTAAATGTACTGAAACAAATTATATTGGCCAATCAGTGCAGAGATTTGTTAGGGCACAATTGTACCATAGGATCATTATACAACAGTACAATTAAACAGTTGAGTACTGTAGATCATTTTGTCTTCTCTTCAGAAGAGAAACAAGAGACAGCTTTCTGCAAAGACTCGTAATCTTTCATTTTATTTTGTGTCAATCCAGATGGCTAAACACAATAAAGACTCTAGTGAAGTAGGGCACTGTACTGTACCAGAGAATATTTTATTTGGTCAGAAACAAATCCTTCCCCATCACTCTGCCCACTGGTGTCCAGCACCTGCCCTGTCACATGAGCAGAGGCTGGAACGCAAAGCATTGTCAGCGCATGAGCAGTGAAAAGAAGACATATCGGACTCCCAATATGTCTGTCTTTGGGATACTTTCTGGGACTGTGGAAGGGCCATTTATCAGAGGCTGTTGTCGGACAGATAAGATTACATGAATGGCTACAAAAAATTACTATGTATTGCATCACTATAATGCGAAATTTAGTGAAATTTTCTGTTAGACACTTGATGTTCTACATGAATAAAGCCTTCAATCTGATACAGTAATCATCAATAGAATGGTGTATTATTAACTTAATGATAATGTACAAATTAGCATCTCACAAAATCTCTTTGAATACTAGGAGAAAAAAAAGACAATTTGGACCACATTTTACAAACTAACTTTGGTAAGTGCTTAGTTTGTTAAACTGTACATGTCCTATTTAATATAAAACATAAGGGTCATGGAAGGGCCCAAGGACAATTCCATTGTGCACCACTTTTCATTATGGACTTTTCAATGCAGCACTTTTCATTATGGGCTTTGCCCACCTTGCTGTATTGGTGTAAAGGCTGCTAACCTTTTACTCATTCACCATTAACCTGACGCCTGTGACTTGCTGGTTGAAGAAAATTATTATTATTATATTTTTTCTACTAGGCTATAACTTTGGCTTAAATCACTTGTATTGGCCTGAGGCTTGTGATTTGCTGCTTGGTTTCATTTTGCATTTGAAAACTTTAATTGAAAGCTTGATTTTTAATAATTTGTTTCTTGTTTCGGATTTACTTACTGTACTTATAGTATTAAATGCTTCACCTTCCTCTAAATACTTCACTTCCAGTCACCTGTACTGGCCCCCAGGCCTGTGATTTGCTGTTTGGAGTAAATTTAATGGCGATCTAGTTTTCTACTGTGCTAGATTTTACTCCAGCAGCAATCATCAGTACTTGCCTGAGGTCTGTAAGGTGCAGCTTGGATTCAGTTTGTATTTGAAAATTCACATTTGGAAGCTTAGTTTATAAAAATTTTTACCATGTTATCAATTTACTTTTACTTATACTAATAAACAATTACCTTCCACTAAATACTCTGCCTCCAATCACCTTGTACTCGCCTTGGGCCAGTGATATGCTGTTTGGATTAATGCGCTCATTCAGACCCACTCGCTAGCACTATGCGCTCACAAGTGGGTCGATGGTGGGGCTCTGCACATGTGCCACATGTGCCATGCATGTGTGAAAGCCCCATAACGAGTGAGAAATTCACCCGATCCAGGGCTCGCTACAAACAGGGTGGCTGTCGATGTTGATCAACAGCTCGCCCCATTTTGTAGTCGGGAACGGGGGGTGGCTGGTCAAATGGAGAAGTTGCTGAAGGAATGCCTGACATTTGTGGGCGGCCCTATTGACATCAGTCACTTGTGATGTCAGTAGTGAGCTTCCTGCTCTATTTGAGCTGGAATCTCACTGGTGCTTGTGGCAGATGAGACAATTGAGACCATCGGGGCATGTGACGAGACCCTTGTGGTAGGGTCTTGTCTACTGCAAGTCAAAGGTAGCTTACTGCTCTAACAGAGCAGGAAGCTCCCTACTGACATCACTGGTGATGTCAGTAGGACCGCCTACAAATGGCAGGTGTTCCTTCAGGAATGCCTCCATTTGTCTGGCCATCCCCCCACCCCACCTACAAAATGGAGCGAACTGCTCCTGTTCTAAGCCCTGGCTTCTTAGACGTTATTTAGAATCACAGTTTCAGGAATATCTAACATGGCTTCAAAGTAACTTAAGTGCCTACCGTGTTCTATATGTAATGATGGCACTGAATGAGCTATTTCTAATTTGGTAAGCAAATGTCATGTAAAACATAAAGTAAGCAGTCCTATATTTAATAATAAATCATTCTCAGGTCATGTCTCACCGCAGACAGTCTGCACAATGATCCAGGCAGGTGGTTATGAAGGAATCAGATGCTCTGACAATACTGCCTCATCTTGTATAGAAACTATGATTTTTGCAACTTTCATCTTGATATTAACTGTCAGCTCTTCTCTAATATTTACCGGATTTCTTCTCAATGGATTTATTGTGATACAAATCCTCATTTGGCGGCTGAAGGGACAAACTCTTCAAACCATTGACATAATCATGACCAGCCTGGGAGTGGGGAGGATCATTCTTCTGATGGCTTTTCTTAGGATTACTGTTGAGGCAATTGCAACTCATTCAATCAATCAATCCAGATAACAATTATTCTGAATATTATGTCACTGTAATAACATTTGTGAAGTTCTGCAGCCAGTGGTGGGGCACCGTGCTCTGCGTCTTCTACTGCGCAAAGATCACAAACTACAACAACAGATCATTCATGAGACTTAAGATGAACATCTCCAGGATGGTCCACTGACTGCTCCTATTGTCACTGCTGGTGTCTTTTCTTTCCAGTCTACCCAACATATGGTTCATGCACCCAGTACGCTACATGAATTTTACCCTGGACAGTACCAGCAACCGTAAAGCAAATTTCAGAAATGTGCTCCTCATCTTTTCCTCAAATTCTTTGTGTCCATGGGAGTTCTAATTATATTGCTCCTGAAGCACACCAGGAATATGAAAATCAAAGATTCAGGGTTCAGTAATATCCAATTAGATGCTCACATGTGTGCCATTAGAAATATGCTCTCTTTCTTTTCTTTTATGCTCTGTATTGTATAAATTGATACATGATGCTATTAATCTTCCTATTAGAAGATTCCTTCTATATTTTTTTGTGTGCACTATTTGTGCATCTGCCAACCCAAGTCGCCATTCTACTATATTAATAGTCAGCCATGCCAGACTGAAGTGCTCTCTTCTTGCTGTTCTGCTCTGTGCAGGCCTCAGTAATCCAATTGAGCAAATGTTATATTGCTTTATGCATGAAGCCTAAACTTTACAGCACTAATAATAACCTCTAATATGGCTGCTAAGCTGGGTACACACCTAAAGATTTTCTGTCCAACCATCCTAGTAGTTGATTGGTTGGAATGAAAATCTATGTAATGTATAGGAGTAAATGATGATCAGCAATTTGCTCCTAAATGCCAGAAAACAGATGAAAATGGTCATTCAGACAAGTTTGTTAAATGTTTGATCTAAACAAGTTGTTCAAACAACAGTGTTTGTCCATTTTCCAGCATTTGGGAGCAAATTGCTGATTGTCAACTAGTTGGATGGTTGGACTGAAAATCTTTACGTGTGTATGCAGCTTTAGGTTCACATAGTCTATATTGTAACTGAATTGAATACTTCAGTTCTTTGAATTTTGTTTTTACTTAAAATATTTCTTTACTATTCATTTTAGTTATTCATATTAGAAATGAGCTGAGACCCCTGGGTTTTGTTTTTGGTTCTCAATCATTGTCATGTTTTGGGTTTTTGATTTTGGCAAAATCACCCTCATTAGATTTGGTTTTCTTTAAAAACTGATAAAAACAGCTAAATTAATGTCATTTGGACCTGATTTTTATCCTACGGTATTATTAACATGGATAACATTTCCAGTCAATTTTGACCACCTCGTTTGGCTAAAGGCTGCAGTGAGCTGGCTGGCTAAACTTTGGGACAGAGCAGCAGCACAAACACAGGGTAGTTTAAAAGAATATAGCACATCTGTGAAACTTAGTGGCACAGCAGTGGCAGAGAGGATAGCAGTTGAATAAACTATACAGCCCTGTGGAATGTTTTCATTAATTTAGATCTAATATCCTAGAAGTTAAAGTCTGGTAGAAAGAAAAATATATTACCAGCACACTTCTCCATACAGCAAATCACTGACCTCAGGCCAGTACAGATTATTTTTGCTGGAATAATGTCTAGTAGACAACTAATTACCATCAAACTTAGGACCTCGTTCAGAGGTGCTTGCAAAAAGCAAGTGCTCGCTTTGAATGAGGGCGGGCGCTTTTTTATTTAAAACCCGGCCTCCTGGCCACTTGTTAAACTGTGGGTTACCACCCACAGCTTTTGCGAGTGGCCAGGTAATGGTCATGATAGTTGTGACCATCGGGCTTGCAACGAGACCCTTGTCTACCCACAGCTTAGCGAGCGGCCAGGAGGCCGGCTTTTAAAATAAAAGCGGCCTCCCTCATTCAGAGCAAGTGGTCGCTTTTTGTGAGTGGGTCTGAATGAGGGCCAGTGGGTGGAAGTCTGTCACTCCAACTTGATATAATGGTGGCAATAACAGCTGTGGACTGGGGAGATGCAGCGATCATAGGGTGCCTCTGGCTTTCTGCCATTCACCCAAGTCTCTTGGCGACAATCGGGAGGTAGTTTCAGAACCTTCTCCTTTTGTGCAGGGGGTGGAGGCTGTGTTTGGGCATCAGTGAGAGCTGTAAGGGGAGGAAGGGGGTGGGGCCACACTACTGCTCTCTACTTGACTTGTGGCAATCATGGGGTGCTCTGGCTTTCTGCCATCCATTCAAGTCTTTTGGTCACAATTAGGAGGTAGTTTCAGGACCTTTTCTTTTTGTACAGGGAGAATTCTGTGTTTGGGCAACAGTGAAAGCTGTAAGGGGAGGGTGGGTGTGGGGCCACCTTCCCCATCTCTACTTGACTTGTGCTAGACCCATGCTCTACCTCATTATATAATAGATTCTGGGCCTGATTCAGACCCGCTCGCAAGCCGGTTGATAGTTGGCCAGTGCGCATGCACGGCATGTGCAACGATCGCGCTCAAGCCCTGTAGCGAGCGAGAAATTACTTGCTCTGGGGCTCGCAATAAAATGGGGCAGCTGTCGATGTTGATCGACAGCTCGCCCCATTTTGTAGGTGGGGAGTGGGGGTGGCTGAAACAATGGAGGCATTCCTGAAGTAAAGCCTGCCATTTGTTGGCGGCCCTACTGACATCACTCGTGATGTCAGTAGTGGACTTTCTGCTCTAATAGTGCAGGAAGTCCATGGGCTTGTGAGACCTGAGACCCTACCACAATGGTTTCCTCGCAAGCCCGATGGTCGCAATAATCGCGACCATCTCCTGCCCGCTTGCAGTAGCTGTGGGTGGGCACCCACAGCTTTGCGAGCTGCTAGTAAAAAATAAATAAATAAATCCTCCCCACCCTGAATCATGCTCTCTCTCTGTATCTTCTAAACCAACAGACTGATTTCATGTGCACAATTTTTTCTTTTCTCTTCAAACTTTAAGATATGATTAGTAAATTGTACCAACTGGCATTTGAATTCCCCAATAACATAAAGTTAAAAGAGCATCAGTGAAATATTCATTATTGGGTGCAAATGATATACATTTTTTCCAGCCTATATAAGACCCTCCAACATGACCCGTTCCATTAGGTACAAAATGCACTGCTCCTGGACTTCCCTCTTAATTTATGATTGCAGTCACCTGTGCTGAAAAACCTGTCTCATCAATTACCTAGTTCAACACAGGAAACTTCATTCATACAATTATAGCAGGCCTGGCCGACCTGTGGATGTCATGTTGTTGTGAAACTATGTCCCAGCATGCACTGCTGGGACGTAGTTTAAGCATTCCCTAGAAGTATGGCAGGGCATGCTGGGAATTGTAGTTTCACAACAGCTAGAGAGACACAGATTGGTAAGACTTGCTCTATAGTCTTTTACTAAACAGAATGTAATAGATTATCTGTATTTTTTTTTTTTAAATAGATAAAAAATTTTAAAAACAGCTAAAATCTTTAACTTTATGCAATACAAAACCCGAAATTCGGATTTAACTCCGAATTCCGAACTGCAAAAAGATCACAATCGCGACCCGGACTTACCAGGATTCACGAAATTAGGGTGGCTTTGGATTTCTGGAGAACCGAACCGCACATCTCTAGAAATAAGGCAAATTTAGAGCTTTCCTTGTGGTTATTTAAAAGTAAAAATGACTGTAACTTATTCACATTCATATAGCCAGTAGGAAAAACCATCATAAAAATAACAGTAACAAAAATATTTATATTTATTCTATTCCTTTACAGATATAGCGGCACAGGTATTACTGCACCTTATTCTGTTTTATGTAGAAAGCAAATTCAAAGAAATCAAACACATACTATATAATTAAGTTACACTATAGCTGTTAAAGTGATATTATACCCTACAATTACACTGCAGCTAATAGACAATATGGGAAACAGTACAGGTTCAATTATTACATTTGGTCATGTGGATTTCTGGTTCCTGCACAGCGCAGAGCAGTAAGAAGAGAGCGCTTCAGTCTGGCATTGCTGGATATTAATACAATAGAGTGTAGGCTTGGGTAGGTAAGGACACAAATACTGCACAATGATACACAGGCTAAATCTTCTGATTGGTAGCATAAAGTGATCATGTAGGAACTTATAAAATATAAAGCATATAAGAACAGAAAAGAGAGCATATTTCTAATTACACTTATGTGAGCGTCTAGTTGGATATTAGTGAACCCTGAATCTTTGCTGCTCATAATCCTGATGTGTTTCAGGAGCGATACAATCAGAAGACAAATGGCCGCACAGAATATGAGGAACGGTACGAGGGATCCTGTGAAAAAGATGATGAATAAATATACAGAATTTGTGCCCAGAGTCACATTTCCAGTGCTAGAGCTGCTACTGTCCAGGGTAGAATTCATGTAGAGTACTGAGTACACGAGCCATATGTTGGGCAGGCTGGAAAGAAAAGGAACCAGTAGTGAGGTCAGGAGCAGCCAGGGGACCATCCTGGAGATGTTCATCTTAAGTCTCATGAATAATCTGTTGCTGTAGTTTGTGATCTTTGTGCAGTAGAAGACGCAGAGCACGGTGCCCCACCACAGGCTGCAGAATATCACAAATTCTGAAGCAGTGTCAGTATCCTTAGTAGCATCATTGGAAATGATGGAATGAGTGAAAATAACCACAGCACATTCATTGAAACCAGCAATTAGAAGAATGATCCTCACCACTCCCAGGCTGGTCATGATAATGTCAATGGTTTGAAGAGTTTGAAGAGTTTGACCCTTCAGCCACCAAAAGAAGATCTGGGTCACAATAAATGCATTGAGAAGTAATCCGATAAACATCAGAGAACAGAGGACAAATGATAACAGGATAAAAGTGGAAAAATCCATATTTTCTTCACAGAGTAATGAATACTGTATTTCACAACATCTGATTTCTTAACAACCATCTAGAGCTAGACCCATCTGATGTACGGTGTGGTATAGCAAGTTAGTATTATACATAGGATTGTTTGCTTTCTGTTTTGCATGACATTTGGCTACTAATCTACAAATAGCTATGTCATCATTACATTTTAACATTTGAATGCAATGACTACTGTAAATTAGTTACATAATTATACCCCTTATAGACAAAAATAACCCTAAAACCTGTTTTTTACCTGGCATTTGATTGTCGGGATGTTCTGCCCAACCCAGCCTGACCCCCCCCTTCAGACAGAAAAGCTGATCAACAAAAGTATTTTTTCTGTCTGAAAGGGTCAACCCGGGTCAAAACTGGCAGGATCACTGACCCTGGAATTTTGACTCAGGTTGACCCTTTTAAACGGAAAGTTGATCAGCAAATTATTAGGTAAGAGTGCTCTACCCGGTAATTTGCTTTTCTGTGTCAAATGGGTCTCAGTCAGATAAATGTGAAACTCAGCTCCTTGTGCACCTAGCAGCAATCTCCTGATGTTTGTGGGGGTTATTAGACTACATGGAGATGTAATATAATCTGTAAGCAGTGTTCCAATTACATAATTGTCAGTGTACAGTCATTAATGCCATCATTTATTGTATAATAAAATAGTGTACAGCGCCAATGTAGAGGACATGACAAAAATAAATGTTGGAAAAACATAATAAAAGAGGCACTCACTTTCAGTGTAAAGTGTGCTGTACACTGACTATGAGTGCCGCCTTAAATTTTCAGCTCCAACTCACCAATAAGCGGCAGGTTACAAAAGCCAATGTTTTGTAAATATAGCCAAATAATTTTAAAACAACAACATAATAATAATAATAATAATAATAATAATGAGGTAAAGAAATTACACATACAGAACAAAGTGATGACATATGTCAGGACACATGTGAATTACACAGGTTCTATGGTTGATTAAAACCAGGTGAAATGCAGACTTGAAGTTAGCCGTGGAACCTGTGTAATTAAAGGGATAGTATGATGATAATCCTACATATAAGTAACACAAAAAGACCTACAGTAGGAGCTCATTCTGAGACAGGAGCAAAGAAAAAAACAAAAAGCAAGTAACTTGTCTGGAGATACCATGTTGCAATGTAAGGGGGGAGCAATATATTTTTGTATTTGTATATAAGGTCTGCTTTTGCATGTGGCCGAAAATGGCAGATTTATTGTTACACTGCATATATATTTGAGCTTGGACACGCCTCTCTCAAATGTAAATCTCTCTGCACTTTTCACATCTGCCCCACCAGCAGCGCAGCATGGTTTTACCCCCAGGTGCATCGTTACTTGCCCTATTTTTTACTTTGTTCCCAACTCAGAACCAGACGCATTATTGGCTCCAGGCAACAAGACATAATTTGAAAATGACTGAACTGCTGGATCAATTCCGACGGTAGAAGAAAGTTTCAAATCACACTTTCTATATATCTTATTACACATTCATTTCTATATAAACTACACTCTAATTGTATCCTAATATTTTACCTTATGTCTGAACACAATATTTTAAGAATCATAAACACAGGTTAATTTTTATACATTTTTCAGATAATAAGATATAGAGGATTTACTTGATATATGAAGTGCACTGATTCAACATCTTGTCTTTTTTCTGTTGTTAATTAATTAGTTTAATTAGAAGATTATAAGGAAGCACCTCCATGAAATTATTATTGAGAATACTAACCATATAGGTATAATTAACCACTTGAATGATGTATCTAGGTCATTAAGAACAAATCATTTTATTTCTCTGGGTAAGGAAATAATACATTACACATATATCGGTGCGGGATCATAACAGTTGTTCTGAACTTTCAATAAACTAGACGTTCCCATTCAAAGATTCCTGGCAATACAATCTGAGACAACAACTATAAATTAGAGATGAGCGGTTGGGATTCTGTGGAATCTGAACCGCTCTGAACATTGTGGATCTGAGTTCCCTGCCTGACTCGGATGCCCGTTTGAGGCCGAACTGCAGCCTCCTAGTTTCGGATTCTTGTGCAGGACACCCCCAAACTGGCCCAGCCAAGGCACCCCAGGGTACCGCCATAGTAAGAAAAGTGCAGTGTAAAAGAGATAGTTAAGAGCTGCCACAGCTGCATATAAAGAATGAAAATGAAAAGTGAAGTACATGTATAATAAACAAACAGTGAAGGGTTAAAATGTGTTATAATGCAGTGCCCTGAAACAGATCAACCAAAGCAATCCAGGGGGACCCATGCCACTGCTGTGTGGCAATGTTTCATAGATGTGCTTAAATTGTGGTGTCTGTGCCGATGCGCTGCTGCTTTGTCGCTTAGTAACCAGTCAGCTCACTGCAACCTTTGGCCAGTAATGTTGAAAACAATATTATAAGCTGTGAGGTGGTCTAAATTGACTGGAAATGACTGGAAATTAATGTTATTGAGGTTAATGATGCTCTAAGAAGAAAAAAGGACCAAATTATGTGATTTTAGCTTTTTTTGTAAATTTTTGTAAAAAAAAATCCAAAAATCCAAATCCAAATTGAAAGCCAGTCACCGCAGTTTGGCAAATCCAAATCCAAAGCCAGACGATGTATTAGAGCCAAATCCAAATTTGGCAAAAATGGTCCGGCGCACATCCCTACTATAAATGTACTGAAACAAATTATATTGGCCAATCAGTGCAGAGATTTGATAGGGCATAATTGTACCATAGGATCATTATACAACAGTACAATTAAACAGTTGAGTACATTTTGTGTTCTCTTCAGAAGAGAAACAAGAGACAGCTTTCTGCAAAGACTCATAATCTTTCATTTTATTTTGTGTCAATCCAGATGGCTAAACACAATAAAGACTCTAGTGAAGTAGGGCACTGTACTGTACCAGAGAATATTTTATTTGGTCAGAAACAAATCCTTCCCCATCACTCTGCCCACAGGTGTCCAGTGCCTGCCCTGTCACATGAGTGGAGGCTGGAACGCAAAGCAGTGAAAAGAAGACATATTGGACTCCCAATATGTCTGTCTTTGGGATACTTTCTGGGACTGTGGAAGGGCCATTTATCAGAGGCTGTTGTCGGACAGATAAGATTACATGAATGGCTACAAAACATTACTATGTATTGCATCACTATGGAGCGAAATTTAGAGAAATATTCTGTTAGACACTTGATGTTCTACATGAATAAAGCCTTCAATCTGATAAAGTAATCATCAATAGAATGGTGTATTATTACCGTAATGATAATGTACAAATTAGCATCTCACAAAATCTCTTTGAATACTAGGAGAAAAAAAAGACAATTTGGACCACATTTTACAAACTAACTTTGGTAAGTGCTTAGTTTGTTAAACTGTACATGTCCTATTTAATATAAAACATAAGGGTCATGGAAGGGCCCAAGGACAATTCCATTGTGCACCACTTTTCATTATGGACTTTTCAATGCAGCACTTTTCATTATGGGCTTTGCCCACCTTGCTGTATTGGTGTAAAGGCTGCTAACCTTTTACTCATTCACCATTAACCTGATGCCTGTGAATTGCTGGTTGAAGAAAATTATTATTATTATATTTTTTCTACTAGGCTATAACTTTGGCTTAAATCACTTGTATTGACCTGAGGCTTGTTATTTGCTGCTTGGGTTCAGTTTGCATTTGAAAACTTTAATTTGAAAGCTTGGTTTTTAATAATTTCTTTCTTGTTTCAGATTTACTTACTTACTGTACTTATAGTATTAAATGCTTCACCTTCCTCTAAATACTTCACTTCCAGTCACCAGTACTGGCACCCGGGCCTGTGATTTGCTGTTTGGAGTAAGTTTGATGGCGATCTAGTTTTCTACTGTACTTGATTTTACTCCAGCAGCATTCACATTTGGAAGCTTAGTTTATAAAAATTTGCACCATGTTATCAATTTACTTTTACTTATACTAATAAACAATTACCTTCCACTGAATACTCTGCCTCCAATCACCTTGTACTGGCCTTGGACCGGTGATATGCTGTTTGGATTAAGGCCCTCATTCAGACCCACTCACAAGCACTATGTGCTTACAAGTGGGTCGATGGTGGGGCACTGCACATGCACCACGTGTGCCATGCGTGTTGGCAAGCTCCATAACAAGTGAGAAATTCACCCGCTCTGGGGCTCGCTACAAACAGGGTGGCTGTCGATGTTGATCAACAGCTCACCCTGTTTTGTAGGCGGGGACAGGGGAGGCTGGTCAAATGGAAGAGTTGCTGAAGGAATGCCTGCCATTTGTGGGAGGCCCTACTGACATCACCCACTCGAGATGTCAATAGTGAGCTTCCTGCTCTATTTGAGCTGGAAGCTCACTGGGGCTTGTGGCAGATGAGACCCTACCACAAGAGTCTCGTTGCAAGCCCGATGGTCACAACTATCGTGACCATTACCTGGCCACTCACAAAAGCACCCGCCCTCATTCAAAGCTAGTGCATGCTCTGAATGAGGTCCTAAGTTTGATGGTAATTAGTTGTCTACTAGACATTATTCCAGCAAAAATAATCTGTACTGGCCTGAGGTCAGTGATTTGCTGTATGGAGAAGTGTGCTGGTAATATATTTTTCTTTCTACCAGTCTTTAACTTCTAGGATATTAGATCTAAATTAATGAAAACATTCCACAGGGCTGTATAGTTTATTCAACTGCTATCCTGTCTGCCACTGCTGTGCCACTAAGTTTCACAGATGTGCTACTGTATATTCTTTTAAACTACCCTGTGTTTGTGCTGCTGCTCTGTCACAATGTTTAGCCAGCCAGCTCACTGCAGCCTTTAGCCAAACGAGGTGGTCAAAACCACTGGAAATGTTATTAATGTTAGTAATACCGTAGGAACAAGGGCCCTCATTCAGAGCCGTACGCTCTTAGCAGAGCGCACGCTCTGAATGAGGGCCGCCCTCCATAATTATGGAGTGCCCTCCTGGACGCTCGTATAGCTGTGGGTCACCACCCACAGCCTATACGAGCATGCAGTTTGATGGCCGCGATGGTCTTGACCATTGCGACCATCAACACTGCGAGCTGTAGCCTGCGGTTGAGTTTTTCAACCGCAAGGCCCGGAGTGATTTTGGCTCTATCAGAGCCAAAATCACTCCCACTGACATCACTAGTGATGTCAGTGGGCCGGCTTCTGACGGTAGGCGTTCCCTTTGGAATGCCCCCGTCAGGGAGGCATGCCCCCGGCACGCCCACCAAAGGGGGTGTGCTGTCAATCAACATCGACAGCACGCCCCCTTTGATCAGACACAACGAGCGAAGGAAAGTCCTTCGCTCGTCGCGTCTGGGGCATGCGCACGACGGAGCTCCCGCCGTCGTGCGCATGCGCAGTGCACAACATCGACCCACTTGCGAGCGGACATCAGCTTGTGAGTGGGTCTGAATCAGGCCCAAAATAAGGTCCTAATGACATTATTTTAGCTTTTTTCATCAGTTTTTAAAGAAAACCAAATCAAATGAGGGTGATTTTGCCAAAATCAAAAACCCAAAACGTGACAATGATTGAGAACCAAAAACAAAACCCAGGGGTCTGAGCTCATTTCTAATATGAATAATTAAAGTGAATAGTAAAGAAATATTTTAAGTAAAAACAAAATTCAAAGAAGTGAAGTATTCAATTCAGTTACAATATAGACTATGTGAACCTAAAGCTGCATACACACGTAAAGATTTTCAGTCCAACCATCCAACTAGTTGACAATCAGCAATTTGCTCCCAATCGCCGGAAAATGGACAAACACTGTTGTTTGAACAACTTGTTTAGATCAAACATTTAACAAACTTGTCTGAATGACCATTTTCATCTGTTTTCTGGCATTTAGGAGCAAATTGCTGATCATCATATACTCCTATACATTACATAGATTTTCCTTCCAACCAATCAACTAGTTGGATGGTTGGACAGAAAATCTTTAGGTGTGTACCCAGCTTAACAGCCATATTAGAGGTTATTATTAGTGCTGTAAAGTTTAGGCTTCATGCATAAAGCAATATTACATTTCCTCAATTGGATTACTGAGGCCTGCACAGAGCAGAACAGCAAGAAGAGAGCACTTCAGTCTGGCATGGCTGACTATTAATATAATAGAGTGGCGACTTGGGTAGGCAGATGCACAAATAGTGAACACAAAAAAATATAGAAGGAATCTCCTAATAGGAAGATTAATAGCATCATGTATCAATTTATACAATACAGAGCATAAAAGAACAGAAAGATAGCATATTTCTAATGGCAGACATGTGAGCACCTAATTGGATATTACTGAACCCTGAATCTTTGATTTTCATATTCCTGGTGTGCTTCAGGAGCGATATAATTAGAAGTCACATGGACACTAAGAATTTGAGGAAAAGATGAGGAGCACATTTCTGAAATTTGCTTTACGGTTGCTGGTACTGTCCAGGGTAAAATTCATGTAGCGTACTGGGTGCATGAACCATATGTTGGGCAGACTGGAAAGAAAAGACACCAGCAGTGACAATAACAGCAGCCAGTGGAACATCCTGGAGATGTTCATCTTTAGTCTCATGAATAATCTGTTGTTGTAGTTTGTGATCTTCGCACAATAGAAGACGCAGAGCATGGTGCCCCACCACAGGCTGCAGAAATTCACAAATGTTATTACAGTGACATAATATTCAGAATAATTGTTATTTGGATTGATTGAATGAGTAGCAATTGCCTTAGTAATCCTAAGAGAAGCCATCAGAAGAATGATCCTCACCACTCCCAGGCTGGTCAAGATTATGTCAATGGTTTGAAGAGTTTGTCCCTTCAGCCGCCAAATGAGGATTTGTATCACAATAAATCCATTGAGAAGAAATCCGGTAAATATTAGAGAAGAGCTGACAGCTAATATCAAGATGAAAATTGCAAAAATCATAGTTTCTGTACAAGATGACTCAGTGTTGTCAGAGCGTCTGATTCCTTTATAACCACCTGCCTGGATCATTGTGCAGACTGTATGCGGTGTGACGTGACCTGAGATTGTTTTATTATTAAATATAGGAATGCTTACATTATGTTTTACATGACATTTGGCTACCAAATTACAAGTAGCTATTCAGTGCCATCATTACATAAAGAACACGATAGGCAATTAAGTTACATTGAAGCCATGTTAGATATTCCTGAAACTCAGATTCTAATTAACGTTGTCGAAAGTTTATGATGTTTGTGAGGGCAGTGGCATAACTAGTGTCCCTGCAGCCACTGTGGTGGCTTGGGCGCGGCACCGAATGAGGGCGCTAGCCGCCAAAGAAGCAAGTGGAGAGCTGCGCCCAGTGCTCAGTCAGTGGTGCAGTACTGTTATGCTGCTCCACATGCGCTGGAGACTGAGAAGGACCAGGATGTCACCAGGCGCAAGGGAGCCGGCGGAGCGCCCATTGTGTATCAGTCAGTGTGACTGACTGAACTGAAGAAGAGTGCTGGGCCCGGGCTGGCTGCTGTTGAGAGGTGAGCGGGTGGCAGCTGCTTCCTGAGGACCGCGAGCGTCCTGCAGGAGCTTGGGAGCCGCGACCCAGATGGTTAATCACCAACGGTGATATAGGGCTGTGCAGCGGCTGTGACAGTGACAGAGCCTGTATTCACAGCCGCTGCCCAGCCCTGTATCACAGCCGCTGTCCAGTGGGTCCACCCCAGTATCACAGCGGCTGCCTGCCGCTGCCCTGCCCACCCCAGAATCACAGCTGCGTCCCAGCCCAGCTGTATCAGGGCTGGGCCTGGGCAGTGGCTGTGATACAACAGGGCTGGGCAGGGCGGAGGCTGTAAAAAAAATCAGGCCCAGCCAGGGAGTGCTTGTAATAATAAGGGCTGGAGGCCACTAGAGCAAGTAATAATAAGGGCTGGGGGGGGAGACTGGAGCCAGGGCAGTTTCTAGGGTTTGAGGCTCCCAGTGCGAGCAGTCAAAATGCACCCCCCCCCCTTGAAGCAGTAATAATGTGGAGTGGGTGTGGCCTCATCGTGAGGGGGTGTGGTGTCACAGTAAGGGAGTGTGATCTCGAAAGACCACAGAATGTCAGCCACTGTGACTACCGAGCCCAGGGGTGGCAAACCTGTCAGAGGCAAAGCGCTGAAAAATATATGTAGCTAAACAAAAGTCAGACAGCATGCGCGCGCCGTAGGCACGCACTCAAAAAATGGGGTGTGGCCTAGCTGTCACAAGCCCATGCCGAATTTCTGTGTGCATGCCTTTGGTGTGACATTTGCAGAGGTAAGACCTTGCATCACACTCGTTTAGAGTGCATTGGGAGCGAATCCAGCACATTGAAAATACACTGCCACAAACCACTTCCACATAATATATTGGAAAAGCCAAAGGTCATGTTTTAAAACCACATCCACCTCAAATACATTATTAAATCCAGAACCACATAAAACACATTGAAAAAACACGATTCACATAATACACACTTCATTCCAGCCCCCTCCCTTGCCATTCCAGCCCCCTCCCTTGCCATTCCATCCCGACAGGTCTTAGGCTTCCCCCCCACTGGCTCTCAGGCAAAAGTGCCCATTATGCAGTGCCCCCTGTAGTTGTCCCCATATGCAGTGTCCCCTGTATTTATGCCCCTTATGCAGAGCCCACAGTGGTAGTGCAACTTATGCAGAGCCCACAGTAGTAGTGCCCTTTATGCAGTGCACCCAGTAGTAGTGCCTCCAGGAGTGGTGCCCCTATGCCATGCCACCATTAGTAGTGCCCCCTGTAGTCATACCCCCATCAGTAATGCCCCCAATAGTAATGGTCCCTGCTGTATTGCCCCAGTAGTAGTGTCCCCAGTTGTATTGCCCGAAATATTAATGCCCCCTGTATTAGTGCCCCCAATAGTAATTCTCCCTTTGTAGTAGTGCCCCAAGTAGTAGTGCCCCTGGGCCCTGAGTAATGCCCCCAGTAGTGGCACCTCCTAAGCAATGCCCCCAGTAGAAGTGCCCCCCGAGTAATGTCCTAAGTAGCAGTGCCCTGGTGCCCCCAGTAGTGGTGTCTCCCCCAGCAGATGTGCCCCCAGAGTATTGTCCAGGCTGCCTGCACATAAAAAAAACCCCACTAATACTTACCTTCAGCCCCGCTCCAGTGTCCGCTCGGCTGCTCCTTTGCACTATGGGAAAGACGTCATGACGTTCTCCCATAGTGCACACTGGGGAAGCTGGAAACCGGAGGCTCCGTCTCTCCGGCTGCTCTGCTCTGCCGGGCGCCCGTTGGTAACTGAATCTCAGCGGGCGCCCGGCAGTTAACAGGCTGTTTCTGCTGGGCGGCGCGCCCCGTGCAATTGCACGGGTCGCCTGCCCCTCCTAGAAACGGCCCTGACTGGAGCCTGTAATAATAAGGGCTGGGGGGGAGGAGACTGGAGCCTGTAATAATAAGGGCTGGGGGGGGGAGACTGGAGCCTGTAATAATAAGGGCTGGGGGGGGGAGACTGGAGCCTGTAATAATAAGGGCTTGGGGGTGAGACTGGAGCCTGTAAAAATAAGGGCTGGGGGTTAGACTGGAGCCTGTAATAATAAGGGCTGGGAGGGGGCACCAGTAACTTTTTGGCAGGGGGAGCAAAATTAATAGTTACGCCACTGTGTGAGGGATATTAAAGATATAAACCTGCGTAGGAAAGTCAGTTTTCTGAAACATGGTAGTGTTTCACCTATGTAATTGTCACAACAATAAATTTGCTACTTTATTGTAAAATAAAGCAATAGCACTTTCCTCCAGCATGGAACATATATGAAGTGGATCTGGATAACTGTGATGTCAGTTTCTTAGTTGTCAGATCTTAATATGGGGTAGACGTGTGAGAGTTCCCAATAATTAAGCACAAAATACATAGCACACTAATAGAACATTGGGGTAAATGTATTATAGTGGCACGCACCGTCCTGCTATAACTCATGCTGCTTTGCCTCTTTACCAAGGTGATCCAGGAAGCTCTACCTATGAGATGTATGAACATCTCATCTGCCAGAAAGTGGGAGTGAAAACTTCCCCCTCCTGCGATCCCTGCCTGAGTACACAGTGCATCAGCCTAGTGCTGTGTGTCTCACTCCCGGGCGGATCCACTGGGCATGTGCGAGATCTCGCAAGCATCACAATATCCTGCGTGCAGCCCCTGGAGCCAGCAGCCATCACAGCATGGACAGAGCAATGACAGCTGTAAATGACCGTTCATACATTGCCCGCCATATTTGGCATGCTGTCTTGTAGATAGTAGTGCCGATAATGACAGTTGTGCACAGCGCCCCTGTCATTTACTGTCAAGCCCCACAATAATACATTGATGAGAAGTGGTATCAGCGGTATCGCCCCTTCATACATTTTCCACATTATCCTATAAATAACATTTATTATGTGCATAGAAAACACCAAAACATACATAAAAGGATGTTAAAAAGAGATAAAAAACTATTTGTGATAGGTTCCCAGGCTCTGGGAAGCCATCAAGAATACCAGAGTCACTAACATAGAGCCACTAAATCTGCCCTTGCTGGTCACCACTGTGTCAGTAAATGTCACTGACAACAAGGATAAATTTCACAGGACCAACTTTGGAACAATATATCATATATATTCTGATGTGTCCAAATACACTTACCAGTGTGCTATATATTTTGTGCATCATTTTCGGGTACTCTCACACATGTGTACCCCATATTAAAATCTGACAACTAAGAAAGTGACAGTTATCCAGCAACACTTCATATATAATCCATGTTGGACATACCCTTAACTTCAAATTGTGCCAAATAGCCCAGTTATCACGCCACAGACTAAGCTACTTAGCTGCACCAAAACACTATTCCCAGTTACCTAGTGAACCATTTGCGACCTAAGAAGCAATATGAGGATAAAGTAGCAAAATGATGGAAAAATGTAGCAGACTTGGGCAAAAATTACGAAAGGCAAATCTGATACTAGTGACCCTCACCATGCATAATTATGCCAAATCTGCCACTTTATGCCAAGTCCTTTGCCACAAAAAAGCTTGTAAACTATTTGCGCACTGAGATGCAAGAAGAGTAGCAAAGCTGAGGAAAAAGTAGCAAATTTTATTAAAGAGTATCCAACATGGATACATTTTTGTTGAGTCTTCCTTGTTTATATACAGTAGATGCCTCTGCCCAATCAGTGTGGCCCCATGCATTCTTATGGAGAGTGACCACAAGAGACCTCTTAGTGGCACTATGTGTTATGGGTTTTTTTTTTTTCAAATCCCCAGTGGATGGCAGCATGGCCAGTATTGGATCTATCCCTTTGGAATGTGTGAGTAATACATGGGAAAATCAGGGGTGTGGTAGTGTGTATTTTTATATTAGATTTCTATTTTAAATGTTTTTATATGTGGACTGCAGGTGAGAGCGTGCCTTTGATGCTTATACTGTGCGGCCTATTTCACAAGCGCGAATGCAGCCCAAGCTGGAACGCATGATGTTTGCACATGCACCATGAGTGCAGCATGTTATTGTGGCTCAGTCGGTTTTATGAACTGTTAGTGTCCGGTTCTGATAGCACCACAGCACCTTTATTTAAATGTGGGCCAGTTGGAGGAGATGATAATTTTTGTTACAACAGACCAGGGCCATTTCCTACAGACTCCGGTAGAATTGGCGGTCTTTACACTAATTGGTGATGGTACAAATAGGTAAGTGGCTGTTTTTACTTTTGGATTGTGGTGACACTTTGTTGCTATATACTATGGAGAGGATCGGCTGTCTTGACAAAAGTCCTTGAGACCCAAAACGTCGGCATTTTATGTGACATGTGAGTCTTCAATATGAAAAACTTTTTCTACTTTTCTATGGAGTTGGTGAGTGCCCTCTCTTTTTCTGTACTTTATATATTAGTGTTAGGTTTTTTTTTGAAGCAGTTTGCACGTCCGTTTCAGACTGACTCTGAATAAGACCCTTAGTACTGGGTTATGGGTGACATTGTTACAATAGGAAATGACTAACTGGTAACTAAATTTAAATATTAGTTTAATAATTATTCACATTTATTCTTTTTTTTTTAATCAATACACTGTAGGTCAGCCTCTAGTTTAAAATGTCATCATATTTCAGTGGAGTAAAATATCAGTCGCTATTTGAAGTTACTAAAGTGAAAAGCTCTGATTGTGTAAGATGATGGGCCAGATGTACTAAACTCTGAAAAGTGATAAAACACCAGCCACTCAGTTCCCAACTGTCATTTTTGAAACACAGCCTGTAAAATGACAGTTGGGAGTGGCTGACATTTTATCACTCTCCAGTTTATCACCTTTCAGAGCTTAGTACATCTCCCCGGATGACATTAATGACGTCCTCTGGTATCCGGAGCTTCTCTTTGTTTTTTTAAAACTGTTTGCTTGTTTTGGACCCGTCATTCTCCATGTTGCTAGCTATTGTGCCCAGTCAGATCTACATTGTAGTTACACTCCCTCGTGCAGTCCTTACATTTTCTGTGGTCACTACATCCACTCAGCGGGCACCTCCGAACTTCCTGGTGCTTCACCTCTCACAATCGACATGTCACTGTCCGCATTGCTACCCTGACAGGCGGCACTCTGGCAGCGCAGCTCCGGCTGCTCAGAACATTACCTCAGCTCTTCCCTCAGGGTCAGTGGGATCTGCTCTATATAGCCTCTGGCTAGGTGCCAGGATGCTCCCTGCCCACAGCACAAGCAGGGTCAAATTGTTTCTTAGCCCAACTGTTAATGGCTCCCTCTGCTGCAGTGTGTCAGGGAAGAGGGGGGGAGAACCCCTGTAGAGTATCTCACAGCAACATGTCCCCAATGCAGCTCACACACAACAGTTTATTCAAAACAGAAGCAGTACATGTACATATAGGGAAGCTTTACGAGTTCCTTTTTTAGTACAAGAGTGGTACCACATTGTATATAAACAGATAGTTCTTGGTTGGGGTACCACATAAGCTTCCTCTATCTGCTTCCCTCCCATCTCCCCCTCCTCACCTCTCTTTCCCTGTCTATCGTCAGTCACTGCAACTTACCAGCAGGTGAGCGAGGCCATCTGAGGTGTAACCAATGATGATCCCTCATGGTGTGTGCAGTGACAGTCTGCCCCCAGAGACTGGAGACTGGTCATGTCTGTTGCAGGGTACAGGTCTTGTCAGATCCTCACAGTGTACATGGCCAGGGCTTAGCACAGGAGCAGTATATGGGACAGTGGGTGGAAGTCTGTCACTCCAACTTTATATAATGGTGAAAATAACAGCTGTGGATTGGGGAGATGCAGCGACCATAGGGTGTCTCTTGCTTTCTGCCATCCACCCAAGTCTCTTGGCCACAATCGGGAGGCAGTTTCAGGACCTTCTCATTTTGTGCAGGGAGTGGAGGCTGTGTTTGGGCATCAGTGAGAGCTGTAAGGGGAGGAAGGGGGTGGGGCCTTGCTTGCGCTAGACACGCTCTACCTCATTAAATAATAGATTCTATCTGTAACTTATAAACGAACAGACTGGGGGCCCGATTCAGACCTTATCGGAAGGCTGCGTTCGCACGTAGCCATCCGAAGTGAAACTATGCTAATGAATGCACCCGCATCACAAAGAAGCATATGCCCACCACTACAAAATATCACCAACTTCCGCTTACGTGCAACCGCTTACACGTCGCTAGACAGTTGGAACATCGAGAACCATCGGAGCCATTCACAAAACACTGGTTGACCTGACCCTGCCGCAGTCTTAGTGAGAGCTTCTGTGTGTAACTGGAACTCCTCCTCCGTATGCTGATGGTGCATCTTAATTATGCACGCCCATAAAACAGCGTTCAGATGCACGGACACGCCTGCGTTCGCACAACCACCCCCTATCACCACCTCCAAATGGCACTTCCTGTCACTCAAGCTTGTGGCCAGTCACGATTGGTTCACAATCGCAGTGGCTGGTTCACACATGCGCACTATGTCTTATACGCATGCGCACACTGCAAACATTTGCCGGCTACGTGTGAACACAGCCTTGCGATCAGGTCTGAATCGAGACCAGATTTCCTTAGTCCGCACAAATGATCCTACTCTCCTCAAACTTTAAGATGTTATTAGCAAGTTGTACCAACTGGTATTTACATTCCCCAATAACATGAAGCATAATGTTAAAAGAGCAACAGTGAAATATGTATTATTGTGTGTAAATGATATAAAAAAAAATTCCATCTTATGTTAGCGGCCTACACTCAGTTGCCCTATAATTGTGATTGATTAATCAGGAACTGAGTGCAATATGTTGGTACTATAGAATAGGGATGAGCAGGTTCGGATCTCAGAGAACCGAAACCACCTGAATTTGACGTTCTGAGCCGAGATCCGAGTCGGCTCGGATTTTCCTGCCTGACTCTGATCTCAAAACGAGGCACAACTTCATCATCCTGCTGTTGGATTCTCACGGGTTTTGGATTGTATAAAAGGTCCCGCGATCGCCACCATTTTCATTCCGGCTGTGGAGAGTGAAGAGGAAGGAGGGGGCTGTGATCACTGTGCTGTGCTGTTGCTGTCACTGTGTGTGCATACATAGGGGCAGGCTACTGTTGTCACTTGTCCGGGGCTGGCTGCTTAATGTCCATACTGCATAGGGGCTGGCTGTTGTCACTTGTCATAGGGGCTGGCTGGCTGGCTGTTGTCCACTCCATACTATGGCTGGCTGCTGTGCCCTGCTGTGCTGTGCCTGTTGTCCATAAGGGCTGTGTTCCTCTATCTATACTAGGAGCTGTGCTGCAGACAGAAGAGGGGGGCTTCAGTGGCTCCTGTGTCACTGCAGTCCATAAGGGCTGCTGCTGTGTTGTCCAGGGGGTGCTCTGTCCATCAGGGATGCTCTTCACCCCCAGTGTGAAAAAAATTATGAAATTGTTTTTTTTTCTGTGTGTGCACATTTTAGCCACACTTATCAGCAATGTAGCTACACTGGGGGTGCTGCCTGTGTTGTTTATCAAGGGGCTTCTGCCTCGTTCTGGAGGTGCTCTCTCCCCCCAGTGTAAAAAAAATAAAAAAAGTTTTTTTTCTGTATGTGTGTGCGTGCATTAGCCACACTTATCACTAGCAACATAGTTGCACAGGGGGGCTGCCTGTGTCATTTATCAAGGGGCTGCTGCCTCATTCAGGGGTGCTCTCCCTCCCAAGTGCCAAAAAAAAATTACTCAATCAATCAATGTGTTTTTTTTCTGTGTGTGTGCGTTAGCCATGACATCACAAATACCTCAGCTGAGATTTGCATAAACATTTTCAAAAGGTGAAAGTAGAGGATATGGTTTAAAAAATAGAATAAAGCAGCTAAAACTGAGTTCTCTGATTATAGTGTCCCTACTCCCAGTCCCTACCCATGGCCCCTTTACCTGAATTTCAGCAAGTCAGAGGGGTAACTCCATGCAACCTTATTCCAGAGTGCAGCTGCTCCTCCTGTAGCCTAGGTCAGAAGATGTGTAGGGGGTGTGGTGATATGGACTAAAATGTAGCTGACATCCACTAAAGTGGACAATGAATCCCCAATCTAACAGGGAGCACAGCTGTAATTTATACACAACACAGGATGGGATGACGATATAGGGTTCGGTGATGGTATAACCTGGGGTGATGTATACATCATCTTCTTCACACAATATTGATTTGTCCCCACTGGAATCCACCATTACAGGTGCCTCTGTAATTTTTGCAAGTAATTGACAGTAAAGGTCTTTCTCGTACAATTTGTAGTTCATTTTGATGGACATCATCTTTTGCACATTTTGGGGAATAGTCTCAGGCCGATCACTGACAAGGTTCCCGGCTGTGCTGAAAACTCTTTCTGAGTACACACTGGAAGGTGGGCAGCTCAAGTAAAGCAAAGCCAGTTTGTGTAAGGGCCTCCAAATTCCCTCTTTTTCCTGCCAGTAGTTATTTACATCTCTTCAGATCTGTGTCCTTTGGGAAGACAAAATAATGTCTTCATCTCTTCTGGGATGCATATCCACTCCCAGCAGCAGGCATGCTGCTCAAGAGTTCTCAAGAAAGACACAACGTAAGACTTAAACCTTAAATCTGAAATGTTGCATTTTCTGCTCTGTTCCGCTTTTCCACATATCTGCTCTGGTTAAGTGGACAGTGGGAACAACGGCAGTTTGATGGCCACTAACTAACTATGTTTTTCTAATGTGCATATACAGCTTGGGAAATGTTCATGTGGAAGCTTTGCAAAGGATTATTTTACAGTCATTTGTTTTGGAAAGCAGTCTTCCTGGTCCCCAACAGAAGTTGGTGCAGGATTGGCGCAAGACACAATGTAAGACACAACGCAAAGGTTCCCAAACTTTTTTGTATAAAGGCATCCTAGAGTATCAACATTATTTTCACGGCACCCCTAGGTCAAAAGTTTGTAGTAAAGTGAAGTAAATTGTGCTGACCTGTCATCCTTAGGCTCAGTTATGTGGTGGTGGAAAGGTTTGTGCTTCTGTTTGTCCACATATTTACATTACATTGACCATAAATAATTTGATTTGGTGCTGGACCACCAACCTGAGGCACCCCTGCAAGTGTCCCAAGGCACCCCAGGGTGCCACGGCATACAGTTTTGGAACCACTGCCTTAAGGGGTAAATTTAATTTACTAAAGTAAGAGTTTTTAGAAGTGAGTTTTAGAAGTAATGTTGCTTGCCCAGAATCTGATTAGTTGCTATGGGCAACATCACTTCTAAAACTCACTTGTAAAAACTCTTGCTTTAGTAAATTAAATTTACACCTAATCTTAAATCTTGAGCTTGTTCACATATCTGTGCTGGTAGAATCGAGGCCACTAACTAAGTATGTTTTTTTAATGTCCCGGTAGAGGTTGGGAAATGCTTTTTTATGTGGAAACTTTGCAAGGGATTATTTAGCAGTCAATTGATTTGGAGAAGTCTCCCTGGTCCCTTTCTGTGATGAGAAAATCCTCTCCCAGCAGAAGCAGCAGGCATGGCACTCAAGGATTCTTCTGGGACAAGGACTGATGTGAATGAGTAAAATAATTTTTTTGTACATTTTTTGTAAATGCCTACCCTCCTCCCTAATAAATTTACTTCGATATCAAGAAATGAAATTAAACTTACTACCAATCAACACCAATCAACCATTACTGTCCCAGCCTTCAACTACATACATACTCCAACTCCCTTAGGCCTCTATTGAATAAAAAAAACATTTGTTTCCTGATGTGCAATGTTAGAAGTTGAACTGCCATGAGTTTGTGCCGCCCACTGTTGCCGCTTAGCTTAATCAGCCAGCTAGCTTGGTGCAAATTTTGGGCCTAAACTGGATGAAAACAATACAGTGATCTGTGATAGTCAAAAATACTGTAGGAACAAAAACAGGCCCATTTTATGTGATTTTAGCTGTTTTTATGATTTTTTAAGAAAAAAAATCCAGATCCAAAATGAAAAACAAAAAATAAAAAACAGAAGAGAGGTTTGGCAAGACCAATCCAGATCCAAAACCAGGGGAGATACAGATCCAAAATCAAAACCAAAACCTAGGGGTTGGCGCACATCTCTACTATAGAATTTGTTATGGAAAATTATCTGACCATCCTGTAGCTATCCAGCTGTTGTGAAAGTAAAAGTCTCAGCATGCTGTGCCACAGTTTTAGCATTCCCTAGTAGTACAAGTGTGGCTGGACATGCTGGTACTTTTGCATTTCATAAAAGCTGGAGAGGTACATATTGGCTAGGTCTGATCTATATACGTTTACCATACAGAATGGAATAGTTTATATTTTACTAACAACATTTAATAAAAACAAAACAATTTGAAAGGACGTGAAATTAGGGAAATTTGGAGATTTCCTTGTTCTTTAAATAACTTTATTCCATGAAGTACGAAAAAGTAAAGATTATTGTACCTTATTCCTCAGCTATTCCTGCTTATTTGCACCGTTCATATAGCCAGTAGGTAAAATAATTTTAATAATGATAGTAACAATAAGATTTATATTTATTCTATTTATTCACAGATATAGTAAGTGGCACAGGAATGGCTGCACCCTATTCTATTGTATGTATAAACCAAGTTGAAAGAAATGAAACACATACTGTATAATTAAGTTACACTGTAGATGTTGTTAAACTTAAAGTGATATTATAGCCTACAATTAATTTGCAGATAATAGACAATATATCAAACAATACAGGCTGAATTATTACATTTGGTCATGTGGATTTCTGGTTCCTGCACAGCGCAGAGCAGTAAGAAGAGAGCGCTTCAGTCTGGCATTGCTGGCTATTAATACAATAGAGTGCAGGCTTGGGTAGCCAAGGGCACAAATAGTACACAATGATACACAGGTTGAATCTTCTGATTGGTAGCATAAAGTGATCACGTTTGAACTTATAAAATACAAAGTATAAAAGAACAGAAAAGAGAGCATATTTCTAATTACACTTATGTGAGCATCTAGTTGGATATTAGTGAACCCTGAATATTTGCTGCTCATGTTCCTGGTGTGTTTCAGGAGTGATGCAATCAGAAGACAAATGGCCGCACAGAATATGAGGAATGGTACGAGGGATCCTGTGAAAAAGATGATGAGCACATTTACAAAATCTGCATCCAAAGTCACATTTCCAGTATTAGAGCTGTCACTGTCCAGGGTAGAATTCATGGGGTGTACTCGGTAAATGCACCATATGTAGGGTAGACTGGAAAGAAAAGACACCAGCAATGATGTCAGGAGCAGCCAGGGGACCATCCTGGAGATGTTCATCTTAAGTCTCATGAATAATCTGTTGTAGAAGACACAGAGCACGGTGCCCCACCACAGGCTGCAGAACTGCACAAATTGTGAAGCAGTGTCAGTATACTTAACAGCATCATTTGCAATGAAGGAATGAGTGAAAATGACCACAGCAGATTCACTGAAACCAGCAACTAGAAGAATGATCCTCACCACTCCCAGGCTGGTCATGATAATGTCAATAGTTTGAAGAGTTTGTCCCTTCAGCCACCAAATGAAGATCTGAGTCACAATAAATGCATTGAGAAGTAATCCGATAAACATCAGAGAACAGAGGACAAATGATAACAGGATGAAAATGGGAAAATTCATATTTTCTTCACAGAGTAATGAATACTGTATTTCACAGCATCTGATTTCCTAACAACCATCTAGAGTAAGAACCATCTGATGTATAATGTGGTATAGCAAGTTAGTATTATACATAGGGTTGTTTGCTTTATGTTTTGCATGACATTTGGCTACAAATCTACAAATAGCTATGTCATCATTACATTTGAACATTTGAATGCAATGAGTAAATTAGTTACATAATTAATGTTAGATATACCGGTATGTGAAACTCAGCTCCTTGTGCACCTGCCAACTATCTCCTGATGTTTGTGGGGATCATTAAAATATTAGCCTGTGTGCAGAAGTAATATAATCTGTACCCAATGTTCCATTGGGATACGGTTAAATTACTGCTGCCCGGAATCCTGACGGTGAAAGGCTGACCCGGGACTAGGTGTTGAAATGCTGGGGCCTATCTTTAGCCCCACGCTGAAATCCCGATGCCCGGCATTCCAAGCAAGGTAAGTCGGGGACAATTTGGGTTGTAGCTGTGGTCAGGGAGGGTTAGGTTTAGACATCTCCGGAGGGATTAAGGGTTAGGCACCCCCCCAGGGAGGGTTAGGATTTGGCTAGTGAAAGGGGAGGGGTTAGGGTAAGGCACCCCCGGGGGGAGGTCAGGGTTAGTCACCCCCCTGGAGAGGTTAGGTTTAGGGTGTTGGAAGGGGGGGTTTAGGTTTAGGCACCCCTGGGGAGGACTTAGGGTTAGGCACCACTGGGGGGAGGTTAGTGTTAGACACCCCTAAGGGAGGGAAAGGGTTGTGGGGGAGGGGAGGGTTAGACTACTCACCAGCCACTGTCAAGATGTCCTCACTTCGGGCTTCCGACATCGGTGGAGAACTGGCGGCTATTCAGCCATTGGTATTTCATACCGATTCCGTTCCATTTACATAATTGCTAGTATACAGTAATTAATGTGTTGTCATTAGAAAAATATTTTTCTATTTGTTTCTGCTATTAAAACCACACTTCCAGTCACAATCCAGTCTCATGTAAGCCAGGTACAAGGGGAAGGAATCGCAGCACAAGATTTCCAGATGTGTCTGACTCAGAATAGGTAGCAGATGTGGAACTTTGTTTTTGGAAGCAGTTTGCAAGTCCGTTTCACATTGACACTAAATAAGGCCCTTAGTACTGGGTAATGGGTAAATCTCAAGATAAACAGTTTAAGAATTCAAGTTTATTCTTTTTTTAATCAATAAACTGTAGGTCAGCCTCTAGTTGAAAATCTCATAATATTTCAGTGGAGTAAAATATCAGTCCCTGTTTGAAGGTACTAAACTGAAAAGCTCTGATTGTGCAAGAAGGAAAAGATGATGACATTAATGACGTTCTCTGGTACCTGGAGCCTCTCTTTGTTTTTTTAAGAGTATTTTTTCTTGAGGATTTCTAGAACATTTTGGAGAATGTTTTTTCCTATGTATGTGTGATGCTGGTTCATTAATGTTCCCATTGGCTAATTGATTTCCAGTGACCCTTATTATAGCTGCAGAATTCTGTAGATCAGGGGTGGGGAACCTTTTTTGTCCGAGGGCCATTTTAATATATATAACATTATTCGAGGGCCCGCTGCAGGCTACACCCCCTCCATGTGATGTCACACAGGGGCGGGACCACAGTCACCGGTGATTACAGCAATGCCCGGAGCATCCTGAGGCTGCTCCAGGAGCTGTAAGGGCAGCAGTGTGACCGTATGATGCAGCCTAAGGACGCTCCAGGTGGCACTGCTGCATAGATTCTGGTTGCAAGGTGCCAATCTAGGCAGCCTGCTAGCCAGATGAGGCTAGCAGAGAAAAGCTCAGAGGGCCGCACCAAATGATTCCGTAGGCCTTATATGGCCCCCGGGCCTGAGGTTCCCCACCCCTGCTGTAGATGGTCGTTTCTGTTCTTGATGACCACACCAAGTTCTTGTAAGTCCAGTAATTCATGTGAGAATGATTCCTATATGCAAATAGTTAAATTTTATCTTTTTAAACTGTTTACTTGTATTGGACCCGTCATTCTCCATGTTGCTAGCTATTGTGCCCAGCCAGATCTACATTGTAGTTGCACTCACTAGTTCAGTGCTTACATTTGTTTCTCTATGGGAAAGTGCTACAGCATTTTGAAACTCTGTCCCTGGGAGCTGAATTGCTAGTGTAATACCCCACTTAAATGAGTCTCTCTCCTTGTAGTTTTACCTCCTGACTACTGATGGAGATCACTGACTCGGGAATGTAATTAGCAGACCGGTGGACGGCATGCCGCCTGTCTGAATCCCGACGCTGGAAGTCCGACACGGGAGTTAATATAGGTGCCGAAAATCTTAATCCCGATGCCGGAACACAGACGCCAGCCCAAACAAGGTAAGTCCGGTGTTTTAGCTGTTAGTCAGGGGAGGGTTAAGTTTAGGTAACATAGCGGGGCTAGTGTTAGGTTTTGGTGGGGGGAGGGTTAGTGTTAGGCACCAAAGGGAGGGATGCATTATATACCGATTCCACTGACTCTTAGCCGGTTTGTACTTCCTTCTTTCTCATACAGAGAGGCAAGAACCCCAATTCCCTTTCACATACTAAATGACACCGTACTTTCATTTAGCCTAAGTGTTTATTAGCCTATGCAATGTTAGCATGCAAATCAAGCAGAATTAAATAACTCACTATTTTACTTTGGAACATAAGTTAAGCAGATATAAATAATTCAAAGATTCAATTTCACAATTTTCAATGAACATATTTCAGCAAGACAGTTTTGTTATGTATAAATCTGAGGGTTAAACCTGTTACCTTAAACTAACACTAATCTTTATACAGTGCAAACAATACAACAATTACTGTACAATCTGTATACAGTTTCTTAAACTGATATATATAACCCATATATCTAACCTAGGTAACCGTCTTTTCTGCAAATTGACCCGGGTCACAAACAGTATTGCCCCCCTTATTAATAGACGTACTCTCTCCACTCTAATGGCTTATGCCCAGTTCAGTTAAGATGGTGAGCTGAAGCTTGTTGTCTGGTTTTGAACAGTTTAGGGAGTATTGAGACAATATAGACTCATTTTTGTAATTTCCTGGTAACAATACCCCTGAGAAAGCTGACACTCGGCTTGGTCATCAGTTATTTAGGTTACTTGTACATGCACTTTGTCTTTTTTGGAGTCCCTGCAATGCGAAGATCAAGCTGCTCTATATGAAGAAGACTTATTTGTTTTGTGTATCCGTATTCATACTGCAGCTCCTAATATATGTTGTGCACAAAAGAGCCAAGCATGCAAGTTTGGTACCTTACTAGGGGTTCCAAAGCCTGTGTCAGAAGTTTCTCAAGGCACGCTGGGTCCTGGTGGAGCTGGGCTGGATATGCAGATGAGCAGCATCAGGGGGACCAAGCAGGTGTCTCTTGAGCAGATAGTAGGCGGAATCTCATAACTGAGCTGCAAGGGGTTCCTAATTGTGGCTGAGCTGTATCCTCTAACTGACAGGCAGCAATGATTACGTAGTAGCAGGAGTGCAATTGGGGGAATAGTAATCTTATAAAATAGAGATCCACTCAGGAAAACAAATCTGACTGGGCTGCGTTTACTTGTCAGCATTCATTACACAGCCAGCAGGGCAGAACTACCTTTATTACCTTTACTAGCCAGTAACAGAAGGCTATGCCTAGGGGTCAGGCCTGTGGGGCAGTCACTTAACCAGCAGGAGCTTTGGGGCTGTGTTGACTGACAGGTGGCCAGAAGGGCAACTCTCTGTTACTGGGGATCCTTCCTCACCCGGCTGCTGTCACTGAGATGTGGCTTCACGTACACAGCCACAGTCACGAGCAGCACCTCTGCATCATCTAACGTGAAACCCCTGGCAATGAGCGTAAAACCCCTGGCAATAAGCGAGAAACCCCTGACAACGAGCATGGAACACCTGACAACAAGTATGGAACCCCTGGCAACGAGCATGTGTCACAATTGGTGTCTGTGAGTTACCTGTCTCAGGTGATGAGCTGGATTCAACGGAGACCAGCATGACTGGAACCACAGATGACGTAAATAGCTCTATTGCAAGACTTATGTGGTAGTGAGAACTGCCTTTGATGATAAAATGACAGGAACTTGGAACCAGTAGGAAACTTGGAGGAACCAGACTGGGACCGGCAGGAAGACTTTCCGAGTTGAACTGGTGAACTTGGAACTTGAATCCGGACTGGAATAACGTGAATTGAACTGATGAACTTGGAACTTGACTCCGGACTGGAATTATTTGGATTCAACTGAAGAACTTGGAACTTGACTCTGGACTGCAATAATGTGGATTGAACTGATGAACTTGGAACTGGACTCTGGACTGGAATAATTTGGATTGAATTGATGAACTTGGAACTTGACTCTGGACTGGAATAATGTGACTAAGGCTGAAGGTAAATCAGGTAATGCTGAGATGAGGGCTAAACAGGGTAATCTGGAAATGCTGTTACATGGCTGGAAGGAATCAGGTAATTCTGAGACGAGGGCTAAACAGGGTAATCCGGAAATGCTGTGACAAAGGCTGGATCTCAGGTGCAGGCTGGATTGGGTAATTGGGGATAAAAGGTTCAGGAAGGAATGGGTAGGTTTGTGAATTTTAGGTTCAGGGAGGGAGTGGTTATGTAGAAGGAGCAATAGTTGATCCACAGCAGGAAGCAAGGCAGGGTAACACAGTGCAGGTTTGCAGAGAGCCAGGGACCAACCAGGAGTAGGGCAAGAAGCAGAAGACTAAGGTCAGGAGCACAGGAGCTCACTTACAGCTGATGCTGAAACACACGAGTTGCACTGGCCTGGGAACTAGCAGGATTTCTGGATGCTCCAGGTATTGCTGTAAGCAGGACTTCTGGATTCGCCAGGAATTGCTGTAAGCAGGACTTCTGGATTTGCCAGGTATTGCTGTAAGCAGGACTTCTGGATTTGCCTGGTACTGCTGTAAGCAGGATTTCTGGATTGCCAGGTATTGCTGTAAGCAGGATTTCTGGATTTGCCAGGTATTGCTGTAAGCAGGATGACTGGTCTGAGAAGCAGCAGGTTTTCCAGATGCAACAAGGGTTACTGCCAACAAGAGCCTGGGATACACTTGCACACAGAGAGACAGAAATAGCACACTCTGTACACCATGGGAAGTAACGAGATGTTCAGGCCCAGAATGCTATCAGAGGAGGATGCTTATACCCTGGATCTTGCAGGAATTGGTGGATATAGTCAGGTGGTCTGGCAGTACTGAGAGTCAGAACCACACATGAAGACTAGCAGTGTTCACAGACAGGAAAGGAGCCAGGTGAATAATCACTGTGGAAAGGAATGCATTCCCAGCATGATCAGAGCAGATCTTCCAGGCAAATTACACACAGATCCCTGAGACAGTTGGCAGGGGTAAGTCTACAGACAAAAAGGTGAAAAACTAGACAGGGTCGTGACAGCATGGAACCCCTGGCAATGAGCATGAAACCAATGGCAACGAGCATGAAACCCAGAGCGTGAGAGCCCTGGCAATGAGCATGAAATCCCTGGCAAAGAGCATGAAACCCAAGGCAATGAGTATGGAACCCCTGGCAATGAGTGTGAAACCCCTGACAACGAGCATGGAACCCCTGGCAACGAGCATGGAACCCCTGGCAACAAGCATGAAACCCCTGGCAGCAAGCATGAAACCCCTGGCAACGAGTGTGAAACCCCTGGCAATGAGCATGAAACCCCTGGCAATGAGCGTGACACCCCAGGCAATGAGCTTGAAAACCCTGGCAACAAGTATCAAACCCCTGGCAACGAGCTTGAAACCCCTGGCAACAAGTGGAGCCAGCCCTAGGCATAGGCATTCCAGGCAAATGTCTAGGGCATCTGGAATGCCTAATGGGCATCCCGCGGCTCAGATCTGTTAGTGGTGCAGCAGGTGCAATGCACTGGGTCCCGTGTCAATGAAGGGGCCTGCAGCCGGCAGTGCTGATAATGAGTCACACACTGACTCATTATTACAGTAGAACCTGGAAAAAGGAATGGGGCAAGGGGATTATTTGAAACCGCACAGGACAGAAATATAAGTTAATTAAGACAATCAGTATAATAATCAAAAACCAGCATATTTTGTAAAAAATAAAAATAGGATATAATTGCTTAATAGTTCACATAGGATTGCTGGTGGTGCACCATTGGAAAAGTACAAATAGTACTTATATTGTTAGTGTTGAGTTATAAGAAGAAACGACTCAGAGAAAGAGGAATTTTCCTTGGTTGATGGACTCTTAATTCCTGATAATTGATACATTAAATATTAATACAGCATAAAACTTAACTTTAAATTATTTAACCAGACAAACACACAGAGACATATACACAAAATCTGCTCTTAATTGACGCATATAATGCTACAGATCATTTACTCCCAATTAGGAGCATTGATTGTAAAACTGGCTCAAAAAGAAAACAATATAGGTCTATTACTACTCCATTGAGTTGTGTTCAATTAGCTGATTGCTGAATACACCATTTGTGTTAATAGACCGTCTATTGAACAAGAAAAATTCTAAAAAGTTAAATATATCAGTGAGAAAACCAATCTATTACACCACTCCTATATAAGATTTAAATAGTAGTCTAATTATAGGTTTGTTTTAAGTATAGCAAGACTATTAACATCCTCATAATTGACCCCTGTCAGAAGATATACATATAATACAATCAGTAACATCCAATATTCAATTACATGAGAAACCAGGCAGTTAAATAGCATATGTTATAATATCCATATCATGTATATTGTCTTGTTGGTATATGACAATCCTATTTGCATCCTCATTAATTATGGGGTAATGTTGGTAATAACATATAGGACCAATCCAGGTAAAAGATAGAAAGAAAAGACCCCCACCCTCTAGGGGGAAGACCACTCACCCCTGCATCTGTTTACCCCTGTGGGTATTGAACGGGTCAGAGGGAGATGGAGACCTCCTGGGTGCATGGTGAAACAATGAAGACGGATACAGTATCGGTTCCTGCTTTCCCTGCTGATTCCGATATCCCCCTGTTACGAGTGTGCAGTGCAGAGTGGTATCACTGGTGACAGTGGAATGAGGGGACCAACAGAGTTACTTGATTGCCTGGTATGAAGGTCTGGTAGGGGAGGGATGGTCGGGAACTGCGTCCCGCTGAATAGTCCTGCCACCGTCAGAAGCCGGGTCACATGGGCACCCTGTGAAGCCTGGAGTCCTGGCGCTGGCTGATGACGTGCATTTCATACAGAGAGCTTGTTCACATCGGAGCCTATGTTCTCCCTGTGACAGCTTCTCCTTAAATAGCCCTAGGGTTTATGTTACTTGTCACGATTGACATAAGTGATTGGAAGACTATTGATCTTCCATTAAGCATTCATTATCTTTTAAATAAAGAGTTAATCATTCCTTGTTATTTATTGGGGTATTTTGTCCCTACTTTGATTATTAAATTATTGTATGACTGAACACAGATTATGATAAGAAGTAACAGAATATGTATACTGGTCATCAGTACACCTCTATTAATTGTATATAATTGCATCTATTATTATTCATTTAGACATGTAGTCTCTATTATATCATAATTATAAAGTAATTATATAACCAAACATCAATTATAATAGAATATAGATACATATATATTTGGCATCCTTAAGTGCCATTATAATAGATATAAATATTAATTAATCCTAATAAGCATAATAACCCCAATTATCAAGTTCCAATTTGATGAAAATATACATAGTAAATCATATAACATTTAGACTATTGCTGCCAAGATAGTAGTAAAAGTAAAGTAGCATTGAAATGTGATATAGTGACAAAGTGTGATAAAGTATATAATTCTATACAGTGTTCATGACATAATTAAAAAATACCATTGGTGTATAAGGGAGAGAACCTCCAAAAATTATTAAAATTCATTGTGACAGTAAATAAGACAAAAAATATGACAAAAAATATAAAGAATATATATAGTTTACAATAAGAAAATGTATTCTAAACTAAGTTAAACACAAACTAAAACTAAAACTAAACCTGGTGTCAGAGTAAAAAGTTCTTATTGGAACTTCTACAGTAAAAAGTTCTTATTGGAACTTCTACACTTTATTTTGAATAAAAATATTTTTACATTCAATAACATGTTCTATACACAGGTTAGGGGCACAGCTATGGGGGCAGCATGTGCCCCAATCTACGCCAACCTATATCTAGGTTGGTGGGAACAAGAAATCTGTATCCATGAAAAATATGACAGATTCACAAAAAACATCATGATGTGGATGAGATACATAGATGATGTTCTGATGATATGGGAGGGGGAAAGAGCACCCCTCGAAGAATCTATTACACTACTCAATGAAATTGATCTGAATTTGAGATTGACCCACAATATAAGTGAGACTGAGATAACATTCCTTGATTTGAAACTCTATAGACACAGTAATGATATGCAATCAACTGAGCTGTACAGAAAGGAAACAGCAACTAATAGCTTGCTCCTCTGCTCAAGTTCACATTTTCCATCCACACTTTCAAACATCCCTAGAGGGGAATTTCTACATCTAAGACGTAACTGCTCTGATGATGAGGTGTACAAAGTAAAGAGTGAAGAATTGGTGGTAAGACTCAAAGAGAGAGGATATAGCATGAGGAGCATCAGAAAAGCGAAATCTTCATTATTGAAAACGAATAGAGATACCCTGATTTTTCCGGACAGTAAAAGAAAGAAAATGGAACCACAAAATGAATCCCCGGAAATGAGATTTGTGGGCGATTTCTGCTATGAATGGTATAAAATTCAGGATGTTCTTAATAAATAGATGTTTTACAGGACTTCATATACAGCTATAATAACACATATCATAGAACGATTAAGTGTACGCCATGTGATGTGAACGCCTCTAATGCTTTGAGCATTTTTAAGATGACGTACGGCAAATACTTTAAAGCTAATAAAATACAGCCTCGATCAGCCGTAGGTGAGCACGTACGCATCTCCAAATATATGGATATATTTCAGAAAGGCTATGAACAGAATTATTCTGAGGAAATATTCGTCATACAGGCTGTGAACACTAAAGGACTTAGGCCGCTTTATACATTGGCGGATCTGTATGGCGAAGTTATAACTGGCAGTTTTTACCCCGAAGAACTTCAAAGCATCCCCAAAAACTATAACAGAACTTACAAGGTGGAAAAGATTTTAAAAAATAAGACGGTCAGAGGTCGGAAATACGCGTTGGTCAAGTGGCGCGGTTACCCCGCAAAATTTAACAGCTGGGTTGCAGCGTCTGAGATAAAAGATATATAAAGCTCATCACACTCTAAACAGGGTGAGAAATGGATGACAAGTCGTTCTACATAACATTGCCCAGTAATGCGTCGGCGGACACATTCCCGCAAAATCAGATTTCTAACTATACAACAAAATTTGCAAAACCGATACACTTAATCGGTGAATGGGAAATTGCTCTTACAGAAATACAATACCTGCACACGTGGAATACAATCGATATACGCGATTGTGTGTTGAAAATAACAAGGTGGGATGGACTGAACACGGATGTCACAAGGGTGTGCATTAAAACCGGTTTTTCTGAAACAATCAAGGCGCTGGTCGAAGCATTCAATGCTGAAATTGAGCATCATAAGCTGGATGGAGGATTAAAATTATGGTACGATCACCTCGAACGCGCCGTATCCTTCGACAATAAGCCGATGTACCAGATCACAGCCGGTGTTAAGATGACAAGAATACTGGGTTTACAACCTAAAATTAGGTTTGTAAAGCCATGCGCCAACATCAACGGGGGCAATATACTTTGTACAGTCATTATCGAACACCAGAGGGTCGGTGATAGTTATGTACCATTGCTACGGACTGTTGAAATTAAGGGGCGTAACAACGAAATGGTCACAATTCGATACGAGAAGCCAGATTATGTACCTTTGTGCAAAGCGCATTTTGACACGATTACCGTAGAGATAAAGAATGACCAGAATGAGAACATAGCATTCAAGTTTGGGAAAGCGATCATAAAACTACACTTTAGATGTCGCAAAAATGATTTTTATTAACCGGCAGAATGGTCGCTGTTAAAAATTATGGCGATCCGGCGCTGTATGCGCAGTATTATAAAGCGCAAGCCGGTAACGGATTACCCGGTTTTCACGGCAGCGCTTACATGTACTGATGCGGTTTAGGTGGTATTTTTCGAAGCCTTTTCAGAAAAGCGGTACCTCTTTTCCGGAGAGGTCTAGAGTTAGCTAAACCGCACGTGAAGACCGTGGTGCGCAATATCGCAAAAGACGTTATTGGACACGCCACAACGGCGGTGGTGAATAAAATATACGAGGCGAACCAATCCAAACAAGATGGTTCAGGAGTAATATATATAAAAAAAGGCGTGTCTAAAAGAAAACGGAAGCGCACAATAGCACTTCCACATTGGGGCATCCCCTTTTTAAATAAAAGCCGGTGACGCTGCAACTTAAAGAAGAAGAAGAGAAAACCGAAGCGCGGTGCTGGTGATATTTTTTAAACAGCATGTCTTTCATACACTCCGAGTCCGTCGAATGCGCAAAAACAGAGCTGGATCTTTTTGACGTGCCCCCGACACAAACTAGCGTAGAGAAAAGTCTATACGTCGAAGTTCAACCTTTAGCGGCATTATCCCACACAGCGCCGCTTGAATTTTATATAGCGGCCAGCACCGAACACTACTACGATCTGAACAACACCCTGCTGTACGTGACATGCAAGATCGTACGAACCGATAACACGGCGATAGCCCAAGGGGCCCGGGTCACCCTTATTAATTACCCCATAGCAACATTATTCAGCCAAGTGGATGTTACTTTGGGCGACAGACTCATATCACAATCCAACAATCTTTATGCTTACCACGCGTACATTGAGACTATATTGAATTATAGCTCCGATGCTTTGTCAACAAAGCACACCACAGGATTATTTTATAAAGATGTGGCTGGAGAACATAACAACAGGGTTCTGGACGGCCCTAACACTGGTTTCAGAAAACGAGCAGGAGCGACCGCGTAGAGTTGCACGGTTGAATTGCTAGGGCCGCTTCACTGCGACCTTTTCCACCAGCATAAACTAATTTTAAACTCCGTTGACCTGAAGATTAAACTCACCAGAAACAAAGACTCATTCTGCTTAATGTCTGCTGAAGCGGATGCCTTTAAAATACAGATCGTCGCAGCGTCCCTTTTTGTGAAAAGAGTGCAGGTCTCACCGGCCGTATGCATTGGGCACGCACAGGCACTGCTAAGCGGCAACGCGAAATACGCGATTGACCGCGTCAGAATGAAAATCTACAGCGTCCCCGCAGGCAGTAGAGTGTTTAATCTCGAAAATCTATTTTTAGGTCAAGTGCCGAAAACGGTCATAGTCGGGTTTGTGGACAACGAAGCATTTTCAGGAGCTCTTGATCGGAACCCCCTTTATTTTGAACATAAAAATGTGAACTTTGCATCCCTTTATCTGGATGGAACGCTGCACCCGGCAAAACCATTTCAACCAGACTTTGAACACGGTAATGCTGTAAGAGAGTATATGTCGCTCATACAGATCACAAATAAGCAGAAATCTGACGCCGGAATACTGGTAGACCGTGAAGAGTACCTCAACGGCTACATGCTATTTGCTTTTGATCTGTCGCTGGAGCAGGAGTGCGGAGAGCACCTATCCCTGATAAGGACGGGCAATCTACGTGCCGAATTCCGCTTTGCGGAAGCGTTGGATCGTACAGTCAACGTGATCATTTACGCTTTATTTGATAATATCATTGAGATTAATCAAAGGCGCGATGTGCTGTATGATTACCTATAAGTGAAAGAAACTATTTCAATATTTTATCGAATCTTTTAACGGTTATCATTACGTGATATAAAAAAAAACAACACAAAAAAAGAGAAAATGAACACGCTACAGATAAATTGTATTCTCTACATGGAACCAAGCACGCGCCGTTATTTTAAAGGAACCTACGCATCCGATATGTTGCCTACCAATAAACTGGCGCATTACCCCTGCATAGTAGCGGTCAGCCCGGCGAACACTGGTTGGCCGTTTATTTTAATGAAGCGGGGGTTTGTTATTTCTTTGATTCTTACGGACTCGCGCCGGACAACGTTATTTTCCCAAAGAATATCATAATGTTTTTACATTTTAATTCAAAAAGCATTTGTCACCAAAACCACCGGTTGCAAGGCTTTTCAAGCGCTGTATGCGGTCAATATTGTATTTACTTTATATTTTTAATGTGTAAAAACTACAAATATGAGGAAATTCTGTCCCGATTTAGTAATGATTAATGACCGTGTAGTTGCAATGTTTGTAAGGCGGCTGCCGAAAAGACATTGTTTGAGCCGCTATACGGATAAATGTATACAGAAATGTGTAACTTGTAATCAACCCTGCGTTTGAAACATTTTATGTACAATGCTTCATAACTATAATAAACAACAGTTTTAAACATTATGTTGTTGCGTGTTTCTTCCATAAACACCGATACGAAACAAAGAACAAAACAAACCGTTCTAAATCATAAACATAATTTATTGTATCATAAAAAGTATATTTACAGTTACAGCGCCGTTGCAATATCATAACAATTGTAATCAGAAAGGTATTTGAAGCATTTTATGTACAATGATACAGCGCTATAATAAACAAACATTTTTAATCTTCATTACAATACATATGCTTAAAAACAATACAAATAGGTTATAGACGCAGCCACGGGACATCCTTAAACACTTCTAAAGATCTTTTTCTAGGCATTAAGTAACCATGTGTCGTTGTTAATCCGGGGGTGCTTAAAACATTTAAGTGACCTTTCTTATGCGTTTGTAGATATGGTGGGGTTGATAAATACCCAACACCAGTGGTATATGTTTCTGCCTTTAAACGGTCTAGGTGCAGCCTATTGGATGCATTGCCGACCACTGTGGACAGTATATTTAATTCCGCCATGGCTTGCATAATCTCGGCCCAACCATTCGGCATTTTACGGCTTGACACGCTGTGACTTTGCATGATGCTTCTTATTAAATACAGCATGTTGGAGAGCTGTACAGCGTTACCTTTATATAGAAACTCGCCTTTAGCATTCCAGTTTGTGATGTGTTTAGACCCGGTCATTTTATTTAAAAGTATCTCGCTGTTTTTCCTATACCGGTCATTAACACCGTCCAAAACTTCTTGATAAACAGCGTCAGAACCATCTGACTGTCCAGTGTTAGCTGTTTGAGGAACAGTTGGCGTTTTGGGCGTTAAGAGAGTTAAAGTTGACATCTCTCTATCAGACTGCTTACTCAACACCAGATATTTCTGCAACGCAGCTGTGTAACGCTTAGCCTTATCATACTCCGATAAATCATTACTCTGTAGTATGTTTATGATCTCTGCATCTAGGCCTTGTGCAGATGTTTTACATATATCTTCGTTACCCGGTTTGTTGCGCAAGCGCCCTATCTGCTGCTGAGGCACCAGATACATTTTCTCAGCGTATTCCATCAACGATTAGTCAGAAGTCCCGTTATTAGAGGTATAGCAAAGCCAAGCAATGAGCCAATAAATCCGCCGGACTGTTTCACCAAACGCTTCTTTTTACCAATGGTGCATTTCTTATTACATAGCATTTTTATAAGGTTGCGCTTCTTTTTAAGGTAATTCAACTGTCGTTGTGACAATGGTATTTTACCTTTTAGCGTGTTGAGCGCAATCTCACAAATGGCTGTCACCAAATCGTTTGAAGCCGTGGATAAAATAGCGTTTCTTTGAGTCGGTGGCATTTTAAAAGCGCCCAATTATGACGTAAGCACACCGACATGCTCGCTGATGGTGTCCGTATGGTAAATGACTAAAAGTTGAAGAATTACAGCTTTTTAGAAGCATGCTTTTTAAAGACGTATGCTACCGGTGTATCCGGCGGGAATAACCCACTTCGTAAATGGTACTCATCAGACGTGTTGTTTCTTAAATCAACCAGTAAACACCCATAAGGAGCTCTGGTCGCGTCTTCAAAAGCCTCTAAAAAGAACATCGATTTACCGGGATACATCTGCCTAGCCAGCGTCGTCACTTGCAGTTTATCCCTAGGATTTTTGAAAAGAACCATATATTTTGTATTTAACTGTATAGTTCTGCTCTTTTTACCCTGACAAAACACATTTTGCACTAGGTACATGATACTGAGATTTCTATTGTGTACATACTTTGTGAAAGCTTTCTCAATCTCCGAATTATTACTAGCCGACTCCATCAGATCATCAACCACTGCTAAATTAACCTTATCGGGAGGGAAAAGTTGGTCGTCATTAAAATTCTCAGGCAGACCCTCTATAAAACGCATACCGGGGTAATCGCGCAGAAGATGATCGTACATTGACTGCCAGCAAGCGTAAAACCAAACAATATTATTGGGAACGTGTGAGAGGTGCGTAGTGGAATTATGCAGCAGCATTATCACAAAATAACTTTTACCCAAGTTGGAGGGGCCTGCTAAAATACATGAAAAGGGGTGTTGCAGCCTGATATCCATCTTAAAACCCAAACGGTAGTGTTGTGAAGTTATCTGTAAGCTTCCGTTTAGTGTAAACGCACTTTTGCGTTTTCTACAGCACTCGCGTTTCAATCTGCCAATACCTTTTAAAACGCACTATACCGGGCTGGCGAATCACAATTTTTTTCTGGTCGTCGCCTTCGGGGTTTAAAGGATAATCTAAGACCAGCTCTTTCAGGCTGTCAAAGTTGACATGTTGCGCATTATCAACATTAAGCGTGATTCCTTTAACTTTTAAACTAGTCTTTCCATTATTTAAACGATATCCATATGACTTTGGTCCCGTTGAGACAAACTCTGTTATATGCGCACCAGCCGGGATTTCGCTAGTCAGTTCGCCTAGATAATCACCCAATGGCGGATTCCAATCATCGGGCCTGCTGACAAAAATGACAGAGTCTGTATCATGGTAAAGACAGCGCTCTTGCAACCCATCCAGGAGCTTGTACAGTTCAATACAGGCATATGCTGTTGTTGTTGCGGCTATAAAAAAATTACAAATATGCGAGCTGGTGTAATGATCTTTGGTGTATTTCCAATTCACCATCACCGCGTCGTCATCTATGAAGTCTAAAGAAGATACCTCATAGTGGGGCAAAAACGCGTATTCAAAAAGTTTGTCAGGGTCTGAGACAATCGCGGTGTTGGGTAAGTTACACCTTTGCCCAAACTTACCCCATAATGAGTTCAAAAAGAGCTTAGACAGCTGACGCTTGGCCGGATTAATATGAATATGATCCGGCCGTAAAGACACCCCTTCATTTTTTTGATATGCGTCTATATACGCTTGGCGTTTCTCAGAGTCTGTACACCATTTGGGATAACTGGATGCCTCTTGTTTGTCCCTGAGATGTAATTTAATGTACCCTGAAAGCAAATCATTGGATTGGTTATCAAAATGCCACACCTCATAGATTTTACACACTTTGTAACCCTTGTCAACGGCTAAATTAAACTCTACGGTACACCACGTACCAACGAGGGCTCGTTCCTCATCATTATGTTCACATGTCTCTGCATGCCCAGACTCGCAGCATGTTCGACATAAGGTAAACATTAGTTTACCAAGCATTTTAACAGGTAGAACCAGAAAGAAAGGCCCACGCGGAGGGTACACTTTACTTTGGTGATGCCAAAATATGTTGTGATATCGCCAAAACCTTTATAAATTATCCTGGGATGTTTTACAGGATATGATTTGGTTTTGTTGGGTACAGACTGGTAAAATCATAGTAGTATATGCGCTCGTCCTGTTGCGTTTGGTGGTACAGCTTTATGGCGTTTGTACATCCGCCATAAAGCGCAGCGCGCGGGTCCAAGGGTTCGGGCAATTCCCTGTCCTTAAGAAATGCCTGTAGACACGCATTCTCTTGTAACATTTTTTTCCACGCGCATTCCCAAATAACACGCACGTGAAACCCACACAGTTTAAGAAAGTTCATTCTCACCTGCGTCTTGTGACTCAACTGAACGTAGATCATTTGAGTCACTTTGTTTTCATCATCGGGGTTGTAACAAGCGCTACATCCGTGATAAAAACAACCTTGGAACTCAAACGCCGTTTGTACACCGTTGATAACGGCGTATCCATCCAGGTAGTATCTACCGACATTCTTCTCTCCCCCTTGTAACGCGTGTCTTATGTCTGTGCCCTCTGTATGCGCTATGTACATTAACCACTGTATGGCTGGTGTTGAGTAGCGCTTCTGAGTCTTATTATAGTTATCGCCCGGTACATGGACATACATACCGACGCTAATGTGGTAAGTTGAAATGGGTCAACGTGCCTCTTAACAATGACGGGACCCTGTTTCTTATATACAATTACATCCTCTGATGTCATTGCTAAAATGGCATCTTGGAAGGTCTTACAAGCCCTCTGTAGTATTACCACATCCTGCTTGCAATAGCGTTTAAGTTCATCCTGGAAGTTAATTGACATATGCTTGTATTTCTCATACCACTCTTTGAATTCAGCTAACTCTGATTCCATCATATATTGTATGCCGAAATGCTAAATATCCGGCATGATGCATATATAATTTTGGTTAGCGGCGGTGTTAAAAAAATGCGGGAAATGGCCTTTTGAGCCCTCAAATCCCATCGCTTTTGGTAATCGACTGAGGAGCATGGGCAAAAAATTTAAAGAGTCGATAAATCTTATCTTTAAATCAAGAACCTTAATGCACATCAGTTTACCACCTTGCGCTAGCACATCAATTTTAAATTTCTCCTTAATCAGTTGGCGCATTACAAAGTACCCATCACAACGACCGGCATTACGGGCTATGAATGTGTACCCCTCAAATTTGGGTCTCATGAACATTTTTACAAAGTCTTCAATACAAGCAATGCCCTGAAACTCCCAGGCTTGTTCATCCGCTGTTGTTTGAATCACCCACGACTGTTCACACCCTAGTGCTAATGCAGAACAGTAATTTGGTATGTGTACACCCGTCTCCTGCATACATTCAAAATCATAAAACTTATATTTGGAGATGCTTACGTGCTCACCTACGGCTAATCGAGGCTGTATTTTATTAGCTTTTAAGTATTTGCTGTACGTCATCTTAAAAATGCTCAAAGTATTAGAGGCGTTCACATCACATGGCGTACACTTAATCGTTCTATGATATGTGTTATTATAGCTGTATATGAAGTCCTGTAAAACATCTATATATCTGTAGGTATTCTGCACTGTGAAATAGCGCCACATCCATGTTTTTAAAGTCCTGTTGAATCTTTCTATAACCGCCGCCTTTACGTCGTTGTTGGCTGTAAAATGATGTATATCGTATTTTTCTAACAGATTTTTTTAGGATATTGTTTAGAAACTCTTTACCGTGGTCGGTTTGCAGCTTCTTGGCACGTAGCCCTGCTGAAATATTTTTTCAAAAGCGCTAGCGACGGTTGCTGCGCTCTTAGACGTTAGGCTTACGGCCCAGGCTCTCTTACTGAATATATCGATAACAGTTAATATATACTTAAAACCATCGTTGTACTTCGCAAGGTCTATCAGCGATACCAAATCGCATTGCCATTGCTGATTTATATCGGAAACGCAGATCATGTTCCTTGTATAGAATTTCCTAGCTGGTTTATGTAACGTATACGCATCTTGTTTTTGCATCCATTTTTTAATTTCCGTTCTTTTAAATGCGTCTTTATTGGCCTTTTAATACTTATCAAAGCCGCTATAACTGCCGGGGTTCAATACCGTGTAATACGCCTTTTTCATCTGCTTTTTTCGATTAGCGGCACGGCGCGACGCACTGTTTCTTTTGTTCGTAGGCATGGCTGGCTGTTAGATAAAGATGTATTTACTTTTATAACTATCACGAAGTTTAACAACAATACTGTCTGTTTAAGCATTGAACACATTTTATATCCAGACCTATCGCATTTATATACATTTGATTTAGATTTATGTATCAAACCCTATCAAAAAGATATCAAAAGATTATTTTATATCAAGACCTATCGCATTTATATACATTTGATTTAGATTTATTTATCAAACCCTATCAAAAAGATATCATAAAGATATCGCGCCACATAAAATTGATATTAAGCCATATAAATTTTATATGAAGCGATATCAAAAGGGGGAGGAAAAGTGGGAGTGTTATGGGGAGGGGTTAGGGGTGTGGTACCTGTCAAATTAAGTTTGATGAAAAGAGGTTCTCTATCTACTGGGGCACATTTTTAACTTTAGCACTGTGATCCAAGTTTTGTATAAATAGCCCTGTATTCATTTTACCAAAATGCCCTGGTGGGGGGTATCAGAAACTTTTTTGGCAGGGGGGAGCAAAATTCATAGTTACACCACTGGACATGTCACTGCCCACACTGCCACCCTGACAGGTGGCCCTCTGGCACCACAGCTCCTGCTGCTCAGAAAGTTACCTCAGCTATGCCCTCAGGATCAGTGGAAACAGCTCTGTATAGCCTCTGGCTAGGTGCCAGGATGTTTCCCCTCCCACAGCACAAGCAGGGTCAAATTCTCTCTTAGCCCAACTATCAATGGCTCCCCCTGCTGCAGTGTGTCAGGGGAGAGGGGGGGAATTCCTGCAGAGTATCACACAGCAAAATGTTTCCAAAGTAGCTTACACACAACAGTTTATTCAAAACAGAAGCAGTACATGTACATATAGGGAAGCCATACAAGTTCCTTTTTTAGTACAAGAGTTGTACCACATTGTATTTAAAAAGATAGTCCTTGGTTGGGGTATCACATAAGCTTCCTTTATCTGCCTCCCTCCCATCTCCCCCTCCTCACCTGCCTTTCCCTGTCTATCATCAGTCACTGGAACTTACCAGCAGGTGAGCGAGGCCATCTGAGGTGTAACTATTAAGGCTCAGGTCAGACAATAGGGTATTAGTCCCACAGCAGCCTTGAGGGCTGATATACTGGACCTTGGCTTGATGCGGCCATGTAGTAGCCTTGAGGGCTGGAAGTGCCTTGGCTGACTGTAGTCAGTGGGCCAGTAAGGTGAGATGCAGCCTATGGGCTGGTAGCAGCCTTGAGGGTTGGAAGTGACATGGTTGGCTGTGGCCTGTGGGCCAGTAAGATGAGATGTGGCCTTTGGGCCGGTAGCAGCCCTGGCTAGTTGTGGCCTGATGGCCAATAAGTTGAGATGCGGCCTTTGGGCTGGTAGCAGCCTCTGGGCTGAGTAGCAGCCTTGAGGGCTGGAAAACCTTGGCTTGATTTGGCCTCTGGGCTGAAATATCAGTCACTGAGTGGAGTAGCTGCCTCTGGCTGGTTATGGCCTGAGGGCCAATATGTTGAAATGTGGCCTCTGGGCCGGTAGCAGCCTCTAGGCATAGTAGCAGCCTTGAGGGCTGAAAGACTTGGCAAGAAGACGCTGAGGTGCACTTTGTGTTGCCGGGATGACACTAGCGGTTGTACACAAGATTGCGTACACAGGGTGCTGAGGTGCGCTTAGTGCCACAGGGATGACACCCACTGTAGTACACAAGATTGAGTTCACAGAATGCTGAGGTGCACTTGGCACTGCTGGGATGATGCCAGCAGTAGTACACAAGGTTGCACACACTAGACGCTGATGTGCGCTTAATGCTACCAGGATGACACTAGCGGCAGTACACAAGATTGCGTTCTCTGATGTGCGACCTGTGCCGCCGGGTAGACACAAGCCACAGGATGCTTGGTTGCGCACTGGATGACACAAATGGCAGAAGGCAGAATTGCAGACCATGCCGCCAAGATGACACAAACGACAGAAACAATTAAGCTAACTGGAGACAGGTAACTCGACTGAATACAGGAGACCACAATAGAACCAGAAACACGTGAAATGCTATCACCGGCATCGGAGCAGTGTTCACAGAAGAAGGTGATGGAAACAGGAGTCAATCCTGGCTGATCCCAGAATGATAGACAGGAGGTAGGTGGAGCTTCAGCAAACACTGTCACGGCGTTCACCTCAAACAGAATTAGCAGTGCAGCAGCTTGTGACAGTAACCAATGATGATCTCTCATGGTGTGTGCAGTGATCGTCTGCCCCAGAGGCTGGAGACTGGTCTTGTCTATTGCAGGGTACAGGTCTTGTCAGATCCTCACAGTGTACATGGCCAGGGCTTAGCACAGGAGCAGGATATGGGACAGTGGGAGGAAGTCTGTCACTCCAACTTGATATGCTGGTGGCAATGGCAGCTGTGGACTGGGGAGATGCAGTGATCAGAGGGTGCCTCTGGCTTTCTGCCATCCAGCCAAGTCTCTTGGCCACAATCGGGAGGCAGTTTCAGGACATTCTCCTTTTGTGCAGGGGGTGGAGGCTGTATTTGGGCATCAGTGAGAGATGTGATGGTGGGTACACACTACACGATATGCTCCCTGAGCGATATCATCTAGTGTTGTCCCCGGCAGGCTGTGCTCAATGTCATTCATGACATTGAGCACAGCCACTGAACGATATCATTAATGATATCGTTCAGCACCGGGCTCTCTCCCCCATTCCCTGACATGCAGCAACCTGACGAGATTGTCAGGTTGGCCTGCATGTCAGCCCGATGAACGATGATGATGAATGACCCACGGGAACGCACGTCGTCATCATCGTTCATCTTTTTGGGGTTAAAAATGGATGATAAAGTGGACGACTGAACGATAACGATATCGCCCAGTGTGTATGCACCATAAGAGGAGGAAGGGAGTGGGGCCTCCCTCCTACTCTCTACTTGACTTGCGCTATATACATGCTTTACCTCATTATATGAGGGCTGTTCAAAAAGTAATGCCTTAATGCTCATAACTCTGAAATAATATGCAACATTCATTTGAAGCTTTGTCAGTTTGTAGTTTAATATGTCTGCTAACTACATACGTAGTTTTGTTTAGGGAGTCCAAGAAATACCATGGAATCCAAGATGAAACAAAGAGCCGTCATTGAATTTCTGGAAAAAGAAGGCTGCAGTGCTACAGAAATCCACAGAAGACTGAAAAAAAGTGTATGGTGAGCGTACAATTGACTATAGCAATGTCAGAAGGTGGATGAAGCGTTTTCAATTGAGAGAATCATCAAACCTTGTGGTGGCAGACCATCAGCTGCAGTGACAGCAGAAAACTGACACAAAGTCACCAAAAACCTCATGGTAGTGCGACAAACCTCGTGGTGGCAGACCATCAACTGCAGTGACAGTGGAGAACTGACACAAAGTCGATGCCATGATTCAGAAAGACCATTGTGTGACCATCAGATATCAGTGATGAACTTGAATGTAGCCATGGCACTGTAAAAACACTAATCAATGATTTGGGATATCGTAAAGTGTGTGCTAAATGGGTTCCAAAGCAATTAGCCAGTGATCATAAGGCCCAGAGGGTGGAAAAGTGCAATGACCTTTTGACCAACTTTGAAGCCAACCCTGAGACGTTTTTGGAAAATGTCATTACAGGAGATGAGACCTGGGTATTCCTTTATGACCCAGAAGCAAAGGCCCAACACTTAAGTTTACCTAGGCAAAAAAAGTTTAAATCACAGTGATCCGTAAACAAAGTCATGGCCACAATCTTCTGGGGTTGCCGAGGTGTTATTCTCATCGATTACTTGGAACAAAATCAATCAATCAACAACTGAAAGAAGCCATCCGCAAAAAAAGGTCAACAATTCGACTGTGAAATGTCATCTACAACCACGACAATGCCAGACCTCACACTTCGATGGCAACATCTGCGGCCATTGCCAAAATGGGGTGGGCAATAATGCCACATACACCATACAGTCCTGATTTGGCCTCTTCTGACATTCATCTGTTTGGCCCTCTCACAAACTGTTACCATGGTCAATTGGGTTGAGAGGTGGGAAAATGTTTGAGGGTAGATGGTTAATTTTTTGAGTAGAGTCATTCTGTTACTAGGATTTCAAAGTATTTTACTGCAAATTTGTATCTATAATAAAATTTGTGAGCATTTAGGCATTACTTTTTGAACAACCCATGTATAATAGATTATATCTGTAGTTTATAAACTAACAGACTGATTTCCTTAGTCTGCACAAATTTCCCTTCTCTCCTCAAGCTTTAAGATGTTATTAGCAAATTGTACCAACTGGCATTTACATTCCCCAATAACATGAAGCATGACGTAAAAAGAGCAACAGTGAAATATGTATTATTATTAGAGATGAGTGGGTTCGATTTCCAGAGATCTGAACCCACCCGAATTAACCGAGACAGATCGAAGCAGACTCGGAGTTTCCTGCCTGGCTCGGTTCTCGAAACCGAGGCAAAACGATAGAGTCTGAAATCTCGCGGTTCGCGAGCTTTCATCTCTGTGATCAATGTAGTATATAAGCGACCACGCAACAGACGCCATTTCACTCTGGCTGTGGAGTTTGAACAGGGAGGGTGGGTAGCAATAATTATTTTGGGGTGAGTGTTTGGGAGTGGAGCCCCCGGGGTTGTTCTGGTTGGACCTTTCTCATGGCATCACCACTTAAGTCACATAGAAAATTTTTTCACTTCTCTAATCGTTTGTATATTATTTATGTCATTTTAATTCTGTTACATTTCATTAACACTTATTGATTTATCTTTACACATCTATCCTTTACACTTCACTATCACCTTTTTTCCCCTTTTCGTGTGATGCCCTGGGGATGGTCCTTGGCTGGAATTTTTTGGTGTGCCTTGCTTCTCGGACATTAACCCCTTAATGTTAGGGACACTGGTATAGAGAAGCCTTGATAATGGCCTAGCGCTTATTCATATATTTGCAAATGTATGTAACCAATACCTCTGAATTTCTATTATTATGTAGGATTCAAGTATTTTTGATTTAGCTGCAGTGTGCAGGATGGCAAATTCCTTTTTCTGTAGTTCAGTGTAAACCCTGCCCTTTACAAGCATCTGCAGTATATCATTAAGCTGATTGAGCAACTACCATATTTATTGCATATTTTTTGTTAACTGCAGTAGCGAAACAAGATCAAGAAAGCAACCTTGTGCTGCCCGACTCCAGTCATGATCAATTGCTGCTCTGGGCCTAAGTTCTTCTGGAGCAGACAAAAACTAAAAATCATCATTTGTCTTTTTTTCTAATATTTTTTTGTGTGCGCACAACTGCTCATGTGTGAATTTTGTTACCATACCTTGGCTACACTATTGGTGATTGTGACACTGCTTCAAGACTGCAGAAAACATGGAGGGCTGTCACCTCACAGGAGAGCAAGGCCAAGAACCACATGTTGTAGCTAACACCAGCACTGCAAGGCCATCAACTTCCTTGTCCTCTAGGAAGGCCCATGCCACAGAGCTTAAGTCACACCATCGATATGGTAAAACAAGTTTTACTTAAGTTAAGAAAAAAAATTGAAAGGATATTTGCCTTTAGATAAACAAAAAATTGGCAATATGCCATTCACTACACAAAGTGGCAAGGAAAGGATAAGTGCTTGGCCTTCTTTCTTTATGAAGACTGCTGGTTTCTGATAGCCCTTCTGCTTGTAGTAGTAGTGGTGGTGGTCCAATTAAAAATGTGATAGTTGTTGAGACAGCTCCAGAAAAACCAACTGTGTGCCCTGAGAAATCGAAATCACAAATCCCTGAAGAAAGTGCAAGTGTGTCCGCGGTTGCCATGTGTGAGCCCGACCTAAATACTAGTGTACTGGAGGATCCTCCGTTCCAACATTTGTGTGTCCACTGTAAATGTGGGGAAGGGCAGTCAACATCTTGCACACATAGTCATTGAGGATGCTTCTGTGGAATTGCACATGGAGGAGGAGGATATTTTGGTAGTTGAAGGTGCTAAGAATGATGAGGATATTAATGATGAAGATGTTGGTGATGAGGATGTTGATGCTGAGGATGTCCTTTGTGTAAGTAAGGCAACAGCTGTTGCCCATGATTTGAAAAAGCCAAAGCCCATTGTTGTCATGCCAGGACAAAAGACAAAAAAAACTTCTCACGTGTGGAATTATTTAAATTCCGAACCGGACAACAGTTGTCAAGCCATATGTGCCCGTTGCCATGCAAGAGTGAGTAGAGGGAGGGACCTAAACCACCTAGGAACCTCCTCCTTGTTACGTCACTTGGAGTGCATTCATCAAATATCAAAGTGTACATCGTCAAGTTCCAAAACTCAAAATGTAACAAGTCCAGTGTCACCTACCTGCTCCCTCTCTATGAGATCCAAGTGCCTTCGATCTCCAACACCAACACCTGCATCATCAACATCCTCGTTCATCATCAGAAGTAGTCCTGCTGTATCCAATGTTGGTATTCAAAGCATGATTGACTCCTCTCCTATCCATGATTCCTCAGAAGGATCCTTGATGACTACACCTGTTGCTGCTGCTGTTGCTGTCAGTGGATCTTCATCCCAGAAGGGGACCAGGAAGAAGACTACTTGTAGCGTATCCTCCAAAAAACAATTAACTGTCAAAGAATCGTTTGCAAGGGCAAACAAGTATGACATCAATCACCCATTTGCACAGCAGATTACTGATGCCATAACAGCTATGCTGGTATTAGATGTGCATCCAGTATTCCCCATTACTGCAGTCTATTTTCAACAGTTTATTAAGGTCCTTTGTCCTCGCTACTAGATCCCTTCTAGATTCCACTTCACTAGAACAGCAATTCCAAGTCTGTACAAGGACATTAAAAAAAACCTTATTAATGTCCTCAGAAATGCCATTGTACCCACTGTCCACTTGACCACTTATATGTGGACAAGTGGGACAGGGCAAACTAAGGATTACTGTACATGATTGTGACAGCCGACTGGGTAAGTGTATTGCCTACAACATCAACAGCAGCAGCAACATCTCCCAAAAGACAGCTGATACAGAGGCAGGCTACTCTTTGTATAACTGATTTCACTAAAGGTGCCCACACACTAGGGAGAACTGGTGACGATCCGATATTGTGTCCGATTTCCCTTGAATGCTCCCCAGCAGTCGTGGACCCAATATTGTGCAAAAACTCTCAAAATTGTCACATGATCTCACGATCTATCGTGCATCGTGTCCGATGGCGAAATCATGAGATCGTACACGATAAATCATGTGCACACTATGATGAATGGTCAGATTGCTCAAAAAATTTAAATAATGGGTGGGCTTAAGTCAGGGGTATATAATGCAGCCACCATTTTAGTTCCTGTGCATTTCTGCTCTGTGACTAGGCTTGGTGTATACCTGCTACTGTACAGTGCTATTGTGCTATACTTTGCTTTGCTTTGCTCTACAAAGTGTTATTTGCTGCATTCTATCTATTCTATCCTGTATTCTGTGCTGATGGATCCTTATCGGTATAGAGTGATGGTTGCTTATGCTAGGTTGAAGGCAATGAAGGAGAGGGCCCAGCATAGGAGGAGAGCATGCTGGACCAAGGAGTGGCTGCTACAGAGGGAGAGTCACTCTCACGTCCCTGCTGATGGAGATTCGGGAGAACAATCCGGATGACTATCGCAACTACCTGAACATGGATGATGCCACATTCCAGGAATTGAGGTGTCTGGTGACCCCATTTATCCAGAAGCAGGACACAAGGCTGTGGAGGGTTATCCCTGCTGATCAGAGGCTGATGGCTTCCCTGAGGTACCTGGCTACAGGATGGTCACTGGAAGATCTGAGGTTTGGGACCCTCATATCCCTTCAGGCTTTGGGCATCATCATTCCGGAGACCTGCAAGGCTATAGTGAAAGTGCTGCAGTACCAGTTTTGCAAGGTAAGGAAAAGGAACACTACACATTTGTTTCTTGTGAAAGAAAAAAAAATAAACTTTTTTTTTTTTTTCCAAATGTTGAGAAGAACTGTATAAACAGTGTAATAAAACTGGGTAAAAATTTCAGCCAAACATGGAATACATAACATAGCAATTGTGGTTTTTAAGCAAGTCGCTATATGATTTTAAAATGTAAAAGCATTTTTAATGTCAAAACTGCATTCTCCCCAAATTTTAATAGTCCCAATACCTAGCCTGTTCTGTGATATACGGTTACTCAGATGCCGGATTGAATAGGCCAATACCCACATGGTGCAAGGATAGATTGTGGCCCCGGCTTCCAACAGTCTGTCCTTCTGCCAGGTGGGTATTGACCATATTCATTAGTCCTCAGCTGTAGCATGTCTCAATCAGACTTACCATAAGTTTAGAATCAGTATTGCGGCAGCCGTGGATGACGATGGCAGCCGTGTATTATAAGCACTAAGTGTATTATAAGCACTAAGTGTAATTTATGTAACAGTTATACAACAGTTGATCAAACGTTGAACAACATCTAAAACCAGGTAATGACAATATCATTCCTTAACAGTAGTTTGTGTTTTGTATATTTTCGAAAGTTTAAGAAAAAACAATGTATCAAAAACTTCTCTTAATAATCTCACTCCATGAAATCATCTCTAAGACTACTACATCCTTTACTCTCCCTGCAGCTCATCCTTCTGTACATATTGCTGCCTCATTAATCTTCTCTCCTCTTACAAACACACATGAGCTTTTAACTTATCTATACACACTGACAATAACTTCCACAACCTGTTGGCATAAAAAACTTTCAGACAAATCCAACAATTATATTTATATCTCACTCCTGCTGCTTCTATTAGCTGGTGACATATCACTAAATCCAGGCCCAACCCACAACAAACTATAAATCCAGCTAACCTCATAAACATTGCGTGCCTCCCTTCAACCTCCAAGTCACTAAAATGTGCCTTATGGAATGCACGCTCTGTCTGCAATAAGCTAACATCCATCCACGACCTCTTTATTTCAACTAACCTCAACCTTCTGGCAACTACAGAAACATGGCTTACACAATCAGACACTGTCTCCCCTGCTGCACTTTCACATGGTAACCTACACTTCTCACACACCTCCAGGCCTGGTAATTGTAAAGGAGGTGGGGTAGGAATATTACTCTCCCAATCTTTCACATGCACAGTTCTCCCACAGGTACCTTCACTCACATTTACATCATTTGAAGTACATTCTATCAGGACTTTCACCCCTTTCTCTCTACGAGTTGCTGCTATCTATCGCTCACATGGGCCACCCAACAATTTCTGGAACATTTTTCTGCCTGGCTCCCTCACTTCCTATCCTCAGACATCTCCACCATCATTATGGGTTACTTTAATATCCCCATTGACTGTCCACAATTGCCTCATGCCTCCAGACTACTCTCTATAACCTCCTCCCTTGGCCTCTCCCAATGGACTGACTCCTCTACTCATCAGTAGGGCCACTACCTTGATCTTGTATTTACCAGACTATGCTCAGTTTCTGATTTCACTAATTCTCCTTTCTCTCTTTCAGATCACAACCTTATCACCTGCACACTCTCCTCCTTTACATCAACCTCTATGTCATTGAAATCACTCAAGCCTCCTAAAACCTGTAGAAATATTAATGCTATTAACTTTCAACAACTATCTACCTCTCTACAACAACAACTTTCACCAATTTCTGCATTCACTTCTCCTGAGACTGCTGCATCACACCTAAACCAGATTCTAGAAAAAGCCCTCGATGAAGTAGCTCCAGCTACTCATCACATACCACATAGACTTATACGTCAACAGTGGGCATTCTAACTTGTCTACACCCACCTCACACACTTTCTAAACTCACACAACTTATTGGACCCACTTCAGTCCGGCTTTCGTTCCCAACACTCCACAGAGACAGCACTGACTAAGGTAGTAAATGATCTGGTCACTGCCAAGGCTAAAGGCCATTACTTACTCCTAATTCTTCTAGATCTCTCTGCTGCTTTTGACACTGTTGACCACTCTGTCCTCATACAAACACTACAATCCCTAGGTCTTAAGGACACAGCTCTTTCATGGTTCTTTTCCTACCTATCTGATCGCTCTTTTACTGTTCATTTTTCTGGCTCTGCCTCCTCTTCGCTACCTCTATCAGTTGGAGTACCGCAAGGCTCTGTCTTGGGTCCTTTGTTATTCTCAATCTATACCACCTCGCTTGGCAAACTAATCCGCTCTTTTGGATTTCAGTACCATTTGTATGCAGATGATACTCAAATCTACCTATTCTCCCCAGATATATCACCATCTGTATTGGTCCGTGTCACTGAATGTCTCTCTGCCATTTCATCTTGGATGTCATCTCGCCACCTGAAACTTAATATTTCTAAAACAGAATTAATTATATTTCGACAGGCCAATAACAGTTACCAACCTGATCTCTCGATCACCGTTGATAACTCGACAATCCATCCTGCTCCACAAGCTCGCTGCCTAGGTGTCATCCTTGACTTTGAACTGTCTTTTGTTCCCCACATTCAGTCTGTCTCAAAATCATGTTACATACATCTAAAAAACATATCCAAAATTCGACCATATCTCACACAAGACACTGCAAAAATTCTGATCCATGCACTCATTATTTCCTGCATTGACTTTTGCAATAGTCTCCTTACTGGTCTTCCCAAAAACAGGCTATCGCCATTACAATCCATTATTAATGCAGCTGCAAGGCTTATCTTCCTTGCCAAATGTTCATCGTCTGCTGCCCTGCTCTGTCAGTCCCTCCATTGGTTGCCGATCTTCTACCGTATTCAAAACAAAATACTTTTACTTACACATAAGGCCATTAACCAAACCACACCAACATACATCTCTTCACTCATCTCAAAATATCTCACAACCCGACCTCTCCGCTCAGCACAAGATCTGCGTCTCTCATCCCCACGCATTACTTGCTCCCATTCACGGTTACAGGACTTTCTTCGGGCAGCACCCACTCTATGGAATGCCTTACCATGCACAATAAGACTTACATCTAGTCTCCAATCCTTCAAGCTTTCCCTGAAAACCCACCTCTTCAGGCAAGCTTATCAGATTCCAGAACCGCCCACATAACATTCATAGCTTCCATGTCTAATTACATCCCCTTTCACAGTCCACACATAACCTCTCACACTGGGCCTAATTCAGATGCACTCGCAAGTGAAGGACGCTCGCAAGCGGGTTGATGGTGCCTGAATGCGCATGCGCACGACGGAGGGAGCTCCGTCGTGCCATGCGCGAGAACCGGCGAGCGACGAGGAATACGTCGCTCGGGGTCTCGCACCAAAGGGGGTGTGCTGTCAATGGTGAGTGACAGCACGCCCCCTTTGTTGGGCATGCCGGGGCGTGGCTGCCAGATGGAGGCGTTCCCATGGGAACGCCTACCATCTGGGGCCGGCCCCACTGACATCAGTAGTGATGTCAGTGGGAGTGATTTTGGCTCTGATAGAGCCAAAATCACTCCAGGGCTTGCAGCAGTGAGACCCTACCGCAGGGTCTCGTCGCAAGCCCGGTTGCCGCGTTGGTCTTGACCATCGCGACCATCATCATGGACGCTTGCATAAGCTGTGGGTGGTAATCCACAGCTATGTGAGCGTCCAAGAGGCTGCTCCATTTTTAAGGAGAAGGGCCCTGATTCAGAGCGAGCGCTCTGGTCAGAGCGTTCAGCTCTGAATCAGGCCCACTGTCTTTCTTTCACTTCCTCCTGACATTTGGCCAACTTTCCTGTGTGACTGGATCATGCAGCCCACCAAGAAACTCTGCAGTCTGGCTGGACCAAATTGCAGTATATAGCACCTATCCTTGTGTATCAATGCCTATTTCCTTAAAGATTGAAAGCTTGCGAGCAGGGCCCTCTTACCTCTATATCTGTCTGTTATTACCCTGTTTTGTTCTATTAATGTTCCAATTGTAAAGCGCAACGGAATATGCTGCGCTATATAAGAAACTGTTAATAAATAAATAAAAATAAATATTCAATCTGTATAATCCCCACCGTATACCATTGGGCAGGTATTGGGAGTGTTAAAATTTGGGGAGAATGCGGGCAACAACAACAACAACAACAACAAAAATCAAAGATTACATTTGGCAAAATCCTGTATTTTCATCATCATCCACCTCCAAAAGGGCAATATATATAGCCTGTCTTGTGGTGAGAGGGTTAGCGGATGGGGGAGTAGACTGCGACTTGGATGGAGGCATCTCCTCAGAGGCAGCTGGGGTAGGTGGGAAGGGTACAGAGGGTACAGAGTCAGCAATATAGGTTGCTGGGTATAGGTTGTTACCCAAAGCCCTGATGAGCAACTCATACAAGAGCCGCTGGAATTGTTTTTGCGTTTCATCACTCATATTCCGCATGGTGCTGTTAATATGAGTGGTAAAATGAGCAAGACGATCTGGGGGCCTTCTTAACAGATCTTCTGCTTGTTGCAGAAATGTGTCCACATTATCTTTGCTTTGGGTCTTTTTTGCAGGACGTTTTCTTTTTTGCTGGGTAGGTGCTGGGGGTGTTGTTATTGTTGGTGTGCATTGGGAAAAAGACACATCCCCCTCACTGTCCGCAATGCAGCTTAAATCGGGCGTAGACCCCAAATGTAGTTCTTGTGTTGGAGTTTGTATTGAAAGAAAAATGAAAAAAAATGTAAATGGTTAAAACTTAGTTTTTTTTTTCATTTATCCATAGTTTCCTAATACAGTTGAGGAATGGCAAACTATAGCCGAAGACTTCGAACGGCATTGGAATTTACCTAACTGCAGGGGAGCAATTGGTGGCAAACACATCCGCATCAACCCACCTGCCAACAGCGGATCACAGTATTTCAACTACAAGGGGTACTTCAGTATTGTTCTCATTGCGGTGGTGAATGCCAACTATCAGTTTATTTTTGTAGATGTTGGCACGAATGGCCATGCTTCAGATGGTGGGTCGTTCAAGCAGATGGCATTCTATGCGAGGCTTACCTCAAAAACTCTCAACTTGCCATCAGTGGAGGAAATGAAGCACGGCCTAAACTTCATTTTTGTGGCTGACGAAGCCTTACAAGAAAATGTGATGAAGCCATATGCGCAAAGGGGCTTGACTTCTGAAAAGCGAATATACAACTATCGGCTTTCTCGGTTACGCAGGATTGTGGAAAATACCTTTGGGATACTCAGTATCCAGTTCCGCATTTTACACACCACCATAAACCTGCATGTGGAGAAGATAGACTGGGTTGTAATGGCATGCTGTGTTCACCATAACTTTTTATGCCACAAAACTACAAATGGCATCAGGCACAGCAATGCGAGAAGACCCAGACCTTCCGGAGGTGATTGGCCACATTTCATCATTGGCAGCACCAACAATGCATCCAACAGACACTGCATGGGCCAAAGAGGTGAGAGAGGAGTATCTGGCATATTTTAAAGGCACCGGAGCAGTGCCATGGCAGGAGAATTGTCTCAGATAAATTTAAAAAACTAGACTTACCAAACCAGCCAGGGACGAAGCACTAGGACCATCTTCCGCCTCCTCTTCTCTCTCCTTCAGCCATCAGTACAATGCAGGGGCAGATTGGGGTGAAAAACCAGCCTGGGAAAATTCTGACAGCAGCCCTAATGGGGGCGGGTCTGCTGAGGGGGCGGGGACTGTTGAGGGGATTGGGATACTCCCTCCCGTAGAGGCCGTCCATGCATCTTTTGATGCAGTTGCGTCTGCAACTTAATACCAATGCCAACAAAGCCCTTCCCTGGTGTACAGCCATGCATCTGAATGTGCAAGGACAAAGACACCCACTGTCAGTGTGCATAGACGCAATCATGCTATGTGCAGCTTCAGACGCTAACGTCAGTCGCACCATTGAAACTTGCACCAGTCCTTGCTAGGGGCAGATCATCCAAATAAGTATGGCCTCCAATGTGAGCGATTCAGCGTCTCTGTACACAACCACTTTCCTCAGCACTCCAGTGTCACTCCAATAACACGCCCATCATTACATCTGTGTCTGATTAGCCAAAACTCTGTAACCAAACAGGAACAGCCAACACATTTCTGATGCACTTCTTTGTGTTGTCCAAATCTGTACTGCATATCTGTACAAACACCTTCAGTATGTATGTGTGGTGCAACTCAGACAACAAACACTACTACACTGCGTCCAACATCGCTGCTGTGTCTGACTCAGAATAAGGCCCACAATGTTGTATACTATGTCATACTGGTGCTTGCTATATAATATAACTACAAAAGGGACATTCATATTTACATAAATTCACTGGCGTGACATTTTGATGATTCACTAATACTCACTAACATGGTTGGACACCATAGATCATAGTGGCCCTGATTCAGAGCCAGTTGCTCTGAAAGAGGGCTCGCTCTGAATCAGGGCATTTTTTTTTTTGTGCGGCCTCCTGGCTGCTCGCATATCTGTGGGTGACCACCCACAGCTATTGCGAGCGGCCAGATGATGGTCGTGATTGTCTCGACCATCGGGGCTTGCGACGAAACCCTTGCGGTAGGGTCTCATTCCCGCAAGCTCCAGTGAGCTTCTGGCTCTTAATAGAGCTGGAAGCTCACCACTGACATAACTTGTGTTGTCAGTGGGGCGCCCCCAAACAACAGGCATTCCATCGGGAATGCCTCCGTTTAGCCAGCCACCCCCCCTGCCCGCCTCCAAAATGGTGTGAGCTGTCGATCAAAATTGACAGCCGCCCCATTTTGATGCGAGACCTGGAGCGACGGAGGGCCCGTCGCTAGCCGGGTCTCACACATGCGCACGTCGGAGCCAGCTCCGGCGTGCGAATGCACAGTGGCCAAACATTGACCCGCTCGCGAGTGCATAGCACTCGCAAGCGGGTCTGAATCAGGCCCTGTGTTAACTCTAAGGGACTGATTCAGACTCGCTCGCTGCTGCTGCCCGCACGCTGGGACTGTGGGCGATTTTTTTTTTTGTTCTCCAGGCGCTCGCAAAGCTGTGGGAGACCACCCACAGCTTGTGCGAGTGGCCAGGAGACAATCACAATAATCACGACCATTGACCTTGCGACGAGACCCTAAGGTAGGGTGTAGGCTGCCACAAGGCCAAGAGGACTTCCTGCTCTAATAGAGCAGGAAGTCCACTACTGACATCTGTACTGATGTCAGTAAGGCCTCCCTACAAATGCCAGGCATTCCTAAGGGAATGCCTTTGTTTGTCCAGCCACCCCCCCTAACTGCCCACAAAATGGGGCGAGCTGTCACTCACGATCGACAGCCACCCACATCTTGTTGCGAGCCCCATAGCAACTGAACTTCAGTTGCTCAGTGGGGCTCGCGCACGCTGGATGTGGTGCATGCGCAGTGCCTAAACATCGGGCTGCTTCCAAGCGCACACCACTTGCGACCGGGTCTGAATCAGGCCCTAGATCCGGTGCCAGACCTAGAGAAAGGGCACCTCTGCGCGTGCCTAAAGCACGCATCTGAAAAGAGCCATGGTCAAGGAAAAGGGGGTGTGTCTTTATGGCACATCCCCTTTATGTCAGTCTTTGGGGCATGCCATAAAGACAAGACAAGTGCTGCAGTCACTGAATGGATGCCGGGAGCATGCGCCCGGCATCCACTCACCGATGCTGACCGCTGCACAACCATTTACCCCACCCGCAGGACACTGCAGCCCGCGGGTGGGGACAGAACCCCCAGGCTTGTCTCAGCAGGGCACTGCGCCGGAGGGCAGGGTGCTTTCTGCCCTTTAGAAATAGGGCAGGGCACAAAACCCTGCTGAAACAGCCTAGTAGGAATGCTAGATCACATGACTGCACATTATTCCCCGACCACAGTTTCCAGCATAACCTGTAAACAGATCCACCTGTATACACTAGCACAGGGGGCGATTCAATTCAGTGCGATGTTGAATAGCCCCGGGCAGGAGATACTGGAGCTATTCAATTGACCGCACTGTTAAGTCTGACTAGAACCACTTAAGTCAGGAATGCAAGTGACCACGCCTTAAGCTGGGTATTTAGTCGCGCTAACCGGTATCCTCCGACCAAAGTAATGTCAACAATGCTGTTAGAAGTAAGCAGAGCCGGAAAACAGCTTGCAGCTGGCACTTTAGTAGGATTTCTGCTCTCACCTTAGGAGGGTGCAAGCAGAAATCCTCTCAGTCAGACTTAACAGAACAGTCAATTGAATAGCTCCTTTCTGGGCTATTCAACATCACGCTGAATTGAATCGCCCACAGAGAGACACTACTGACAAAATAACAGCACATCACCGCCATACTGTACACATTTCAGAAAAAGTAAATCTTTTTAAGGGCCTCATTTATTAACGAGTTCTATCATTCACCAGTTATACAACTCATTGTGTATGATAATGGTGCTCCGGCCAATCAGCTCCCAACTGTCATTTTTCAAACAGATGACAGTTGGGAGGGTGATTGGCTGGAGCACTATTATCATACACAATGAGTTTCATCACTCATTAATAAATGAGGACCCTAGTCACTTACACTATTCTACCAGTTAAGGGGACCTGTGTGGGGGAGGGGGAGGGGGGGGTGCCGAGGATGAGGGTGGGTGAAGTGTTTGGAGCTGTGAGGAGAGAGCAGGAAAGGAGACCAGTGTGGTTGAGGAGGGTTGTCGGGGGTGCCACAGATGGGAGTGGGGAAAGTGTTTGGATCTGTGAGGCTAGGGGACCTGTGTGTGTGTAGGGGGGTGCCGTGATTGGGGGTGGGGAATATTTGCAGCTATGAGCAGCAAAGGGGACCTGTGTGTGGGGGAAGCGGGGCTGCGGATGGGGGTGGGGGAAGCATTTGGAGCTATGAAGAGAGAGCAGGAAAGGGGACCCATGGATGGGGCTGGGGAGTGTTTGGACCTATAAGGAGAGAGCAGGAAAGGGGTCCTGTGTGTGTGTGTAGGGAAGGCTGCGGATGGGGGTGGGGGAAATGTTTGGAGCTATGAGGAGAGGAGCAGGAAAGAGGACTTGTGTGTGTGGGGGAGGGGGGGAAGTGTCTGGAGCTATGAGATGAGGAGCAGGAAAGAGGACCTGTGTGTGTGGGGGAGGGGGGGAAGTGTCTGGAGCTACAAAAGGAGGAGCACAAAAGAGGACCTGCGTGTGTGGGGTAGGGGGGGAAGTGTCTGGAGCTATGAAGGGAGGAGCAGGAAAGAGGACCTGTGTGTGTGTGGGGGAGGGGGGGAGTGTCTGGAGCTATGAGGTGAGGAGCAGGAAAGAGGACCTGTGTGTGTTTCGAAGGTGCCACAATTGGGGATGGGGGAAGTGTCTGGAGCTATGAGGAGCAGGAAAGAGGACCTGTTTGTGTGGGGAGGGGGGTCGGTGGTGCCACGATTGGGGGGGAAATGTCTGGAGCAATGAGGTGAGGAGCAGGTAAGAGGTCCTGTGTGAGTAGGTGAGGGGAGGGGGTCGGGGGTGCCGCTATTCGGGTGGGGGAAGTGTCTGGACCTATGAGGAGCAGGAAAGAAGACCTGTGTGGGTGGGAGGGGGTGCCGCAATTGGGGGGGTTGTCTTTGGAGCTGTGTGGGATAGGTGGAGAGAGCTGGGTGTTATTTGCACTTATACAGTATATTTTGATTACCTACCTTCTGTCTAGGCTGCGCTGCTGGGACGGCTGCTTGCAGATCAGTCAGACCACACTGCAGTGCAAATGGAGATGTCCTGAAGGTGGGCCTTCGGTCAGGCTGGAGGCGGAGCCATCAGTGGTGACTGACTGGCTCCGCAAAGGCTTATGGGAGGAGCTGCTGCAGCTGGGCATGTGCAGTAGCTCCCCCAATGGCCATTTTTTTTTATTTACAGTGTACTACTTCTGCCTGATTGGAGCTGAGCTTAGCTCCAATCGTGGCAGTGAGCAGGAGGGGTGAGTAAAGGAGGGCCACCAGCCACTACAGGGAACAAAGGGACCGGCCCAGCGGGAAATGGCCCGGTGTCACGGCGGCCCAATCCGCCCCTGGTACAATGGACTGTCATTGTGGTTCCTGCTCCTTTAAAAATGATATCAAAGAGTAATACCATAGTGTGTTGCGATAGACATCATCAGCAGATGTTCCGGATCACTTGGATTCCTCAAGCTTTTTCTTTATATGTATATGTGTGTATATATATATATATATATATATATATATATTACATTTGAATAGTTGTTTGGTTATGTTGTTATGGTGTTTTATGTTTTGGAAATCCTGTTTGCATTTTAAAATAAATTTGTTAAAAAAAACCAGTATTTTCCTTGCATCACTGGTGCTGAGTAGGTGGGCGATGCATATACACATATAGGTGCAGAATGGGTGGGGGGACAATGCATATACACATATAGCTGCAGAGTGGGTGGGTGGTTGCACGAAGCATATACACATAGGTGCAGAGTGGGTGGGTAGATGATGCATATACACATACAGTATAGCTGCAGAGTGGGTGGGTGGGGGATGCATATACACATATAGCTTCAGAGTGGGTGGGTGGTTGCACGAAGCATATACACATAGGTGCAGAGTTGGTGGGTAGATGATGCTAACAATATTAGAAATGAACCTCTATATACCCCTGCCTATACCTTCTGAAAACCTTCCTATAAACCTCTAAACACAACGATAATTGCGTACGCAGTATGACCGCAAATAAAGACAGGAGTGGAATCTGTGGTTCCAACGCACAAGTATTATTCAGGTAAAAGTACAGTCATTTACACGCAATCTATACATACATAATTTAGGCGTAAAAAGGAAATAATACAGACCCAAGTACAGTATACATATGCTGCGCCTCCGGACCCAGAGATAGACCTCAGACTAGAGACCCCTAGTACATACAACCTTCAGCATGGACTCCTAAACCAGTATATGTGCACATGTATTTATTCCCCCCAGACTAAAGCAGGACAAAGGGGAATTTTCCTGCTGATATCATTGGTTCCCAGAGGAGAAGCATATGTTACGGCACATTTAACTGGTTGTTTCAAATAGACTTTCCCTGCCTCTAACAGCCGGAGTCTTTCTGGTAACGCCTCCTGTAACATTTCATCAGCAAAACAATTTGTTGCTTGTAAGTTCTGTGATTCGTAACTTGAGTTTGCATGATGCGATCTCTCCACCAATAACACCGGGATGCTGTAAAAAGCGTATGCATCAGAACGAGACCAAACACACCTTCCTTATCATGTATAATACCTTAGTTATCAAAAACCTTTATTTCTTAGCATTTAAACTAACTCAACCAACTTGAATCATACATTTTGATGCTTATGGAACCTTATGTGTGAATATGAAATGTGTGAGTATTCGGGGTTTGATATAAAGACATATTTAATGTGTGTGTGAGGATAAGTGCCTTGTCTCTAACATTTTAGCATGCTGGGCCAGATAGTTCAGCAGGCCCTCCCACCTTTCCTGTGTCATTGCAGGAAGCTTGCTTATTTATTCTAGCCAGACCACCCGTAGTGAACAAACACTATGCAGGAAACTTATCTACCCAAACCAGTTGTCACCTGGCCACTTGCTTCATATGATAATGGTCACAGATGTCTTTGCATGATGCTAATGGTATTATCGCCACATGTACTAAAATGTGAGTTTATCTAAAATGGCGCTTAGGCGGCCATTCGCAAAATGGCGTCTTGCGATCGCATTTCTAAAATGGAGTCTTGCGGCCAGTCGCAAGATGGCGTCGCTGCGATTGAATTTTAAACTGAACTTGTCTTACTCAGTTATTCAGCTTCGACAGTCCACCCTTTGATAGCAAACAACATGCTATCACAATCTGTTATATAAATTTATTTTAAGCTTACATTTACATATTATTTAGTGTTATTCTGGGATGGCACAAGGTGTTCCTTAATCCATCAATAATGTTTCTCTGGGTGGGGGCATAAAACTACTATTATACGCACACTGCGGATCTTGGGAGATCATGTGACAGGTGTGGGAATGCACCAGTCTTATAACAGCAGTCTTGAAGGGGAATTTGAGACTTTAAATTATCTGAGGTGTTCTATAAATAACATTTCAATAATATCTTCTATGCATGTCTAAATATTATACATTTAAATTATGGTACTTCCTAGCTCAGGGTTGTAATGCAGTTCTGTATCTACCTCGGTATACATATTATCATTTCTGACCAACATCATAATTTCATTCTTTCGTTTTACTCTATTTTTACATTTTCCACACTTCAACACAATAGGAACACACCGGACGCATATGCCAATTATTATGATGACAATCAGTATAAGGATCAAGAATTTGCCTATGCTGGCAATCACTTCCTGGACCCATTCCCCTAGACCCAAGAACCATTTAACTGGGTTCAGCCATGACACCCATCATTCTATCTTTTCCCCTGCTTCAGCCACTGATGCGTTATGGTTCTTACAAAATTCCCACTTTAGCTGCAGAATCTCATCCATCTTCTGGTCTATCACCTCCTTAGGGTCGCTGGTATCATTGGTGACATAAGTGCAACATTTTACTTCAAATTGGGTGGCTAACATTACGCAATACCCTCCAGTAACAGCGGTTAAATAATTCAACACTAGCCTGTGTTGCACTAGTTCTTTCTTGTACGCTTGCAATTATCTCCCCGTGTACCTGAATGTGTCATCGTACATCTCGGTGATATTATCTATTAATTTAGCAAGTTCCTGGATATATCTAAAATTTAATGTACCCCTAGCAATTCTGGTGGGATCCAGGGCGACTAAAACTTGGAAGCCAGTTGTCTCACTGATTAACTGAGCGGCTTTATGCACATCACCAGGTATCATATTTCTCTTGCCTCTGTGTTCATATTGCGTGTGAAGATATGGTGACGGTGTGTTTTTATGTATTCCCAACATTTCAACATGTGTTAGGGTCATAACTTCTGGGACTACTCTTCCCAGATAACACAAACCTTCGGACCTCGGGGAGAGCCATCTATACGCTTTTCTTCCACATATAAAATATACATTATCAGGGAGAACATAAGGAATAGTATGCATCATTATCATTAAACACATTTCTCTTGCAAACAATCCTATCTCAGACTCTTCCATTTGGTATATGCAAGTTTCGGGTTGTATTATTTTAGCACAATAACCATCTGGTACTTTACCAATCATTTCTTTGGTGGAACTCAATGTATACCGATACCTAAAATGTTTCCCATTTGATTTAATTGAGTGTAACAGATCATAGTTTATGGACTTATTATCAGCTCTTTGTGAGAAGGTCATCGTCTGGTTATTCCCCGTCACTTCCCAACCTCCGGGTTTATTGGGGTTGGTTATGTTTAAACACAAAAGTGAACTATCTACTTTGAATTGATAGAGTTTGAAATGAGGTTGTTTGGATGAGAGGAATTTTCCATCCAAAGTTTTCCCTTTTTGTAAATCTAAAATTTCCGTGGTATTCAGCGGAAATGGCACCAACCCCTACATTATGCTGTCCCTGTGGCACATGTGAACACACCCAGCAATCAGTTTGATTTAACACTTTGCCTACCATGCTGTGATAATCCTCTAAAGGATACCCTCCCCAGTAGGGTTATATTTAGGTTGGCACCATTGCATACAGTTCTCATCAACTAGGGACCCACAAAACTCACAAATACAGGAATCTTCAGACGATAAACCTCCACACCTTCCCTGAGTATCCAGAATGACAGCTTTCTTAACAATAATAGTACTAAGATTGGTCAGACACTCCCCTGATTGGCATTGCACTCCTCCTTTCTCCACTCCATCAGCACTGCCATCAGCTCCTGTTTCCTCAATCGGTCCCCCATCACAGACACTGGATATTCCTGAACTGACCAGTATGGTGAACACTCTAAAAGAGAATATGAGAATGAACACAGCAGGCCTGTCCATTTTAACAACAAGTCCTGCAAAATTTCTCTCGGTTCAGGTATCTCACTATGACCTTTTCAATCCTCCCGGAACAAGTTTGCGAGCGACAGGTCCACACTATCAGCCTTGTCTCCGCCTTGTTTCTCCACCGGTTGATTGACATTTTTGCAGTGAGTGGAATGGACCCAGGTATCTCTCTCGGCCACCTTCAAAGATGTAGTACTCGTCAGCAGCACCTGGTATGGACCTTCCCACCAATCAGTCAAACAATCTGAACGCAAGAAATTTCTGATCATTACATATTCTCCTGGTTCAACATCATGACAGTTAGTTTCAGGCATATCATTAGACAACAATTTCAATTTCTGCAGCTGTTGCTTTAACTGCCTAGTCATTGATATAAGATACTTTACAGTTACCTCGTTGTTACCCTTCAAGTCTTCCTGGGGGCTTATAATCAAATGAGGTTGTCTGCCGAATAGTATATCAAATGGGGACAGATTCAGAGGAAACCTAGGGGTGGTCCTTATGCTATATAGGACCAAAGGTAATGCTTCTGGCCATCCTAGTCCAGTCTCTGCCATGATTTTACTTAGCTTATTTTTAATAGTCCCGTTCTTCCTCTCTACCTTGGCACTGGCTTACGGTCGGTAAGGGGTGTGAAGTCGGCTATTAATACCCATCAGCTTACACATATTTTGAAAAACATCACCTGTGAAATGGGTACCCCTATCACTCTCAATGATTCTAGGGATACCGTACCTGCATACAAATTCCTGAACTATTTTCTTGGCAGTAAATGCAGCAGTATTAGTGGCCACTGGGTAGGCCTCAACCCAGTTAGAAAATATGTCTGTGCACACTAGTACATACTTAAGGTTCCTGCAGGGTGGTAATTGGATGAAATCAATTTGTATCACCTGGAAAGGTCCATCAGTCAGAGGAATTTGGGACGGTTCGGTAGGGATCGCTTTCCCTATGTTCTTTCTCAAGCAGGTCAGACAGGACATTGCTATCTTCTCTGCTTGTGAAGAAAAACCTGGTGCGCACCAGTATGCCCTCACCAACTTGCACATACCCTGTTTGCCCAGGTGAGTCAGACCGTGTGCTGCCTCAGCCAGGCTGGGGTAATATGCCTTGGGGGCTACTGGCTTACCATGTCCGTCCCTCCAGAGCCCAGAGGACTCTTGCCCACACCCCTTGGACTTCCATATGGATTTTTCCTGAATTGAACAACAATTTTGCATCTCAATTAATTTCAGCATATCAATGGTTTGGAATGACATAATTGTTTCAATCGGGGAAGACATTTTTAACCCTGCTGCCCATTTTGCAGCTTCATCAGCTCTGTTGTTGCCCAGTGACACCGGGTCATCCTCACATGTGTGGGCTTTGCATTTAATTACTGCCACTGCCTTGGGCAGTTGGATTGCTTCTAAGAGATATTTTATGTGTCGGGAGTGTGCAAATGGTGCGCCTGCTGCTGTCATAAAATTTCTCAGATGCCATAGAGCCCCAAAATCGTGCACCACCCCGAACGCGTACCTCGAGTCAGTGTAAATGTTAGCAGATTAGCCTGCTGCCAGTTCACATGCTCTAGTCAGTGCTACTAACTCTGCCACCTGGGCTGAGTAAGGAGGACCGAGAGGTTTAGCTTCCATGATGTCTGTGTCATTTACAACAGCATAACCTGTACATAATTCACCTGTGTCTGTTTGTATATGACAACTCCCATCCGTATAGAAAGTCACATCCACATTCTCTAAAGGTGTGTCATGTATGTCAGGTCTAGCAGTAAAGGTCTGATTCAGATATGTCATACAATCGTGAGTGTCATCATGTCTGCTGAACTCACCTCCCGCCAGCAACTCCTCTCCTTCCACCCTTTGTACATCATGTTGTACATATGGTAGGTATGTTGCTGGATTCAGCGTACTGCAACGTTTAACAGTAATATTTGCGGGAGCGATTAGGGCTAGTTCCCATTTGGTGATCCTAGCCGAGGAGACGTGTCTGGTTTGAGCTGAGTTCAACAGAGCAGATACAGCATGGGGAGTGTAGACAATCATATCATGGCCCAATACTACATCCTCACTTTTACTCACCAATAAAGCGGTAGCTGCTACTCTTCTCAAACAGGTGGGGAGTGATCTTGCTACCGTGTCCAATTGGGCACTGTAGTATGCTACGGGCCTACTGGCATCACCATGTTTTTGTGTAAGGACACCTGCAGCACAACCATCGGCTTCCGTACAATATAAATCAAAAGGTTTTTCATAATCGGGTATTCCCAATGCAGGAGCTTTTGTCAGACTATCCTTAAGATTAAGAAAAGCCTGTTCTGATTCCTCAGTGTGTGTGACGCGATTGGGCTTTGAGGAAGAGACTAGTTCCTGTAAAGGCAAGGCCAAAATAGAAAAACCTGGGATCCACGTTCGGCAATATCCACACATTCCCAAGAAGGTACGAATTTGCTGTTGATTCTGCGGCAGTGTCATGTTTTGTATGGCCTGGATTCTATCATTTGTGAGATGTCGTAACCCCTGAGTTAGGCAGTGTCCCAAATATTTTACTCTGGGCTGGCACGGCTGTAACTTGTCCTTAGCCACTTTGTGTCCTGTATGCGAGAGATGAAGTAACAAAAGTTTAGTATCATTCACACATGACAGAAAAGAGTCAGAACATAGCAATAAATCGTCCACATATTGAATTAGAACTGATCCATTGGCAGGTTGAAAAGCTTGTAAACAGTCATGCAATGCCTGGGAGAAAATACTGGGGCTGTCTATGAAACCTTGGAGCAATCGTGTCCATGTATATTGCACACCTCTGTATGTGAATGCGAACAGGTAAAGACAGTCAGGGTGGAGAGGCACAGAGAAGAAAGCAGAACAGAGGACAATGACAGTGAAATGGGTTGCATTTGGTGGGATCTGCATCAGGATAACAGCTGGATTCAGCATTACAGGGAATTGGCTCTCTACTACCTTATTAACACCTCTAAGGTCTTGCACCAGCCTATAACCCCTCCCACCACTCTTCTTTACTGGAAAGATGGGACTGTTGGCTACACTAGCTGTATGAACTAAAATTCCCTGTTGCAATAATCGCTCGATTATTGGAAACACCCCTAGTTCTACTTCCTGTTTTAGTGGGTACTGGGGAATTTTTGGAGCTTGCCTACCGCTTTTTAAGTTTACCATTACCGGGCTTACGTTTGCCATTAATCCAGTGTCCTGTCCATCTTTTGTCCAAAGGGAATCTGGAATTTGGGACAACATTTCATCTACTTGTGATGGATTTTCTTTTAAAACGGTAGAGTGATACATTATCCTTTGAGGAGTGTCTAACATATCTCGCACCTCGTATACAATTCTCTCTGGGATATCTAAATATACACCATCAGGGGTGCAATATATGACACATCCCATTTTACATAACAAGTCTCTGCCCAGCAGGTTAGTAGGAGCCGTGGCAGCCAGGAGAAAAGAATGTCTGGTATGCAATGGCCCAATACTAACCTCTGCAGAATTTGTTAAAGGATAACGTTCCACTCTACCTGTCACACCCATTGTTAGTATTGTCTCGTTGGTCACCTGTAAATTAATGGGAGATTTCATCACTGACTTGGTCGCTCCTGTGTCTACAAGAAAAGGATATTCAGTACCAGCTACATCAACCATCAAGACCGGTTCTTCCCTAGTACTTCCCATTAACCTGACTATCTGTAGACTACAGGTATGACCTGACCCCTAGCATTGGCTACCATTCTCCAATAAAGCATTTACGGCTACAATTGGAGCTGGTGCTTGCTGAATATTTGCTGATCTCTGTGCATATCCCTTATGGGGATATCCAGGTTTCCCTTAGTGTGGGGTCCATACTCTTTTTACTGTGCAGTTTCTACTTAAGTGTCCTGTTTGTTTGCAATTAAAACATGTCCATGATTCAGGTGAAAGCATGTGTTGTTGTGGAGTTTGAGCAGAGGGTAAAGGTGGTGGATATGGGTAAGGATAGGGAGGGTAAGGGTATTGTTGGGGATAAGAAGTAGGTGGATATCCTGGCACCTGTGGTTGCATTGGGTTAGTGGGATAGAGTTGTGTTTGTTGTTGAGTGGAGTTAGTGAGAGCAACTTGTTCTGACATGAGTGTGTGTGCAAGTGCAAGCGTGTCTGTTGGCTGTGGTGTTACCGTCATTCCCTCCAGAGCTTGTATACTGACAGCCATTAATTTTTCGCTCTCGGTCTCCCTCTTTTTTTAGATGTTTTTGTCATGTTCTATGGCAGACTTTATGAGGTTATCTATTGTAAGTCCCCTCCAGCAAGGATGTGAGGTCTGAACCCAAGTTTTTAAATTCTCTTTTAAACCGTCCATTAATATCGTGACTATCATTCCCCTGTGGTGAATGCTATCTTTAATATCGTCTATCCCAGTGTACTGAGTGATAGCCTGCAGAGCCCGATCGCAATAGTCTTCTGCAGTTTCACTCTTCTTATATTTGATTGTGAAGATTTTGTTCCAGTTAACTACTACCGGAAAATATATACCCAATTGAGTCACAATGCGGGAAATGTTACCTTGGTTTACTTGGTCTGTTAAGGGAACTTCACCATCCAATACACAATCCGTGATAAATTTTGTCACGTCGGTATTGCGTGGTAGACAGGTCCTTAACATCACACGCCAATCTTTATTAGTGGGCTCATGAGAACTACCCAAATTTCTCAAAAATCTTTGAGATTTGGCTAATTCTTTTTTTGGATCAGGGAAATCATTAATGATGGAATTTAGTTATGCCCTTGTCCATGGACAATGCATTACTTCTTCCCTAGTGGGCACTACACCGTTTGCATCCGCATTTCCATTCGGAACAGTTATTGTCTGAATGGGATGCAGACTGGCAGCGTTGCTACCTCTGACCTGATTACCTGGCTGGGGGTTTAATCTGCTGCTGCTACATATGGTATTAACAACTTCCTCAATGGGTGCAGAGTGTATTAACACTTCCCTTGCTGTTACCGATGGAGATGGCGGCACCACCCATGATTGTGGTGATGCAGCATCTATCATCTGCACAGCATGGGAAATGGCAGACATTACAATAGGCTCATCATCTACGTCATAAACATTTTCTTTATGGTTACTTAAGAGGGGGTACAAATTACTTGTTAAATTTTTGTTGGTATTTTTGGTAACTGTACTTGCACCTCCGTCCACATAAGGTGGGGGAGGTGAGCGTTAACTGCTGGCAATACTCTCCACGACGCTACCTTGCCGCACGTGCGCGCCAATTTGCGGCTCGCCCGTATTGCAATTCAGCGTCGTGGATATATTTTCTGGCAATGCGTTCGCAATGCTAGTTTGTGTCATTTGCAAATTTTTAAGCCAAGCATCCCCTTCATTCTGCCATAGTTTTAAACATTCAAAATACTTAATATTTTTCTCTCGGGATCGCACCATACTGATGTGATCCTGGACATTATCTAACACATTTTTGTCAAAACTACCAATTCTGGGAAATGGTCTAACACTCTTCCTCGTCATATTAAACCATATATCACAATACCTTATTTCATAAGTACCGTACTTGGTATGCATGATACGACGGGCCGATCCGATCGGTGCCTCCATTAGCAGCACATCATTGCTTAACATCTCTACTGTTTACGTGGCTCCCATTCTGAGACAACTTCTACGCTTTTCAATAAAAATTTAAACCGGTGAAAGACAATCAAGACACTTTCACTTACCTGTGGACGATTTAAGTCGGCGGCGCCCACACACCTGGATAAGATTTAGTAAGGCAACTTCCACACCTGGATAAGATTTGAAGCAGGCCACTTCCACACCCGGATAAGCTTTAGTAAGGTAACTTCCAGACCTATGAGAGTTTATATGTCGGCCACTCTCACGCACCTCTATACAACAAAGACAACATGTACACCTGCTACTGTATATAGAACGGTAAGCTGCTTACCGAGCAACTAGGCTAACCCTAGCACCTAGCCCTTAAGGATCATACGATACCCTTAACTTTAGGGAATAAATTACCCCTACCAACAATACACTCACTGTTACACACTTTTTCCTGCACAGAAAAATACACGTTTAACCCAGATATTGGTAATAGAAAAAAAAATGTAAACCTCAATGGCTTTGTTCAAACACGTGGCAGCAGAACCGGAAGTGCATATACGCTATTGTGCGAACGGCCACATACACAATTATGTGACTACCACACAACCGTATAATGACTATTTAACTGCGTACGCAAAAATGCGTTTTAGCCGCATACGCAATACTGCGGCACCCCTCTAAACACAAGGTTCTATCAACAGAGGAAAACAAACTTTTTCCTCTCTTGTCCCTGGATTCTAGACAGCTTCCTTAATTCACATGGAGATGGATAGCGATCTTTCAGCACAAAGCGGTTGTAGGCAAACCCTGCATGTGGCCACTCCACCCTTTGCTGAAATATCGATGACCGTATGTACCGTGTGAGCAGGTAAGTGACTTCTTCACGAGCCCCCAACTAACAATATTAGAAATGAACCTCTATATACCCCTGCCTATACCTTCTGAAAACCTTCCTATAAACCTCTAAACACAACGCTAATTGCGTACGCAGTATGACCGCAAATAAAGACAGGAGTGGAATCTGTGGTTCCAACGCACAAGTATTATTCAGGTAAAAGTACAGTCAGTTACACGCAATCTATACATACATAATTTAGGCGTAAAAAGGAAATAATACAGACCCAAGTACAGTATACATACACTGTGCCTCCGGACCCACAAATAGACCTCAGACTAGAGACCCCTAGTACATACAACCTTCAGCATGGACTCCTAAACCAGTATATGGGCACATTATTTATTCCCCTCAGACTAAAGCAGGACAAAGGGGAATTTTCCTGCTGATATCATTGGTTCCCAGAGGAGAAGCATATGTTACGGCACATTTAACAGGTTGTTTCAAATAGACTTTCCCTGCCTCTAACAGCCGGAGTCTTTCTGGTAACGCCTCCTGTAACATTTCATCAGCTAAACATTTTGTTGCTTGTAAGTTCTGCGATCCGTAACTTGAGTTTGCATGATGCGATCTCTCCACCGATAACACCGGGATGCTGTAAAAAGCGTATGCATCAGAACGAGACCAAACACACCTTGCTTATCATGTATAATACCTTACTTATCAAAAACCTTTATTTCTTAGCATTTAAACTAACTCAACCAACTTGAATCATACATTTTGATGCTTATGGAACCTTATGTGTGAATATGAAATGTGTGAGTATTCGGGGTTTGATATAAAGACATATTTAATGTGTGTGTGTGAGGATAAGTGCCTAGTCTCTAACATTTTAGCATGCTGGGCCAGATAGTTCTACATCTCCTGTCAGCAGGCCCTCCCACCTTTCCTGTGTTATTGCAGGAAGCTTGCTTATTTATTCTAGCCAGACCACCCATAGTGAACAAACACTATGCAGGAAACTTATCTACCCAAGCCAGTTGTCACCTGGCCACTTGCTTCATATGATAATGGTCACAGATGTCTTCGCATGATGCTAATGGTATTATCGCCACATGTACTAAAATGTGAGTTTATCTAAAATGGCGCTTAGGCGGCCATTCGCAAAATGGTGTCTTGCGATCGCATTTCTAAAATGGAGTCTTGCTGCCAGTCGCAAGATGGCGTCGCTGCGATTGAATTTTAAACTGAACTTATCCTACTCAATTATTTAGCTTCGACAATGCATATGCATATACACTATAGCTGCAGAGTGGGTGGGTGGGGGATGCATATATACATATAGCTGCAGAGTGGGTGGGTGGTTGTACAATGCATATACACATATAGCTGCAGAGTGGGTGGGTGGGTGATGCATATACACATATAGGTGCAGAGTGGGTGGGTGGACGATGCTTATACACATATAGCTGCAGAGTGGGTGGGTGGGGGATGCATATACACATATAGGTGCAGAGTGGGTGGGTGGATGATACTTATACACATATAGCTGTAGAGTGGGTGGGCGATGCTTTAAACATTGGTGGTGAGTGGGTCACATATTCATTGGTGGTCAGGGTCTGTACATGGATGCTCTGTACAAAAAATATACTCACCAAATCCCTGCTTCCATGATCGCATCCGTCTCCTTGAGGTCATGATGCCCCACAAAATGGAGACTGGGCATGTACAGGGGAAGTCAGTCAAGTGACACTATATGGAGATAGATCGTGCATTGGATCGTGAGTATGAACACATGTACGATCCGCACCACATCGTGTCCAAGATTGGCAAATCTTGCCTGCAGCATTTTGTACAATGGTACCAATATTGTTAGAGCATTACATCTGGGCAAATTCCAACACGTCCCATGTTTTGCTCACACAATTAATTTGGTGGTGCAACTTTTTTTTAAAAATGACACGGTCATGCAGGAGATGCTCTCGGTGGCCCGCAAAATATCTGGACATTTTAGACATTCGGCGACCACTTGTCAAAGATTGCATGACCAGCAGGCACTGTTAAATTTGCCCTTCCATCAGCTGAAGCAAGAGGTAGTAACTCGGTGGCATTCTACCCTCTATATGCATCAGCGGATGGAGGAACAGCAAAAGGCCATCCATGCCTATACAGCAGACTATGACATAGACCGTGGAGGGGGAATGCACCTTTTTCAAGCGCAGTGGAGAATAATTTCCGTGTTGTGCAAGGTTCTGAAGCCCTTTGAACTTGCCACATGTGAAGTTAGTTCAGACACTGCCAGCTTGAGTCAGGTCATTCCCCTCATCAGACTTTTGCAAAAACAGCTGGAGAAACTGTAGGAGGAGCTGAAATGGAGCAATTGCGCAAAGTATGTCGGACAGGAGGACCAAGCCCTTGATTCACTTCACCAGGATCCAAGAGTTGTTAATCTATTGAAATCTGAAAAATATATTTTGGCCACCATTCTGGATCCTAGGTTTAAGTCCTACCTTGTGAGTTTTTTTCCTACAGACCAGAATCTAAAACTATGCAAAGAGCTGTTGGTCAAAAAATTGTCAGCTGCAGCTGCATGTGAAACGCCATCATCTCCTCCTTCAGTTTCAACAGCTGCCAGGAAAAAACTTACGAGGATGAGGACAACTTGTAATGTAAAGCCAGTTTGTGTATGGGATCAGCTTGTTTTGCGGTGGGTCCAAACAAAACAATAATTTCAGCCACAATTGGCAGTCCTTGTCGCTGAAATGATTGGTTTGTTAAACTGTCCTGTTTTGTATGTAACATAAGGGTGGGTGGGAGGGCCCAAGGACTATTCCATCTTGCACCTTTTTCCTTTCTATTATGTGCTGGTTGGGGCATTGCTGTCTGACATTTTAAATTAATGTTATGGTTGGTTTAGGAACCAATGATTTATTTTTAAATTAATTTATGATCAATTTAACAGCCAGGGGCTGCACCCAATTAATTGTTTTTTAATTAATTTATGATCAATTTAGCAGCCAGGGGCTGCACCCAATGAATTGTTTTTAAATTAATTTATGATCAATTTTACACCTAGCTGTCACTGTCATCGGCATAGCTGTGCAGGGGTGCTGTGCGCCTGTCTGTCGAGGGGCTGCTGCCCAAAGTAATAAACAGACACATATTTTGTGTGTGTGTCAGCCACACCTGTCATCAGCATAGCTGCACAGGGGTGCTGTGCTGCTGTCGTTCAAGGGGCTGTATGAATATTGCAATGAAAACTTTTTTTAAGTTATTGGGTTACAAAAGTGTTTATTTGTAATCTTAAACATAGCAGAAATGTTATCCTAACAGCTTATAAAGTTATATGCTCTAAAAAACTAAAGCCTATATTTGTAAAAAACTAAAGCCTAATTCTGCCAAAAGAGAGACTGACACCATGGCTAAACATAAGAGTCACCTTCTGGATGCGAATTGTCTCATTTGCATGGGGAAATCCCAACCCTCAGATGAGATGGATCTCAGTCAGTGGACAACATTGAAATCACTATTAAAAAGTCACAAAGGAAGACTACAGTGTAGAGAATCTTTCTTCACAGTCAGGAGAGGCCTCTGAGAACATGAAAAATTATGCTCTAGGTGCTGACCTTCAAAGGATTTCTCCATCATGTTCTGCAGTGTGGAAAGGTTTCATTCACATGTTTTCTATAAAGCAGTTCAAAGTTACAGCCTTCAAAGTGTCTGGCTATAACACCCACCTTTGCCAGGAATTACCAAAGTTTATTACAAGCAAAGGATTAATCTGTCTGGAATCTGTCTGGGAATTCATGGATCGTATTTGGCCTGAATGCACTAATACATCCAGTAAGTCTGTCACTGTGTTCTGTAGCCCACTTTATTCCTACCTGAATCGCAAAATGAAATACGGAATAGAAGCAGTAGCACATTATCTAGATGATGATCCAGTAGTAGGATCTGGATTAAATAATTTTTTGTTGGCTTCGATTATGTTCATACTTAAGCACAATTATTTTCATGTTTGAGGATTTTTTTTATTTACAGGTGATAGGAACATCCATGGGCACTAGGTTCGCTCCTAGTTTTGCCAATTTATATATGTGCACTTTTGAACAGAAGTACATCTGGGATGGCTCTTTTGCAGCGAACCTAGTGTTCTATGGCCATTATATTGATGATTTGTTTATTATTTGGGATGGGGATTCACATTCTGCACTTCAATTTGTTTCTCATTTAAATAATAACAATTTTAATTTAATATTTACACACTGTTTTAATCACCAATTGGTTAATTTTTGGGATCTCACCATCTCTTCTGAGGGCTCAGCTCTTGTTACAACTAATTACAAAAAGGAAGTGGACAAAAATAATTTTTTAAATTTTTCTAGTGGGCATTACAAACCTTGGCTCAAAAATTTACCTCAAAGCCAATTTAACCATCTCTGTCACAATTGTTCCAATACAGAGAGTTTTCAGGGACAGGCTGATCGGTTATTGGAGGATTTTTTACATAGGGGATATCCAAAAACTTTGTTAGAATCTGCATACAATAAAAGTCTAAAAATGGAGAGAGGGAATCTTTTTATACCTAAATGTAAGCAGGCCAAGATTTTAAATAATTTCCAACTGAATGATAAACTTTATTATATATCTAAATTCAATAATCAATCCAGTGCTATTAGGAAGACCCTAGAAAACAATTTAAAAATCCTTTCACAAGACCCCATCTTAAATAAGATTATTGACCTCGGTTTAAAGGAGATATTCTGGAAAAATAGATATTTAAAGAGTATTCTTGACTGTATTTTGACATTTTGTTCCCTTCTCAAGCAACTCGCTTGAGAGGGGATCAAAATGTCAATATACAGTCAATTGGAAATTGGCTTCCTCATCCACCTAAAGGATGTTATAAATGTGGAGGAACCAGATGCTTAACATGTGGATATATTAGTAATAAAGTAAATGAAATAATATCATCTGTTACAAAGAAAACATTTATTATACAAGATTTCATTAATTGTAATACCACCTTTTGCATCTACGTATTGCAGTGCCCATGAGGTCTGCAATACGTAGGTAGAACCACCAGATTGCTAAAAATGAGATTCAGAGAACATAGACTGATTATAATCAAAAAATGCAGTCATCATAGTGTATCACAACATTTTTCTAATATCCACAATGGAGATCCTCAAGGGTTAACAATTATGGGAGTCCAACACATCAAATGTACTAATAGAGGGGGAGATTGTTTCAAATCTTTATGTAGCAAAGAGGCCCTTTGGATGTTCAATTTGCAAACATTATTTCCCGCAGGGCTTAATGATAGTATAGATTTTGAATAATTTGCTTAATTATTAGTACCAATATTAAGCAGATCCCTATCAATTCAGCAGAATATCTCATACTTTAGGATTACTTTTGTTGTTATCGAGATGTCCCGGGGGTCATATACGGGTTGACCATGCATGTCCATATCACCAGTATCCGGTTGAGTAAATTTTTTGTCTTCTTTTTATTATGAGGGTGGTTTATTCATTTATTCATTTATTAGTTGAATATAAATTTACTTTTAGTCATATAAGGTTTAATCAATGGTTGGGATACAAAAAGGAGAACTAGACATGTGCCACTGAATACAATGCTTAAATACCGCCAATAGTTGTCCCTTCTTTTCACTCTGGTATCCTAGTAGTCATGATTATGTCAACTTTATAGTCACACATGTGCATCGATCATGTAAGTAACACAAGCCTTCAGTGTGAATTATTAGTTACTGTTTATACCAGACTTGATAGTGTGGAGGTAGGGTCTTGGTTTAAGATGTTTCTAATGTGAGATGGTAAGTTCTAATCCCGTTAGAGTTATCATCCAGAAATACATTTTCTGCATTTTTAATTATTCACTATACCACTAATCCAGATGCGTTATGGATCAATAGTATGATATAGATCTAGGATAAGTAGGGAATCAAGTGCTTTGGATCTAGAGACAACTAGTAGTTATGTGCCTTTGATAGTTTATATGTGTATTTACTTTATACTGTTCTTTTAGTAATTCACTCAATCATCTAGAGATTTGGAGCTTGTGATAGCTTTAGAACTGCATTTGTACATTACCCATTATTGTCTTGTTAGAACTAAGGGGACTTTTATAACTTTGGGGAATCAAAGGCTGTGTTTCATCCCTGCGTTCTGACTTAAGTTAGGACAGTACTTCAAGGTGTGAGACTGTTATATATTTTTTATATTATTTTATTTTTTACATTTTTTAAACATTATTTATGTCCAATTCATCTTTCAGTCAGATACCTAATAACCATGTCTGAATAATTACCCAATTGGTTGTCTAGATACTATTAACTATGTATCATGTCAAACTCATTATAGGTGGTATTGATTACCTTAATATGTATTAGATTATATGTTTTCCTTTTATATACGTATTGTGTTGTGAAATATTTTCTGTGGGAATTTCCTGATCTTTTTACTAATAATGTCTAATTAAATTTATTGAATAATTGTTTATATCACTCCTTGTGTTTCTGTTTCAATTATATATTTTTGGTGTGGCCTAGCACCTCACATTAGGTAGCTGCGATCCACATTTATTGATTTATATATCTCTTAACTAAATTGTTTATTAATATTCTAAAGTATTGGTCACGTTTAGCACCGAAGTATGTACCTTGGTACTTTGGACCATTTCCCCCCCCCTTTTCATACTGCCTTCCCCAGCTGCTCTAAGTATTCAGGGTGTCCCTCCTATGTCGGCCCCTGTATTCGCGGTGTCTTCCACTGCATCAGCAGGAGCTCCTGCTTCCGTGGCTCCAGTGGTCACTCTGCCATTTTTCCCCCTTGCCGCCCGGTGATTATCTCCACAGGGGGGTCCCCTGAACGCACGATCACAGGCCCCCTGGATGTAGGTGGTCCCAGTAGCCCTGCTATTGTGGTGGGTCTGGTGGCCATTTCATCCCTGGTGGCCATTTTGGATAGCACTGCTGCATTGCTGTCTGGCCATGGTAGCCAGGCTGCCATTCCAATTTTTCCTTCCACACCCTCTGCCCCTTGCCTGCAGGCCCCCATTGTCAGTGCTCCACAGGTTTCCTGGTTTCCTGCTGCTAGCGCACCAGCCCCCTTTTATAATTCTGCCCAGGTGGTTTCTATTGGTGGCCATTCCTGGGGTCAAGCATCCTGGAGCTCTGGGATTTCCCCCTCAGTTTATCCTTCCACCTCTGTGGCCAAATCCTCCCCCATTTATCCTCCTTTTACCCCATCTACTTTTGCTCCTCACTCCTCCCCCTTTTTCTCACCCCCACCACATTATCCCTACATGAGTCCTTGGCCCCCCCTTCTTCCGCAACATTCCCCCAGTGCCCACCTCATTTTCACTGAGTGGCCCCTCCACCTCTTGCAGTTTCTGTCGCTCCTGGTTCCCACTTGGTTCACTAGCGCTGTCCGGCTCTGGACTCCCACCCCTGCCACTCATCCCCTGCCCCTAATCCTCCAGCTCCCGATGTAGTCTCCTATGCTTTTTCCTCACCCGTCTCCTGTAATTACAGGCTCTTTATATGTGGATGGACTTTCCATCAATGACGTTTTGTGGATTTTTTCTCACTCACTGATGAAATGAAAAAGGGTCTGAGTCAGCTAAGAAGGCAGGCGGCATGGGTGAAGGAGCCTTTTGCAACTATAACACTTGGCTGAAGGGCATGCTCATCTTTGCTGTGTGCTATTTGAAACCATGGGCTGAGGAGCATGTTAGTATTATTAAATATATCTTTTTGGTGCATGACATGTTTGTTCAGTCCAAGGGATAGGCATGGCGAGAATATCATGTGCAATTCAGGCGGAAGCATGATGGCAGGGTGGTTATGCCTTTTGGGGTTAAAGATGTTGAGGTTTGGTTAGAGGTATTGCAGCAGCATGGACCCCCTTGGATGTGGTGCCGCTTCGCAAAGCCTCTTCTACCAGTAAGCCTGGTGTGGCAGGGGTAACAAGGGGCAAATATTTTGCTTTTAATGACTCTTGGTGCACTCATGGTTTGAGCTGTTGTTTTCGCCACTCCTGTCTTCTATGTGGAGGTGAGCACCCGGCCAAGGATTGCTGACGTGGATCGTAGGGTTCTGCCCCCGACCATGTGGAAGGCTCCAAGGGAGCTAGTTAAGGCTTGGTCACCAATTTATTTGACTGAGCTTTCTCCATGGTTAGAGAAGTACCCTTTTCTAGAAGATTCTATATTTTTGTTGCAGGGTTTTTCACTTGGCTTTTGTTTGCCGATAGTCGGGCCTTTGCTAGCCAGGGTGCCACATAACTAACTTTCTACAAGAGATTATCCCAATTTTTGCAGGCCAAGGTTGGGGTGGTGGTGCTGCTGGGGTGGATCCTTTCCCTTGTCCTGCTTTGCAGGATCTCTGCATCTCTCCAGTGGTTGTAGTTCCCAAGATGGTGCCAGGTAGGTTTAGCTTAATACAGCATTTACCCTATCCTCAGGGGATTTTTATAAATGATGCCATCCCATAAACAGCCTGTAGAGTGGTTTATCAATCGTTTGATGAGGCTTTGGGTTTAGTTCACAGTTTTGGTTATGATGCCTTGCTGTCAAAACTGGATATCGAGTCGGCCTTTCATTTGTTACTTTTACACCCATAGGCCATGCAGTACATGAGTTTCCAGTTAGATACGGGTTATTTTGTAGATAAATGTTTGCCCATGGGCTGTGCAGTTTCCTTTGCCTACTTTGAGAAATTCAGTTCCTTTTTACATTGGTGTATTCATGCCGGCACTGGACAAGATGGTGTGGTGCATTATTTGGATGACTTTCTCTTCATAGATCCAGGAGGGAGTGACGTCTGTTCAGGCCTCCTCTTTTCTGCACAAGCTCTCTTTCGGGTTTTAGGGGTTCCGGTAGTGTATGATAAGACTGAAGGTCCCACTTCTTATTTGTCTTATTTGGGGATCGAGATAGACACGATTGCGGGTTGTTGTCGTTTGCCACGGAACAAGGTTTGTAAGTTGCTGGATCAAATTACAGGTTGCTTAGTAGTTGACAAAGTAAGATCGTGCAGTTCAGTCTTTGCTGGGTTCTTTTAACTTTACTTGCTGCATCATTCCTATGGGGCGAGTATTCTGCAAGAAGCTTGAGCGGGCCATGGCTGAGACGAGCCAGCCTCATCATTATTTTCATTTGTCAGCAGAGATTAAGGACGTTCTCCGAATTTGGGCAAGGTTTTTGGTTCAATTTAATGTCGAACGCATTTGGCCTTCGTCTCCAGTGGCTAATGAGTTGCTGCAGCTTTTCACCAATGCGGCTGGCTCATCGGGCTTTGGGGCACTGCTCCCTGGCCTGTGGATTGGCGCGATGAGGGTCTTATGGGTAATTTGTTGCTATTGGAACTGTTCCCGATTGTCGTTGCTGTGGAACTCTGGTCAGTGCGACATGTTATTTTCTGGTGCGACAACCTGGGTGTAGTTCACACCGTCAACAACCAGAGATTGTCTTCCCATTTGTTTTGCAGCTACTGCAACATTTAGTTTTGCACTGTTTGGAAATTAATATTAGATTTTGAAAACGTCATGTCCCTGGTGTTGTGAATGAGATTGCAGATGTGTTGTCTCATTTTAATTTTGTGCTCTTCAGGATGCTTGCTCCATCAGCTTCTGCTATTGGGTTGATTTGCCCCCCGTTTGTGTGGCAGATTATCAGGCCGGCTTAAAAAGCCTTGGACCCTCCTGGTAGCCTGGTAGGATTGGTGAGCTTATTGTGCTCAGCCATCTCTGGAGGGTAAGTCTTTGCTGTTCTCCTTCGTTTGGGGTCGCTATCAGCAGGGTCAGTCTAAAGCCTCCATGGTGGTGGCGCTAGTGGGGATCTCATTCTTTTGTAAGCTTAAAGGTCTCCATGAACCTACCAAGTTATTCATTTTAGCTAAAGTTCTTAAAGGTTGGGCAAAGAAGTTCCCCAACTCCCGGCGGCCCATTGACATGCAGCTTTTGACGGCATTGCTTGCTGATATGGAAAAGGTGGCTTCTGATCCGTTTGAAGCTTCTCTTTACCATTTGGCCTTTTTGGCTGCATTCTTTGAGCTTTTAGAGTTAGTGAGTTAGTGGTGGCCATTAACTCATCTTCATGTCTTTGTTTAAGGACATAGGACCTCATTCAGACCCATTCGCAAGTGCTGAGCGCTCGCAACCGGGTCAATGTTTTGGTCCTGTGCAAGCACAGCAGCCACACTGCACTTGCGCAAGCCCCAGAGTGAGAGAGAAACTCTCCTACTCTAGAGCTCGCTAACAAAGGGGCGGCTGTCGATGTTGATCGACAGCTCACCCCATTTGGTAGGCGGGCCGGGGGGGTGGCTGAACAAATGGAGATGTTCCTTTAGGAACGCATACTGTTTGTGGGCGGCTGCACTGACATCATCGGTGATGTCAGTGGGGAGCTTCCTGCTCAATCAGAGCAGGAAGCTCCCTGGGGCTTGCGGATGCCAAGACCCAACCTTAGAGTCTCATCGCAAGCCCCGATGGTGGACCATCACCCTGGTCACTAGCTTAGCTGTGGGTTGTAACCCACAGCTTAGCTAACGACAAGGAGACCGCACTAAAAACTAGAAGCGGCTGCCCTCATTCAGAGAGAGCGATCGCTCCTCGCGATCGCCTCTGAATGAGGGCCTTTGTTTTTAGGAGTTTAGCATTGTTTTCAAGCTTAGATTTTCTAAAACAGATCAAACAGGTATGGGTAGATGGGTAACTCCGATCAACAACATATCATTTTTTTGGTTTGCCTGGTGCACCTTGCAACTCATTATATGGATTTGCACCCTTCAGGAGGCTCACAATGGTTGTTGCATGCTGATCCTACTCCTCTTACCAAATTTTAGTTAGCTGCTGTTTTTAAATGGGATTTGGTTGAGTTAGGAATTGATGCTTCAGCTTATTGTATCCATTCGTTTCGAATTGGGGCAGTTACTTGAGCAGCTATTATGGGGGCATTTCCCACGACCATACAGAGTATAGGGCGGTGGAAGTCAGCTGCTTACAAGACTTATGTGCGATGTGACAAGTTGTAGTGGGGGTCCCTGGCGACAACCTGAAAACATTGTTTGCCCGCCAATCATTGAACGACTAGCGTTCAACTATTGGGGGTGTGAAGGGGCTTTTTAATTTTTTCCTTGATCTGGCCCAATTTGGTTCATGGGTAGGTTTTTTCATTTTTCTTCTTCACTCAGGTTCCTTGTTTCCCCTTTTCTGCATCCCAGCTAGTTAGTTGCTATGTTTTTTTCATAAAGTTGTGTTCATTATGGTATTGGTTTGGTGTGATCTTAAGGTCAAGAATTTTCTTTCTTCACAGCGATTGCTTGGTGGGCGACAGGTACGTTGGACTAATGTGTAAGGTTTGCGTGTTGATTCTGTGCTTGCTTTGCTTGTGTCCTCTGCAGCTAAATGGGGTGTGCCTGATTGGTTGGTGTTACATGTCGGTGGAAATGTCATTGGGCATTTGAAAGGTGTGGAGTTGATTGTCTGTTTGCGAGAGGTTTTGAATGAGGTTAGGTTACGATGGCCAAATGTGAGGATTGTTTGGTCTGAGATGGTCCCTCATTTAAACATGCTGCTTTAGACAGGGCGAGGAAGAAGGTGAATGTGGTGGTGGCCAGGCATGTTGTGTCACTGGGTGGCTTGGTTGTTAGTCATGGCTTTTTAGTTGCAGATTTATCTAGGTTTTTTCGACCTGATGGGGTGCATCTTAATGCCCTTGGTCTTGGTTTGTTCATTAAGGATTTGTTGTCCTTTTTGGGATAGTTTGTGATGGGTGGCGGGCCAGTTTCCTCTGGAGTCAGGCTTTGGCGGGAGTACGCTGCAGCTCAGTTGCTTTATGTGGTGCAAGAAAGCATTGTGGGGGCACTTGCCCTCGATGTCCATTGCGAATTTGTCCTTCTCTGTGCGGGTGCTTTTGTATGGAAGAGTTGCGGATTGGCCCAGGAGGGAAGTGAGACCCTCGCACTGTAAGTGTGTCTAGAGGGGGACGTTTCAGTCATCCCCCAAGTTTATTGGGTTATTCGAAAGCTAGAACTGAGATTGCAGTGTCTCCTTGCCACCCTGGTTAGGTTAGTTAATTAATTAATTATAAATACAAAAGCTGTGACCTTTTAGCTAAGCTTTTGTTGTCCGTGTCGTTATGTATTAGTTTAAGTTAAGTTAAGCTAGTCAAGGTGGTTTAGCGGTTAATGAACGACAAACCAATGTACAGTATATCTTAAGAAAAAGTAAAGATTACTGTACCTTATTCCGCAGCTATTCCTGTTTATTTGCACCATTCATACAGCCAGTAGGAAAAATAATCATAATAATGACAGTAACAATAAGATTTATATTTATTCTGTTCCTTTACAGATATAGTTAGCGGCACAGGAATTGCTGCACCTTATTCTATTGTATGTAGAAACCAAATTCAAAGAAATCAAACACATACTGTATAATTAAGTTACACTGTAAACGTAAATAGATATTATAGCCTATAATTACTTTGCAGATAATAGACAATATATGAAATAGTACAGGTTCAATTATTACATTTGGTCATGTGGATTTCTGGTTCCTGCACAGCGCAGAGCAGTAAGAAGAGAGCGCTTCAGTCTGGAGTTGCTGGATATTAATACAATAGAGTGCAGGCTTGGGTAGGTAAGGGCACAAATACTGCACAATGATCCACAGGCTGAATCTTCTGATTGGTAGGATAAAGTGATCATGTTTGAACTTATAAAATACAGAGTATAAAAGAACAGAAAAGAGAGCATATTTCTAATTACACTTATGTGACCGTCTAGTTGGATATTAGTGAATCCTGAGTCTTTGCTGCTCATGTTCCTGGTGTGTTTCAGGAGCGATACAATCAGAAGACAAACGGCCGCACAGAATATGAGGAACGGTACGAGGGATCCTGTGAAAAAGATGATGAATACATTTACAAAATTTGTGTCCAGAGTCACATTTCCAGTGTTAGAGCTGTTACTGTCCAGGGTAGAATTCATGTAGCATACTCGGTAAATGCACCACATGTTGGGTAGACTGGAAAGAAAAGACACCAGCAATGACATCAGGAGCAGCCAGGGGACCATCCTGGAGATGTTCATCTTAAGTCTCATGAATAATCTGTTGCTGTAGTTTGTGATCTTTGCGCAGTAGAAGACGCAGAGCACGGTGCCCCACCACAGGCTGCACAATATCACACATTCTGAAGCAGTGTCAGTATACTTAGTAGCATCATTGGAAATGAACGAATGAGTGAAAATGACCACAGCCCATTCATTATAACCAGCAACTAGAAGAATGATCCTCACCACTCCCAGGCTGGTCATGATAATGTCAATGGTTTGAAGAGTTTGACCCTTCAGCCACCAAATGAAGATCTGGGTCACAATAAATACATTGAGAAGTAATCTGATAAACATCAGAGAACAGAGGACAAATGATAACAGGATGAAAGTGTAAAAATCCATATTTTCTTCACAGAGTAATGATTACTGTATTTCACAGCATCTGATTTCCTAACAACCATCTAGAGTAAGACCCATCTGATGTATGGTGTGGTATAGCAAGTTAGTATTATACATAGGGCTGTTTGCTTTATGTTTTGCATGACATTTGGCTACAAATCTACAAATAGCTATGCCATCATTACATTGTAACATTTGAATGCAATGAGTCAATTAGTTACATAATTAATGTCAGGTATTTGTGAAACTCAGCTTCTTGTGCACCTGGCAACAATCTCCTGATGTTTGTGGAGGTCATTAATGGTATTAGACTGTGTGGAAATGTAATATAACCGGTATCCAATGGGGTGCGGTTAAATTACTTCCGCCCGGAATACCGACGGTGGAAGGCCGACCCGGGACTTAATATAGGCATTGAAATGCTGATGCCTATCTTTAGCCCCACTCTGAAATCCTGATGCCCAGCATCCCGAATGAGGTAGCCGGGGACAGTCAGGTTGTAGCCATGGTGGGGGATGGTTAGGTTTAGACACCTCCACTCCAGGGGGATTCAGGGAGGGTTAGGATTTGGCTAGGGAAAGTGGGGGTTAGGGTTAGGCACCCCTGGGGGGAGGTCAGGGTTAGGCACCCCCCTGGAAAGGTTAGGTTCAGGATGTGTGAAGGGGGTTAGGTTTAGGCACCCCGGGGAGGACTTACGGTTAGGCACTACTGGTGGAGGTTGGTGTTAGACACCCCTAAGATGTCCTCACTTCAGGCTTCCGACGTTGGTAGAAGAACCGGCGGATATTCAGCCATTGGTATTTCATACTGATTCTGTTCCAATTACATAATTGCCAGTATACAGTAATTAATGTGTTGACATTAAAAATATATTTTTCTATTTCTCTCTGCTATTAAAACCATACTGCCAGTCACAATCCAGTCTCATATAAGCCTGGTACAGAGGGAGGAAATCGAAACACAAGATTTATAGATGTGTCTGACTCAGAATAGGTAGCAGATGTGCAACTTTCTTTTTGGAAGCAGTTTGCAAGTCCGTTTCACACAGACTCTAAATAAGGCCCTTAGTACTGGGTAATGGGTAAAACTCAAGATAAACATTAGTTTAATAATTACGTTTATTATAGTAAAATATCAGTCCTTGGTTGAATTTACTAAACTGAAAAGCTCTGATTGTGCAAGAAGGAAAAGATGATGACATAAATGATGTTCTCTGGTACAGGGAGCTTCTTTTTATTCTAAAATATTTTGGAGAATGTTTTTTCCTATGTGTGATGCTGTCTCACTAATATTCCCATTGGATAATTGATCCCCAGTGACTCTTATTATAGCTGCAGTATTCTGTAGATGGACGTTTCTGTTCTTGATGACCACACCAAGCTCTTGTAAGTCCAGTAATTCATGTGTGAACGATCCCTATAAGAAAATGGTGAATTTTCATCTTTTCAAACTATTTACTTGTTTTGAACCCGTCATTCTTCATATTGCTAGCTATTGACCCCTGGCAACCCCTGGCAATGAGCGTAAAACCCCTGGAAACGAGCATGGAACCCCTGGAAACGAGCATGAAACTCCTGACAACGAACATGGAACACCTAACAACAATTTTGAAACCCTGGCACCGAGCATGGAATCCCTGGCAATGAGCATGAAACCCCTGGCAACGAAAATGAAACCCAGAGTAGGAGACCCCTATCAATGAGCATGAAATTCCTGGCAGTGAGCATGAAACCCCTGGCAATGAGCATGGAACCTCCTGGCAATGAGCGTGAAACCCCTGACAATGAGCATTGAACCCCTGGCAACGAGCGTGTAACCCATGACAACGAACATCTTATACCTGACAACAAGTTTGAAACCCCTGGCAATAAGCATAGAACCCCTGACAATGAACATGGAACTACTAGCAACGAGCATGAACATACCTCCCAACATGACCCTCTCCAGGAGGGACACAATGCACTGGTCCTGGACTTCCCTGGTAAGAGGTGGGGCTGCAGTGCAGTTCAAAATTCAAATAGGGGAGCCACACCAACTGTCATTTCACACACTGCCCAACATCACTGGCTGGGACTCACTGGCAGTTGGTGTGCTTTCCCTATTTGAATTTTGGACTGTACTGCAGCCCCACCTCTGGAGCTACCACAAATCATAAATTACCAGGGAAGTCCAGGACCAGAGCATTGTGTCCCTCCTGGAGAGGGTCATGTTGGGAGGTATGCATGAAACCCCTGGCAATAAGCATGAAACCCCTGGCAATGAGCATGAAACCCCTGGCAACTAGTGTGAAACCCCTTGCAATGAGCATGAAACCCCTGACAATGAGCATGAAACCCCTGGCAACAAGCGTTAAACCCCTGGCAATGAGCATGAAACCCCTGGCAATGAGCATGAAGCCCAGAGCATGAGACCCCTGGCAATGAGCATGAGACCTCTGGCAACGAGCATGAAACCCCTGACAATGAGCAGGTAATTTAAAAGTAATTAGAATCCTTACTGAGGGGCATAAAATGGTGTCAGATGCAAATATGTAAGTGGTACTTTGGTAATAGACATTACAGTGTGTAGCATAATATGTAATGGGCATTATGGTGTGTTGAATAATGTGAAAGGGGCATTACAGTGTGTGGCATAATGTGTAAGGGGCATTACTATAAGGAGGAAAAATGACAAATACTGTAAACTGTTTATGGGGGGGGCACATTTTTAACTTTGGTACTGTGATTCAAATTGCGTATAAACAGCCCTGTGTTCATTTTACAAAACTGCCATGGGGGGGTGACAGAAACTTTTTTGGCATGGGGGAGCAAAATTTATAGTTATGCCACTGGAAATGTCACTGCCCACACTGCCACCCTGACAGGCGGCACTCTGGCACCACAGCTCCTGCTGCTCAAAAGTTTACCTAAGCTATCCCCTCAGGGTCAGTTGAAACTGCACTATATAGCCCCTAGCTAGGTGCCAGGATGTTTCCCACCCACAGCACAAGCAGGGTGAAATTCTCTCTTAGCCCAACTGTCAATGGCTCCCTCTGCTGTAGTGTGTCAGGGAAGAGGGGGGGGATTCCTGCAGAGTATCACACAGCAACATGTCCCCAAAGCAGCTTACACACAACAGTGTATTCAAAACAGAAGCAGCACATGTACATAAAGCAAAGCCATACGAGTTCCTTTTTTAGTACAAGAGTGGTACCACATTGTATATAAACAGATAGTACTTGATTGGAGTATCACATAAGCTTCCTCTATCTGCCTCCCTACTATCTCCCCCTCCTCACCTGTCTTTCCCTGTCTATCATCAGTCACCGGAACTTACCAGCAGGTGAGCGAGGCCATCTGAAGTGTAACTGTTAAGGCTCAGGTCAGACAATAGTGTATTACTCCTGCAACAGCCTTGAGGACTGGTATACCTTGGCTTGATCTGGCCATGTAGCAGCCTTGAGGGATGGAAGTGCCTTGGCTGACTGTAGCCAGTGGGCCAGTAAGGCGAGATGTGGACTTTGGGCCGGTGGCAGCCTTGAGAGCTGGAAGTGACTTGGTTGGCTGTCGCTTGTGGGCCAGTAAGATGAGATGCGGCCTTTGGGCCGGTAGCATCCCTGGCTGGTTGTAGCCTGAGGGCCAAAAGATTGAGATGCCACCTCTGGGTCAGTAGCAGCCTCTGACTGGTTGTTGCCTGAGGGTCAATAAGTTGAGATGCAGCCTCTGGGCCAGTAGCAACCTCTGGGTCGAGTAGCAGCCTTGAGGGCTGGAAAACCTTGCCTTGATGCAGCCTCTGGGCCGAAATATCAGTCACTGAGTGGAGTAGCTGCCTTTGGCTGGTTGTGACCTGAGGGCCACTAAGTTGAGATGCAGCCTCTGGGCCAGTAGCAGCCTGTGGGCTGAGTATCAGCCTTGGGGACTAAAAGACTTGGCAAGAATATGTTGAGGTGCGCTTTGTGCCGCTGGGATGACACTAGTGGTTGTACACAAGATTGCATACACAGGACATGCAACCTGTGCCGCCAGGTTGACACAAGCCACAGGACGCTGGGTTGCACACTCTGGACACTGAGTGCGGTCTATGCCACCTGGATGACACAAACGGCAGGAGGCAGTAATGTAGACCATGCCGCCAAGATGACACAAGCAGCAGGTAGAACAAATGCGGACCATGCCATCTAGATGACACAAATGACAGGAACAATTAAGCTGACTGGATACAGGTAACTCGACTGAATCCAGGAGACCACGCTAGAACCGGAAACACATGAAACGCTATCACAGGCATCGGAGCAGTGTTCACAGGAGAAGGTCATGGACGCAGGAGCCAATCCGGGCTGATCCCATAATGATAGACAGGAGGTAGGTAGAGCTTCACCAAATGCTGGCCCAGTGTTCACCTCGCACAGAATTAGCAGTGTGGCAGTTTGTGACAGTAACCAATAATGATCCCTCATGTTGTGTGCAGTGATAGTCTGCCCCAGAGACTGGAGACTGGCCTTGTCTGTTGCATTCTACAGGTCTTGTCAGATCCTCAAAATGTACATGGCCATGGCTTAGCACAGGAGCAGAGCAGCATATGGGACAGTGGGTGGAAGTCTGTCACTCCAACTTGATATGCTGGTGGCAATGGCAGCTGTGGGCTGGGGAGATGCAGCAATCATGGGGTGCCTCTGGCTTTCTGCCATCCACCCAAGTGTCTCGGCCACAATCGGGGGCAGTTTCAGGAGCTTCTCCTTTTGGCCTGATTCAGACCTGCTCGCTGCTGCTGGTTGCTCGCTGTTATTTTGGGCATTTTTTGTTTGTTTTGTTTCTTCCCTGGCCAGTCGTAAAGCTGTGGTAGCTTGTGTGAGCGGCCAGGAGACCATTGCAATAGTTGCAACTATCGGCCTTGCGATGAGAACCTACGGTAGGGTCTATGCTGCCGCAAGGCCGAGTGGACTTCCTGCTCTAATAGAGAGGTACATATTGGCTAGGACTGATCTATATTCTTTTACAAAACAGAATGGAAAAGTTTATATTTTACTAACAACATTTAATAAAAACAAAACAATTTGAAAGGACATGAAATTAGGCAAATTTGGAGATTTCCTTGTTCTTTAAATAACTTGATTCCATGAAGTATTGTAGGCGAAAGCTGAATAAGTTTGAGAATAGGTAAGAATACTGGGTTTTTTGCTGATTGGCTGTAATGACAGCCTTGTTGCTGAGCAGTTTATTTAGAATTTTGGGTCAGCTGGTTAGTGGAACCAATGGTATGCTTGAGGGTGTGGTCAGATGATTGGTATATATTGGCTGGTTTGCATGAGGGCTGCCTCTTTTATTGGATCTTTGAAACGAGTTGCAGGCTGAGTATTACTGACCCCTCTTTGCTTCAATTCAGTCTTTTGTGTTCCTTTTCTTTCTCCTTCAGTTACCCATTTGTGCCCTCTGCTCTACAGTCCTTTGCTCTCTCTGATCATGCCCCGTCCATGCCGTTCCACTCCCCTCCAACCCCCCGCTGACTAGTTTGTGTGCCCGCTTCACGCTGCTGCTGTAAGCAGACAGGTTCCCCCCCTTCCCTCCTGCCTTCCCCAGCTGCTTCTTGCATTCAGGGTGTCCCTCCTATGTTGGCCCCTGTAGACGCGGTGTCCTCCGCAGCGTAGGACACTGCGACTACAGGGGCTGACAGCGGGAGCTCCTGCATCTGTGGCTCATTCTGGTCACTCTACTGTTTCTGCCCCTCCCTGCCCAGTAGTTAGCACGTGGTCACAGGACCCCTAGATGTGGATGGTCCCAGAGGCCCTACTATTACGGCGAGTCCGGTGGCCATTTCATCCCCAATGGCCATTTTGGATAGCACTGCTCCGTTGCTGTCTGGCCATGGCAGCCAGGCTGCCATTCCAATTTTTGCCTCCTCTCCTTCTGTCCCTTAGATGCAGTCCCCCATTGTCAGTGATCTGCAGGTTTTCTGGTTCCCTGCTGCTAGCGCACCAGCCCCGTTTTATAATTCTGCTCAGGTGGCTTCTATCGCTGGCCCTTCCTGGGGTCAAGCATCCTGGAGATCTGGGGTTTCCCCCCCAGTTTCCCCTTCCACATCTGTGGCCACTTCCTCCCCCATTTATCCTCCTTTTACCCCATCTACTTTTGCTCCTTACTCCTCCCCCTTTTTCTGACCCCCACCTCATTATCCCTACATGAGTCCTTGCCCCCCCCTTCTTCCGCAGAATTCCCCCAGTGCCCACTTCATTTTCAACTGGTGGCCCCTACACCTCCTGTGGTTTCTGTCAATCCTGGTTCCCACTTGGTAAACCCGCACTGGCCGGCTCTGGCCTCCCACCCCTGCCACCCATCCCCTGCCCCCTACCCCTCCCACTCCCAATCTAGTGTCTCCTACACTTTTTCCTCACCCATCTCCTGTAGTTGCAGGTTCTTTGGATGTGGGCAGACTTTCCAATGACAATGCGGTGGCTCGTGCGGCTGCTGATCCTAAGCACATCAAGGCGGCCCAGTGATTGAGCCAGTGGGTCCTTTGCGTGAAAGCATTGAAGATGCGGTTCCAAGGCCCTCTGCTTCTGGTGAGTATGAATTGTCTCATACTTCTTGCTCTGACTCTAGCTCTTCCTCTCATTCTTCTGGTTCCCCTGCAAGCCCGCGTAAGATTGCTAGGATGGTTGCGTGACATTTAACAAAGAATTCAGGTGATAGTGGTAGGCAGATGACTCAGGTCATAAGGGTCAGGAGACAGGTTCGGATTCTGTGCATTGAGCGAATACCGCAGTACTGCTCGGTTTGCACAAAAGTGTTCAGGAGAAGATCCGCAGAGGTATATTTGTGGATTTTTTCTCACTCACTGATGAGATGAAAAAGGGTTTGAGTAAAGCTAAGAAGGCAGGCGGTATGGGTGAAGAAGCCTTTTGCAACTATAACACTTGGCTGAAGGGCATGCTCATTTTCGCCGCGTGTTATTTGAAACCGCGGGCTGAGGAGCATGTTAATATTATTAAATATATCTTTTTGGTGCATGACATGTTTATTCGGTCCAGGGGATTGGCATGCTGAGAATATGATGCGCAGTTCAGGCGGAAGCACAATGTCTGGGTGGTTATGCCTTTTAGGGTTAAAGATGTTGAAGTTTGGTTAGAGGTATCGCAGCAGTGTCTCCCCCCTTGGATGCGGTACCCACTTCGTAAAGCGTCTCCTAACGGTAAGTCTGGTGCAGCAGGGGTGGCGAGTGTCAATTGTTTTGCTTTTAATGACTCCCGATGCATTCATGGTTTCGGCTGTCATTTTTACCACTCCTGTCGTCTCTGTGGAGGTGTGCACCTGGCCAAGGAATGCCGACGTGGATCGGGAGGTTCAGCCCCCGACCGCGTGGAAGTCTCCAAGGGAGCTAGTTAAGACTTAGTCACCCATTTGTTTGACTGAGCTTTCTTGATGGTTAGAGAAGAACCCTTTTCGAGAGGATTGTATATTTTTGTTGCAGTGTTTTTCACTCAGCTTTTGTTTGCCGATAGTCGGGCCTTTGCTAGTAAGGGCGCTCCGTAATTTATGTTCTACCAGAAATATATCCTGAGGTTTTGCGGGCCAAGGATGGGGGGGAGGTGTTGCTGGGGAGGATGGAGGGTCCTTTCCCTTGTCCTCATTTGCAGGATGTCTGCATCTCTCCAGTGGGTGGGTAAGTTTCGCTTAATACAGCATTTATCCGTTCCTCAAGGGAGTTCTGTAAATGATGCCATCCCAGAAATGGCCTCAATCTTTTGACAAGGCTTTGGGTTTAGTTTGCAGTTTTGATTACGGTGCCTTGCTGGTGAAGTTGGATATCGAGTCGGCCTTTAGTTTGTTACCTTTGCACCCAGAGGCCATGCAGTACATGGGTTTTCGGTTAGATACGGGTTATTTTGTAGATAAATGTTTGCCCATGGGCTATGTAGTTTCCGGTGCCTACTTTGAGAAGTTTAGCTCCTTTTTACATTTGTGTGTTCATGCCAGCAATGGACAAGATGGTGTGGCACATTATTTGGATGACTTTCTCTTCATAGGTCCAGGAAGGAGTGACGTCTGTTCAGGCCTCCTGAAATTTGCAGGTTGCCTAGCAGTCAACACAGTTAGATTACGTGCAGTTCCGTTTTTCTGGGTTCTTTTAACTTTGCTTGTCGCATCATTCCTATGGGGTGGGTGTTCTGCAGGAAGCTGGAGTGGGCCACGGCTGGGATGAGCCAGCCTCATCATCATGTTTGTTTGTCAGCGGAGATTAAGGATGATCTCCGAATTTGGGCCAGAATTTTGGTTCAACTTAATGGTGAACGCATTTGGCCTTCGCCTCCAGTGGCTAATGAGTCGCTGCAGCTTTTCACTGATGCAGCTGGCTCGTCGGGCTTTGGAGCCTGTTTTGACAGGGAGTGGTGCACTGCTTCATGGCCTGCGGATTGGCGTGATGAGGGTCTTATGGGTAATTTGTTGCTGTTGGAACTGTTCCTGATTGTCGTTGCAGTGGAACTATGGTCAGTGTGACTGAGTAATCGACATGTTATTTTCTGGTGCGACAACCTGGGTGTAGTTCACGCCATCAACAATGAGAGATCGTCTTCCACATTTGTTTTGCGGTTACTGCGATATTTAGTTTTCAACTGTTTGGAAGTGAATATTAGATTTGAGCATATCATGTCCCTGGTGTTGTGAAGGAGATTTCAGATGCGTTGTCTCATTTTAATTTTGCACGTTTCAGGATGCTTGCTCCATCAGCTTCTGCTATTGGGTTGATTTGCACCCCGTTTGTGTGGCAGATTATCAGGCCGGCTTAGAAATCCTTGCATGGCAGTCTCTGGCTCCAGGGACCCTCCGAACGTACTCGTCAGCCTGGCAGGATTGGCGAGCTTACTGTGCTCAGTCATCTCTGGAGGGTAATTCTTCTAGAGATTTGCTGTTCTCCTTCGTTTGGGGTCGCTATCAGCAGGGTCGGTCTAAAGCCTCCATGGTGGTGGCGCTAGCGGGGATCTCATTCTTTTGTAAGCTTAAAGGTCTCCATGACCCTACCAAGTCGTTCATTTTAGCTAAAGCTCTCAAAGGTTGGGTAAAGGAGTTCCCCGCACACATCATCTCCCAGCGACCCATTGACGTGCAGCTTTTGACAGCATTGCTTGCTGTTATGGAAAAGGTGGCTTCAGATCCGTTTGAAGTTTCTCTTTTCTGTTTGGCTTTTTCAGCTGCATTCTATGGTGCTTTTAGGGTTAGTGAGTTAATGGCGGCCATTAAGTCATCTTCATCTTCAGGTCTTTTGTTTATGGACATTGGGTCTCATTCAGACCCTGTCGCAAGCGTTGAGCCCTTGCAACCAGGTCGATGTTGAGGCCCTGCGCATGCGCAGCGGTCGCACTGCACGTGTGCAAGCCCCAGAGAGAGAGAGAAAATCTCTTGCTCCGAAGCTCTCTACAAAAGGGGCGGCTGTCAATGTTGATCGACAGCTCACCCCATTTTGTAGGCGGGGCGGGGGGTGGCTACACAAACGGAGGCGTTCCTGATCACCTGCCATTTTGTGGGCAGCCACACTGACATCAGCAGTGATGTCAGTGGGGAGCTTTCTGCTCGATCAGAGCAGGAAGCTCCCTGGGGTTTGCGGTTGCCGAGACCCAAGCTTAGGGTCTCGTCGCAAGCCCCGATGGTTGCGATGGTCTTGACCATCGCGACCATCACCCTGGTCGGTCACTAAGGCTGTGGGTGGTAACCCACAGCTTAGCTAGCGACCAGGAAGCTGCACTAAAAAAAACAAGCGGCCACTCTCATTCAGAATGAGCGGTCGCTTCTTGCGACTGCCTCTGAATGAGGGCCATTGTTTTTAGGAGTTCAGCAGTGTTTTGCAAGCTTAGATTTTCTAAAATGGATCAAACAGGTATGGGTAGATGGGTAACCCTGCCTCAACAACATGACTTTTCGGTTTGCCCGGTGCACCTTGCGGCTCATTATATGGATTTGTGCCCTTCAGGATGCTCACAATGGTTGTTGCATACTGATCTTACTCATCTTACCAAAATTCAGTTCGCTGCTGTTTTTAAACGGGGTTTGGTTGAGCTAGGAGTTGATGCCCATTTATTTGAGCAGCTATTATGGGAGCATCTCCCACATCCATACAGAGTATAGGGCGGTGGAAGTCAGCTGCTTACAAGACATGTGCGATGCAACAAGTTGTAGTGGCGCCCCTGAAAACAACCCGAAAATGCTGTTTACCCACCAATCGTTGAACAACTAGCGTTCAACAATTGGTGTGAAGGTATTCTTAAATTTTTCTCCCGGGAGCAAATTTGGTTCACGGTTAGGTGTTTTAGTTTTTCTTTTTCACTCAGGTTCCTTGTTTCCCCTTTTATGCATCCCTGCTAATTAGTTGCTTTGTTTTCTTCATAAAGTTGTGTTCGTTATGGTATGGGTTTGGTGTGATTTTCACGGTCAGGAATTTTCTGTCTTCACAGTGATTGCAGTGGAAGACAGTCAGGTTTGGCTTGTGGGCCACTTCTACATTATTGGGGTGGAACGGTATGGCCTGGCTAAGCATGCTGGTTTGTTGCTTGGTGGGCGACAGGTGTGTTGGATTGGTGTGCGAGGTTGCGTGCCAAGTCTGTGCTTGCTTTGCTTGTGTCCTCTGCAGCTAAATGGGGTGTGCCTGATTGGTTGGTGTTACATGTTGGTGGCAATGTCATTGGGCATTTGAAAGGTGTGGAGTTATTTTCCATTTGCAAGAGCAGTTGAATGAGGTAAGGTTACGATGGCCGAATGTGAAGATTGTTTGGTCTGAGATGGTCCCTCGTTTGACTTGGTGAGGGGCTCATAAACATGCTGCTTTAGACAGGGCGAGGAAGAAGGTGAATGTGGTGGTGGCCAGGCATGTTGTGTCACTGGGTGGCTTGGTTGTTAGTCATGGCTTTTTAGTTGCAGATTTATCTAGGTTTTTTCGACCTGATGGGGTGCATCTTAATGCCCTTGGTCTTGGTTTGTTCATTAAGGATTTGTTGTCCTTTTTGGGATAGTTTGTAATGGGTGGCGGGCCAGTTTCCTGTGGAGTCTGATTTGGCAGGAGTCCGGTGCAGCTCAGTGGCTTTATGTGGCGCAAGAAAGCATTGTGGGGGCACTTGCCCTCAATGTCCATGTCCTTCTCTGTGCGGGCGCTTTTGTACGGAAGCATTTCGGATTGGCCCAGGAGTGAGACCCTCGCACTGTAAGTGCATCTAGAGGGGGACGTTTGAGTATCCCCCGAGTTCATTGGGTTATTCAAAAGCTAGAACTGAGCTTGCAGCGTCTCTTAGCCACCCTGGTTAGGTTAATGAATTAATTAATTAATTATAAATAAAAAGCTGTGACCTTTTAGCCAAGCTGTCATTATTATTAGTTTAAGTTAAATTAAGCTAGTCAACGTTGTTTAGTGGTTAATGAGTGATAAACCAATGTATATCTTAAGAAAAAGTAAAGATTGCTGTACCTTATTCCTCAGCTATTCCTGTTTATTTGCACCGTTCATATAGTCACAAGGAAAAATAATCATAATAATGACAGTAACAATAAGATTTATATTTATTCTGTTTCTTTACAGATATAGTTAGCGGCACAGGAATTGCTGCACGATATTCTATTGTATGTAGAAACCAAATTCAAAGAAATCAAACACATACTGTATAATTATGTTACACTAAAATTGATATTAAAGCCTACAATTACTTGGCAGCTAATAGACAATATATCAAACAGTACAGGTTCAATTATTACATTTTGTCATTTGGATTTCTGGTTCCTGCACAGCGCAGAGCAGTAAGAAGAGAGCGCTTCAGTCTGGCGTTGCTGGCTATTAATACAATAGAGTGCAGGCTTGGATAGGTAAGGGCACAAATAACGCACAATGATACACAGATTGAATCTTCTGATTGGTAGCATAAAGTGGTCATGTTTGAACTTATAAAATATAAAGTGTAAAAGAACAGAAAAGAGACCATATTTCTAATTGCACTTATGTGAGCGTCTAGTTGGATATTAGTGAATCCTGAATCTTTGCTGCTCATGTTCCTGGTGTGTTTCAGGAGCGATACAATCAGAAGAAAAACGGCCACACAGAATATGAGGAACGGTACGAGGGATCCTGTGAAAAAGATGATGAATACATTTACAAAATTTGTGTCCAGAGTCACATTTCCAGTGCTGGAGCTGTTACTGTCCAGGGTAGAATTCATGTAGTGTACTGAGTACATGACCCACATGTTGGGCAGACTGGAAAGAAAAGACACCAGCAATGACATCAGGAGCAGCCAGGGGACCATCCTGGAGATGTTCATCTTAAGTCTCATGAATAATCTGTTGCTGTAGTTTGTGATCTTCACGCAGTAGAAGACGCAGAGCACGGTGCCCCACCACAGGCTGCAGAACACCAAACATTCTGAAGCAGTGAGAGGATACTTAGTAGCATCATTTGAAGTGAAGGAATGAGTGAAAATAACCACAGCAGATTCATTATAATAACCAGCAACTAGAAGAATGATCCTCACCACTCCCAGGCTGGTCATGATAATGTCAATGGTTTGAAGAGTTTGTCCCCTCAGCCACCAAATGAAGATCTGGGTCACAATAAATGCATTGAGGAGTAATCCGATAAACATCAGAGAACAGAAGACAAATGATAACAGGATGAAACTTGGAAAATTCATATTTTCTTCACAGAGTAATGAATACTGAATTTCACAGCATCTGATTTATTAGCAACCGTCTAGAGTTAGACCCATCTGATGTATGGTGTGGCATAGCAAGTTAGTATTATACATATGGTTGTTTGCTTAATGTTTTGCATGACATTTGCCTACAACTCTACAAATAGCTATGTCATCATTACATTGTAACATTTGAATGCAATGAGTCAATTAGTTACATAATTATTGTCTTGGTGAATCTCAGCTCCTTGTGCACCTGGCAACAATCTCCTGATGTTTGTGGGGGTCATTACTGATATTAGATTGTGTGGAGATGTAACATAATCTGTACCCAGTGTTCCAATGGGGTGCGGTTAAATTACCTCCGCCCGGAATACCAACAGTGGAAGGCCGACCCGGGACTAAATATAGGCGTTGAAATGCTGATGCCTATCTTTAGCCCCACGCTGAAATCCTGATGCCCGGCATCCCGAACGAGGTAGCCGGGGACAGTTAGGTTGTAGCCGTAGTGGGGGATGGTTAGGTTTAGACACCTCCAGGGGGATTTAGGGATAGGTACCACCTCAGTGAATGTTAACGTTTGGCTAGGGAAAGGGGGGGTAGGGTTAGGCACCCCCGGGTGGAGGTCAGGGTTAGGCACTCCTCTGTAAAAGTTAGGTTTAGGATGTGTGAAGGGGGGTTAGGTTTAGGCACCCCCAGGGAGGACTTACGGTTAGGCACTACTGGGGGGAGGTTAGTGTTAGACACCCCTAAGATGTCCTCACTTCGGGCTTCAGACGTTGGTAGAAGAACCGGCAGATATTCAGCCATTGGCATTTTATACCGATTCCGTTCCAATTACATAATTGCCAGTGAAAAATATTTTTCTATTTCTCTCTGCTATTAAAACCATAATTCCAGTCACAATCCAGTCTCATATAAGCCAGGTACAAAGGGAGGAAATCGAAGTACAAGATTTGTAGATGTGTCTGACTCAGAATAGGTAGCAGATGTGCAACTTTGTTTTTGGAAGCAGTTTGCAAATCCATTTCACATTGACTCTAAATAAGGCCCTTAGTACTGGGTAATGGGTAAAACTCATGATATATATTAGTTTAATAATTATGTTTATTCTTTTTTTAATTTTTAATAAACTGTAGGTCAGCCTCTAGTTGAAAATCTCATAATATTTCAGAGAAGTAAAGTATCAGTCCCTGGTTTAAGTTACTAAACTGAAAAGCTCTGATTGTGCAAGAAGGAAAAGATGATGACATTAATGACGTTCTCTGGTACCTGGAGCTTCTTTTTATTCTAAAATATTTTGGAGAATGTTTTTTCCTATGTGTGATGCTGTCTCACTAATATTCCCATTGGATAATTGATCCCCAGTGACTCTTATTATAGCTGCTGTATTCTGTAGATGGCATTTTCTGTTCTTGATGACCACACCAAGCTGGCAACCCCTTGCAATGAGCGTAAAACCCCTGGTAATGAGCATGGAACCCCTGGCAACGAGCATGAAGCCCCTGACAATGAGCATGGAACACCTGACAACAAGTATGAAACTCCTGGCAATAAGCATAGAACCCCTGACAACGAGCATGGAACCCCTAGCAATGAGCATGAACATACCTTCCAACATGACCCTCTCCAGGAGGGACACAATACGTTGGTCCTGGACTTCCCTGGTAAGAGGCGGGGCTGCAGCGCAGATCAAAATTCAAATATGGGAGCCACACCAACTGCCATTTCACACGCTTCCAAACATCACTGGCTGGGACTCACTGGCAGTTGGTGTGATTCCTCTATTTGAATTTTGGACTTTACTGCAGCCCCAACTCTGGAGTCGGCACCAATCTTAAATTACCAGGGAAGTCCAGGACCAGAGCATTGTGTCCCTCCTGGAGAGGGTCATGTTGAAGGTATGCATGAAACCCCTGGCAATATGCATGAAACCCCTGGCAATGAGCGTGAAACCCCTGACAACGAGCAGGTAATTTAAAAGTAATTAGAATCCATACTGTGGGACATAAAATGGTGTCAGGGGCAAATATATAAGTGGCACTTTGGTAATAGATATTACAGTGTGTGGCATAATGTGTAATGGGCATTATGGTGTGTTGAATAATGTGTAAGGGGCATTACAATATGTGGCATAATGTGTAAGGGGCATTACTATAAGGATGAAAAATGACAAGTACTGTAAATTGTTTATGGGGGGGTGGGAGCACATTTTTTACTTTTGCACTGTGATCCAAATTGCGTTTAAACAGCCCTTTATTCATTTTACCAAAAGGCCGTGGGGGATGGCGACAGAAACTTTATTGGCAGGGGGGAGTAAAATTTATAGTTACACCCATGGACATGTCACTGACCACACTGCCAACCTGACAGGTGGCTCTCTGGTACCACAGCTCCTGCTGCTCAAAAGGTTACCTCAGCTATCCCCTCAGGTTAAGTGGGAGCTGCTCTATATAGCCTCTGTCTAGGTGCCAGGATGTTCCCCACCCACAGCACAAGCAGGGTCAAATTCTCTCTTAGCCCAACTGTCAATGGTTCCCCCTGCTGCAGTGTGTCAGGGGAGAGGGGGGGAATTCCTGCAGAGTATCTCACAGCAGCATGACCCCAAAGCAGCTCACACACAACAGTTTATTCAAAACAGAAGCAGCACATGTACATATAGGGAAGCCACATGAGTTCCTTTTTTAGTACAAGAGTGGTACTACATTGTATATAAACAGAAAGTCCTTGGTTGGGGTATCACATAAGCTTTCTCTATCTGCCTCCCTCCCATCTCCCCCTCCTCACCTGTCTTTCCCTGTCTATCATCAGTCACCGGAACTTACCAGCAGGTGAGTGAGGCCATCTGAAGTGTAACTGTTAAGGCTCATGTCAGACAATAGGATATTAGTCCTGTAACAGCCTTGAGGGCTGGTATACCTTGGCTTGATGTGACCGTGTAGCAGCCTTGAGGGCTGGAAGTGCCTTGGCTGACTGTAGCCAGTGGGCCAGTAAGGCGAGATGTGGCCCTTGGGCCGGTGGCAGCCTTGAGGGCTGGAAGTGACTTGGTTGGCTGTGGCCTGTGGGCCAGTAAGATGAGATGCGGCCTTTGGTCCGGTAGCATCCCTGGCTGGTTGTAGCCTGAGGGCCAAAAGGTTGAGATGCGGCCTCTGGGCCGGTAGCAGCCTCTGGCTGGTTGTGGCCTGAGGGTCAGTAAGTTGAGATGCGGCCTCTGGGCCAGTAGTAGCCCCTGGGTCGAGTAGCAGCCTTGAGGGCTGGAAAACCTTGGCTTGTTGCAGCCTCTGGGCTGAAATAGTAGTCACTGAGTGGAGTAGCTGCCTTTGGCTGGTTGTGGCCTGAGGGCCAATAAGTTGAGATGCAGCCTCTGGGCCAGTAGCAGCCTCTGGGTTGAGTAGCAGCCTTGGGGCCTGAAAGACTTGACAAGAAGACGCTGAGGTGCGCTTTGTGCCACCGGGATGACACTAGTGGTTGTACACAAGATTGCGTACACAGGGCCTTATTCAGACCCGGACGCTATCCGCAGTTCACTCGCTATTGCCGATGGTTGCTAATATGCGTATGCATCGCAGTGCGCGTGCGCAAACTACACAGTGCGTTTGCAGATCCCTCGCTCGCACAGCAAAGCCTGCCCAGCAGAGTGAGTGACAGGAGAGGCCATTTGTGGGTTGTTACAGGGGCAGTCCAGTACAAACGGAGGAGTGGAGGTGCAAACGCAGGCGTGCCTGAGTGTTTCAATGCAATTTTAGAGGCATGCATAATTAACAGGCAGCGTCATAGTACACATCAACAGCCATTTTTTCACTCTGTGTTCCTCACAATGCTTGTGGTAAATAAAGGCTACCACAAGCGCTGCGATCACATCCAATAGTGGTCGATGTACCAATGTTTTCACAATCTTCCATGAGATGACATGGTGCAGTGGGCATCTCTGCATTCGAGTAAACGCTTGTACAGGTAAGATGGGCGTGCTTATGCCTTGGCAAGCGATCGCTCCCCGCTGCATCACTTTCAAATATTTGCATACACATTGAGCGAGCGTACGCTCATAGCGACCGAGTCTGAATCAGGCCCTCAGGATGCTAAGGTGCACTTAGTGCCGCCGGGATGACACTAGCAGTAGTACACAAGATTGCATTCACAGGATGCTGTGGTGCGCTTGGTGCCGCTGGGATGACACCAGCAGTAGTACACTAGGTTGCACACACTGGACGCTGAGGTGCACTTAGTGCTGCCGGGATGACACTAGCGGTAGTACACAAGATCGCGTACTCTGACGTGCGACCTGTGCTGCCGGCTTGACACAAGCCACAGGACGCTGGGTTGCGCACTCTGGACACTGAGTGTGGTATATGCGACCTGAATGACACAAACAGCAGAAGGCAGGAATGCAGACTGCACCGCCAAGATGACACAAGCAGCAGGTAGTACAAATGCAGACCATGCCATCTAGATGACACAAATGACAGGAACAATGAAGCTGACTGGATACAGGTAACTTGACTGAATACAGGAGACCACGCTAGAACCAAAAACATGTGAAACGCTATCACCAGCATCAGAGCAGTGTTCACAGGAGAAGATCATGAATGCAGGAACCAATCTGGGCTGATCCCAGAATGATAGACAGGAGGATGGTGGAGCTTCAGCGAACGCTGGCCTGGCGATCACTTCGCACAGAATTAGCAGTGCGGCGGTTTGTGACAGTAACCAATGATGATCCCTCATGGTGTGTGCAGTGATAGTCTGCCCCCAGAGACTGGAGACTGGTCTTGTTTGTTCCTCACAGTGTACATGGCCAGGGATGAGAACAGGAGCAGAGCAACATATGGGACAGTGGGTGGAAGTCTGTCACTCCAACTTGATATGCTGGTGGCAATGGCAGCTGAGGGCTGGGGAGATGCAGCGATCATGGGGTGCCTCTGGCTTTCTGCCATCCACCCAAGTGTCTTGGCCACAATCGGGAGGCAGTTTCAGGACCTTCTCCTTTTGGGCCTGATTCAGACCCGCTCGCTGTCGCTGGTCGCACGCTGTTATTGTGGGCATTTTTTTTTTTTCTCTGGCAGCTCGCAAAGCTGTGGGAGCTTGTGCGAGTGGCCACAAGACCATCGCAATAATCGTGACCATAGGCCTTGCGACGAGAACCTACGGTAGGATCTCTAATAGAGCAGGAAGTCCACTACTGACATCAGTTGTGATGTCAGTAAGTCCTCCCCAAAAATGCCAGGCATTCCTAAGGGAACGCCTACATTTTATCCAGCCAACCCCCCCTACCCACCCACAAAATGGGGTGAGCTGTCACCATCGATAGGCACCCCATCTTGTTGCAAGCCCCGTAGTGACTGAACTTCTGTGACTCGGCGGGGCTCACGCACGACAGATGAAGCGCATGCGCAGTGCAAAACATAAGGCTGCTTGCAAGCACACAGCGCTTGTGAGAGCGGCTCTGCATCAGCCCCTTTTTGCAAGGGGTGGAGGCTGTGTTTGGGCTTCAGAGAGAACTGTAAGGGGAGGAAGAGGGTGGGGCCTCCTTCCCACCCTCTACTTGACTTGCACTAGATTCTATCTGTAGCTTATAAACTAACAGACTTCGGGCCTGATTCAGACACGCTCGCGAGCACTATGCGCTTGCAAGCGGGTCAATGGTGGCCCAGTGCGCAAGCGCACGATGGAGCCGGCTCCGTCGTGCGCATGCACGGGACCCGTATAGCGACGGGCAAATCGTCGCTCCGGGTCTCGTACCAAAGGGGGCATGCTGTCGATGTTGAGTGACAGCACACCCCCTTTGGTGGGCAGGCTGGGGGAGTGGCTGCCCAAACAGAGGCGATCCCATGTGAACACCTCCGTTTGGGGCCGGCCCCACTGACATCATGAGTGATGTCAGTGGGAGAGATTTCGGCTCTGTTTGAGCCGAAATCTCTCTTGGGCTTGTGGCAATGAGACCCTACCACAAGGGTCTCGTCGCAAGCCCGATGGTCGCGATGGTCTTGACCATTGAGACCATCTTCCTGGCCACTCGCTATAGCTGTGGGTGGTCACCCACAGCTATGCGAGTGGCCAGGAGGCCGCTCTAAAAAACCAGAAGGCCGGCCCTGATTCAGAGCGAGCGCTCTGTCAGAGCGTCCGGCTCTGAATCAGGGCCTGATTTCCTTAGTCTGCACAAATTTTCCTTTTCTCCTCAAGCTTTAAGATGTTATTAGCAAATTGTGCCAACTGGCATTTACATTCCCCAATAACATGAAGCATAACGTTACAAGAGCAACAGTGAAATATGTATTATTTATAATGTGCAAATTATATACATTTTTTTCTAGCCTATGTTAGCGGCCTACAGTCAGTTGCCCTATAATTCTGATAGATTAACCAGGACCTGAGTGAAATATGTTGGTACTATAGAATTTGTTGTGGAAAATCATCTATAGCAGGCCTGACCGCCCTGTGGCTCTCCAGCTGTTGTGAAACTGCAAGTCTCAGCATGCTATGCCACAGTTTTAGCATTCCCTAATAGCAAAAGTGTGGCTGGGTTTGCTGGTACTTGTAGTTTCACAAAAGCAGGAGAGGTACATATTGACTAGGTTTGATCTATATTCTTTTACCAAATAGAATGGAATAGTTTATATTTTACTAACAACATTTAATAAAAACAAAACAATTTGAAAGGACGCGAAATTAGGCAAATTTGGAGATTTCCTTGTTCTTTAAATAACTTGATTCCAAGAAGTATTGTAGGCGAAAGCAGAATAAGTTTGAGAATAGGTAAGTGTACTGGGTTTTTTGCTGATTGGCTGTAATGACAGCCTTGTTGCTGGGCAGTTTATTTAGACTTTGGGTCAGCTGGTTAATGGAACCAATGGTATGCTTGAGGTTGTGGTCAGATGATTGGTGTATATTGGCTGGTTTGCATGAGGGCAGCCTCTTTTTCTGGATCTTTGAAACCCACCATCCCACCCATTACCGGTTTTGTTTTGTTGCCCTAACTTTTTTTCCCCAATTTAGGGGAGGCGCAGCATGGTGGGAGTATGCTGCAGCTCAGTGGCTTTATGTGGCGCAAGAAAGCATTGAGGGGGCACTTGCCCTCGATTTCCCTGGGGAATTTGTCCTTCTCTGCTTGGGGGGACCCGGGCACTTTTGTATGGAAGCGTTTTGGATTGGCCCAGGAGGGAAGTGAGACACTCACATCGTCAGTGCATCAAGACAGGGGACATTTCAGCCGTCCCCCAAGTTTATTAGGTTATTAGAAAGCTAGAACTGAGCTTGCAGTGTCTCTTAGCCATCCTGGTTAGGTTAATTTCATTAATTATAAATAAAAAGCTCTGACCTTTTAGCCAAGCTGTTGTTGTCTGTGTCGTTATTATTAGTTTAAGTTAAATTAAGCTAGTCAAGGTTGTTTAGTGGTTAATGAGTGATAAACCTATGTATATCTTAAGAAAAAGTAAAGATTTCTGTACCTTATTCCTCAGCAATCCTGCTTATTTGCACCGTTCATATAGTCACAAGGAAAAATAATCATAATAATGACAGTAACAATAAGATTTATATTTATTCTGTTTCTTTACAGATATAGTAAGCGGCACAGGAATTACTGCACGATATTCTATTGTACAGTATGTAGAAACCAAATTCAAAGAAATCAAACACATACTGTATAATTATGTTACACTATAGCCATTGTCAAACATAAAGTGATATTATAGCCTATAATAACTTTGCAGATAATAGACAATATATCAAACAGTACAGGTTCAATTATTACATTTGGTCATGTGGATTTCTGGTTCCTGCACAGCGCAGACCAGCAAGAAGAGAGCGCTTCAGTCTGGCGTTGCTGGCTATTAATACAATAGAGTGCAGGCTTGGATAGGTAAGGGCACAAATAATGCACAATGATACACAGGCTGAATCTTCTGATTGGTAGGATAAAGTGATCATGTTTGAACTTATAAAATACAAAGTATAAAAGAACAGAAAAGAGACCATATTTCTAATTGCACTTATGTGAGCGTCTAGTTGGATATTAGTGAATCCTGAATCTTTGCTGCGCATATTCCTGGTGTGTTTCAGGAGCGATACAATCAGAAGACAAACGGCCGCACAGAATATGAGGAACGGTACGAGGGATCCTGTGAAAAAGATGATAAATACATTTACAAAATTTGTGTCCAGAGTCACATTTCCAGTGCTAGAGCTGTTACTGTCCAGGGTCGAATTCATGGGGCGTACTGGGTGCATGCACCATATGTAGGGTAGACTGGAAAGAAAAGACACCAGCAATGACATCAGGAGCAGCCAGGGGACAATCCTGGAGATGTTCATCTTAAGTCTCATGAATAATCTGTTGCTGTAGTTTGTGATCTTCACGCAGTAGAAGACGCAGAGCACGGTGCCCCACCACAGGCTGCAGAACACCACACATTCTGAAGCAGTGAGAGGATACCTAGTAGCATCATTTGAAGTGAAGGAATGAGTGAAAATGACCACAGCAGATTCATTATAACCAGCAACTAGAAGAATGACCCTCACCACTCCCAGGCTGGTCATGATAATGTCAATGGTTTGAAGAGTTTGACCCTTCAGCCACCAAATGAAGATCTGGGTCACAATAAATGCATTGAGAAGTAATCCGATAATTATCAGAGAACAGAAGACAAATGATAACAGGATGAAACTTGGAAAATTCATATTTTCTTCACAGAGTAATGAATACTGTATTTCACAACATTTGATTTAATAGCAACCATCTAGAGTTAGACCCATCTGATATATGGTGTGGTATAGCAAGTTAGTATTATACATAGGGTTGTTTGCTTAATGTTTTGCATGACATTTGGCTCCAAATCTACAAATAGCTATGCCATCATTACATTGTAACATTTGAATGCAATGAGTCAATTAGTTACATAATTATTGTCTTGGTGAATCTCAGCTCCTTGTGCACCTGGCAACAATCTCCTGATGTTTGTGGGGGTCATTAATGATATTAGACTGTGTGGAGATGTAATATAATCTGTACCCAGTGTTCCAATGGGGTGCGGTTAAATTACCTCCGCCCGGAATACCAGCAGTGGAAGGCCGACCCGGGACTAAATATAGGCGTTGAAATGCTGATGCCCATCTTTAGCCCCACTCTGAAATCCTGATGCCCGGCAACCCGAATGAGGTAGCCTGGGACAGTTAGGTTGTAGCCGTGGTGAAGGAGGGTTAGGTTTAGACACCTCCAGGGGCATTTGGGGATAGGCACCACCTCAGTGAATGTTAACGTTTGGCTAGGGAAAGGGGGGGTTATGCTTAGGCACCACCGGGGGGAGGTCAGGGATAGGCACTCCTCTGTAAAAGTTAGGTTTAGGATGTGTGAAGGGGGGTTAGGTTTAGGAACCCCCAGGGAGGACTTACGGTTAGGCACCACTGGGTGGAGGTTAGTGTTAGACACCCCTAAGATGTCCTCACTTCGGGCTTCAGACGTTGGTAGAAGAACTGGTGGATATTCAGCCATTGGTATTTCATACTGATTCCGTTCCAATTACATAATTGCCAGTCAAAAATATTTTTCTATTTCTCTCTGCTATTAAAACCATACTTCCAGTCACAATCCAGTCTCATATAAGCCAGGTACAAAGGGAGGAAATCAAAGTACAAGATTTATAGATGTGTCTGACTCAGAATAGGTAGCAGATGTTCAACTTTGTTTTTGGAAGCAATTTGGAAATCCGTTTCACACTGACTCTAAATAAGGCCCTTAGTACTGGGTAATTGGTAAAACTCAAGATATATATTAGTTTAATAATTACGTTTATTCTTTTTTTAATCAATAAACTGTAGGTCAGCCTCTAGTTGAAAATCTCATAATATTTCAGTGAAGTAAAATATCTGTCCCTGGTTGAAGTGACTAAACTGAAAAGCTCTGATTGTGCAAGAAGGACAGGATAATGACATTAATAACATCCTCAGGTACCTGGAGCTTCTTTTTATTCTAAAATATTTTGGAGAATGTTTTTTCCTATGTGTGATGCTGTCTCACTAATATTCCCATTGTATAATTGATCCCCAGTGACTCTTATTATAGCTGCAGTATTCTATAGATGGTAATTTCTGTTCTTGATGACCACACCAAGCTGGCAACCCCTGGCAATGAGCGTAAAACCCCTGACAACGAGCATGGAACCCCTGGCAATAAGCATAGAACCCCTGACAACGAGCATGGAACCCCTAGCAATGAGCATGAACATACCTTCCAACATGACCCTCTCCAGGAGGGACACAATGCTCTTGTCCTGGACTTCCCTGGTAAGAGGCATGGCTGCAGCGCAGTTCAAAATTCAATAGGGGAGCCACACCAACTGTCATTTCACACGCTGCCAAGCATCACTGGCTGGGACTCACTGGCAGTTGGTGTGATTCCCCTATTTGAATTTTGGACTTTACTAAAGCCCCAACTCTGGAGCTGGCACCAATCTTAAATTACCAGGAAGGTCCAGGACCAGAGCATTGTGTCCCTCCTGGAGAGGGTCATGTTGGGAGGTATGCATGAAACCCCTGGCATTGAGCGTGAAACCCCTGGCAATGAGCATGAAACCCCTGGCAATGAGCATGAAACCCCTGGCAACGAGCATGAAACCCAGAGCATGAGACCCCTGGCAATGATCATGAAACCCTTGGCAACGAGCATGAAACCCCTGGCAATGAGCATGAAACCCCATGCAACGAGCATGAAACCCCTGTCAATGAGCAGGTAATTTAAAAGTTATTAGAATCCTTACTGTGGGACATAAAATGGTGTCAGGGGCAAATATGTAAGTGGCACTTTGGTAATAGACATTACATCGTGTGGCATAATGTGTAATGGGCATTATGGTGTGTTGAATAATGTGTAAGGGGCATTACAGTGTGTGGAATAATGTGTAAGGGGCATTACTATAAGGAGGAAAAATGACAAATACTGCAAACTGTTTATGGGGGGCAACTTTTTTAACTTTTGCACTGTGATCCAAATTGCATATAAACAGCCCTTTATTCATTTTACCAAAATGACATGGGGGGGCGGGTGGCAGAAACTTTTTTGGCACGGGGGAGCAAAATTTATAGTTACACCACTGGACATGTTACTGACCACACTGCCACCCTGACAGACAGCACTCTGGCACCACAGCTCCTGCTGCTCAAAAGGTTACTGATGTGCCCAGCTATAACATGGCATCACAGCGCTATCTCTCACGCCACGTATGGTGCGCCACACACCACGCCATGAGTCGCTCCACAAAGAAAGTTTATTAGTGAAAAAAGTCATTACGTGTAATACAACATTTTGCCCACCAGATGTCACTTTTCCTAAACTGCATAGCGCATGCGTTAGATTTTATTAAGTGTAATACAACTTTTTGCCCACCAGGTGTCACTTTTCCTAAACTACATAGCGCATGCGTGTGATTTCATGATGTGTAATACAACATTTTGCCCACCAGGTGTCACTTTCCAATGTACCGTACGGTATGTTCTGTATCACCGGCCGATGATTGTTTGACAGAAGCTTAGACATTAGACTTTACAAACTACAGAACTCTATTAATGGGTGAAGCGTGTGGCCTAGCGGTCTAATGCCTAGTCTCACTGCTTCTCCTCTCTTCTTGTTCCGTGGGTTCGAGACCTTGAAAATACAGTATGTTTTTTTAATTTATTTTTAAAATCTTCACTTAAAATATTCAGTATTCAATACAGTACATGTGGAGCGCATGTCTGCCCAGTGCTTCGGGAGACAAACAGCGAAACTAGGATTTTTATTATTGTACATACAGTACTTTACCTTAGAATGCAAACTTGCGTCAATGCCGGCACTGACATGAACGCGGACATTATAGTTATTTATTATGACCATCAAGTGGCAATGGGCCCTGTTAAAGAAACTGGTTTCTGTATATCAAACTGACTGCGCGTTTAAACCGCAAAATTGCGTCAATGTCTGCGCGTGCCCAGTGGTCGGATTTTAATCACAATGGAATGTGTGCCCCATGTCCAGTGGAGCCAAGCCATACATTAAGCAGCGCTATGTTATGGCGCATACCCAGTTGTCTGTATTGCCAACAGTACTGTTGAATTTTCACACTAGTGCCATTCTGCACTGTCCGAGACTTACAGTACCGCACAGTATACACAATAGTAAATTCATTACTACAGTACATAAGGTGCTACAGTAGTGGACTAACAGCAGTTTGTAGGGCAGATGCAGAGCGCAAACTTGCGTCAATGAAAATGCTGTCTTAGACTTGGTAACATTATTAATTTAATATGTTTAGTAACTGATAGTTGACTGTGTATAAGAGAGGGGTCTCTCTAGTAGAAACTGACTCGGCGTTTAAACCGCAAAATTGCGTCAACTGTCAGCACAGTTTGCGTTGTGGTAACTTATAGCCAGTTCTGATGGGTTACGGTACAAATAGGATCTCTGGCTTGTGCCCAGTGGCGGGGTTGCAATGCATTGCCAGTGGTGCTGTGCCATAGCCATACCCTTGTAGCGCTATGGCTATGTACTGTATGCCATGGCGTACAGTATGGAATATCATACTGTACAGTACCAGGTCATGATTCACACACAGTGAAAGTGTGTTATTATTACACTGACTGTGTAATAATAATATTAAAAATAAAAAGTGTAACCTTGACTGTCTAATAATAATGAAAAGCTTCATTATTAAGCTTCCTGGTTTCGAACCTGGGTTGTACAGACGTCTGCAATGTAGAAGTACGATTTCTTACCTCTACGCTACAGACGCCTGAGTACTGTACGTCATCGTATGGTACTGTAGATGTCACATAAAGTACTGTAGAGGACTAGGAGAGACTTGTGAGCAAGGGCTTAGGTGATCCATCTTGATTACACTTCTCTCCTTATGTTCGAGACCTTTATAATTTAATGGATTTTTTTAATGTTCACTATTGTACTGTAGTTCAGTCTTGTTATCCAACCCTTACAAAAATCAATCTATTGTACTGTATATGTGCCCAGCTACAGTACTGTAGTTTGTTGCTCCATACGGTACGCCATACAGTATACCGCATTGTTGCGCGCTACACTGTGGCGTATTGAGTCTCATAGCACTGCGCATGCCCAGTTGTCTGTATTATACGGTACTTATAACTGTAGTTGTAAGAACAATACGGTAGACATCCCTTCAGGATCAGTGGGAGCTGCTCTATATAGCCTCTGGCTAAGTGCCAGGATGTTCCCCACCCACAGCACAAGCAGGGTCAAATTCTCTCTTAGCCCAACTGTCAATGGCTCCCCCTGCTGCAGTGTGTCAGGGGAGAGGGGGGGAATTTCTGCAGAGTATCTCACAGCAGCATGTCCCCAAAGCAGCTCACACACAACAGTTTATTCAAAACAGAAGCAGCACATGTACATATAGGAAAGCCATAGGAGTTCCTTTTTTAGTACAAGAGTGGTACCACATTTTATATAAACAGAAAGACCTTGGTTGGGGTATCACATAAGCTTCCTCTATCTGCCTCCCTCCCATCTCCCCCTCCTCACCTCTCTTTCCCTGTCTATCATCAGTCACCAGAACTTACCAGAAGGTGAGCGAGACCATCTGAAGTATAACTGTTAAGGCTCAGGTCAGACAATAGGATATTAGTCCTGCAACAGCCTTGAGGGCTGGTATACCTTGGCTTGATGTGGCCGTGTAGCAGCCTTGAGGGCTGGAAGTGCCTTGGCTGACTGTAGCCAGTTGGCCAGTAAGGTGAGATGTGGCCTTTGGGCCGGTGGCAGCCTTGAGGGCTGGAAGTGACTTGGTTGGCTGTGGCCTGTGGTCCAGTAAGATGAGATGCGGCCTTTGGTCTGGTAGCATCCCTGGCTGGTTGTAGCCTGAGGGCCAAAAGGTTGAGACGCTGCCTCTGCGCCGGTAGCAGCCTCTGGCTAGTTGTGGCCTGAGGGTCAATAAGTTGAGATGCGGCCTCTGGGCCAGTAGCAGCCCCTGGGTCGAGTAGCAGCCTTGAGGGCTGGAAAACCTTGGCTTTATGCAGCCTCTGTGCTGAAATATTAGTCACTGAGTGGAGTAGCTGCCTTTGGCTGGTTGTGGCCTGAGGGCCAATAAGTTGAGATGCAGCCTCTGGGCCAGTAGCAGCCTCTTGGCTGAGTAGCAGCCTTGGGGCCTGAAAGACTTGGCAAGAAGACGCTGCGGTGCGCTTTGTGCCACCGGGATGACACTAGTGGTTGCACACAAGATTGCGTACACAGGGCCTGATTCAGACCCGGACGCTATCCGCAGTGCACTCGCTATTGCTGATGGTTGCTAATATGCTTATGCATCGCAGTGCATGTGCGCAAACTACACAGTGCGTTCGCAGATCCCTCGCTCGCACAGCAAAGCCAGCCCAGCAGAGTGAGTGACAGGAGAGGCCGTTTGTGGGTTGTTACAGGGGCAGTCCAGTACAAATGGAGGAGTGGAGGTGCAAACGCAGGCGTGCCTAAGTGTTTCAACGCCATTTTAGAGGCATGCATAATTAACAGGCAGCGTCATAGTACACGTCAACAGCCATTTTTTTACTCTGTGTTCCTCACAATGCTTGCGGTAGATAAAAGCTACCACAAGCGCTGCGATCACATCCGATAGTGGTCGATATACCAATGTTTTCACAATCTTCCATGAGATGACATGGGGCAGTGGGCGTCTCTGCATTCGCTAAGGGGAGTCTGCTTATACAAAGCGAACGCTTGTACAGGTAAGATGGGCGTGCTTATGCCTTGGCAAAGCGATCGCTCCCCGCTGCGTCACTTTCAAATATTTGCATACACATTGAGCGACCGTACGCTCATAGCGACTGGGTCTGGGGCCTGAAAGACTTGGCAAGAAGACGCTGAGGTGCACTTAGTGCTGCCGGGATGACACTACCAGTAGTACACAAGATTGCGTTCACAGGACGCTGCGGTGTGCTTGGTGCCGCTGGGATGATGCCAGCAGTAGTACACAAGGTTGTCCTGATTCAGACCCGCTCGCTGCCGCTGGTCACTCGCTGTTATTGTGGGCATTTTTTGTTTTTTCTCTGGCAGCTCGCAAAGCTGTGGGAGCTTGTGCGAGTTTCCAGGAGACCATCGCAATAATCGCTAGCATCGGCCTTGCGACGAGAACCTACGGTAGGGTAGGGTCTATGCTGCCGCAAGGCCGAGTTGACTTCCTGCTCTAATAGAGCAGGAAGTCCACTACTGACATCAGTTGTGATGTCAGTAAGTCCTCCTCAAAAATGCAAGGCATTCCTAAGGGAACGCCTAAGATTTATCCAGCCACCGCCCTTCCCTACCTGCCCACAAAATGGGGAGAGCTGTCACTCACCATCAACAGCCGTCTTGTTGCGAGCCCCGTAGCGACTGAACTTTAGTCGCTTGGTGCAAAAACATCAGGCCGCTTCCAAGCACACAGCACTTGCGAGAGTGGCTCTGAATCAGCCCCTTTGTGCAAGGGATGGAGGCTGTGTTTGGGCATCAGAGAGAACCGTAAGGGGAGGAAGGGGGTGGGGCCTCCTTCTACTTGACTTGCACTAGATTCTATCTGTAGCTTATAAACTAACAGACTGAGGCCCTGATTCAGAGCCGGACGCTCTGAACAGGTGCCTGCTCTGAATCAGGGCCGGGCTTTTTTTTTTTAGAACTGCCTCCCGGCCAATCGCATAGCTGTGGGTGACCACCCACAGCTATAGCGAGTGGCCAGGAAGATGGTTGCGATGGTCAAGACCATCGCGACCATCGGGCTCACGACGAGACCCTTGTGGTAGGGTCTCGTTGCCACAAGCCCCAGAGAGATTTCAGCTCTAACAGAGCCGGAATCACTCCACTGACATCACTTGAGATGTCAGTGGGGCCGGCCCCAAACGGTAGACGTTCACATGGGAATGCCTCCATTTGGGCAGCCACCCCCCCAGCCTGCCCACCAAAGGGGGCATGCTGTCACTGAACATCAACAGCACGCCCCCTTTGGTACGAGACCCGGAGCGACAGTATGCCCGTTGCTATCTGGGTCTCGCGCATGCGCACGACGGTGCCGGCTCCGTCTTGCGCATGCACTCTGGGCCACCATCGACCCGATTGCAAACGCTCAGAGCTTGTGACCAGGTCTGAATCAGGGTCTGATTTCCTTAGTCTGCACAAATTTTCCTTTTCTCCTCAAGCTTGAAGATGTTATTAGCAAATTGTGCCAACTGGCATTTACATTCCCCAGTAACATGAAGCATAACGTTAAAAGAGCAACAGTGAAATATGTATTATTTATAATGTACAAATGATATACAATTTTTTTCCAGCCTATGTTAGCGGCCTACAGTCAGTTGCCCTATAATTCTGATAGATTAATCAGGAACTGAGTGAAATATGTTGGTACTATAGAATTTGTTGTGGAAAATCATCTATAGCAGGCCTGACCATCCTGTGGCTTTCCAGCTGTTGTGAAACTGCAAGTCTCAGCATGCTAAGCCACAGTTTTAGCATTCCCTAATAGCAAAAGTGTGGCTGGGTTTGCTGGTACTTGTAGTTTCACAAAAGCTGGAGAGGTACATATTGACTAGGTCTGATCTACATTCTTTTACCAAAAAGAAAGGAAAAGTTTATATTTTACTAACAACATTTAATAAAAACAAAACAATTTGAAAGGACATGAAATTAGGCAAATTTGGAGATTTCCTTGTTCTTTAAATAACTTGATTCCATGAAGTATTGTAGGCGAATGCTGAATAAGTTTGAGAATAGGTAAGTATACTGGTTTTTTGCTGGGCAGTTTATTTAGAATATTGGGTCAGCTGGTTAGTGGAACCAATGGTATGCTTGAGGGTGTGGTCAGATGACTTGTATATATTGGCTGGTTTGCATGAGGGCTGCCTCTTTTCCTGGATCTTTGAAACGAGTTGCAGGCTATTACTGACTCCTCTTACAGGAGTATTACTGACCCCTCTTTGCTTCAATTCAGTCTTTTGTGTTCCTTTTCTTTCTCCCTCAGTTACCCTTTTGTGCCTTCTGCTCTACAGTCCCTTGCTCTCTCTGATCATGCTCCATCCATGCCGTTCCACTCCTCTGCCACCCCCGCTGACTGGCTGAGTTTGTGCACCCGCTTTGCGCTACTGCTGTACGCGGATGGGCTCCCCCCTTCCCTCCTGCCTTCCCCAGCTGCTTCTAGCAATCAGGGTGACCCTCCTTTGTCGGCCCCTGTAGTCGTGGTATCCTCCGCAATGGAGGACACTGCGACTACAGGGGCTGACAGCGGGAGCTCCTGCATCCATGGTTCCTGCTGGTCACTCTACTGTTTCTCCCCCTCCCTTCCCAGTGGTTAGTGCTGCTGCAGGGTCCCCAGATCACGCAATCACAGGCCCCCTGGTTTTGGATGGTCCCAAAGGCCCTACTATTATGGCGGCTCCAGGGGCTATTTCATCCCCAGTGGCCATTTTGGATAGCACTGCTCCATTGCTGTCTGGTCATGGTAGCCAGGCAGCCATTCCAATTTTTGCCTCCACTTCCTCTGCCCCTTGGCTGCAGTCCCCCATTGTCAGTACTCTGCAGGTTTTCTGGATCCCTGCTGCTAGCGCACCAGCCCGCTTTTATAATTCTGCCCAGGTGCTGGCCATTACTGGGGTCAAGTGTCAAGGAGCTCTGGGGTTTCCCCCCACTTTACCCTTCCACATCTGTGACCACTTCCTCCCCCATTTATCCTCCTTTTACCCCATCTACTTTTGCTCCTTACTCCTCCCCCTTTTTCTCACCCCCACTCCATTATCTCTACATGAGCCCTTGGTAATTTGCGCCTTCTTCCGCAACATTCCCCCAGCGCCCACCTCATTTGCACCAAGTGGCCCCTCCACCTCCTGCGGTTTCTGTCAACCCCGGTTCCAGCTTGGTTCACCCGCGCTGTCCGGCTCTGGCCATCCACCCCTGCCGCCCATCCCCCACCTCCCTACCCCTCCCACTCCTGATGTAGTATCTCCTATGTTTTTTTCACACCCGTCTCCTGTAGTTGCAGGTTCTTTGGATGCGGGCGGACTTTCCAACAATGACACGGTGGCTCGTGCATCTGCTTATCCTATGCGTGTCGAAGTGGCCCCCGGTGATTGAGCCAGCAGGTCCTTTGCTTGAAAGCATTGAAGATGCGGTTCCAGGGCCCTCTGCTTCTGGAGAGTATGGGTTGTCTCATACTGTACTTCTTGCTCTGACTCTAGCTCTTCCTCTGATTCTTCTTGTTCCCCTGCATGCTTGCGTAAGATTGCTAAGATGGTAACGCGACGTTTAGCCAAGCAGTCAGGTGATAGTGGTAGAAAGGCAGATGACGCAGGTCATAAGGGTCAGGAGACAGTTTCGGATTCTGTGCATTGAGTGAATACCACGGTACTGCATGGTTTGCGCTAAAGTGTTCGGGAGAAGTTCCACAGAGGTAAATTCAGGAATTGCAGCAGAAGACGGTCAGGTTTGGCTTGTGGTACACTTCTACATTTTTGGGCGTAACGGCCTGGTCTGGCTAAGCATGCTGGTTTATTGCTTGGAGGGCGACAGGTGTGTTGGATTGGTGTGCGAGGTTGCATGCCGAGTCTGTGCTTGCTTTGCTTATGTCCTCTGCAGCTAAATGGGGTGTGTCTGATTGGTTGGTGTTACATGTCGGTGGCAATGTTATTGGGCCTTTGAAAGGTGTGGAGTTATTTTCCGTTTGCGAGAAGTTTTGAATGAGGTTAGGCTACGATGGCTGAATGGTCTAAGATGGTCCCTCATTTGACTTGGTGAGGGGCTCGAAAACATGCTGCTTTAGACAGGAAGAAGGTAAAGGTGGCGGTGGCCAGGCATGTTATGTCGCTGGGTGGCTTGGTTGTTAGTCATGGCTTTTTAGTTGCAGATTTATCTAGGTTTTTTCGACCTGATAGGGTGCATCTTAATGCCCTTGGTCTTGGTTTGTTCATTAAGGATTTGTTGTCCTTTTTGGTCTATTTTGTGATGGGTGGTGGGCTAGTTTCCTGTGGAGTCTGGCTTTGGCAGGAGTATGGTGCAGCTCAGTGGCTTTATGTGGCGCAAGTAAGTGTTGTGGGGGCACTTGCCCTCGATGTCCATGGTGAATTTGTCCTTCTCTGTGTGGGGGGACCCAGGTGCTTTTGTACGGAAGCATTTCGGATTGGCACAGGAGGGAAGTCAGACCCTCACACCGTCAGTGCATCTAGAGAGGGGACATTTCAGTCGTCCCCCTGTTTATTAGGTTATGTGAAAGCTAGAACTGAGCTTGCAGTGTCTCTTAGCCACCCTGGTTAGGTTAATTAATTAATTAATCAATTATAAATAAATAAAAAGCTGTGACCTTTTAGCCAAGCTGTTGTTGTCCATGTCGTTATTTATTAGTTTAAGGTAAGTTAAGCTAGTCAAGGTTGTTTAGTGGTTAATGAGTGATAAACCAATGTATATCTTAAGAAAAAGTAAAGATTACTGTACCTTATTCCTCAGCAATCCTGCTTATTTGCACCGTTCATATAGTCACAAGGAAAAATAATCATAATAATGACAGTAACAATAAGATTTATATTTATTCTGTTTCTTTACAGATATAGTAAGTGGCACAGGAATTGCTGCACCCTATTCTATTGTATTGTATGTAGAAACCAAATTCAAAGAAATCAAACACATACTGTATGATTATGTTACACTATAGCCTTTGTCAAACTTAAAGTGATATACCCTATAATTACTTTGCAGCTAATAGTCAATATGTGAAACAGTACAGGTTCAATTATTACATTTGGTCATGTGGATTTCTGGTTCGTGCACAGCGCAGAGCAGTAAGAAGAGAGCGCTTCAGTCTGGCGTTGCTGGATATTAATACAATAGAGTGCAGGCTTGGGTAGGCAAAGCCACAAATAGTACACAATGATAACAGGCTGAATCTTCTGATTGGTAGCATAAAGTGATCATGTTTGAACATTTAAAATACAGAGGATAAAAGAACAGAAAAGAGACCATATTTCTAATTACACTTATGTGAGCGTCTAGTTGGATATTAGTGAATCCTGAGTCTTTGCTGCGCATATTCCTGGTGTGTTTCAGGAGCGATACAATCAGAAGACAAACGGCCGCACAGAATATGAGGAACGGTACGAGGGATCCTGTGAAAAAGATGATAAATACATTTACAAAATTTGTGTCCAGAGTCACATTTCCAGTGTTAGAGCTGTTACTGTCCAGGGTAGAATTCATGTAATGTACTGAGTACACGACCCACATGTTTGGCAGACTGGAAAGAAAAGAAACCAGCAGTGACATCAGGAGCATCCAGGGGACCATCCTGGAGATGTTCATCTTAAGTCTCATGAATAATCTGTCGTTGTAGTTTGTGATCTTCACGCAGTAGAAGACGCAGAGCACAGTTCCCCACCACAGGCTGCAGAATGACACAAATTCAGAAACAGTGAGATTATACTTAGTAGCATCATTGGAAATGAAGGAATGAATGAAACTGACCACACCAGATTCATTGAATCCTTCAACTAGAAGAATGATCCTCACCACTCCCAGGCTGGTCATGATAATGTCAATGGTTTGAAGAGTTTGTCCCTTCAGCCACCAAATCAAGATCTGGGTCACAATAAATGCATTGAGAAGTAATTCGATAATTATCAGAGAACAGAAGAGAAATGATAACAGGATGAAAGTGGGAAAATTCATATTTTCTTCACAGAGTAATGAGTACTGTATTTCACAGCATCTGATTTCCTAACAACCATCAAGAGTTAGACCCACCAGATGTACGGTGTGGTATAGCAAGTTAGTATTATACATAGGGTTGTTTGCTTTATGTTTTGCATGACATTTGGCTACAAATCTACAAATAGCTATGTCATCATTACATTTGAACATTTGAATGCAATGAGTATATTAGTTACATAATTAATGTCAGGTATTTGTGAAACTCAGCTCCTTGTGCACCCGGCAACTATCTCCTGATGTTTGTGGGGGTCATTAATGATATTAGCCTGTTTGGAGATGTAATATAATCTGTACCCAATGTTCCAAAGGGATGCGGTTAAATCACCTCCGCACGGAATGCTGGTCGTTTAGTCCCACACTGAAATCCCGACGGCTGGCATCCTGAACGAGGTAAGCCGGGGACAGTTAGGTTGTAGCCGTGATGGGGGAGGGTTAAGTTTTGACACTCCCCGGGGGGACAGGGTTAGGTACCCCCCAGAGAAGGTTAGGGTTTGGCTAGGGAAAGGGGGGTTAGGGTTAGGAACCCCCAGGGGTTGGTCAGTGTTAGGCACCCCCCCACCGGGAAGGTTAGGTTTAGGGTGCAGGAAGGGGGGATAGGTTTAGGCACCCCGGGGAGAACTTAGGGTTAGGCACCACTGGCGGGAGGTTACTGCTAGACACCCCTAATGGAGGGTTAGGATTTGGGGTGGAGAGGGGAGGGTTAGACTACTCACCAGCCACTGTGGGTATGTCCTCCTTTCGGGCTTTTGACATCAGTATGAGTACCGGCGGCTATTCAGCCGTCGGTATTTCAAACCGATTCCGTTCCAATTACATAATTGCCAGTATACAGTAATTAATGCCATAGCTTATTGTATAATAAAATACAGTGCCAATAAAGGGGACATGATATGCCAACACAGTTTTGCTTAGACCTAGAAAACAAGAGACATAAGTTAAAGTACAGTTTGCAAATATCTCTGAAGTTGCTAAATTCTCTTCTATTACAAGAAAATTTCTTCAGAAGATTGAATGTATTATTTATTTATTATTTATTTATTATTTATTTATTAACAGTGTCTTATATAGCGCAGCATATTCCGTTGCGCTTTACAATTGCAACATTAATAGAACACAACTGGGTAATAGCAGACAGATATATAGGTCCTGCTCGCAAGCTTACAATCTATATTATCACTATTGTCATTATTTGTATTACCATTATATTTATTTATTTTGAAGGCACCACAAATTGTCCGCAGCACAATAACAGATTAAAGGGTCTATTTACTAAGCTGCAGATAAAGTGAACGGTACATTGCACCAGTTCTATTTGACTTTGTTATTTGTCCTTCACAAGGGTCTGTTTACTAAGCTGGGTAAGGAGATAAAGTGAACGGTGATAAGGTACCAGCCAATCAGCTCCTAACTGCCATTTTTGAAACACAGCCTGTGAGATGGCAGTTGGGAGCTGATTGGCTGGCACCGTATCACCGTTCACTTTATCTCCTTACCCAGCTTAGTAAATAGACCCCTAACAGAGCATAAGAACAAGACACCAATAGCTAATTGCTGATTGTCATTTGCTGTCAGGAATTACCAGATTTTCATTCCAACCAATCAACTGGTTGGCTGGTTGGATGAAAGTTGGTCTAGTGTGTGGCCAGCTTGAGAAGGACAAATAACAAAGTGGTAGAACTGGTGCAATGGTCCTGTAACCCAACTCATGAGCACTCAGTGCCAGAGTCACAGAGGGGAGTAGGATGATAAAAATGATGAAGAGGGGATGATAAAAATGGAGTTATGTGGTGCCCAAATTTGTAGCACAAAGGGCTACAGCAAGATGGAGCCACCTGTGGGCTACACCAATGGGAGGACAGGGGAAAGTGCAGCTCCTAGCATTTATTAAGGCCCACTGCATTGGACCAACTCCTTTCTTCCTCCTTTATGTCACCATCGATCTTTCAGCAGAATGGCACTGATCATACGGCCACATGGCTGAATCCCCTTTAACTAGGAGGACTGCATTGTCACTTAGTAGCCAGGCAGAAGCAGTCCTTCAGCTGTACCTCTGGTTCCTCATCACTCGTGATGTCAGTGGGGCCGCCCCCAAACGGAGGCGTTCATATAGGAATGGTTCAGTTTGGGCAGCCACTCCCACGGCCCGCCCACCAAAGGGGGTGTGCTGTCACTCAACATCGACAGCACGCCCCCTTTGGTACGAGACCCGGAGCGACGGTTTGCCCATCGCTATCCAGGTCTCATGCATGCGCACGACGGAGCCAGCTCCGTCATGCGCATGCATACTGGGCCACCATCGAAACGCTTGCAAGCGCATAGTGCTCACGAGCAGGTCTGAATCAGGCCCTGTGTGCTTATAGGCTGGTCCGGGTGTAGCGTAATTCAAGGAATCAGTATGTAAAGCCGGCTGCTGGGATGCCTCCTGTCAAAATACCGACAGCAACATCCCAATGGTTGGTATCCAGACAGGGGTTGGGTAAGTATACATACTCTCCACCCTTCTCCTCCTAACCCTCACTTCATGTAGCCTAACCCTAACCCTCCCCACCCCGCACCTTAATCATCCCCATTAGTGCCTAAACCTAACCCTCCCCCCTTAGTGCCTAACCCTAATCCCCCCAGTGGTGCCTAACACTAGCCCCCCTAGGGGTGCCTAATCCTAACCTTCCCCCCAAAACCCTGCTATGCTATGTAAACCTAACCCTCCACCACCCCCATGGCTAACACTAAGGGTGCCCCGGATTTACCACATTCGGGCTGGCGTCCTTCTGGATTCCCGGCATCGGGATTAAGATAGGCATTGGTATTTCGACGCCTATCTTAAGTCCTGCATCGGACTTTCAGTGTCGGGATTGAGACCGGTGGACCATCGCGACCATCTTCCTGGCCGCTCGCTATAGCTGTGGGTGGTCACCCACAGCTATGCGAGAGGCCAGGAGGCCGCTCTAAAAAACAAGAAGGCCGGCCCTGATTCAGAGCGAGCGCTCTGTCAGAGCGTCTGGCTCTGAATCAGGGCCACAGTGTCAGAGTCACTGAGGGGCAGGGGTGCACTTACTTCCAAATACAGTACAGTATCTAGCCCCCTTAATATACTAGTCAGTCCTGCCCCCTTCATGAGACTAGTATCTCTTTACTTGCATAGCGCACAATATTCTATATACTGTACCATACTATCTCCTTTCTGTGACCTGTATATTTGGATCTACTGGAGTGACTGGTGCATTTACTTCCAGAACATGTAATATTACCGATGAGGGGAGCCTGGTCATGTCTGTGGTAAGCCTGAGTTAGGAGCTATCCCCTCCCCCACATGGTGTTGACAAGTTTACTCATTATATTCTTCATCTCCCCCAACATGTACAAGGGTAAAAAAAAGAAAGTATACTTCCTTGTTGTATAACCATTTTCCCTGCTCTTCTCAAACCCAATCCCCCCTTCCACACACATTAACTCCATCTGTTGGAGATGGAGTCTCAGATAGGGAATTAGATGAGAAGGACTCCTTAGCACCAGTCACTATTTATTTATTATTACCAATTATTTATATAGCGCAAACATATTCCACAGCGCTTTGCAAAGAATATTTGTCCATTGACATCCATCCCTGCCCAAAAGGAGCTTACACTCTATATTCCCTACCACATTCACACACACATACACTCACATGCACACTAGGGGGTATATTTACTAAAGTGAGAGTTTTTAGAAGTGAGTTTTAGAAGAGATGTTGCCCATAGCAACCAATCAGATTCTACCTAACATTTAACTAGCACCTTCTCGAAGATAATAGCTAGACTCTGATTGGTTGCTATGGGCAACATCTCTTCTAAAAACTCTCACTTTAGTAAATTTACCCCCTAGTGTGTAGAAGAGATGTTGCCCATAGCAACCAATCAGATTCTACCTAATGCTAACTTTAGTAAATTTACCATCTGGAGTAATTTCTGTTGGGAGTCAATTAGCCTACCAGTATATATTTGGAGTGTGGGAGGTAACTGGAGCACCCGGAGGAAAACCATGCAAGCACAGGGAGAATATACAAGTTAGGGCCATAGTGGGTATCGAACCCATGACCTCAGTGCTGTGAGGCAGTAATGCAAACCCTTACACCATCTGTGCTGCCCGTGTAGATGTTGCCCCACTAAAATGGTTGGTACCTTAATCCTCTTAGAAATAAACAATATTAAAAAAGCGTTCTGTGAGGAAGTTCAATAAGTTCTCTCTGGTCTTAAGAAGGAAATTGCTGACATTGGGCCTGTTTCAGAGTTGTACCAATTGTTTGAGCACAACTCTGACAGTTGGCGATTTGTGCAAGCACGGGATCTGCACTGCACATGTGCAAGTCTCAATCTGTGACTATGGCCGCAGTTCTCCTAAGCCGAGCATGATTGACATGCTGTGGCAGTTTGGGGGTGGAGAATGGGTGGTGATGACCAGTAATGCCAAAAATTAGGTCACCCTCGTTTTCGGGGAGGGCAAAGCCAGTGTTTGTGTCTTCCAACGCATATTTACTGGCCTCGGTTATGGAGTTGCGATGGCCACTCTAAGCAGTAAGGATACTGAATTAATACCTCTATGCGCTCCTGTCTATACTTTCTAAAAGCCTGCCTATACCTTCTGATATTGACGCTATTTGCATACGCAGTCATACAGTAAAATAAAGACTTTAGACCTTGAACATGTGTTTCCAAAGCACAAAGTATTATTCTAGTAAAGCACAGTCAGTTACATGCTGTGATCTAAGTACAATTTAGCGCAAAGAAATTATATAGACCCAAGATACAGTTATTCATACGCATGCGCTCTGGAACAGATACCAGCATCAGCAAGAAACCTCCGTCAATCAGCAAGAAGACTCCAGACTGGGGTCACAACACACACATTTATACCCTTACAGAAACAGACAACACAATAGAGAGGTTTGTTGCTGATCCCATTGGTTCCCCATCACGGAGCATTTCATACAGGACATTTAACAGGTTGATTCAAATGGACACAGAACAGCCTCTAACAGCTTGTTGCCTCCGTTTTCCCGCCTCATGCAAATCTATGCTGTTGGTTTTACAATGTACATTTTGGTGCGTTAAGTCTCTACGGTCCATAAGTTGAGAATGCATGTTGCGATCTTCACACCGATGATACCGGAAAGCTGTTGAGAAAGTGCAGATCAGTATAATACCAAACGGCTTACTTATCACATATAAAACCTTAGATACCAAAATAGCCTTTATTTCACAGCATTTGTAATAAATGAATAAAACTTGGATCTTATACTTTAAAGCTATGGAACCTTTTATGTGAGTGTGCTTTATGTAAGTATTAGGGGTTTGGGAAAAGACACTAGTTAACTTGGGGTAGATGCGTGCGAGCTAGGTTAATAAACAGTGTTTTCATACTGGGCCTTATGCATTCGCTAATATGCAACATGTTAACAGCACAACTGTGTGTATTAATGTGTGTATGGTAAAAGATGCGATCGCCTAATGCTAATAATAGCATCGCCATATGTACTTAAGTGTGAGTTTAGCTAAAATGGCGCTGAGCGGCCATTCGCAAAATGGCATCTTGCCGATCTCATTTCCAAAATGGTGTCTTGCGGCATTCGCAAGATGGCGTCATTTCGATCTTATTTTAAGCTGATCTTGTCTCAGCCAATTATCCAGCTTTGACTGTCCACCCTTTGATAGCGAACAACAGGCTATCACTCTCTGATTTATAAATTAATTTAGGCGTACATTTATATATTGCTTAATGTTATTAGGGGATGACACAAGGTATTTTCTGAATACATAAATAATGTGTCTCTAGGAGGGGACATAAAACTACTATTATATGCACACCGCAGATCTTGGAAGATCAAGGGGGTGATGTGGGGATGCATCAATCCTATAAAGGCAGTCCTGAAGGGGAATTGAGACTTACATTATCTGAGGTGTTTGAATGAGAAAAATAAAATTTTAATAATACTTTTTATGCACATCTATATATAATACATTATATGATGGTATTTCCAAGTTCAGGGTTGTAATGCAGTTCTATATTGACCTCAGTATTCATATTGTCATTACTGACCACCATCATAATTTCATTATTTTGTTTTATCTTATTCTTACATTCTCCACACAATAGGAGCACACCGGACACATATGCCAATTACTATGATGACGACCAGTATAAGGATCAGGAAGTTACCTATGCTTGCAATCATTTCCTGGGCCCATTTCCCTAGACCTGAGAACCATTTCATGGGGTTCAATCATGACACCCATTCCTCTACCTTCTCCTCTACTTCAGCCACTGAAGCATTATGGTTCTTCCGAAATTCCCATTTTAGCTGTAGAATTTCATCCATCTTCCGGTCTATCACCTCCTTGGGATCGCTGGTATTATTGGTGACATAGGTGCAATACTTTACTCCAAATTGGGTGGCCAAAGTTCCACAATATCCTCCAGTGACAGCGGTTAAATAATTTAACACTAGCCTGTGTTGCACCAGTTCTTTCTTGTACGCTTGCAATTCCCTACCTGTATACCTGAAGGTGTCATCATACATCTTGGTGATATTATCTATCAATTTAGCAAGATCCTGAATATATCTAAACTTTATAGTACCCCGAGCGATCCTGGTGGGATCCAGTGCTACTTAAACTTGAAAGCCAGTTGTCTCACTAATTAACTGAGTGGCTTTATGAAAATCACCAGGTATCATATTTCTTTTGCCTCTGTGTTCATACTGTGTGTTAAGATATGGTGATGGTGTGTTTTTATGAATACCGAGCATTTCAACATGTGTGAGGGTCATAACCTCTGGGACTACTCTTCCCAGGTAACACAAACCTTCGGAACTCGGGGAGAGCCACTTATATGCTTTTCATCCACATATAAAATATACATTATCAGGTAGATCATAATGAATAGTATGTTTCATTATCATTAAACACATTTACCTTGCAAATAATCCTATTTCAGGTTCTTCCATCTGGTACATGCAAGTTTCTGGTTGTATTATCTTAGCACAATATCCATCTGCTACCTTACCAATAATTTATTTGGTGGAACTTAATGTATAACGATACCTAAAGTTTCTCCCATTAGATTTAATTGAGCGTAAATTCATGGACTCATTATCAGCTCTCAGTGAGAAGGTCATCGTCTGATTATTCCCCGTCACTTCCCAATTCCCTGGTTTATTGGGATTGGTTATGTTTAAACACAAAAGTGATCTATCTGCTTGGAATTGATATAGTTTGAAATGAGGTGGTTTGGATAACAGGAATTTTCCATTCAATGTTTTCCCTTTTTGCAATTCTAAAATTTCCGTAACATTCAGCGGAAATGGCAATAACCCTACATTATGTTGACCCTGTGGCACAGGTGAGCACACCCAACAATCAGTTTGATTTAAAACTTTGCCTACCATGCTATGATAATCCTCTAAAGGATACCCACCCCAGTACGGGATATATTTAGGTTGGCACCGTTGGATACAGTACTCATCAACTAGGGACCCACAAAACTCACAAATGCAGGAATCTTCAGATGATAAACCACCACACCGTTCCTGGGTAACCGGAATAACAGCTCTTTTAACAATCACAGTACTAAGATTGGTCAGACACTCCCCTGATTGACATAGCACTCCTCCTGACTCCACTCCATCAGCGCTGCCATCAGCTCCCATCTCCTCTATCGGTCCCGCGTCACAGAAACCGGACATTCCCGAACCAACCAGGATGGTGAACACTCTAGAAGAGAATATGAAAATGAACACAGCAGGCCAGTCCATTGCCACGACAAAGACCTGCAAATTTCTTTTAGTTCAGGTATCTCACTACGACCTTTTCAATCCTCCCGGAACAAGCTCGCAATCAATAGGTCCACGTTATCAGCCTTGTCTCCGCCTTGTTTCTCCACCGGTTGGTTGACCATTTTGCAGTGAGTGGAATGGACCCAGGTATCTCTCTCAGCCACCTTCAAAGATGTAGTACTTGTCAGCAGCACCTGGTATGGACCTACCCACCGATCAGTCAAACAACCTGAATGCAAGAAATTTCTGATCATAACATATGCTCCTGGTTCAACATCATGACAGTTAGTTTCAGGCATATCATGTGACAACAATTTCAGTTTCTGCTGTTGCTGTTTTAACTGTTTACTCATTGATATAAGATACTTTACAGTTACCTCGTTGTTACCCTTCAAGCCTTCCTGTGGACTTATAATCAAATGAGGTTGTCTACCAAACAGTGTTTCAAAGGGGGACAGATTTAGAGGGGGCCTAGGAGTGGTCCTTATGCTATGCAGGACCAACGGTAATGGTTCTGGCCATCCTAGTCCAGTCTCTGCCATAATTTTACTTCATTTATTTTTAATAGTCCCGTTCATCCTTTCTAACTTGGCGCTGGCCTGCAGTCGGTAGGGGGTGTGAAGTCGACTATTAATACCCATCAGTTTACACATATTTTGAAAAACATCACCTGTGAAATGGGTACCCCTGTCACTCTCGATAATTTTAGGGGTACCGTATCTGTTTACAAACTCCTGTACTATTTTCTTGGCAGTAAATGCAGCAGTATTAGTGGCCGCTGGGTAGGCCTCAACCCAATTGGAAAATATGTCAGTGCACACTAATACATACCTGAGATTCCTGCAGGGTGGTAATTGGATGAAATCAATTTGTATCACCTGGAAAGGTTCATCAGTCGGTGGAATGTGGGATGGTTCGGTAGGGATCGCTTTCCCTATGTTCTTCCTCAAGCAGGTCAGACAGGACATTGCGCTCTTTTCTGCTTGTGAAGAAAAATCTAGTGCGCACCAGTATGCTCTCACCAATTTTCACATACCTTGCTTTCCCAGATGAGTGAGGCCGTGTGCTGCCTCAGCCAGGCTGGTGTAATATGCTTTGGGGGCTACTGGCTTACGTTGTCCATCCCTCAAGAGCCCGGAGAACTCTTGCCCACATCCCTTGGACTTCCAGATGGACTTTTCCTGGATTGAACACAAATTTTGCATCTCAATTAATTTCAGCATATCAATTGTTTGGAAAGACGTAATTTTTTCAGTTGGAGAAAACATTTTCAACCCTGCTGCCCATTTTGCAGCTTCATCTGCTTTGTTGTTGCCCAGTGACACCGGGTCATTCTCACATGTATGGGCTTTACACTTAATTACTGCCACCGTTTTGGGCAGTTGGATTGCTTTTAGTAATTGTTTTATGTGTCTGGAATGTGCAACTGGTGTGCCTGCTGCTGTCATAAAATTTCTCAGAGGCCATAGAGCTCTGAATAGTGCACCACTCCAAACGCGTACCTAGAGTCAGTGTAAATGTTAGCAGATTTGCCTGCTGCCAATTCACACGCTCTTTTTAGTGCTACTAAATTTTCCACCTGGGCTGAGTGAGGAGGACCAAGGGTTTCAGCTTCTATGATGTCTGTGTCATTTACAACAGCATAACCTGTACATAATTCACCTGTGTCTGTTTGTCTATGACAACTCCCATCCGTGAAAAAATGTCGCATCCACATTCTCTAAAGGTGTGTCACATATGTAAGGTCTAGCAGTAAAGGTGTGATTCAGATATTCCATACACTCATGTGTATCATTATGTCCGCTGAACTCGCTTCCCACCAGCAACTCATCTCTTTCCACCCTTTGTACATCATGTTGTACATATGGTAAATACGTTGCTGGATTCAGCGTACTGCATAGTATAACAGTGATGTTTGCAGGTGCAATTAGAGCTAGTTCCCATTTGGTAAACCTAGCTGAAGAAACATGTCTGGTTTGGGCAGAGTTCAGTACAGCAGATAAAGCGTGGGGAGTGTAGACAATCATATCATGGCCCAATACTACATCCTCACTTTTACTCATCAATAGAGCCGTCGCTGCTACACTTCTTAAACACGTTGGGAGTGATCTTGCTACAGTGTCCAATTGGGCACTGTAGTATGCTACAGGCCTACTGACATCACCATGTTTTTGTGTGAGGACGCCTGCAGCACAACCATCGGCATCTGTACAATACAAATCAAAGGGTTTTTCATAATCAGGTATTCCCAATGCAGGTGCTTTTGTCAGACTATCCTTAAGACTAAGGAAATCCTGCTCTGATTCCTCTGTGCGTATGACACGATCGGGCTTTGAGGAAGAGACTAAGGACCTCATTTAGAGTCGGTCGTTGCGGCCGTACGGTCGTACGCATACAATTTTTTCTTTCTGCGCCTGCGCACGGCTAGCGGTGCGCATGTGCGTACGAGCTCTACTGATCAAAAATACTGTTAGTCGTAGGGCTTCCGACATGGAAGTGGATTGCTAAATTTGATTGACAGGAAAGACCGTTTGTGGGAGTATACCGGGGTGGTGGTCTGCAAATGGAGGCGTTCTTCAGCGTTTCCAGGCATTTTAGGGGAGTGCATATATTACCTGCTTCGTACGACCAAGAATTGCGGATGCATGAAAACGTCACTCTAAGAACAGGCTGATCGTCCAGGCTAAGGTAGGCAAGAAGCGTCAGTAAGCCACAACAGTACAATCATTAATCTGATGTTACCTGCGATGTTTTGATTTGGAACCACACAAACCTAGCAGCTAAGATTGCTGCATTGTAACTATTAACACTGCTAATTACCTTGTAACTCATTTCACTTGCGTGTGCATTAGGGAATTCGTAACACAAATGTTTATCTGTGCTTTTTAAAACTTTTTTTTGTAAAACAGTTTTTAAAACATCTAGCATTGTGTTTTGCATAGCAGCCTTTTCAGATACCACACTTTTAAACCTTGTATACATTGATATAGTTAAAGATAGACATTTTTGGATGACATTTTTAAATTTTTTTGAAATTTGCCTTTCATCACAATGTAAATAATAATTGTTTCGGCAATATTTGTATATAATTAAAATAATAAAAAAAAAATAGAAAAAAAACATATATATATTTTTTTTTTTTAAAAGAGCTTGAGACATTGGTGACAAGAAATATGGGGACTGGACAACAGGTGAGGGAGGAGATATCCAGGGCTACTTGCGTCATTTGGGCCGGCTCGGAGGAAGAGGTAAGCTATGAACAGCCTACTGGCATGTAACACGCCAACTGGCCTGGACAGAGGTAGATGGGATTTCCTCTGGCCTAGGCATAGGGCTCTCCATACTTGCGGGGGTGGCTGTTGGGCTGCCAGAGGTGGTGGTACTGGGAGGAAGGGAGTCTCGCTCCATCATGGCAGGTGGGTTGGCCTGCTCCTGGGTATTGGCCAAACAATCTAGGGTCCCAGCAATGGTCTCCAGGGCCACCGCCACCCTCACCAGAGTGGTCTCCATCCTCAGAAGAACACATCTGTTCTCCTGAGTTTGGGAGACCAAACTGGTGAGGAGAGGCACTGCTCGGTCTGATGATTGCCCAGGAGTAGACTCCACAGGGTCCCCAGATGGAGTACTTGGATCCTCCCCTGCAGAGTCTCCATCTGTGCTGGACCCAGACCTGACCTCGGGAGCAGGCACTACCTCCTCTGAGTCTGGAATACAAAAAAAAAATTATTTGTTTTCCTTAAAAAAAATTGCATAGACGCTTGAGCTTTATACTTTTTGGCTACCAAAAAAAAATTACCTTCTTGCACATGTGGAGCGTTGAAGTCGGCCATGTCAGTGTCCATAGTGGACACGCCAACTATCTCCTCTTCCGTCACACATCCCTGAGCCAACGTCTCCAACCTCGTCAAGGCCAGCTCCTCAGGGATGGGACCACCACCTGTCCCCGCAGGATGGTCCACCCTACTCCGTAGCTTCCTCTTCAGTTGGTACTTGAAATCCGTCCATCTGTCAATGTGATTTTTGAAATTTTAAGGGTTAGTTTATTTAAATAAGATCAAGCTTTGGACTTCAGTACACTCACAATATCATTTTACCCACAGCATTAACAGCCCTGGATATCTCCTCCCATATCCTGTCTTTGGCTCCAGCCCCCACATTTCTTGGGGCATTGACAAGGTTCTCCATTGTCATGGTCACCAATGTCTCAAGCTCGATCCGTGAAAACAGAGGGTTTCTTGGCCTGCTTGGGCCCGCCTCCTCCTCCTCTACTGGTGGAATTTGATTCCCAGCACCTACAACATTGTTTAAATTAGATACAATTTTAAACATTTTTTAAGGGAAATATGAACAGTTCTTGTGTTGTTTAAAAACTGTGATTCGCACTTACCTGCCTCAGTTGGCATCTGCTCACCATGCTCCTCGCTTGACATTGTTCAAACCTGTGAGAGAGCATGAATAATACTGCTTGTGCAGACTTGTTTATAGATGTGAGCGCATCCCTGGATTGGTTACCCGTGCATCCTTATTTCCCTAACTACATATGCACACCTTTCCTGCATTCCGTAATCACTGCGTGGGTTGTGCTAGATGTGAGCGCATCCCTAGATTGGTTACCCGTGTATCCTTATTTCCCTAACTACAAATGCACACCTTTCCTGCATTCTGTAATTACTGCGTGGGTTGTGCTAGATGTGAGCGCATCCCTGGATTGGTTACCCATGCATCCTTATTTCCCTAACTACAAATGCCCACCTTTCCTGCATTCCGTAATCACTGCATGGGTTGTGCTAGATGTGAGCGCATCCCTAGATTGGTTACCCGTGTATCCTTATTTCCCTAACTACAAATGCACACCTTTCCTGCATTCTGTAATTACTGCGTGGGTTGTGCTAGATGTGAGCGCATCCCTGGATTGGTTACCCATGCATCCTTATTTCCCTAACTACAAATGCCCACCTTTCCTGCATTCCGTAATCACTGCATGGGTTGTGGTAGATGTGAGCGCATCCCTGGATTGGTTACCCATGCATCCTTATTTCCCTAACTACAAATGCACACCTTTCCTGCATTCCGTAATCACTGCATGGGTTGTGCTAGATGTGAGCGCATCCCTGGATTGGTTACCCATGCATCCTTATTTCCCTAACTACAAATGCACACCTTTCCTGTATTCCATAATCACTGCGTGGGTTGTGCTAGATGTGAGCGCATCCCTGGATTGGTTACCCATGCATCCTTATTTCCGTAACTACAAATGCACACCTTTCCTGCATTCCGTAATCACTGCATGGGTTGTGCTAGATGTGAACGCATCCCTGGATTGGTTACCCATGCATCCTAATTTCCCTAACTACAAATGCACACCTTTCCTGCATTCCATAATCACTGCGTGGGTTGTGCTAGATGTGAGCGCATCCCTGGATTGGTTACCCATGCATCCTTATTTCCCTAACTACAAATGCACACCTTTCCTGCATTCCGTAATCACTGCGTGGGTTGTGCTAGATGTGAACGCATCCCTGGATTGGTTACCCATGCATCCTAATTTCCCTAACTACAAATGCACACCTGTCCTGCATTCCATAATCACTGCGTGGGTTGTTCTAGATGTGAGCGCATCCCTGGATTGGTTACCCGTGCATCCTTGTTTCCCTAACTACATATGCACACCTTTCCTGCATTCCGTAATCACTGCGTGGGTTGTGCTAGATGTGAGCGCATCCCTAGATTGGCTACCCGTGTATCCTTATTTCCCTAACTACAAATGCACACCTTTCCTGCATTCTGTAATTACTGCGTGGGTTGTGCTAGATGTGAGCGCATCCCTGGATTGGTTACCCATGCATCCTTATTTCCCTAACTACAAATGCCCACCTTTCCTGCATTCCGTAATCACTGCATAGGTTGTGGTAGATGTGAGCGCATCCCTGGATTGGTTACCCATGCATCCTTATTTCCCTAACTACAAATGCACACCTTTCCTGCATTCCGTAATCACTGCATGGGTTGTGCTAGATGTGAGCGCAACCCTGGATTGGTTACCCATGCATCCTTATTTCCCTAACTACAAATGCACACCTTTCCTGTATTCCATAATCACTGCGTGGGTTGTGCTAGATGTGAGCGCATCCCTGGATTGGTTACCCATGCATCCTTATTTCCCTAACTACAAATGCACACCTTTCCTGCATTCCGTAATCACTGCGTGGGTTGTGCTAGATGTGAACGCATCCCTGGATTGGTTACCCATGCATCCTAATTTCCCTAACTACAAATGCACACCTTTCCTGCATTCCATAATCACTGCTTGGGTTGTGCTAGATGTGAGCGCATCCCTGGATTGGTTACCCATGCATCCTTATTTCCCTAACTACAAATGCACACCTTTCCTGCATTCCATAATCACTGCGTGGGTTGTGCTAGATGTGAGCGCATCCCTGGATTGGTTACCCGTGCATCCTTATTTTCCTAACTACAAATGCACACCTTTCCTGCATGTTTCAATAATTGGGGTTTGGTTTCTTTATTTAAGGCAAAGCCAAATGTTCCCTTACTTGTGGGTTAGAGTTGGAGTGTTTTGTGGTGCAGGAGGTGTTTGATAGTAGTTACATTGTTTGAAGTTGTTTGAGAGGTGCTTGTGTGAGTTGTTTGAGAGGTGCTTGTGTGAGTTGTTTGTGTGTTGTTGTCTTTTTGTTTTTTTATTTTGGTTGTGGGATTTTTTTTTATTTTCCTTTTTTTTAAGTTCATTTTTTTTTTTTTTTTTTCCCTTTATTTTTGTTGTTGTTTTTTTTGTGTTCCTTTTTTTTGGGTGGTTGTTTTTTGTGTGTCTTTTTTTTGGTGGTTGTTTTTTGTGTTCCTTTATTTTTGGTGTTTGTTTTTTGTGTTCCTTTATTTTTGGTGGGTTTTATTTTGTTTACTTTATTTTGGGTGGTGTTTTTTTTTTTATTGTATTGTTTTTGGTGGTGGTTTCTGTTTGTGAAATTTGATTGGTGCTGACATTTAACAAACCCCGTTAATTGTTGTGCTTGAGCCGGTTACTTGTTCTGTTTGGGTGGCCGGGCTTTTGTATCCTTAAAAAAACAACGTTATTCGAAGACTCAAGTAAGTGTGCCAGCCTACTGCATTTGTTTTTTGGGTTTTTTTGGATCAACAATCCTAAAAAACTTACATTTTTTGGTACTAATTTTTTTTTTTTTTTATAATTTATTAAAGGTGTATAAAAGTCCATTTTGTACTTGAATCAGGTAAGTGTCTATTTATTCAAACCTACGATTATTATTTTTTATTTTGTTAAAAAATTTAAAAATAATACTTTTAATAATGTTTTTTGATCTATTTGGTAAATGTAAATTTGTACATTTAACAACAATTCATATTGGCGATTTTAAAAGTTAAGCTTGTTTTAACAATAATAGCAGTAATATTGGTTTGTACTAAAAAAATCTAATTAATTTTTTTCTTCCCTAAAAAAAAAAACGTACAACAAATACACATGTAGGGATTTCTGAAGATGGCACTGCCCGACCCTGTAAGAATATGCACCATTATTATAAAGCTAAGTATTTTTGAACAAATAATCAAAAAACACACTGTTGAACCAATTTGAAATATAAATGTAACTTTACAGAGCGATGTTGGACAGCTAATAGTGGCCATGTTGCCCCCACTAACCTTCTTCAGCCTCCTCCTGGGCATAGGCATAGGAGGCATGCAAGGGCCAAGATATATAGAACATGTGTCACCCTTTTTGGAATGCCTGATGATGTGGTTGTAACCACTTATCGCCTGCCTCCAAATATTATCCTAGACACTCTTTCAATAATAAAGAATGATCTAGAAAGTCAGATTAACATTCCTACAGCAATCTCACCACTTACACAGTTGTTGGCGGTGTTACATTTCTGCGCCTCAGGGTCCTTCCAGACCACTGTGGGGCTGGTGGGTGGCCTCTCCCAGCCCTCATTTTCACGGATCCTGAGGCGTGTGCTAGATGCATTTTTCAATCATCTAGCACATTTTATTAGTATGCCTTTGGATACAGAAGCCCTTGATGTGGTAAAGCTGAAGTTTTTTGAAATTGCAGGCTTTCCACACGTCATAGGAGTAGTGGATGGCACTCACATAGCACTTCAGCCCCCTGCATGCAGGGAACAAATATATAGGAACCAAAAACATTTCCATTCCCTAAATGTAATGGTGCTATATGATGCCTCCCTCCAGATCCTCTCCCTGAATGCCAAATTCCCAGGCTGCAGACATGATGCATATGTGATCCAGCATTCAGGGATTTGGCCAAAATTAATCACACTGCAAGCTGGTGATGCATGGATTCTTGGTAAGTAAAAATCCAGTATGTATCTCTAGTAATAGTGTAAACAGGTTTTCATGGTAAATGTATGCATCTTTTGGTGTCCCATTTCCATCAGGTGACAGTGGATATCCTTGCACACCCTGGATGCTGACTCCTTATTTGACTCCCACACCAGGGCCCCAAACTCACTATAATGCCACATTTATTGCCACCAGGCAGGTGGCGGAGTGCTGTATCGGCCTTTTAAAGGGTCGGTTCCATTGTCTCCATCACTCTGGTGGTGCACTCATGTACTCGCCGGATATGGTTTCTCACATTGTGGTCCTATGTGGGATTTTACACAACATTGCAATAAGGAGTCGAGTACCCATGCAGCCAGAGGAGGACTTGCCAGAGGATGGGCCCCCGGAGGAAGGTGTTGTGATGCTGTCAGGGAAGTCAGACGTGATTATGTTGTTTCACGTTTTTTTAGGTAGGAATATTTAAAAAATTTTATAAAGCAAAACACTTTTTGCAAATGTATTTTAATGTGTACCTTTTTCTTTTGTTTTCTTTTCCTACCAACCAAATCACAACACTTTCCCAAACCTGCAAAAATAATGCAACCCATTGGCAATGATTTGGACCCCCATACTGAATTTTTTTTTTTTTTAAAAAGGTCATAAATTTGTACAAATACATGGATAACAAGAACACCCCATAAAAATTAAATAAATAAATAAAAACATACCCTCAGAGTGGTCGGACACAACCACAGATGTCGGCGGAGATACTTCCAGAGAAGGCGAATATTCGGGAGTTGGGGGAATGGTGGAAGGGAAATGGAGCAAGAAAGATCCAAGGGAGGGGAGATTTGTGAAATTTGGGATGAGTGGGCAGGGGAGGGAGGAATACTCGGGGAGGATTGGAAGAGGGAGGGAGGGTTACTGGGGGAGTATGGTGGTGGGGAGGGAGGGCTTGGTTGAGGAGATGCTGAAGGTGAGGGCTGCAGGTTGCCACCAGCATGTCTTTGCATTCTGCGTGCCCTTCTCTGTCTCCGCTGTGCTTCTAAAATGTAAACATAAACAAAAAAAAAATTAGTTTTGAATTTCGGATACACAATACAAGTACACTTTACACATTCTGGACAATAGGGACAACATACAGGAGGGTTTTTTAACATTGACTAAAATAATTGGCAAAGGAACATACATTTTTAACAGTACACTAATTATTAATTTTAAACAAACGCATACTTACGTCTGCGTAGTTGCGCCCGCAAATTCATCAGGAGCGCAGGTGACCGGCTGCGCAGGTCAGACCAGCGCCTCTCTAATTGTGCAATATTGCGCCTGTAACCCACTGATCGGAGGGCTCGCCTCACCTCTGCATAGGCCGCCCACTTTATGCGGTTGGAAATGGGCGGCACAGCGTGTGTAATGCGCCTGTCTAGAATATTTACCAGGACAAGCAACTGTCTCCTGGTAAAGGCCGCGGCTCTCATGATGGCAATGGCCGAGTTTTCAGAAAACATTAAATATACATGGGGTACAAAAAATATGATTGGCTAAAATATTTACACTTTCCTCAAAAAAAACACTATTGGCCAATCCTTTAATCATGTGTCCCAAAAAATAAGGTCACATTTGATTGGCTACAACACGCAGTGTGGAATTGCAAACATAAGAGTGCAAATGATCCTAACGCAAAATGCACATGCATTTTTAGTTAACACAATTAGCAAAAGTACATTCACAGATAATAAACCTTACTTTGTTTTTCAAATTGTGTGAAAAAAAGAGAACGGTAAAAACACCCACGAAATGAACAATAAAGTTTATTGACACATGATAAAAACTCGTTTTAAAGAACAGCAAGAGTTAAACACTTAATTAGATAATTAACAACAAGCTAATAACAAGCTGATCGATAGTCCATGTAAACATGACATGTGACCATCAAAACAGCACATACGGCCGCAAACATCAGAACATAATTAGCATACAGCGACTGACAACACCTGACTACGATTGACTCGTTCGTTCGTTCAGATCAGTCGGTAGCTAGAGGAGGTGCAGTGCTAACGAATGGGCGTCACTTTGTTTATGATTGCCCTGCCGTACGATCGGATTTTGCGGTCGTTGGCCGTACGACCGTGCGGCCGCAATGACCGACTCTGAATGAGGTCCTAAGTCCTGTAATGGCAAGGCCAAAATAGAAAAATCTGGGATCCACATTCTACAGTATCCACACATTCCCAATAAGGTACGAATTTGCTGTTGGTTCTGCGGCAGTGTCATGTTCTGTATGGCTTGGATTCTGTCATATGTGAGATGTCATAACCCCTGGGTTAGGCAGTGTCCCAAATAGTTTACTCTGGATTGGCATGGCTGTAATTTGTCCTTAGCAACCTTGTGTCCTGTGTGCGAGAGGTGAAGCAACAAAAGTTTAGTATCATTTAAACATGACATAAACAAATCAGAACATAGCAATAAATCATCTACATATTGAATTAGAACAGATCCATTGGCAGGTTGAAAATATTGTAAACAGTCATGCAAGGCCTGGGAGAAGATACTGGGGCTGTCTACGAAACCTTGGGGCAATCGTGTCCATGTGTATTGTACACCCATGTATGTGAAGGCGAATAGGTACTGACAGTTAGGATGAAGAGGAACAGAGAAGAAAGCAGAACAAAGGTCAATGACAGTGAAATGGGTTGCATTGGGTGGGATCTGCAAGAGAATGACAGCTCGATTTGGCACTACGGGAAATTGGCACTCTAATACCTTATTAACACCTCTAAGGTCTTGTACCAGGCTATAACTCCTCCCACCACTCTTCTTTACCGGAAAGATGGGACTGTTGGCTACACTAGCTGTAAGAACTAAAATTCCCTGTTGTAATAATCGCTTAATTATTGGATAAACCCCTAATTCTACCTCCTGTTTTAGTGGGTACTGGGGAACTTTGGAGCTTGCCTACCGCCTTTAAAATTTACCATTACGGGGCTTACATTTGCCATTAATTCAGTGTCCTGTCCATCCTTGGTACAAAGTGAATCTGGAATTTGGGATAACATTTGATCTACCTGAGATGGATTTTCATTTAAACTGGTACAGTGATACATTATCCTTTGCGGAGTGTCCAACATATCCCTCACCTCGTGCGCAACTCTCTCTGGGATATCTAGAAATACACCATCAGGGGTACAATATAAGACACATCCCATCTTACATAACAAATCTCTCCCCAGTAGGTTAGTAGGAACCGCAGCAGCCAGAAGGAAAGAATGCCTGGTATGCAATGGCCCAATAATAACCTCTGTGGATTTTGTTAAAGGATAATGTTGCACTTTACCCATTAAACCCATTGCTGGTACTGTCTCGTTGGTTACCTGTAAATTAACGGGAGATTTTATCACTGACCTGGTCGCCCCTGTGTCTACAAGAAAAGGATATTTAGTACCAGCTAAATCAACCATCATGACCGGTTCTTCCTTAGTACTTCCCGTTAACCTGACTATCTGTAGACTACAGGTATGACCTGACCCCTAGCATTGGCTCCCACTCTCCAATAAAGCATTAACGGCCACAATTGGAGCTGGTGCCTGTTGGACATTTGCTGGTCTCTGTGCATATCCCTTATGGGGATATACAGGTTTTCTCTGATTTGGGGGTCCTACCCTTTTTACCGTACAGTTTCTACTTACATGTCCTGGCTGGTTACAATTAAAACACGTTCATGTATTGGATGAAGAAATGGACTGTTGTGTATTTTAAGCAGGAGGGAGAGGTGGTGGGTATGGGTAAGGATATTGAGGGAAAGGATATGGTGGGAAATATGAAGTTGTAGGTAGTATGGGACTTGTGGTGTGTAGGATAAGTGGGGTAGGGCTGTGTTTGTTGTGGTGTGTGATTAGTGAGGGCATGTAACTGTTCATGTGCAGGTGTGTGTGTGGGTGCAGGTGTGTCTGATGGTTGTGATGTTACCGTCATTCCTTCTAGAGCTTGACTACTGACAGCCATTAGTTTCTCGCTCTGGGTCTCTCTCTTCTTTGAGATGTTTTTGGCATGTTCTATGGCGGATTCTATGAGGGTGTCAATTGTGACTCCCCTCCAGCCAGGCTGTGAGGTCTGAACCTGGGTTTTTAGGTTCGCTTTAAGGCCATCCATGAGTATGGTGACATTCATTCTCCTGTGGTGAGTGCTATCTTTAATATCCTCTAACCCAGTGTACTGGGTGATAGCCAGCAGAGCCCGGTCGGAATAATCTTCTGCAGATTCACTCTCCTTTTGCTTTATGGTGAAAATTTTGTTCCAGTTAACTACTACTGGAAAATATACACCCAATTGAGTTATAATACGGGTATTGTTACCTTGGTTTACTTGGTCTGTTAAGGGAACGTCACCATCCAATACACAATCCGTGAAAATTTTGTCACGTCAATATTGCATGGTAGACAGGCCCTTAACACCACCCGCTCATGAGAACTACCCAAATTTCTCAAAAATCTTTGACATTTGGCTAATTCCTTTTTGGGATCGGGGAAATCATTTATGATGGAATTTAGCTCCCCTCTTGTCCAAGGACAATGCAGTACCACTGCCCTTGTAGGCACAACTCCGTTTGCATCTGCATTCCCATTCGGAACAGTTAATGTCCGGATGGGATGCAGACCGGCCGCATTGCTATCTTTGACATTATTACCTGGCTGGGAGTTTAGTCTTTTGCTGCAATGTATAGTATTAACAACTTCCTCCATGGGTGCAGAGGAGTTTAACACTTCCCATGCTGCTACTGATGGAGATGGTGGGAAAACATTGTGCTTGTTGTTGTGCCACATCTAACATGTGCACAGCATGGGAAACGGCAGACATGACAAAAGGCTCATCATCCACATCATAAACATTTTCCTTATGGTTGCTTAAGAGAGGGTACAAATTGCTTATTACATTTTTATGGGTTTTTTCAATTGCTGTACCTGCACCCCCATCCACATAAGGTGGTGGTGGTGCACGTGAACTACTGGCAATACATTCCGCAACGCTACCTTACCGCACATGCGTGCTGTGTGCTTGGGCACACTCTGATGGGCAATGCCGTGACCGACAGTGGCAAATGGTGATCCCATGCTGCATCTTGGATCTGTAATGCCATCAGGGGGCATCTTTTGTTCTCAGGCGCCTCCTGCAGCATCAGCATATGACAGCATCCAAAGACAAGCAGCAATTCTAACAGTGTACAACTCTGAATCAGGCCCATAGGCTACAGGGTCAATGCTCCAAAAAGGAAGCAAGAAAAGCTCATCACCTATCAGCAGGAATCTAAGCAGGAGGTCACCCAAACTCACACTGATGTCTTAAGCTGGGTACACACTGGCAGATATATTGGCTGCTCAATTGATCGGCCGATATATTGGGTGCCTGTCAGTCAGTGTGTACCAGCAATAAGCAATATGTCTGTGAATGACGTCATTCACAGACATATCGCATAGGCTGTGCTGCACATCCAATGGACAGATATATCTGCATACTTATCTGTCCATTGGCAAGTATGTATGGGCGATCAGCTGATCACCTGCACACATGCAGCAGTAGCCAAGGGGAGGGGGGCAGAACCACCCCCCCGGTCAGCGAGACCCTCCGGAAGATGATAGTCACACAGTGTGTATGATCGACCATCATCTATAATTCTAACTGCAAATCACTCGTTCTGCAGATATATGTGTTCAGTCAGGGGCATTTTAAGAGAGGAGAGAGCCTGTGTGCAGCCTCCCTTTGGGCCCCTTCCTCTCTGATGGCGGCTCAGCGGCACTGAGAGCTGTAGATTTTGGCTTAATAACAGAATCTACAGTGCATGCGCGGGTCTCCGGGATAATTGCGCCCAGCCTACTGTCCCAGGGACATCTTTTCTGCGCATGTGCAGATCACTGGGAAAATGGCCGCCGCAACTTTCCCAGTGAGTATTTGCTGCTCTACAGCACCAGTCCGGCGCTGTGGAGAAGCACTTCGGGAATCAGTGGAAAGGTAAGTATAATTACCTATGAGTGCAGGGAGTGCAGTGTGGGCCCCCCTGGACTTGGGGCCTTGTAGGGGCACACACTGCACCCATTATAGATACGCCCCTGTGTTCAGTGTATACCCAGCATTACTCCTGGCCAACAAGCAAGAAGATCTTGATAACAGGCAGAGAGTACAACCTTAGTATCAACATTCCTGAGTCTGTGAAACCTGCCCACTTGATGGATTATCTCCTCCGACTCTTCCATATTCTTGCTCCTTCCATCCCAGATGATAGTATTCTCCTCGACAGAACCCATTGTTCCCTTTGCCTAGGTCTCAAGATGCCACCACAGCTAGGAATGTGATTTTGCGGTTACACTATTATACAACAGAAGGCCAGATTTACACATAGGCCCAGATATCCCCTGATATTACTTTTGAGGGATCCAAGCTCCTTGTTTTCCAATACTCCTACCTCTTTGCTTTGGCCAGGCAGAGAGAGATGAAGGACATTACAAAAAGTTTGTGGAACAACATTAAATACCTCTGGGGCTTTCATTTAAAATTCCAGGTTCATTCGGATGGCAAAGTCCTGGTTGTGCTAATTCTTTTTCTTTCATTTCTCTCTACCCTACAGTATGTGCCTTTGGGTCTCCCGCTAATAACCTCCATTGTGTCACATATGTTTCCATGCTGTCATACTCTGTTCTATCCATTTTTTTCCCATTACTGTTTCATTTGTTAATACTTGCTCTGACAGTGCCCACCTTTACTTTTTTTTCCTTTATTATCATATAATTACTGTATAGAGAATCAGGGTCTCATTCAGACCCGGTCGCAAGCGCCGATGCGCTTGCAACTGGGTCGATGGTTAGCCCTGCGCATGCGCAGCAGCCGCACTGCGCGTGCGCAAGCCCTGGAGTGAGAGAGAAACTCTCTAGCTCCGGAGTTCTCTACAAAAGGGGAGGATGTCGATGTTGATCCACAGCTCGCCCCATTTTGTAGGCGGGCCGGGAGGTGGTTTCAAAAATGGAGGCGTTTTGTGGGAGGCCGCACTGACATCATCAGTGAGGTCAGTGGGGAGCTTCCTGCTCGATCAGAGCAGGAAGCTCCCTGGGGCTTGCGTTTGCCGAGACCCAACCTTAGGGTCTCGTCGCAAGCCCCGATGGTCGCAATGGTGTTCACCATTGTGACCATCAACCTGGTCAGTCACTAAGCTATGGGTGGTAACCCACAGCTTAGCTAGTGACCAGGAGGCCGCACTAAAAAAAAGGAAGCAGCCGCCCTCATTCAGAGAGAGTGATCGCTTCTTGCGACCGCCTCTGACTGAGGGCCTCAGACCTATCTTCTCCTCACCATCCTGCCCCAGACTTTTTATAGTGGAACGGCAAATATCCTGCCATTGTGCTGCGTCTGGATCCTGGCGGGTATCATTGCAATACCTTTTGTTACTGTTTTTTATCGCTAAAGTTTAGGTCAGGTTCAGTTACAATAACTTTTTTATGAATCTCTATGTTCCTACTCTAGCTATTTTTCATCCACAATCATCTGACCTCCTCCCCCACCACCACCTCCACTCATGGCTCCTTTCTAGTAAAACATTTTGTTATACCTTTTGTTCCTAGACATTTTTTTTCCACAATTGGGGCTTATGTTCTATTTTATTTTAGTTCGCACCTCTTTCAAGCTTTATAGCCACTTATCATTATCGCTGACAGTGAACATTCTCTACTTTTTAGCTTGCTCCTTTTGTGGGGCTGATTTTGTGAACAGAGGGCCTGATTCAGACCCGGACACTTAGTTGCACTCGCTCGCTCTGAGTGATGGTCATCCATCTGCGCATGCATATAAGTCGCAGTGCGCGTGCGCAAACTAGTACGAGCAATCACATCTTGCTGGCTCGCCCGGAAAAGACTGCACAGTGGAATGAGTGACAGATAGTGCCATTTGTGGGTGGTAACAAGGGAAGGTGTTTGTGAATGGGGCAGTGGGTGTGCGAACGCAGGTGCATCTGACAGTCAGAATGGAGTTTAATGGGTGTGCATAATTAGCAAAGTAGCGTTATTACACACGTCACTTGGTTTTTTTTTACCATGAACTGCTCGCAGTGCTTGCGGGAGGGTAAGGCTACCTCAAGTGCTGCAAGCAGCTCCGATGGCTCTCGATGTTACCGATTAATCCTTCAAATACCGGAGATGACGTGTTTTGCGAGTGGCAAGAAGGCGTCTTTAAACACTTGCGAGTTCAATATGCCATCGCTCGCTTAGACATAGAGGCATCCTTACGCAGCAAAGAGTGAGCACATGATTTGCATAGATGGCCCCTTTTTGACAGCAAGTGGCCACAAAAAATTGACCAGGTCTGAATCAGGGCCAGAGTTCAGCACTACTTCTGGATTTTGTTTTTGTCAGCATACACCATTACTTCCCTGTTTTTTTTTCTGGCTTCTCTACCTGTTCTCTTACATTGTGATTAGACTAGTTTCCTTGATCACAAAGGGTCTGAACAGTTCTTAGAAGTGGTCCACCGTATTTCTCATTCTCAAGCAGATGGAAGGTGACACACAGATCTGCCCAGCTATTTTGTTGCTCATGGCATGGCGTGCAGGCCTCTGAGTCATGCCATGGACTTGTGGCATGGCGTGCAGGCCTCTGAGTCACGCCATGGACTTGTGGCACACCGTGGTATTCTTCAACGAAGGATACGCTGCGGCATGTAATACAGTGCTTAACCGCTGGGTGGCGAGTGCTCCACTGTTGTAATTTGTACTGAATGCCTTGAACTGAATGCTATACTGTTAAACTTGCAGTAAATTGGATGGATATCACATTCACAGCATTTGCATGTTCGAACAACCAATATTTTTAATGTCACATAATGTACATATGGTACAGTACAGTACTGTACCATACAGTAAGATCTTATAACAGGATGCAAATCACTGCACATACTGTACAGTATTGTACATACAGTAACTGAACAGTAGAGAAGTTGCCCGAGTTGTTATCACGGTATAACCGATACTGTAGATTAATGAGATGCACGCACAGCTGAGATGGGATGAATTACAGTATGACAATTTTTTTTTTAATTAAAAACAGCAGCAGGAAGAGTGCACAAGGATGAGGCCGCTCTGTGCGGTTCACTGTAGCTGGCGTGTGGGCTAGTAATTTGGAAGAATTATGGTCCCGGTTCGATCCCTGGAAAAGAATATACCGTATACTGTTTATTTTTTTATTGGCACTGTCTGCTCTGTACACTACAGTGAAACTACTGTAGTAGTGTTGTACTGTAATACTGTAGTGTTGTTGTTTAAAAGGCTGCTTAAAAGTAAGACATTACAAACTGATTGTGTGTTTAAATAGTGCAAAACATTCATCAATGTCTGCGCTGTGGTGGCTGTCAGCTCCGAGGGGTTGCAATGTGATTTCATGCGCATGCCCAGTGGAGGGGTTCCAATGGGGTCTGTGGCGCCAAGCCATACACCATTTAGCGCTATGCCATGGCATATGCAAGATCATCACTGTGCATGCGCAGTTGTCTGTATTGCTACAGTACTGTATGGTATGCTGTTGAATTTTCACCCTTGCGCCACTCTGCGCTGTCCAAGATTTGTACACAATAGTCATTTCATGACTTCAGAAACTGCTACAGTACTGCGCTCTCTTTGAGAAGGAAGCCTCTATATTATAAACTGACTATGCTCTGTATTACAAACTAACTGTGCACCTAAAGCACAAAACGCAAACATGCGACAATGTAGATGCGGTGTCAGCCTTGCACACCATAGCTATGTCTCTTGGACTGTTTCTGTGAGTGGTTTCTGTCTGTAAGAGAGAGCTCTGTTTTCAAAGCTGACTGTGCGTTTGAAGCGCAAAATAGCGTTGCAGCACAAACTTGCGACAATGGTGATGCTGTTCCAACCTTGCACACTGTAGTGATTTCTCATGTCCAGTAAGTAGTAGTGGGATCTGTATGAGAGAGAGCTCTCTGTATTACACGGTTGGCGCTATGGTGGCTGTCAGCCATCTGCAATGGATTAGAAATGGAGGGGGTACAATGGGATCTGTGGTGCCAAGCCATATGCCATGTAGCGCTATGCCATGGTGTATGGAAGATCAACACTGAGCATGTGCAGTTGGCTGTATTACTGCAGTACTGTACAGTATGCTGTTGAATTTTCATCTCTGGTGGGTGCATGCCCAGTAGGAGGGTTGCAATGGGATTTCTGGCGCATGCCCAGTGGGCCAAGAGTCATACACAGTGGATCAGGTCCCTTCCCCCAAAGCAAGCAAGAGCCTCTCATTACCATAATAAAGGATGCTTTGTTAATCCATTTAGTGTAAGCAGTCAGCTCTGCCCTAGTGTCCTGAAAAATGCTACGAATAGTGACCATTGCCAAGGACACCATCCCCCATCTGCTAGGACAACTAGTGTGCCGCTATGAATGTGTCTGTACTGTATATTAAAAACTGATGGTGCAGTTGAATTTTGCACCAACAATAGTGATTTCATAACTGCAGAAACTGGTAGTGAATGGACTGTACAGTATGAGAGAGAGGACTCTGTATTACAAACTAACTGTGCGCCTAAAATGCAAAATGCAAACATGCGACAATGTAGATGCGAAGTCAGCCTTGCACACTATAGCTACGTCTCTTGGACTGTTTCTGTGAGTGGTTTCTGTCTGTAACAGAGCGCTCTGTGTTCAAAGCTGACTGTGCGTTTGAAGCGCAAAATAGCGTTGCAGCGCAAACTTGCGACAATGGTGATGCTGTTCCAACCTTGCCGACTATAGTGATTTCTCATGTCCAGTAAGTAGTATTGTGATCTGTATGAGAGAGAGTTCTCTGTATTACACGGTTGGCGCTATGGTGGCTGTCAGCCATCTGCGATGGATTAGAAATGGAAGGGGTACAATGGGATCTGTGGCGCCAAGCCATACGACATGTAGCGCTATGCCATGGCGTATGGAAGATCATCACTGAGCATGCGCAGTTGGCTGTATTACTGCAGTACTGTACAGTATGCTGTTGAATTTTCATCTCTGGCGTGCATATGCCCAGTAGGAGGGTTGCGATGGGATTTCTGGCGCATGCCCAGTGGGCCGAGAGTCATACACAGTGCATCAGGTCCCTTCCCCCAAAGCAAGCAAGAGCCTCTCATTACCATAATAAAGGATGTTTTGTTAATCCATTTAGTGTAAGCAGTCAGCTCTGCCCTAGTGTCCTGAAAAATGCTACGAATAGTGACCATTGCCAAGTACACCATCCCCCAACAGCTAGGACAACTAGTGTGCCGCTATGAATGTGTCTGTACTGTATATTAAAAACTGTCGGTGCAGTTGAATTTTGCACCACACAATAGTGATTTCATAACTGCAGAAACTAGTAGTGAATGGACTGTGTATAGCATTACACCACAAACTTGTGACAATGTAGTGATAGTGATTTCATGAAACTTTTCAATCCCGTGATGCCCACACTACTTTGCCACTACGGTTATGATTACACTTCAGTGCACCACAGAAGCCTGCCGTAACGAGTGAATTAGTGTCGTCGTGCACCGTACATTATGCGTTGTGCGTCGTGCGACTTGCGCCACTGGCTATTGAAAATGGCTGCGATAAGGGCGAGGAGGTTTTCATCTGGCGAGCTCTTTGTCTTGGTCTTTGTCTTGGTGAGGTGGCGGGACCACTAATCAAGACAAAGAGCTCGCATATAGAAATGCCAGCAGGGAAATATACAGGCGCTACGGCCTGCGCCGCGACGTAAGATCCTTGCAGCGCAGGTGGTCGGACCTGTTGAGGAGTGACAGACCTCGCCTTGAGCGGATCAGGAGGCGTATAAGGCGCAGTAAGTACAGTATTGCTGTATAATCACATGAATTACAGTATACTGTACAATAACAAATACAGTACAATGCACGACTCTGACATACGGTACCGTACTCTACAGTACTGTACACTGCACTGTAGGGTGTTGGATACTACAGTATCTGACGATGACTGACAGTTGTTACCACACACTGACATGACTGGTAGACATTTGATTGACAGGGTCATTAAATCTACAGTACTGTACTGTACACGGACTAAAGGGCGACACACTATTGGTCGACATGGCTTGTTTGTATAATAAACCTACAGTAACAAAAGGCAAGTTGATTGATCCACCATTCTAATGCCTGTCGACCAAATCTATGTTAACCTACAGTACTGTACACACTATTTATCTATGCTGGGCCTGCCCCCTTTAAGTCTGACATTATTACTTTACAGTACATCATGGACAGATTCAGGGGTCTCCAATCAGCTCCCAACTGTCATCTCACAGGCTGTGTTTGAAAAATGAAATTTGGGAGCTGATTGGCTGGCAACTTATCACTTCTCACTCTGGGCCCCATTTACAAACAAAGGGAAATACCAGCGTGAATTTTCATTTAGTATCACTGTGATACAAACTAAAATTCCACTGGTATTTAGTAATACCGTACTTACCCCTCCGGCGAGTTCCCACAAAGTCGAAGTCCTCAGCGAATTCCTCTGCTGGGTTGCTGGCAGCCTAAAGCTGCCAGCGAAAGGGAGACCCGGCAGAGCCTCGAATGCTTCCTTGAAGCTGGAAAGGCACCGCCGGGTCTCCATTGCCAGCAATGGGGCCCCATCACTCTCGCCATCTTTTGTGCCATCTTGTACAGCTCGTGGGGTAGTGACAGTGCCACCCACAGAGCCTTTGTGTGACGTTGCACCACTTGGTCATACAGTACTTTACTGTACTGTATATTTTTTTATATACAGTACAGTACCATACTGTTTTATGTTGGGCCCAATGCCAGCTTCACAGACTACAGTAGT